>OX030950.1:118731381-119360131 GCA_943735915.1 Pherbina coryleti
TCTTGAGAACAAGAGCATTCCGTTCATCGCCGTTCGGAGTCGGCGTTAAACATGTAGATCCGGTTCTCGGTCAATTGTGTAGAAACTTAATAACACGCACAACACAATTGATCATGAGAAGCTAGGTCAAAGACCTTTCAAGGGCTGAAATGGCCAGTTATTTATTATTTATTTATAATAATACTGGTTTAGATATGTTCGAAGACCTAAAAATTTTGTTTTTATCTATCTACAAGGTGGAATATTTTACTTTAAAAATTTGTATGGATGAAATGATGCAGGCCTGCCGACGTTTTAGATTCAGGTAAGACTGCTTGGTCCTAGGTGAACCACTGAAGTTCACTGAGCTTTGTAAACGGACTCGGCTTTCGGAAAAGTCATTACAGGAAATGTTGACGAGGCATCTGGAAGTAGGTTTTAGAAAGCGAAAAAACAAGGTTTTCTATTTTATAGGTCATCATCAGTCCGTGATTTTATGCATTGTGTAGTCAAATAAGCAAGTTGTAAGACGCAAACAGATGCTTACTCACACGGCCATCATAAAAGAAAGTGGAAAAAGGATTTTCGTCTCAGGACTTCAGAAAAATTATTGAAAGCCGTCTGTTAAAAAGGTTTTATGTATCGTCAGTGTAAAGTGAACCAGCAAATATATAAAGAAAGGATTTGGAGATTTCACCCCTTGAAACAAGTTCAGCAGAGCCTCTGATTTCACCTTTTATTATGTTATTATTATATTATTTATTATATTATTACATTATTATATTGTGTATTTTTTTTTTTTTTTTTTTTTTTTTTATTAATTTATTATACATAATTATAAGTTTTTATAACAAATGGTGCCTCAGCGCCACGAAGGCATTGTAGAGGCTTAATGGCAACAATATAGTATACAATTTACATATGTACAATTTACAACTCTTGGAATTCAAAAATTATACAATTTCAGAAGAAAAAATAAAAAAAAAAAAAAAAAAAATAAAAAATTATATTCAAAAATTCAAAGAAAATATGTATTTTACCAAATTATAAGTTCTATGATAAGAACTACTACTGTTTCACAATAATAAACAACTAATAAATCAAATCGAAATGCAAGCATCAAAAAATCAATATGTAAGCAGCATCTCAACATTTTGAAGCAAATACTTTTTTAAATTACTTTTAAAAATCGACAAAGTTTGACAATTTTTCAGATATTCTGGTAATTGATTGAACTCGTTTGGTCCAGCAAAAGAAACACGTTGTTTGGTTAGTTCCAAGCGGCATCTTACAACCTGCAAATGCATAGCTTGCCTTGTGGATCGCTGTGTAACGTACACATTCTGAGCAAATTGCAGACCTCGATACCCAATGCCACGTATGGTTTTGAAAACATACAGTAAAAGTTGTCTTTTGTAAAGACCTTTAATAGGAAGAACATCCTTAGCATAGTCTTTATACAAGTTAACTGTACTGTGCCTTGAAGGAAGGTTGAAGACAATTTTTAGGGCTTTGTTTTGAAGTACCTGTAAAGACTTGAGTAGGGCAGAGCTTTTACTACCATAAACTATGGGTAAGTACGTTAAGTGGGAGTGAATCAAGGATTGATAGATCATCATTTTTGTTGCAATGGTTAGTTTGAATCTAAATTTATACAATATACCGATACCCGAAGCTATTTTACTTTTCATTCTATTGATATGACAGTCCCATAGCAAACTACTGTTAAAATGAATTCCTAGGTACTTCACACTATCTGATTCGGCAATCGTATTACCCTCAAATTGAAATCTCATTAATTCAGATCCCCTATAATTAGATGGCTTGAACCGTACCAATTTGGTTTTATCTTTGTTTAAGATCAATTTATTTATTTTAGAGAATTTCGAAATAAATGAAGTATCACGCTCGATTTGTGTTTTAAGAATTTCTATATGATTATATTTATAAAAAAGGCAAATGTCGTCCGCAAACATAAATAGTTTCCCATTGAAGTCAATATTTTTTAAATCATTTATATATATTTTAAATAGTAGAGGCCCAAGAACACTGCCTTGGGGAACTCCACATTCCACGGATTGGAAGCTACTTTTAGATTCTTCAATTTGTACAAGTTGCTTTCTATTTCTGAAATAATCTCTAAATAAACTCAAGGTTAAAGAGGAAAATCCTAGCGTACCTAGTTTAGAAAACAAAATGTCATGATCAACTAGATCAAAAGCTTTGGAATAGTCGAAAAAGACACCTGCAACTCCCTTACACCCTTCATCTAAGCCACTGCAAACAAACTCAATTACATTAAGCATGGCTTCCTCCGTACCTGCCCCTTTTCTAAAGCCATATTGCCTATCAAAGAAGAAATTATTTCGTTCCAGGTATTCCGTCAGTTGTTCAAATATTATTTTCTCAAATACAATGTTAATAATTGAGAGGATAGAGATGGGGCGAAAGTTTTCAATCCTGTTGGATCCAACTCCTTTTGGAATCGGAATAACCTTGTGAATTTTAAGTTCATTAGGATATACGGACTCATTTATCATACAATTGAAAATGCTTGCAATAATGTTGCAGACTAAAGATTTTCTGACAAATAACATCTTCAAAGTTATTTTGTCAAGACCAGGACTCTTATTCGGATTTAATTGATTTAAAATATTATCTATTTTAGCTTCGCTGACAGGAGCAAGGTTAAAATTATCTGAAATGGGAATTAAAGTGCGAAACAGATTGAAATCATCCCTTTCCTCTTCAAAATTAAGCCTCAATTTGTGAATAACGTCGTAGAAGAAATAGTTAAACTTTTCCGCTTTACAATCATCAGTTACTATGGGAACATCATGTTCATCCACTAAATTGGAAGAAATTCTTTTCTTGTTGCCCATTTCGTTGTTAAGAAAAGCCCAAGTTTATTAATAGTTGTGTAGCGGCCGTGGCGCAGTGGGTAGAGTGCGTGGCCCATACGCCAAAGAACCCTGGTTCAATTTTCATCTGACACAGAAAGTGTTTACAATTGAATTAATTTTTCTGTTCGGCCGTCACTTCTCTGCAGACAATGGTACACCTCAGAGAGTAAATAATGCCATGTAAAGCTTCTTGAGAACATGCACATTAGCCGTTCGAAGTCGACATAAAACACTAGTAGGTCCAATTTTCGATCAATTGTGTACAACATTTAATAACACGCACAACACAATTGATCATAAGAAGTTCGGTCAAAGTCCTTTCAAGGGCTAAAATGGCCAGTTTATTAATATTATTACATAAATGATCGAGTAATGAATCTCTTTATGCCAACTCCCAACGGCTTATAGTATGTGCATGTTCTCAAGAAGCTTTACATGGCAGTATGTACTCTCTGATATTTCCTATTGTCTGCAGAGAGGTGGAAAAATGTATGCCAATTGAAAAAATTCTGTACAGATATTTGCAAATCGATGTTGGCCACAATCAAATATGTGCGAGTGCACTTCTAATAATTACTTAAATGTCAATAAAAAGTGAAAAACTGATGAAATTTTTTTAGAAATCGATTTCAGTTTTATTTAAAACAAACATTTTTCAAACGATCATTGATTTTTTTAAGTAAATTCACTACAACTTAAAAAAACAAAAAAATTTCAAACTAATTTTCACCATTTATAAAAAAGCAAAAATTGGATAAAGATAAAAAACAAAACCGCCGTTTTCAATAAGTGACAAGAAAACGAAATAACGATTTTTTTACATTTTTCCAGAACACAAAATAAGCCAAATGAAAATATTTCGAACTATTCGCTTCGAAGTGGAATATTGCAAATATTGTAAAATTATTTAATTTTTAAATTGTACTGTTTAATTATTGTTTTATTTAAAGTTTTATTGTAGCCTTTTTATTTGTCGTATTCATTTCGAAAAAAAAAGAAACGAATGAAGTTTGGAAAAAGAAAAACAATAACACGCAAATATTATGCAGTACTACGAACTGAAGAGGAAATAACCACTTATGAAGAAAAAATTTATTTTTTGCAAGACAATGCACCATCTCACAATCACAATGGCCTAACCCAAGGAATTACGATCTAAAAAGAGAGTACCCTATCCCCCGTTTTACACGGTAGATAGGTTCCTTAGAAATCCGTGTAAAGCGAAAATGTAATTTTTGTATGAAACATCGTGTAAAATGAAAAAAAGGCATAACAGTGCTTATGAGTTTATTTATTTTATGATTTATTGAACGTAAACTAAGAGCAAAATATTAAATTAATCATACAAATAACAGTTTAATTATGAGAAATATTAAACATGAATTCATTTGAAATATTGAATAAACATAAAAACATGTTTATGTACTACAGACGTATGTATATGTCACTAAAAAGGGGTCTATCTATTTCATAGAAATTAAAAATGTACAAAGTACCAACAAAACAAAAATTAGAGAAAAATGATTATCAGTAAAACTCGAATATTCAGATTGCTTCATTGCTGTCACTGTCACTTGTAACCATCAGTGTGATCAACGAGTACAGTGTAAAACGGGGGATAAGTGTACAAAGAAATGTTACAAAAAAATTACGTTTTTCTTAAAAAAGGTTATTTTGTTTTTATTTTGGTCATTTTATTCGTATTTAGCGTATAATATCTATTTGTTGGGAAAAAGCCTATTTATGTGGATATAATTGTGATGACAGACAAACTGACAGACGGACTATGCTTAATCGGTTCAGATGATAATGCATTTCTCTTATGTAGAACGTTGAAATATAAAAATATTGATTCCACTCTAAATGGCTCCAGTTTGAAAAAAGTTAAGATCAGTGATAAAATCATCATTCATTTGTTTTTAATAAATGTATGTTACATCGAAATTCCAGTCAATCGAAACTTAAGACTTTGTCTTAAGTATAAAATATCTTAATATGTTTCAAGTAAATTAATACTCATATTTTTTTCTTTATAATACTGTGTGCTTCAATCTCAATCTTGTCAATAGAACAATTGCACAATTCTGGAACCACTCTCATTCTGTACAATTTTAGCCATGTAACGTTACAAACCAAAAGAATGCGCTATATTAACAGAGCTGACCAATGTGGTGGAAAATGTCAGAAAGAGAGTTGAGGCACTCAGAATCAAAGTGGTCCAACCCACATACTGAAGTTATCCAGAAAAATTAATTTCAAAATTTTAAAGAGTTTAACGTGGCGCCAGGTTAAAAATTGCCGAGGTTGGTTTATATCTACATAAAATCGAATTCACTTTTAACCCAGATATACCGACCGTACTACATGTAGTACACCTGCTTTTTTTCAGTGTTCTGCATTAACATTGCTTTAAATTCGCTAACCAATTTGTTGTTGCGTTACAAAACATAGCGGTCAAGAAAACGCACATTGACAAGCTTTGTCTATTGTAATTCCTTGAGTGTTTTTCTTTTATCAAAGGTGTCAGTTTTAAAAAATTATCGATAGTGTGAAGATGTCACCTGAACGATGAGAAAAAGTTTGATAATTATATTTTGTTGTTGTTGCGTTTCTGTGTTTTTGTATTGTAAATAGTTCTAATAACTAATAAGTAACAAAAGTACTTGTGGAAAAGGAAATTATATGTGATTTTAGTTGACGTATTTGCTAGCGTACTACAAATACTCCAAGAAAAAAAATGTTTTTTTTTATTATTTTCATTTTTGCAATACATTGGTGTCAGAATAAAGGAATTTAAGAAAAGTGCAAAGATTATTGCACCATCAAGGCCGTCGGCATATTTGGGTCAAATGACATTTGAAATTTTTTATTTGTTGTTGTTTTTAAAATAAAATTGTGGGTTGGACCACTTTGCCCAACGCAAAATTTTTAATTTTAATATGAAAATGTAGGTTGGACCAATTTATTATCTTCATTTCTTGTTGTTCTAATGACAGAAGCGTAGGGCATTTCTTTATGCAACTGCATTCAAAACCCGTGAACGTTTTCGCGCGAATTAATTTTCATTTTTTTGTTACATATGATTTGTCATGTTAACTGGTTTTTTACGGGAATTTGAAGAACCAGCTTCTAATTCATCTGTAGTCGCTGAAGTATGAATTGTTAAAAAACTTGATGAAGTTGATGACGCATAATTTTTAAAGGAAACGAAAGAGGAGCCCGCTGGCGAACAGTTCAATGGCAGAACCAGACTCAACTGCAATATTTGAAGATTAAAGCATATTCGATATTTTACCTTCAGAACTTTCCATATCAAAATAAGTAACTGAATTAAATGTTAATTTCCTTATTAATAAATTATTCGTTATTTCATTTTTTTTTTTTAACGAACTTTTTATAAAACTTGACTATTAGTAAAGACCTTTTCTTTAAACAACTGTAACAGCACTTCACAAGTGCACTACTCTCTCTCTCCTTACTCTTTAAAAGGTTTGACGCAGCAACAGATTAGAGTGATGCTTTTTTGAAAATTAAAAAGGGGAATTCTTAAAAATTATGGTTGGCCCACATACTAAGAATTCTATGTATTAAAAATACATTATGAAAATACAATAGTGGTCCAACTAACATACTAAAAATTGTATGTGGGTTGGACCACTATTGCATTTCCATAATGTATTTTTTTAAAAGAGGCAAAGTGAAACTATTTGCTATAACAGTTTCAATAACGCTAAAATCTTAAGGAACTCATTTTTATCCCAAAATATAACATCGAAAAAAAATTTTTTGTGGGTTGGACCACTTTAACTCTGAGCGCGTCAGTTTACTTTTATCTAATCTATAATAATAAATTGTAACAGGTTAAGATCAATAAAACATTATTTATATTTTTTTTAAATCTATTGACAATACTCAGAGATTTTCAATAGGTTCATTGAACCGATAGAGATGCCGCATCCAGTGCCATTCTTAGGTTGTATTCAGGGTGGTCAAAATACAAGTATCATTTTAAAATTGAAATTAACAGAAACTAATTTATTTTGGTTTAATTTGGCTTTGTTAGAAAGAACAAAGATTCCAAATTTTGTATGGGACACGATGTCATTCATGTAGCTGGCTTGGCTGACTTCGCCCTAGCGCATCCTATCAACTATATTTTTTAAGACCTTTTTTACTGTTCTGGTTCTATCTTACGAATGGCTTGGACGACATCTAGCTTAATGATCTGGGTCGTTTCTGGACTATCCGGCTGGTATCTATATTTAACGGCATCCCACCAAAAAAGTTTAATGGAGCTAAATTAGCCCATTCTTTAAAAATCAATTAAGACACTATAAAAACTATGGATTTCAAGAGAGAAATTTTATCTAGAAGCTATATTTGAAATCTTTAACCACAAATAAAAATATTTTCTCGAATATTTTCGTGCAATTTTCGAGCTTAACAGAAAGGATTGGTTAAATGGTTGATTAATGTATGTAATGAACATCAGAGGTCGTCAAATCGTTGGCCTAGGATCCCTCGGGGCCCGTACGGATTTTTTGACTTCTATAAAATTTGCAATGAAAATGAAAAATTCAAACAAATGCTTCCTTTGAAAATGCTTTCCCAATTACAATGAACGAACTCCTGTAGAACTGGCGTTCAATCGGCGTTAATCTTTCGACTATAATATTTCAAAGCAATCACAATTTGAAGACTGCATAAAAGCAAGTTTGATAAAAAAAATTAGAGGACGTGTTGATTTTGCAGTCTTTTCGGACTATATTAAAATGTCCAAATTGGACTAAAAAGAAAATGTCATATCTGCCGTTCGTTTATCTAGAACCACAACTTACTTTGTTTGGTCAACGACAGGTTGCATCCATGCACGTGCTACCAATGGTTCCTCTTTGAGTGATGTCATTGGTCCACGTGGTTGATTCAAGTCTGCGGTTGTAGGTGGCAGCCCAAACATTAGTCCACTGGCTGCTCGAGGGCCAGCTGTAGGGTACAACTTGCGACCCCACTCTAAATCCAGTGTAGGCCATGCTGATGCCGAGCTAAAACCCGGCACAGTTTCGTCGGAACGCAGTTTGAAGCTTGTCCAATGAAGCGAGGGTGCTAAAAAAGCGAAGAGTGTCCAAAGGCACGTTGTAAACTATCCTAAACACCTTCCTTTTAATTTGATGAATAATGAATTCTTCCGATTCCACTTGAAAGTACAAGTTATGTATGCGACAGTGACACACTGACACAAAAACAAGAAATATCTTCTTGTTACCTTTCAGAATCTCTAGAGAGTGGAATGATAAACGTAAAATGACAACCGATAAACACGTTTCTTCAGTTTCGATTCTGTTAATTACTACTAAGCAGCGATAGCGATTTATTAACACACCAACGTAAGTAGATCAAATTAAATGCACTTTATACACCGCAGAGAATTCAAAATTGCCAGAAAATTGGTCTCGCAATAACGTTAAGCGTCACTCTACCGTCCCGGGTGACTGTTAAACCCCAACTGAATCCCGCTGTGTGATGTTATGAGCGACAATGTTTCTCGAATCGACAACCTTACCGAACGACCTGCTACGGAACGATTAGGGTTCAGCAACGGCAAAAGCAGCGGAAACAAAAGCAGAATTGAAACATCTGTGAAGCGCACAGGCACACGACAGAAAGTAATAGCAATCGACACAACAACAACAATCCTAACCTATCCTAAATAAATAGCTGCGAGAATTCTTTCCGGATCAAGCCGCAAAGCAACGACAAGCAAATAAGTCTACGCGCGCAAACGAAACCGAAATATTAAGCAGTGAAAAACAAAAACCGAGCCAACAACGACCTACCAACCGAGGAACCAAGGAACCGACCAAACGAATCCACTGAGATCTTGCGCTGCGTACGCTACTCTGTGTACGACTGTCAGTGGTGGATCAACCACCATTCGCGTTTAGCAATGGGCAAGGCCTGGTCAGGCTAGAGCAGGGCAGCAGAACGAGATAAGCTATACACATCACGCAAACGTGGTGCGAAAGAAACGACCCTATTTTGAGTCCATCATTCACACGCACACAATCTTGACTTTGTTCACAAAATCTTATGGGACTTTGGGAACAGTTTGGAATGGCCCAAGTCCCGTTTGTGCGCGATTTGTGACCGACATCGACCCAGAACTATCGAAACACTTCTCATTGCTGAAAACCATGTCGTGGAAGAGTACTGGTGGGATTGAAGACTATTAGTTGGTAGCTGAGCTGCGCGAAGTTCATGTTAATGTACTGACCCAAGCAAGCTACTATTTTGTTTATCACGAGATTCTCCGAGAGCCCCAGAGCCACTATTAGGTTTGCATGCTTGCTTCCATGTATGCATATATAAACCCACCATTGGTTACTTGCAGGAACGCAAGAGCGCAGGAGTGAGCGAGAGCGTAAAAGCTATTTAATTCACATCTACCACTGTGTTGGTAATATGAAAATTTGTCATTCTGTTCCGTAAAAGATGGTGCTGTGTGTTCTGACGCTCTCACTCTACAGCACATAGAGCCACTAGTGGTGGAATGGATATAATAAACAAAAAGCTGATTGGGTAGTTTTGTGCAAGTACGAGACTGGTCCGTGTTCTCCATGACTGTATGTGTGACACGTCTTATGTGTGTTTGTCAAAGCTCTCTGAGTAATTTCGTGCACTTTGTAGAATGGAGTGAAATGACACATAAGTCGATAACAGAGTGCAGATTCAAATTCTCTCTGTTTTCATGATCCCCGTCAATTGAGAAACTTTTGCCTTTGATAATATTTTTTTAATTAAAGTCCTGCGCAGTGCAAAGATTGTTTTCTTATTCTTTATTAAATATATATGTGCATGCATAGCTATTTTCCACCCATATTTCCCATATGTTGGTTGGATTATATAAGTTTGATTATGTTTGCTGAAGCTCTTCCATTATGTTGGGTGTAAATTAAAACCGCGTGTTTCATTCGCTCCAGTCTAGTGGGTGCAACTTTATTAAACGGAGCATACCAGTAAGGACTATGTTTTTGTTTTACTAATATTTTTCCTTTTGACTTACGACCTTTGATGAGTTTCTGAGCATTTCATATTTAATTTTGTAGGAGGAACTTCTTTTTTTTTTTTAGGAGGAACTTCTTTGAATCTAAGCGCTACAAATTAGTATGTCTTATACATGGTTTAATTTTGCTCAAGGAAAATGAATAAGTAGCTTTATTTAAAGATAGTCATCAGTTTAATTTAAAGGAGTGAACAATTTCAAGTTTTTAAGGAGTAAAAATCTCTCATTGTCTTCAAGTTTTTAGAGAGTAAAAATATTCGTTTGCCTTTTTCTCCAAATTCATATTGGACAATAAAGTGAATTTTTAAACAACCTATTTTTAGTTAGTTATTCAGTGTAGAGGAAGAGAAAGACGATATTTATGACAACAGAGACATTGTCTTCTGTTGATCTTATGGTTGTTCATTTAAGCTATGTTTTATTTTATTGTATTGGAATTAATAAAATTAAAACAAAATGTACGTACATTGTACTGGTCCAACCAAATGAATTGACTGAATATTGGAAATATTTGTAGAACGTAAAACAATTATATTTGACTGGCACTCTGAAGGATTACACTTAATTATGATTTGTTTTTAAGTAGAGATCAAACTAAAAATTTTTAGACATCGATCACTAAAATCAAGCCTTTATTGTGGTCCCAACGGCCGAAAGCATTTTAAGGAAATGGTTTAATTTTGCATTTTTTTCATTTTATCACATTTAACAGGACATGAATGGAAAGAAAAACTCCAAAATTGACGGAATGAACGTTAATTTGTCTTAAATGGAAATGTTCGAAAGGACTTATTTTAACTTGAAAATTGTACCTAAATTTACTAAGAACGCAAAAAAGTCATATTTTCTAACTAATGGCTACATTGAGACATACACACAAATCGAAAAATCAATGTCTCCAAATTAAACTTCTCGGTTTTTTCGAACTTTTTGAGGGTACCCGGCTACCCGGGTATGACCGGGTTAATTCGAGCTATGAAATAAAACAAGTTCAAAATGAAAAAGGCCCCAAATCTATTCGAAATACAACAACAAAAAACATATATCAAAAGGTTCGTACACGAGAGAATCGGCTCGGCTCAGCTACATGCGTTCACTATGTTCCAGTGGTGGATCCAGAAGCTTCATTTGGGGGGGGGGATCGTAGTTTGTCAAATCAAAAGCAACAAAATGTTACCAGTTTTTTGATATATTAAATAAAAAAGAGTTAACCAGTTTTAGGTGACTTTATGTGTACATGAATTAAAAAAAATATTTTACATAACTTATATAAAAATTAAAAGGGAAATATAAAATTTTTGGCTTACATTTTTGGATTAAATGACTTAGTACATAATCTCCCGGTTTGAAAAATCTAATCACGACACGAAATCTAATCTATGCTTCCGTGTTTTGGCGTATTTATCGATGACTTTATCCACAATCACATTAATGTCATAATGAATATTCAATAAAGCAAGTCCGTCCAATCTTTCTTCTGTTGTCGTAGATCTCAAATAGGTTTTAATTCTCTTCAATGTAGAAAATGATCTTTCAGCAGTTGCTGATTTTTAAAAGAAAATTTTAAAAAGAGTATGAATAAGAGGATATACTTCAGCATCACAGCAGTGTAATAGTTGCATTGCATTAGTACTTGAATCATACTTTTCTCTTTCACATTACAAGTGCCATATCTCCAACTCATTAATCAAAGATATTTCTTAAACCTCTGAAGATTCTTTGAAGAAAATGTAATATTTTTTACAAACTTTTCTCACAGGTAATGTAGGTAATGAAATAAGGAAACAGTACTAAAAATTAATACAAATCCAAAGTAGTTGTTGAAAATCGACTTTTTAAATCCATCATCACATTATCCAGCATAGGAATATAAACAGCTTGTCTGAAATATGCTATGGGATCTTTTACTGGATAATTATCGCGACCGCCCTTATCGCCCCACCGTGGATCCGCGCTTGCTATGTTCACTACGCAGCAGAACGTGTTGTAGACTGAAAATGTAGATGTTTCCATATCCTATACAGTGTAAAGCCTTTGACGTTTATCGTCAGACCCCTCTTTCCTATTTGGCACTCTGGGCAAGGGAGCAGGCCCCGCAATCGATGGGCTCCCTAGTCAGTGGCAGATCTACCACTGATCTACCAGAGATGCGGGGTGAAAGAGCTTTAGCCGTTTTAGAAAAAAGCCATAAAAGCCGTTTCAGCCCTCTCCTTGGGCTACAAAACATGTTTCAGACCCCTCCTCTGGCGAATCCTACATCCGCCACCGTCTCTAGTTACTGCATATCACCAACCGATAGCCGACAAACATTTTTTTACGAAAAGCGCTGCTCACTTTCAACAAACAGAAATTTTTATGGATTTGAATACGGAAAATTTTTTTATTTTTCTGATTGTTTGCCCAAAGAATTGACGAAAATTTGAAAAAGTGAAAAGTGTCTAAATCAAATGAATAGCGACGTAAAACGGAACGCGACCCCCCCAAGTGAGCCGATTCGGTGATCGGGACTTTCCCTGTGAACATGACATTCGGTCGGGCGGGATTCCCTTTTCACGCGCACTTTCTTTTCGTGCAGTACTTAAAATTGTACGGTATTTAGCATTTTATAAATTGTCGTTTGTTCTCCTGTTTTGTTTTATGTTCGTGATGTGACTTTTTGTACTTGTATTATTCTTTTTGTAAAATAATTTAATAAATAGACCGCGTCCTTTTCAAGTAAAAAAATTAAGCACGTCAAAAGTAATGAAATTGAGAGAGAATTAATTTAAGCACTAAAAAAGGTGGCGTCCGTGGCGTAGTTGGTTTAAGTACGTGGCCTCTATGTCAACGAACCTGGAGTCCCGGGTTCGAACACCAGTAGCGACAGAAAATTATTTGAATTAAAATAATTTTTCTGTACGGCCGCCACCTCTCTGCAGACAATGGCAAACCTCAGATAGTAATCAAAATGCCATGTAAAGCCTCTTGAGAACAAGAACATTCCATTCATCGCCGTTCGGAGTCGGGGTTAAACCTGTAGGTCCGGTTCTCGGTCAATTGTGTACAAACTTAATAACACGCACAACACAATTGATCATAAGAAGCTAGGTCAAAGTCCTTTCAAGGGCTGAAATGGCCAGTTATTTATTTATTTTTATACCCCCACGTTTAAAAAACGTAAAAGGGGGTATATTAATTTTGTCACTCCGTTTGTAACGACCATAAGGAGGCGTGGTAGGTATAGAAAAATATATATATTCGTAATCAGCATCACCACCCGAGTCGATTTAGCCATGTCCGTCTGTCTGTGATCACGATTACAGCCATAATTTTCAAGCTATCCTCACGAAATTCTATATTTAAGCTTTTATGTAAAAAACAAAGGTCAAGTTCGAAAATGAGCCAAATCGGATGAAAACCAAGCCTATCTCCCATTCAAAGTAACTTTAGCAAAACGGTAAAATCTCTATAAATTCCAAAAATTAATATATGGACTTGAAATTTTGCACTCGAGTTTTGATATTTAATATATACTCTGAGTATGAATTTCAACTAAATCGGATTAAAACCACGCCCACCTCTCATACAAAGTGACTTTATCAAAAGTTAAAGCTCTATAAATTCCACAAAAATTAATATATGGACTTGAAATTTTACATATGAACTTTGATATATAACATGTTTTCTGTGTATGTGTATTATTTATATTTTAACAAAAAGGAGTGAAAACTACGCCTACCTCCCATACAAAGTGACTTTATCCAAAACAAAAGCGAATATTTTCTGTTAAAACTATGACATGAAATTTCTGATGAAAACTGTAAAAAACTTGATCGGAAAGTAAATGCGATGTTCTCTCTATTATACAATCATCTCAGTAAACTAACGCTTTTGAGGCACTTTCTAGTAAAAAAATTTGAAATATTTCGTTTGCATTCGACTGCGCGAATAGACCTCATAATAAGCTTCATTGAAATTTATTTAACGATTTAACTTCGAAGATTAATCATCGGTTTGGTTAATTTTTTTGCTTAAAAACTCTAAATTCCGAAGAGTTGAGACGAAGTGTCAAAGAATTTGCTGAAATCTATCATGAAGATGTTAACTATAAGTAGTTGGAACCTGAATAATTTCTACATTTAAACGAATACTTGAAAATTTTCCAGTCCTGTGAAAATGAAGAAACTGATAGTATCTCAGGAATATATCATCTTTTGAAAGAAAACAAACTTGAGGACACATTTTCAAATGTAGAAATTGCATTGAGAATAGTTTTAACTATGATGGTAACTAACTGTAATGGGGAACGTTCCTTCTCCAAATTAAAAGGAATAAAAAATTAAGTAAGAAGTACATTGATTCAAGAAAGATAGACCAGTTTGTCACTGATGTCCATACAATACGATGTGCTCAAAGACATAGACTTTGAAGAAGCAGTTGACGATTTTGCTTATCTTAAAGCTAGAAGAATGCCACTTCAATCAACATAGATTTTTAAGCACTAACCTGTGTATCGTGGATACTAAAAGCGTTACTTTACCGGATTATGTTTTAATTACCTATTCATTATAGATGAAAGTGAATTATAATAGGTGAAAGTGATTATACTCGTAGATGAAATTTTAAAGAAATAAAAATAACATTCGATTAACTATAGAAATAAGCTTAAGGGCCTCCGGGAGTATTTCAAAAAAAGAAATTACATTTTTTTAAATTTTTTTTGTAAAACTGTGTTTTATTTTAGACCTTACATTTTCTTACATTATTAAAGTTTAACTATTCAAGATTCATCCCTGATATTTTGGTCCAAAAATATTCGGCGAGAACGCAGAAAAATACAATGCCGCGTAAGAGCTTAAATTTTGCAGTGAGCAAGATATCTGGAGACTGGTTCATCTGATAAAATAAAAAAAAAATAAAAATTTCCGGTTTAGTAAAGAGTTCTTGGGCGCATAATTGGTAAATATTAATTTTTGACAAAATGGCGGACGTAAAAAGAAAATGTTCATTTCTTGTGCCCAAAATTAAGGTCGTTTTAGGTTATAAATCAAAAAATACGATTACTAAAAAAATCGAACTATTAAACGCCCCTTAACGAGTCCTTAAGTAAGTGTTGAAAATTTGGTTGCAATCGGATGAGTAGTTTTGGAGCAATCTTGCTCACCGCAAATTTAAGATCTTTCGCGGCATTGCACTTTTTTACCTTATTGACGAATATTTTGGGCCCAAAATGTCAGGGATGAATTGTGAATAGTTATAATTATATAATGTAAAAAAAAAATTGGGCTAAAATAAAATACGGCTTCAAAACACAATTAAAAAAAAAGTGTAATATCTTTTTTTTAAATACTCCCGGAGGCCCTTAATTGCTGCTACTGCCTTTTTTAAAAAAATAGTTTTCTGTCATAGGGGGACCAATTATTCTAAAGGGCCTCCAATAGGCTAAAGAAGGTCCTGTTTATTGTGCAAAAGTAGAGATCATCTACTTCTACATCATCTACATCTGATACATCAATCATCTACACAGGGATCCCAAATTATAACTTCAAGCGTTTTCCTTTCTTCCATAAGCGCAAAAATGCAACAGAAAACTCCATGCGGAATTCACGGTTTATCTTTATTTTCAATTCTTAGTCCGAAATTAGAAAAATAAACCACATTGATCATCATATAAGCTGCTCTATTTTTTCCGTTCAATACTCCCGTGTCCTTCTTGGGATGAAGATAGTTTTTGTTATTAGGTAAAATAAATCTGTTTATTTACCTTGAGATAGCACTTTGAGAGAAGTTGTGCCATTTATGAAAGCAAGTTTTACTCCAGAAAATTAACTTCAAAACTTTTCCCAACTGCATGAAACTTTTTCCCAACTCATCTTTTAGTTGCTTTTTTTAATTTTAATAAACCGAAACAATCCTAAAATCTATAAAAAAGAGATTTTCTTGAAAAACTTTTACCTCATAAAAATCAGCTGATAACTACATAAAACTTTATCTGAAATACATATGTATGTTGGACAAGGGATATATTGCACAACATTTTTGACATTTCATTCGGAAATAAAAATTTAATTATTTTAAAATTTAAAAATTTTAAATTTAAAAAAAAGAAAAATCTAATTGAGTTATAAAATTTTGGCATTTGAATATGTTTTTTTTTTAATTTTATAATTCTTAAAAAACATTTGCACAACATTTATATTTTGAGCTTTATGCCAAATAATTCATGAAGCAACAGGTTGCTACAACAAGAACAACAGTAGCTTCCTACGAAACCATGGTCTAGTCTGCTCGGTTTGTTCTGCAAAGAACTTTTGTTGTTGTAGCAACCTGTTGCTTTATGTATTATTTGGCATAAAGCTCAAACAGGGGCGCCGGAAGCGGGGGGTTCAGGGGGCAGTCGCCCCCTCAGTAAAAAACTCTCACAATAATTTTTTTAATAGAAATGTTTTTATGCAATGGATTACATTTTTTTATTTTAATTTAAAATAATTTAGTAGTTTAATTTAATTTTAACTACAATACAATTTTTAATTTCTCCTCACATCGAATTTTTGTAATCAGCTGTGAAGCATTAAGTTCTAAAATCACAATTTTTAAAAACTAAGTCATTTACAAGTCATTACAATCGCATGGAAACTATACATCGCCTTGCTTAACGTTCACCTTAAAGTAGCAAAGTAGTAGTGAAGTTTGCAACTCTGGTTAGGTGACCAATTTGACAGCTTAATAACACGCAGCTAGTTGTGAATGTTCAATATGAAAAAAAACGGAAAATTGGAGCTGAAATCAAAGAAGCAAAAAATAAAATTGAGTTCAATTGAAGTGCTTCTCTAAAATTTTATAATTTTTATAACAATTATATGATTGGCGGTGATTTTCTAACTTGAGGTGGCAAAATAGTTCTTTGCTTGCACCCTCGCGCATCAAGTTATTTTAAATTCCACTAAAAAAGCTGTGTAATTTGTGAACGAAATGCAATGGACTAAGTACTCATTTTAAATTTTATATTATTTTAATACAGAAAATTGCTTTCACCAATTTTGTTCTCGTTTTGAAAAAAATTTGTTTTTCACTTGTTTCTAACCCGTGGAGTCCATACTAGTGCAAATTCACTTCGGAAGAAATAAAGTGGTTGTTTAAAAAATTAGAAATTTAACTATAAATTAATAAATTTTTCTTTTCATATTGGATTTAAATGTTTTGTTTGTTTTTACATGCCTTTATCGAACTTATTTTGATATCAATCTTTTCGTAATATTTTATTGATTCGTTTTTTCGTCTTAATGACATTTTTAATGTAATAAAAAATGTTCTGCACCACCCAGTTGTACTGCCCAACCAGTTGAAATGAGCTTCCGGCGCCTTTGAGCTCAAAATATAATTATTAAAAAATATCTTTTTTAAGAATTATAAAATTAAAGAAAAATTTAATTATTTTAGCTAAAAATATATACGAATTAATGGATTCATCTTCCTAATCTTCATCTTCCTCTTCGGAAGAAGATAACTATGCTGTTTTCGAAAAATCAACTCTATACGCGCGTTAAAACTTCGCAGAATTAAAAAATGAATACACGGATAGCGGGATCGTATTATTGATATTTTATATCTGTTTGCATTTTTAATGTATTTTCCGTTCAGAGAACATTTCAGAATGAAACGAGAAAGCGCAAAATATCTTATTGAAGGATATGCCAGAAGCAATAGTTTATTAAAAAGAGTATACAAAGGAGGGAGGCTGCAATCAACTCCCGCTACGCAAACAAAAGTATAAAAAAGTTTCAGCCCCAACCCCCCCCCCCCCCCCTTCCTCCGCTAGCGAATCCTAGATCCGCCACAGTTTGCACACAAGTTTGCCGACTTAAGTTGCAAAATTGCACTTTTTCGGATGCCCTGCCCCTCCCTAAGAGACGACTTTTTCCATATCGTGTTTATTTCCCACTTTTTCGTAAAAATATGCGACTTTTTCCTCTTTTCCAAAAATACAAACATTAAAAATCAGTGCACAACAACCTTAAACTTTGTATAATGTACAAACTACGGATTTGCAGCCCTGGAAATATTGAAATCGTTTAAGAATTTTTTGGCTGTCAGTTGGCTAGCGAATTTTTAAGATTTATAGGATTTAAGATTCAGCAACGAATAGCATAGACAGTAGAGTGTCCCTTATTTTGCGAATTTTGGAAATGTCAAGGGGCTGAAAGGTTTTTTTATGCGTTTTTTTATTCTAGGAATGAAACTAAAAAAATTTTTTTTTTACGACAACGTTTACCCGTGCCAATCGGGCCCGAAAGTTTCGAAAAAGGCCCATATTAGACCATATTTGCACAAATTAAAAAAAAATCTTTTCTCTGCTTTTTATAAATGTTTTACATTTTTTGGAACACATACATAAGAAATATGATATCTACAAAGTTTTTTTATGGTGGGAGTGGTTACCGCCCCTGCTGCGTCGAAATTTCTCCCGCAGCCTTTTCCCACTTTTTCATGAAATTAGTGCAATTTAGGTATTAATATCAACAATAAATAAATACATTTTTATTGTGCTAAAAGTATGATTAGATTTCATTAAATTCACATTATGACTTACAAAAATTAACAATAAATTAAAAAACTAGTATTTTACCCTGCGGCGGGCGCGCAACAAGCTAATACCCACAAGCAGTATTATTTCGGCTTTTCAACCGAAAACATAGTTTTTTTTTTATAAATAAAAAAAATTAAAACCAAAAATGTATGCCCCCTGAAGGGTTAAATTTTAATAAGAAATACAAATTAATTATAAGTTTTTTTTAAGAGCATGTATTTTTTTTTTTTTTTTTGACAGTTCGAGTATATTTTTCGAGTATTTTGGGCCACAAAAGTAGGTTTTGTAGCTGCGCTTCTGATTTTGTAAGCTCAAGAAATTCTTCAGCAAGTTGTACCCCACGCTCCGCAACATCATTTACAATACAAAGATCTTTAAAATAATTTTTTACTCTCTGGTATTCTTCATCTTTTTCCCATTCGTCAGAATCATATTTTAAAAAATTGCATGTCAAACTACATGCACGAAATAGATTTGTTGTTCGACAAGATGCAAAACAATCTAAATCTTTTTTGTCCATTCATTTAAAGAATTTGGGTTTGCGATTGGATGATTACATGGAAACTTCTGAGCTTGCAATGCTGTCACCATACTGCGTTTTCTCTCAATAGAAACTGCATCATCGAAAAAAGCGAGTGCTACAAGTTCTTCGCCAAGGTACCAAAGATGCCGACCAAATTTTTGACTTGCAGCAATGGATATTTTTTGTTAATTGTCTTGTATGCGACCAAATCTTTTAAAAAAGACAGATCCTGATTTGGAGCTTTTATGCTATTAGTAGCTTCAAACCAGACTTTGATGTATAGTAGAACTACAAAAATACAGACTTGACGGACTCCGATAATGAATAGCATAAAAGCTCCAAATAAGGCTCTGTCTTTTTTAATTTATTTGTATTTCTTATTATAATTTAACCCTCCAGGGGCATACATTTTTGGTTTTTGATATTTTTTATTTATAAAAAAAAAAACTATGATTTCGGTTGAAAAGCCGCAATAAGACTGCTTGTAGGTATTAGCTTGTTGCGCGCCCGCCGCAGGTTAAAATACTAGTTTTTTAATTTATTGTTAATTTTTGTAAGTACATAATGTGAATTTAATGAAAAGTAATCATACTTTTAGCATTATAAAAATGTATTTATTTATTGTTGATATTAATACCTAAATTGCACTAATTTCATGAAAAGGTGGGAAAAGGCTGCGGGAGAAATTTCGACGCAGCAGGGGCGGTAACCACGCCCACCATAAAAAAACTTTGTGGATATCATATTTATTATGTATGTGTTCCAAAAAATGGAAAACATTTATAAAAAGCAGAGAAAAGATTTTTTTTTTTAATTTGTGCATATATGGTCTAATATGGGCATTTTTTCGAAACTTTCGGGCCCGATTGGCACGGGTAAACGTTGTCGAAAAAAAAAAAAAATTTTTAGTTTCGTTCTTAGAATATAAAAACGCATAAAAAAATCTTTCAGCCCCTTGACATTTCCAAAAATCGCAAAATAAGGGACACTCTATTAGACAGTTATGAAGAAATAAGTATTTTTTTAATAATACATGTACGTTTTTATTAAATCTGCATTTTGCAGGTCTGTTGTTAAAAAGAAAAAAACACCATAAATGCGTCAAGTTCGAGTCGAAAGAACATACCAAGTTCTGAAGCAGAAACAACTAGTGAAGAATAACGAAGTTTAAAAAATGGCGATGCCTCATTTAGTGGATTCGAAAATTGAAGTTTTGCCAAAAAAAAAAAAAAATAAACAAAATCACAATCAACAAAAAATACAATATAGGATGGTGGCGCAATTCAGGTCGATGCAAAAAACACTCAAACAAAGCGCCCCGTCTGCATTGCTACCAAACAGATTTTGGTGAAAAAAAACCTACATGTTTGTTTTTTGTTAGTTGTTTATAAATTTTAACATTGTTGATGTCTTTTTTAATTTTGTGGTATTTCTATCGGCTGCTCCTGTTCGTGTCAAAGCAAATGCAAAAAAAAGGCTACTCTCCTAATCAAAGACAGATAAAGCTTAAGCAAATTGCAAGAGCTACCAGAAATAACAGATAAAGGTATACTTTTGTTGTCATGAAGACTTGAAACTTTTTTGTGCTATTTAAGGTGCGTCTGAATTTCTTAATTTAACTGTATTGTTTTAACGCTGCTATTTTATATTTGCTGCCAGCCATCATTCCGCCAACTGCAGTTGCCACTAATAAGAACACAAAGAAAAAGTGAAAGGCGAGCATTGCCAATTGTCAAAGTCTTCTTATCCTAAGAGTGCCAACAGTTAATGATCTTCAGCGAAGGTTGGAAGAATTATCGGAAACTCTTGTACAGCATAACTTAAAGCTGCAGCCTTTAATTGCATTACTTGGCTTCGAAAAAAATGAAATTATTGACGAAATTAGATATTGTTACACATCGCTTTTGGATGCTGTAGAAAATATTTGTTTGTTCATTACTTCTACTAATTCCTTTTTTAATAAATAATTTAATGTTATAGAAGCGCTTTTCTTTTCTTTAATCCATTTTCACATCCCTATTCGTTAAGATATGATTGGTGACTAAATCAAATAATTTAGTCAGTAAGTCTTCGTTTGGTCCAATAAAACAATTAAGAATGTTTTTATGCAATGAATTGCTCGGCAATCTGAAAAAGTTAATTTTGCTTAAATTTCAGCAATAATTTGCTAAAATGTTATAAGCTGAATTAGCAAATTTTAATTTAATTCAAGCAATAATTTGCTTAGTTTCTTTAATTTTAAATAGCAAATTTTTATTTGACTCAAGCAAAAAGTTGCCTGGTTACTATAAATCGAAATAGCAAATTTTGATTTGATTCAAGCAAATACTTGCTCAGTTAATATAAATCGAAAAAGCAAATTTTGATTTAATTCAAGCAAAACTTTGCTAAGTTATTATAAATTGAAATAGCAAAATTTGCTTGATTTTTGCTGAAAATAAGCAAAATTGTTAAGTGGCTGAGTATTATGCTCAAGTTTTGCTTAATTTCCGCAGAAGTTTAGCAAACAGTTTTCTCCGTGATCAAATTGTTTGTTCATAATTGATCGAGAACTGGACCTACTAGTTTTTATACCGACTTCGAATGGCTAATGTGCGTCATGGTGTAATAATAATAAGGTTTTAGTGAGTTTGACACTTCTCTCTCAAAATGATAAATTTAGTTCGCTCCGGTCCTCTCAAAAATAGCTGATGGTGAATTGGAATTGGAATGAAAATAAATCAGCTTATGCCATGTCTACACAGAGAGTTTAGTTTGAGTTTCAGGTACAAAGTTGAGTTTTGCCACTGAACGCAAAATAAATTGTTGAGTTCTCCAGTACAATTTTGCAGGATGAAACTCAACTGAAATCAACTTTGTTTTTGTGTTTATCAAAACTCAATTTGAGAAATCCCTAAAAGTGTGCTAATGTTCTCATAAAAAGCCACGTTTAGGTGCAACTTGTACAATTTTGTGGTGAGAAATTTCAAAAACAGCTGTTCTAAAATTGTGCAATTAACTATTTTCAAAAAATGAACAAAAAAGAAAGAAAAAGAAGAAAACTTGGGCAAGTGTAGAAGATGAGGTCTTCATATTAGTATAAATAAATAAATAACTGGCCATTTCAGCCCTTGAAAGGACTTTGACCTAGCTTCTTATGATCATATTAGTATTGGCCGATAAAATTCCAAATTCAGCAGCGCAAAGAAGAACTCGCCTGACTTCGCAGAAATCTGCCGTGGAAAGCAAAAAACAGTTAAATGCATTTTTCTAGTTTGGATATAATTAGACATACAGACAACTTACATACATACGTACATACATACATACATACATACGTACGTATAACGAAACAATATACACATGTAGTTAAAAAGGAGAAGAGTAATATTATGAAACAAAGCATGGATAATCAAAAAAAAACCGTTCATCGGCAAAAACATGTAACATACATTAAAAGGTTTTTGTTTTTTTGGGCAGAAATGGCTGCAGCTTTGTCCTCAAGTAGTGGATGTGCCGAAAAAATATGAGATCACAAAAGTAAGCAGAAATATCACACTAAACACAATTTTGCCCACGCATCTATGTGTGAACAGCTATGGTTAACTTAAAACTAAACTCAAACTAAACTCTCTGTGTAGACATGACATTACGTGTAGTCAATCGAAACTCAGTGCCATGTCCACTTCTTTTGATAGCTACAATCAGTTGAGGCATTGAACATTCTTTGTGTTTGTAAAAACAAGACAATTTGCATGCTGGCCAGTGTTGCCAGAATGGCAGTTTTGCCTGCAAATGGCAGTTTTTTAATTCTGAGCAGCTTGGCAGTTTTTCCATTATTCCATAATTATAAAAATTCAGTTTTTCCATTATTTATACAGTTTTTAAGGTAAAATGCAGTTTTTTTGAAAATATAAAATCGTATGTAGTTTTATGTAAATTCTCTATACCAAAACATTCATTATGGTTCAATTACTTTTTTTAAAGCAGCCCTGCTTTTAACTTCAGCAGCAGATTTAAAAGCAACCCTGCTTTATACTTCAGCAGCAGCTTTAAAAGCAACCCTGCTTTAAACCATAAAACGTGAAGTGTTAATGAATTTTCAATATAAATTCAACTACCCAATAAGCCAAACGGATTCGTTTCGAATTCGACGCGAAATCGAGATCTCGTCTATTTAGTTTGAAAACGAAATTAGTTCTACTTTCGTTTTTGAATTGATATCGAAACGAGATTTTTAAAATAATGGCATCGGTTTCGAAACGAGATTTTTGGAACAATCGGATCGTTTTCGAAACGAGATTTTTTAAATTTTCTTATGTTTTAAATCTTATAATTTCAATATTCTTCTTATGAAATCAATGCATTTTTTAATAATATATAGATTAAAATACTTTTTTAATTTATTTTTAAAAATTTTTAATTATAACTTCATTGCATCTTATAAAATCATTTTTGTACACTAAAATTTTTGTAAAAGATTCCCCACTGCAGTTCACTGCTGTGACGGAAGGTGCTGGACAAAAAAGTTTCTCTAATTTCAAAGAAATTTGTAGATATATCCTATTTTGTTGACATCTTGTGAATCCATTTTTTTTTTTAAATGAATTTTATATTTGTTTCTGCAGAGGAACTTCTTGTGTGCAGCAGCTTCAGTCACGGCCGGGAACTTCAGTAAGAAATTTACCCCTCTACCGGATGGCTTTTCTTAACCAATTTAATCAATTTAATCTTTTTATTTATACTTTACCTGGCGTGGTGTAGCTACCTGATGAATAGGAATCACTTAAAATTCTCATACGTTTCATTTAATTGAAAATAAACTTAAAAAATGTCAAAATGCGAACGTTTATTGAAAGTTTATACAACGAGTAGAAAGCAAATAGTTTTTGTTTTGTTTTTGAAATTTAAATCTATGGTTGCCACAGTTTCTTTTTTATTTTTTGACAATTTGAGAAGTGCAATTTGAGGCTTTTAAGGAATTAAGGAGGATATTAAAAAGTTTTTAAAATTAGATATAGAATTGTATTTTATTCCTTTGGTACATTAAAATCGTATGCATTAATCTACAAAATTCAAAATATTGTTTTGATTAATATTCTCGATAAAATATACAAATTTCATAAAATTAAATATTCGATTTTTTAATATTCTCGAATTCGAATAGAAAGCGAGAACTCGGATCTGAGATCACGGCTCCGTTTCGAATCCGAAACGAATCCGAGTCCGCTCTGTGGTTTATTGGGTAGCTTTCGACTTTTATATTTTTGTTTTGTAAAAAATTAAGAAATTGGATGAAAATTTAATGTGTAGTTGAATTTGTATTGAAAATGCATTAAAACTTCACGTTTTATGGCATAACTTCTGAACACTTAAGAGCACATCTTCATTTTATATCGTTGAAAAGGAACGTAAGAAAATGAAAAAAAATTAAGGCACCTGCTGCTGTCATTTTAAATAAAATTTAAATTTTATACTTTTCCCTTAAAGTAGACGAAGTAAGCTTTTCAGTGATATCCTATTTACGAAAATTGGATTTAAATTGACTGGGCTATGTTGTCTGAAAAAATACCCCATTTTGGCCGCGAAAAATGATTCTAAAAATTTATAACTTCGGATTTGGTTTTCTAATCAATAAACCAATCCAAGAAAAAAATTTGAGCCAAATCGGAGATGGTCAGTGTAGTTGATATTGCACCTCAAACTGAAATGGGCGATATGTAAAAAAACATTAATTAAAATTACCTGAATTAATTCTATTAAAAATGATCTCAAATGTAAAGAAAATACCAGAATTTTTTTATGTATTAAATACAACCATACATTTTTATGTGTTTTATAATTTTATATACAAATGGCTTTGATATTATTTCTGTTGCTAATAAAAAATTAAAAAAATAAAATACTTATCGATCGTTTTTTAGAATGGCACTTTTTGTGTCCAAAATGCATTTTTTCAGATTTAGCAGTTTTATGAAAAAAAATCTGGCAACACTGATGCTGGCCAAAGCTTCATGGCACCTTCGAGCGGACGTTTTTGATAAAATGGCAAAACAATTCAATGGCGAACTTAGCAAATGGGCGAATACAACTGCAATAACTTTTTCTCAACACAACATGGCACAATTAATTGCATTAAATATTCATTTATACTTAATTCGCATAATAACCTATAAAAACCATAACACATTATCATCAAGCCACTCAAACAATTAATACAATTTGACAACTATCAACAGTTCAGCTCTTTCGCTCACAATTTTTTGACAGAAAGAAAGCTATTTATGGTGTTGTCAAACACTCACTAACACCATATTATTATTACACCATGATATGCATGTTCTCAAGAAGCTTTACATGGCATTATTTACTCTCTGAGGTTTGCCATTGTCTGCAGAGAGGAGACGACCAGGGTTCAAACCTGAAAATTAGTAAATTGCAGTAAATAAAAAAAAAAAAAACGCAGTAAAACGAATTTTTTCGCAGTAGTTTTTTTTTTATTTACAACCATGTACGAAAATTTTATACTATTAAAAAAATACCTAAATACAAATACAGTGAAAGCTCCCATAAACGGACGCTCTAATAAGCGGACATCTCCTGTAAGCGGATACATTCTTGGGAACAAACATTTTTTGGTTTTTTTCCATAGAAAATGCTCTCTCATACACGGACTTTCCGATAAACGGACGCGGACACACAAACATATATATTTATGAAAAAAGAATCTCCCCTAAGCGGACGCGAAGCTCTAATAAGCGGAAAATTTTGTCTTTTTTTATAACAAACATTAATGCTTTTATATATTTTTTTTTTTTTTATTTTGGTGTTTTCGACATTTCGGGGGGATTTTTTTTCTTCTCATTTTACGAATTTACTCATCATTTTTTGCGTTGCTCACTTGTAACGGTAAAATAAAATAATTAGAGCCCGAACAGAATCAAAGCGATTGGCGATCGGCGATCCTCTCTTCTCGCCAATCGCTCAGAACACGTCCAGAATGAAAGCGATTAGCGATTGGAGAACTATTCAGACTGAATTATCAGAATGCTTTGTTTTGTGTATGCATAATTGACATAAAGAAAACAGAAACACAGACAACAAATGTCAGAAGATAATAAAACTTAAGAAAATAGCACTGAAAGTATCCCATCATTAAGAAAAATACGGCAACACTTATCATGTTTGACACCACTCAAAGAGAGAATCGCCAGGCCGCCAGAGAAAAAATAGAATAGATTCTAATCTGGCGAATGTTCGTCACGATCGAAGACCAGCGATTTCGTGGTCTCGGACGTGTATGAACACTATTGACGTTTTAATGCATTCTATTGGTTGAAAATGTCGCCAATCGCTAATCGCTTTGATTCTGTTCAGGCTCTTAGTTTCAGCGTTTGCTATAGTTTATGGGTAAATAATTGAAATGCCTGCAAGAACAATCCAGTTTAACGTAGACTCTTACAGAATTACAAAAATCACATACATATTTAATATGAATTAATTTTTTACTCGTTTTATTGTTTGTCTTTTTGTTTTTTTAAATTAGATATTCCAATACCCATCTTTTTTTTTTAAAGGTTGAAATTTAATATTATATTTTACGACATTCCCATAAGCGGACATCACTAATACGCGGAAAAAAGTAGGTGACCGTCGGTGTCCGCTTATGGGAGCTTTCACTGTATATACATTAGGGCGTATCGAATAACAAGTTTTTTTCGAATTTCACATTCTAAGAGGTCTCAAAAGTTGCATGGGGTTGTCAAGATCACCCAAAAAAAATTTGAGAAAAAAAAGGATGTCTTCCTGTCCCGCAAGGACAAAGTTGTTTTTTGAGGAAAACAGTAAAAAATAACGACCTTAAAATGCTTTGACTTTTATGTCTTAAAGCAAAAGTAAGTATAGCTTAAACTAACAATATATTGGTAAACACGATGCCACTCTCGATTCTTATCCACAGTGTCCTGTGTGAAGGATATTCGAAGCAAAAGTTGTAATCGAGATAGTACAGAACTTTTGATTGTTACCCAATAGTCTTCATTTTGGTTGTGTTAATTATAGTGTTAACGTATTCCTTAAATTTGGCGAATTAATAATTATCATCATTTTTGCAAATGCATTTTCCTATTTTTGAGAAATGTATACTTGAATGCAATTTTTAAACTTTTTCAAAAAAATGAATATAAGAATTTCTATCTCGGGTATCAGAAATGGTACCGATGGTAATTTTCTCAATTTGGATTCTTCAAATATTTCTGAACAACACCCTGTCTAAAAGTTTTAATTTAAAATAACAGCTTAAGGCCACGATTTTATTTTCTACTTTGATATTTTTTGATGAAATTATTAAATTTCATGTTAGGAAGTATTTTTTTTTTTTTTTAAGCATCAATGGAAGGCGGTTCACTCACTAGGCTATGACTTTGTTACTTTTTGAGATATCTTAAAATTGAGACTTCAAATTTGAACCACATATTCTTGAGACTTGAAGCTTTAAGAAAAGGCAAAAAAATTTAAAAAAATAAAACAGATGTTTTTGATTATATAACCCCCCTTAAACCATTTTTAAAATTCTCTCATTTATGAAACATTTAAAAGACATTTTTAGCGCTTTTTAACGTTTATGAATAATATTTTTTCAATTTTTTTCTTATGAAGGCTTTATAAAAGGATCATAATTTTTCTTGGTGTGTCATTAATCACTTTGGGGATAATTCAAGAAACATGTTTTTTGCATATCGTATAAATTTCTTTATAATAACTTTTCTTTATAATATTTATAAATGACGTTAGTTCCTGTTTTAAAAACTCAAAGTTCTTGATGTTTGCTGATGATTTGAAAATCTTTTTACGAATTGCTAGCATCAATGATATAATTGCTTTGCAGGATGATATAAATAATCTGTATGAATGGTGTTCTAAAAATCATTTATCTTTAAATATAAATAAATGTTTTCACGTTTCATATTCTAAATCAACTAATATAGTACAAAATCGATACAGTTTAAATAATCATAATTTGAAATCAGTCACTTTAATTAAAGATCTTGGTGTAATATTTGACTCAAGTTTTACTTTTATACATCATCTGAATTATATAATTCCTAAAACTTATTCTCTATTAGCATATATCAAACGCAATAGCAATGAATTTACAGATCCATATACACTTAAAATACTTTTTACAAGTCTGGTGAGATCCAAGTTAGAATATGCTAGTTTTATTTGGAATCCGTTTTACATTACACACGTGAATCGTTTAGAACGTGTTCAGCGTAGATTTCTCAACTTTGCACTTCGCTCTTTTAATTTTGCAGATTCATATCCCTCATATGAAGTTCGTTGTAAGTTTATTAACTTGAAAACCTTAGAAAATCGAAGGAAAATTCTATCACTGATGTTTGTTTTCAATATTATTTCTGGAAACACGGATTGTTCATATCTTCTGGATCAAATAAACTTTAATGTACCGTCAAGAATATTAAGAAATAGTACACCTTTTAATATAGGGCTGCATAGAACAAATTATGCTTCCAATTCTCCAATTGTTAGAACCATGCGAGAGTTTAATAATTTATCTTCTGAGTATTTTATAGATTTCTCAGTATCTAAAACAATCATGTACAATCAATTAGCGTCAATTTATTAATGTTTAACATATTATTACTTCTCATATACTTGTATACGAAATTTCTAGTCAGTAAGGAAACTATTCCATTGATTAATAAATGAAAAAATGAAATGAAATGAAATTTAATACATGTACATGTATTTCTTTTGTACATAGGTACATCTTACAAAGTTCGATAAATTCATAAGAATCCTGCAACACATTTTATTTTATTTTTTTATCTACAAAATATATTTGTGTCTACAAAATATCTCGGTACACCACGTGGTATATACTAGAATATCACAATTAGTAGACTAATTTTTTTTTTTTTAATTATTGTTATTCAATTTTGTTCAAGAGAATGTTGACAATTTTTTTTAATATATAGCTTACTCACGAATATTTCGTCATTTATCACAATATGGACCTGCAGTAATAAAAAGACGTGATTATGAATGAAATGTTCAAAATATTTGAAAACTTCAAACATATGATGGAATTTCCTCTTATTGTTGTTATTATTGTCTTATTGGTTGGGCATGTAATATAGCAGCATGCTACCCATTTGATTGCTTTACGGAGATCAGGGAGTTATTCTGCGCAACAACAAATTGTTGGACTGTCAATAAATTTGTACTCTTCAACGGTTAGAGGGGCGTGCTAGTCCCATTTGATGGTTAAAATGTTGTTGCTATGGCCATCAGGTTGACCGCAAAATCGATAGCATTCAACAACAACAGGAGTTCAGGCATCATGCATTGTTAAGTTCCTTGATGGTTTCGGGCTTGGCTTAATCACAAGACTACCGCAGCGGGACCATAAATGTGTTAAAACACTTTTCATATGGTACACTCACATCCTAACTGTCTTTTTTTTGGGATAAAGTCTAAGTCACACCTTCATTGACAATCATTTGCGTTATTCGATTGCTCTTTCTGCTTGCGTCTACCATCTCTCTACCATTTTCTCAACTATTTAGCCATTCAGTTTTCTATGGTAAATGGAAGTTGCAAGTAAATTTCTTGCAATGCTTTAATGTCTGATTTTTCACTTAGTCTTAAAACTTCAGCATTTCAAATGTTGGAATATCAGTGCATATTAACAAAAATAAATAAAACAGCATATTTTTCAATTGTTCTTCAAATGCTTTATGTAACTGCAAGTTATGTTACGTTTTTCTAAATATTAAAGTTTCAAAAACTTTGTTAATTACCATAAATAAAAACCAAAATTAATAATAGATCCTTTTCGTATTTATGAATTCACCGACGAAAAATTAATAAACAAAACAAAAATGCTTAACTAATGGATAAAACATCCATTATATTGTGGTGATGCTTAAAGTGACCACCTATTTTTCATACAATCTTAGTGCTAAAAAAGAAAGGTCTGTACCGCCTTCATATAGCTGAAAAGAAATGTCATATTTAAATGTTTAGATAAATTCATTGAAAACATTTACAATGAATTCTTTGTTTGACATACACGGAGAGAAATATATTAAGCAAATATTTTGCTTGATCCAAGAAAATTTAAAATCAAGCCTTATTTGCTCAAATCAAGCAGTAAACCCTAAAATTAAAAACAAAAAATTTTATAATGAGAATTTATTTCTAAAATTGAGAGAAATAAGTGATTGGCTGCAACAAGAATAAAACACTTGATTCTAGAACCTGGAACAAGACTTGAATTAAGAAAATATTTCTTTATTGAAGCAAACGCAGAGTTGGTTTTTAAGAAAATACAAAATTATTTCAAAATAACTTAATTCAAGCAAATAAAACTAATCAAGTACTTTCAATCTTAATAAAAAAAACGATTTTCCCATTTATGTAATCTAATCACAATTAACATAATCAATTTATTAATTTATCACAATATATCAGAAAATCTTCTAAAATAAGATAAGTTAAGTTTTTGTTTAATTAAAAACACTAAGTAGCTAGTCATTTACTATTTTCAGGTACAAGATCTCAACTATCAAACGAAACTTTCTAATTTTTCGGACAATTAATTTCTTGGATCAAGCAAATTCTTCTTTTGATAAGAAAAATAAAGCCATTCTAATATTGAGAAAAAATGTTCACTTGGATGAAGAAAATTCTTCTAAATTCAAATAATATAAATTTATCAAATTAAGCACATTATTCTGGTTTTCAGCAAATTGTTAACTTGAATCAAGCAAATATTAGACTTGAATCTAAAAAAGATATTCTTGAGTTTTAAGTAAATTTTTCTTGAATTAATTTTTTATTTTTTTAATATCATATGTTCAATTTCAATTTCAGTTTATTGAGACTTTTTAATACACATTTTAATATAATAATAAGACTTTTCCAAAATGATGTACTAACTTAGAACTATACGTATTGTTCTAATATTTATTCAAAATGCAAACGCAACTTGCTTGAATTGAATTACAAAGAATATTTGTTAATTATAAATTATACTGTGGTTGCTCCCGACATATTTGATTTCTAAGAAGATAGTTTCAGCATTAAAATTTACTTAAAAGCTAAACTTAAAATAAACTTAAAACTAAACTTATAAACTAAATTTAAAATTAATATTATTATATCTATTGATTAACGACTATGCGTGTCTGGAGAAACTCTTTTATAAAAATCGGGCAATAAGATAGCAACAGTATTAAGATCATCTATAAAGTTTTCATTTAATATGCCAATTGGAGATATGTAACGGGTATTTGACCAGCTAAAAGCTCTTTGATAATTAAAAATATCAGATATCAGATTATTTTCATGAAATTCAAGTTTGTCTACGAATTTTTTTAGCAAATTTAAAGAGTAGATACACAAAGGATCTATATTAGCTTTACTATAGATATATGTATTTGAATATTATTTGGTAAGAGACTCATAATTTCGATCAACACATAATCTCAATATTTTTCTTTCTAAAATTTCTAAATCGTTGGCGACAGTTGGAGAAATTGTGAACCAAATTGGATATGCATATATGCATATGCATATATAATATAGCAGGTCGAATACTGACTTTATAAATTAATAATTTAGAATTTTGACACAAGTGTTTTTTTCTTAAAGTTTTGCAAACATTCCTTTAATTTTATTAGCCTTTTTTATAATAATATCATATGTTTTTAATTTGATCAATTCTCGCAAAATAATACTTGAATTTAGAAATTTACACTTGAGTGTGAACTAATAGCCTATTTGCTTGATTCAAATTCGCAAATTGGCGCAAATTCCTAACCAAACAGTCACGTTTTGTTCATGGAATGATGTTTTCTGAATCGCGAGTGGATTCTGCATTCCACAAAAGTGGCAATTTTGCTTGTTAACGACGCTAGAGAGTGTGAAATGGGCCTCAGCGGTCATCAAAATTTGCGAATTCCAGCAACTGTTTCGCCAAGCGACGTAGATGGTCTATCGGCAATGTTCTTGGAGTCAATTGTACTTTATACGGAAACAAATACAAATCATCCTTCAAAATGCGCCGCAAAGTAGTTTCACTGACGCCAAAATGCTGAGCGCGGTGACGATACGACACATGTGTGTTCTCAGCAACACTCTCTCTAACCAGCTCATTGGAACCTTCATTGCTTCAACCAGCTCATTGGAACGTCTTGTTCCGTGCCAGTGGCGTTCCTAGGCTTGGTGACACCCGGGGCGGATACTCATGGTGTCACCCCTATAAAAAATTTCTAAATGCAAAAAGAAACCAATTCGATGAGGTTAAGTTTTTTTTATTGAACAAACAATAAGAATTTGTAAAAAACAACAAAAATATTACATTTTCAGGTGTCTACATATTTACATATGTAGGCATAAGGTAAAAAAGAAAACTTATTAACTTCGCAGTCTTAAGAACTGACGGAACAAAAACATTACATTTTCAGGTACATTTTTGTATATGTAGGTATAAGGTTAAAAAAACACAGGTGCGTCACTGGACACACGAGAGAAGCGAAGCATTTTCGCAATTTCATAGATTTGATAATTTAATGGCTTTTTTTGATTAAAATAATTTTTAAATTTAAAACTTTAAATTTTACGTTTTTGTATGGGAGCACCCGTAAGGAGTGGTCGAAGGGGATAGGTCCTCAAAGGAGAAATATTCCGTTTGCAAAAATAATGGGGTTGCTCATACATATTAACCCTCTCCGGCCCACCCTTAAGGCCCACCTGTTCAGTTGTAGGGAATAAAAATACAAAAATCAATTAATTTGTTTGTAGCTTAACGACATCTAGTAGTAAGTAGAAGCACGTGTTGGTTTTTTAGTACTCTTATGTGTATAGCCAATACACATCCTTTATTGGCTATTGTGTATTGGCTAATGGTTATTGTAGGAGATGAAGTATATGTAGCCAATACAATTCCTATAAATAGATTGTTTTGATCTACTGCAACAAAGCTTTAGTTAATTTTTAATACTGAATCAGCGATAGTTCCCAACGAAGGGTTTTGGTTCGATGGTTAAACCGTTAAACTTCAGTGAAGAGGACTAGGTTCAAATCCTGCAGTGAACGAAAAATTATTTTTAATTTCAAATTTTCTTGTTGCAATAGACGCAAGCAAAAAACAATATCAATTCTAAAAAAAAAGGTGTCGGAAAAAAGTGTCGTTTTTTCTGATTTCATTCTAGCAAATCGCAGAACGAGGCGTAAAAAGCTTCGCTTCAAAAAGAAATCTTATTAATGGCGTTGTCTTAAAAACTACCTTTTCTTACTTTAAGAGCTCCAAAATTTGAAATAACCTAATCGAAATCAATATTGGGTCATTTGCAAAAAAAAAAGTACACAAAGAGGTTTTCATGTTTTGTTTTTAATGATTTTTACAATTATTCTAAAAATTTATAACTTCAAATTTGGTTTTCAAATCAATAAACCAATGCAAAAAAAATATTTGAGAGAAATCGGAGATGGTCAGTGCATCTGATCACTTCAATGTGAAATGGACGATATCAGTAAGTAAACACAAAAAGCAAAAATGAGGTCAAAGTCATACATAGGTACCATTATTTTTGCTTTCGTTTATATTCTTCATTTCGTTCCTTATCTAGCTTTATTTTTTCCGGCGTTAACTTTGCTATTTTACTCTCAGAGGAGGATTTTGTATGCAATTGACCCTATTACTTGCAAGCTCGTTTTCCCATGGAAGACCTTAAATAAGTCTTAATTAATTTTAGCTTTGAAAAACTCCTTTCGCATGAAGCTACTGATTGATACAAATTGTTGAAATAATTTCAATGCGACAAAATGGGACACAAATTTTTTAACGTAATGTATTTGTACCTTTTTCTTTCTGTTTGAGAAATGAAAAAAAAAAAAAAACGAAATGGTGTCACCCCTAAAATGGTGGTACCCGGGGCGGACCCCCCCCCCGTAGGAACGCCACTGTTCCGTGCTCAGCAAAATTCGACACCAAATGACTGCTGTCAGACGGTGCTTCTTGGCCATTATATTTTCGATGATAAGCACATTGAGTTAACAGAACTGAACGATTTTTTTTACAGATTTCATTTATGTTTTTTTTAATGATTTAAGGTATAATATACGTGTAGCAACCAAAAACAGGAGCTGTTTTAAAAATATATTTTTAGATATAAGAAGTTATTATCTTTTTTTTAAATTTATACAGGTTATTGTACATAATAAATACTTTATAAAAATATTTTTTTTTTTTAAAATACAGTTCTGGCTTTTATATAAAGGGCACTGAAAATAGCATTGAGAAAAAGACATCCAAAACGGTTCGATGGATATGGCCTTTCCCATGTATCGGAAATAAAAAAATCAAATGACATTTTAAAGCATAGACCTTATATTAAGCATCCCCCCTACGCAAGCTCCCGGGGTTTTTTTTTAATTACGGAGAAAGTTGAAGTAAAAAGTTCGAAAAAAAGATATATTTTGGCGCGCTTTTTTGTTTATATAAAAAAACAAAAAAAAAAAAAATAGATACTTGAATTTATGGGGATGCTTAAAAGACAAAATAATGAACAAAATGCAAAAAAAAATCATTGAAATTGAACCAATAGATTTCGAGTTATCTATCGAACCGTTTTAAAAAAACTAGTTTCGAGGAAATCGCGTTTAAATTCTTTTATTTGTTGTATGGAGCTTAGACATAGGTTAACGAAAACCGTCATAACTTCTGTTTGTTTTTAAAGTCGATTTAAAAATGTGTATGTATATGCTTAAAACTATAAAGAACACATTAAACAAAAAAAAGTTTTTTTTTCGAAAAATTTACACGTATATAAGTATAAAATTTACCTTGATTAACAAAGTCACTATTTCGACGGGTTGTTTTGGTATGAAGAGAATCATATTTAAAATTGTAAAGAATTTCGTCGTAATTGTAGCCACGGATTTGAATATATATATATATTCCTAATCTCAATTTTATATTGACCTGTTCAATCTACGCAACTCCTCCAAATAACCATATCAACCTCAAAATAATATACATATTATTTTCACTAGTTGTATTTGCAATATCAAATATATATGTATATATATATATGGGGCGTTCTTTATCAAAACGGCTACCCGCCCCTCCCCCCCTAAACGTCTGAATTTTTGAGATAAAAGGTTCCACGGCGGCTTAAAATTTTCCTTGAAATCTCTATTTTTTGCGCTCTTGAAATTTTTTAATAATTTTTTTGCCACTTTTTTGGACAAAGATGACCACGCAAAAAAGGAAACGTTAAAAAAATTGGCTTAGGTTAGTTTTTTTCTATTTAATGATGGCGGCAATAGTGGGTAAAAAAAAAATTTAATGTTCAAACTTAACAACACACCTGGCGTGTGGTCCAGCAGATCTCACGTTTAAACTGATTTCCTATGATGAAGTTTCTGACTGTCACTTTCTTGACCTTATTGCATATAACAGCAAAATACTTATAATGCCAACATAAAAATGTAACTGGCAATAAAATACGTTTTTTTGAAAGAGTGACACATGAGTCTTTTGTGTCCAAGCATTTTTTTTATTTTGAGTGTTGTTTTTTTACGGGTGTATAGATAAGGCTACACCGAGAAAAAAAGCAATAGTAAAATCACCTAAGCCGGGAAACTAGAAACCTATGGAAATTAGAAACTTATGGTTATTCACCAAAGTAATATATTGTTCAATACATTACTTTGAAGGCACATACTTCAATGCCCTGCCAATAAAAATATATTTGATTCACCCAAGCCAAGTATATAACATTTTAACCAATAGTGTAGGTAAACCACCAAAAACTCTGACACTTTATCAAAATGTGTTTTTTATCGCTGAATACTCCCGGTTTGTTATAGTTCTCGTTTAGTTTTTGTAATGAAAATGATATAGCCTAGATATTTAGCCAAGGTGCAATGCTGATAAAAAATTTAGGACTGCAGTGACCTGTTGACAACAGTTGAACATTCTGCTTTTACCTGTCTTGTAATATGGAGCTACAGAAATTTTTTCTGGACACGAAAGACCCCATGTGTCACTCTGTGTAACTAAAAAACCATGTGTCACGCGAAGGGTTAATAAACATATTTCTCCCTCGACTTAAGTCGTATCTTAAGCGTACTGGATTTCTTATTCTACAGGGTTTTCCAATAAGAGGTGTTATTGTGAATCGCCCGCTATTGTGAATCGCTCACTTTTAAAGCTTTTATTCTTTGACATTTGACAAGTAGAAACTAAGCCATTACTAAAAATGGAACGATACACGCTTCCACAACGCATTGAAATTATTAAAATTCACTACAAAAATGGTGAAAATCTTGCAGTCACAGTTCGCAAAACTAAAGCATTTTTTGGTCGTCGTGAAGCACCTTGTCGGACCGCAATACAGAAATTGTTGAAAAAATTTGAGCTGTTGGAACAAGTTAGTGATGTGAAGAATAAAACCCGTGCACGTCGCTCAAGAACTACTGAGAATATGTATGCTGTAGCCCAAAGTGTTGAAGAAAACCCAGGTTTGTCCATTCCTCGTCGTTCTTTGGAATTGGGCATTCCACACACGTCATTACACCGTATTTTGCATAAAGACTTGGGTCTTAAGGCTTATAAAGTTTAGTTAACATAAGAACTCAAGCCGGCCGATCATCTCCAACGTCTTGTCTTTGCTGATTGGGTCCTTGAAATGCATGAAAATGATCCGGATTCCATCGAAAAATCATCTTGACTGATGAGGCCCATTTCCACCTCGGTGGCTACGTCAACAAGCAAAATTGTCGCATCTGGGGCTCGGAAAACCCAAGAGTTATTGTTGAGAAGCCTCTCCATCCTCAACGTACGACTGTTTGGAGCGGTTAATGGTCCGGCGGGGTCATTGGACCTTACTCTTTCGAAAATGAGGTTGGAACAGTTACGGTGAATGGATTGCGCTATCGAGAGATGAATAATGATTTTTTATGGTTGGAGTTGGATGGTATTGATCTGGACAACGTTTACTTTCAACAAGACGGCGCTACGTGCCACACAAGCAACGAAACCATTGATCTTTTACGGAAAAAGTTTCCGGACCGTGTTATCTCTCGAAGAGGTGATCACAATTGGCCACCGAGATTTTGTGATTTAACACCTTGCGACTTCTTCCTTTGGGGCCACGTGAAAGATAAGGTCTATGCCAACAGCCCAGCATCGATTGAAGACCTCAAAGATGGAATTCGTGAGGCTATCGAGGACATAGGGCAGCCACTTTGCGATTTGGTTATGGAAAATTTCATGAAAAGGATATTGTCCTGTAAGCGTGGTCGTGGTGGCCATTTGGCTGATGTTGTTTTTCATTATTAACGGCATACCTTCCTCTTTATTATGAAATAAACATCCGATCATTTATCTCAAAAAATGGCATTTTTCTTTGAATATCAAAATAACACCTCTTATTATAAAACCCTGTATTAGAACAGAAAACAGAATTATCTTATTTTCTGAAGTATTTCCTTAAAGTTTAAAGTCTTTGACTTCCATATCTCTCGCCTGACTGGATCTACATATGTTCAATAAAGAAAATCAAATCCAAGTTAAAGTTAAGGAAAAAATCAATTCACATTATTCAATCCATATTGGTCAACAGTAAACATCACTCTTAAGGTTTCATAAATTAATTGTCCCCTAAAGAACAATGTCTTATTTTTAGACTGAATGCGTATCGGATACAAACACAAGTGATAATTACATCATCACAATGCCCACTCCCCGACTTAAGAAGCTAACAATAAAAATACCAGATTTAAATATGAGGGTCTGGCATAAATAAAGTACTAATAAAAATTTTTAAATTTTGTTTCAATAGCAACTCAGTGGCCTCAAAACGCTGCCGCTTTTTATTCCCGAGAGTAAAAGTGGAGCGAGTTCAAAGGATACTATTAACCTCTTTTAGCATGCGTTGCTGTTATAGCTTGTAGTCACATTTACAGGCATAATAATACTCCAACGATTAGAATAAATTCCGACAGCGTACTTGTGTGACAGCTGCCAAGGTAACCTTCCTTCTAATTCTTACCTCTGTACTGCCTGTTGATATCGATTTCTATGCACATTTGAAGTTTGAAATATTTACACCCCTTGCATGCATTTCCTGGTCACAGGATAACTTACGCAGTCACGATTTGGTTGAATTCGCCCAATAATCTAAAAATAAATGTTTATGTTTATTTTTGTGGTTTCTTGCAAAAACAAGTGACAATGAATTGTCGAAACGATAAACACTCTTAGTACAAGAATAAAAACAACAGCACACGTTGATGCACCTATCCTTTGTGATTTTTAGAGATTAAGTCAACGACGAAAACGGTTAAGCTGCGTGTAATGTGAAAAAGTCAATTGATATAAATAGAAATTTGAAACGCACCACAGGGGTAGGTTGAGGTACGCTTGCGCAGCCAGAAAATGTGGAAAGAGTCTTTGTGATGACGACGAAAGAACGACGTTGTTTATTAGTTTGGTACTTTTCAAACCACGTTTCATTACAAATTTTCGTTGTAAAGTACAAAACACACTAAGAGTAGGTAAAAAAACACAATTGAACGAACAGGCTAGATTATTGCTGCAAATTTGTTGGCTGAAAATTCTGTGAAAATGAATATCGAATATAATTTTTTTTTTTGTTTAAATAGGAGTATTTTAAAGAAATGATTGGCTTTTATGAGTCCTTGATTAGCTTAAAAGACTTGCATAATCTTAATAAAATATCGTTTTGTTCCATCAGAATATTCCCAGAACAGAAATTGGCTGATATATATATCTGTCGAACAACATCCAACTTGAAAATAAATTTTGCATCCAAATCTTACATGATTTAAGTATTTAATTTAACCGACTGTAGATTTTATATTAGATGAGCGCTAGAGCTCTTAGGGTAAGCCACATGTAAAGAGGGTGTCTTTTTAAGAGCTACATGACTTATTATCCTAAATAATAACGCAGAAAATTTAACGATATAAACTGAATCAAAAAATCTGTTTTTATTATAAAGAATGCTTCATGACTTATTGTCGATCTGTCATTTTGTCGTTCGTAAATTATTGTGTTCTATATCACAAAATTGAAAAAATCGAGATAAGACTGGTATATAGGCAAATTTTTCGAGATCTATCGATCTGTGTCATCAGTTTGCTTTTATCTTTTATCGTTTTCGAAATATGAGACATCGACTTTGTGCTATACAACACTGTTGTGACAGGCTTCGTAACCTATTGTGTTCTATATGCAAAAAATCGTAAATATAGAACAAAAACGAAGCAAAAATACTAAGTAAAAAAATATTTTTTTATTTTGTTCTATATGCAAGTCTAAATAAAGTTATTAAAGTTATTATTTGGAGGTCTTTGTATTTTGCTTTTTTTTTTGTTTTTTTTTCTAATTTTTTTCTTAGCTTCACATTGCACTTGGCAAATGAAATGAAACAAAAAAGCAAAAATCCCACTTTAGATTGCAGTTGGTAAATAAAATGAAACAAAAAAAAAATAAAATACCCATCATAGATAACATAAGGTTAAAAGTTAAATTTTACAACGTTTAAAAAAAGCTTAATACTAAGAATAAGAATGGATAAGCAATAGATAAGAAGATATCATTGGAGAAAGTAAATGATGTGAAAAGCTTATACAACTTTTTATCACTTGATGCAGTGGCATACTACAATAGGGGTATTCACGGGTTGATGCGAATTGCAAGAATGCGAAAATGCAACATATTTTTCGCACTAACGCGTGAACATCAATATTGTAACTTTACTTATTTGAATCAACGTAAAAACTTGGCCTTTTTAAAGTTTTACCCAGTTGGCAACTATGCTTGAAAACACCCATAACATGAATCAGCTGTTTTGCATCACTGTTTGTGCGCTTTCGCAATAGGTTTGAGCAGTGCGTAATTCAAGAAGAGTTGCAAAATTACTTCTAATGTGTTTGTTGTTGGAATGAAGCAAAAATTCGCAATCTTGCATTTTCGCATCGTCGCAACTGTGTTTCGCATCAACCCGTGAATACCCTTAATAATTTGTTTAATAGAAGTTAAAATATAGGTACAATTTTTTGTATTCGTCTTTTTAACAAACTTGCTTCAATAAAAAAAATCTCCGTAAATCAAGCATGAACTTCGCGGAATCGAAGTCAAATGAATTTGGTTAATTTTTTACTTGATTTTGTAGTCGAAACTTACTTTTTAAGAAATTAACAGGTATTGATTTAAGTGGACTCATAAGAACATATGTATAAGATTAAGTTTAAAATTAAGTTAATATTATAATATATGAAATGAAGTTTTTATTGAGTGAAATCACATTGCTTTTCATTTCTCCAATACATATTACATTTTGTTCTATATGCTATAAAACAAGAATAGTTTCGTAAATAAGTGCATATAGAACAAATTATTTTTTTTTAATCGCATCTTACTCTAAAAAACGCTTCCAAAGATGAACATTTTTTTTGACAGAAAAAACCACAAACTCTTGAACTTTCATTGGTAAGAAAATCGCTGCAGATTTTTCGGTTCAGTTTTTTACTAAACTTTAAACTTGATTTATCAAACAAAACATTTTTGTCATATAGAACACAATAATTTGCGAACGACGATTTGTTGACACTTAAGACTTTAATTCTTCACATGCCGGATATACAGCATAGATATAACTTGCATAACTTTTGAACTAAATATTTGTTGTGTCTTGTGTCCACTTTCCGAATTTTTGCCAATTTTGTTTCTTAGTTTTGGGATCAGAATTAAATGGGTGATTAATTGATTTTTTTATACAACCAATTTTGTTTACTTCTTTAGAATTAAAGTCATAGTCTTTTTAACTTTGTCTATTTTTTCCAAATGGTCCAAGTTGAAAATTTTCAATTTGAAAAAAAAATATATTTTCTTCATCCAAGTCTTGTTCCAAGTCCAATCAAGTATCTTATTCCTATTTCAACCAATCATTTATTTTTCTCAATCTTAGAAATAAATGCTCATTATAGATTTTTTTTCTTAATTTTAGTTTTTAGTGCTTGATTTGAGCAAATGAGGCTTCATTTTAAATTTTCTTAGATCAAGCTAAATATTTGCTTAATATAAGAATATTATTTATCTCCGTGTAGGGAAAAACAAGTTTTATAAAGGACGTCTTAAGTACCAGCAAAATGTTTAGTGCTGCTTATTACTTATATGATAAATTAATAAAAACAAAATTTTCATACCCGCACCACACACAATAAAATCTAGTCGGTAAATTCAAACGATATTTGTGGTCACTTTACCGTCAATACAATTGTTGTTGCACAGTTACTATTTTTTCGTTTACCGAGCAATAACAGTAAAGCCGGAAGTAGAATGATTGCGTATGCGCTTGCTTCCGTCTACTCGCTGGCGCACTTAGATTCGAAATGCACGAAAGCTTATGGTACTGAGTAGAATGCTGACAGGCGCAAATTGTGTCAGCGCAATTTACGCAACAAAAGTTGAAAATATTTCAACTTTTCTTGCGTAAATTGCGCTTTTTGACAGCTCGTTACAAATAGCGAACAACGAGAACAAAGAAAAGAAACGAGTTTATTCTTTAAAATTTTCAGGGATGACCCTTTATCATGAATTTGAATAAATAAATATTTAAATAAGTTCTTACTTGTAATTTTGTTAACATTCCTTATTTTATGCTTATGGTTAGTAATTTATATTGCTAAACATCAAAATATTTTCAAGATCTTAGCGATAATACACCTAAAATTGAATTTCAAGAATAAGGAAAACGTTCAATCATTTTGTATTCCTGCTCTAAGCGCAAACTCTAAGCGCAATAACATATTTCATTGTACGCCCAACATATTTTGTTGCGTAAATTGCGCCAGCGAGTAGACGGAAGCAAGCACATACGCAATCATTCTTTTTTTTTTTTTTTTTTTTTTTTTTATTTTCAAAAATTTTTATTAGATCTATTTTATTATAAGCTTAAACAATTTTTTGTGATATAAAATTTTCATAAAACATATGACGTAGTTAAGCAATGAATACTTTTCCCATCTAAAACATGCAAGTCTAAATAATCGACTTATGATTGGGTCAAGTTTTGTGTAATATTCTATACAAACTATTTTATTATTTTAATATAAAAAATTGTTGTTTTTTTATAAAATCTTAATTAAATGAATGCATTAATTCAATAAATTTTTGTTAAAAAAAAAAAAAAAATAATTTACAGGCTTTTGATATCGCTACGTGAACGTTTATCGAAAAAGGAGTATTTAAACTATCAACTCTAGAATTAAGGCAGCAAAAACTTTTCGTCTTGCTAAAATGCACAATAAATTGAAGCCGAGTGTAAACAAGTACACGTTTTCTATTGCATTTTCTATTGTATTTTCACAAATATTGAGAAGTCTCAAATCATTATTTCTTCTGAACATAACTGCTTTAATTTGCTGTGGTGGACATTCTATTTTGTACAAACTACAACTTTTCATGCATATGTTTTTTCCAGGTCAATCCATTAAAATCCATCCAAAAAGCTGTCCCTTCTTTCGTCATGATCACATTGAAGTAGTTCTTGCTCCATAATTATTTCATTCTACTCCCGGCTTAAGGCCGTTGTTATGCAGACGCTCACGGGCTCATCACGGTCACGCATCAGAGCCCAACAGAATCAAATATTGATGCGACCGACGATCCGCTCTGGTCGTCGATTGCAGAGAAGAACGTACAGAAGAACACTGCGACTGACGATTCAAATTTATTTAGTATTTTTGTATTTATTTTTTTTATTTCATTTCAAAGTATCGGTTTCTTCAATTGTGTGAATACAACACACACAAACAAGAAATGTCAGAAGATAACAAAAAACTAAGCAAATTTCATTAAACACAGCGAGTTCTTAGCAAAAATATGGCAACACTAATGGCACTCAGAGAGAGAATCGTCGGTCGCAAGAGAAGAAATAGAATAGATTCTAATTGTGCGATATATGTTTGCGGCTGCCGACCTGCGATTTCATTCTGGACATGTTCATACATTTTCATGCATTCTATTGCTTTGCGATGTCGTCGATCGCAACGATTTTCGATTCTGTTCGGGCTCTTAGGTGTGTTTCCGTACACAATAGGTATGTTTCCGTACTATACACTGTGTAAGATTTGTGTAAAATGTGTGCAAGAGAGTAAAAACGAAATGTGAGAATAGTTGCAAAAGTACGGAAACAGCTTCTAGTAACCCAGCAGAAAAGTGGACCAAATTTGAAATAGTTCTGAACTAGTTCCAAAAAGGACCAGTACTAGTTCCACTACAATACCCTTTAACATTGAACGAACTGACGCTTTTTGCGGGTTGATGTCATAGGAAAAGACAATTGTCCCCAGAAACACTCCTTTTTCCCTATATTTGAACTAGTTGCATTAGGAACATTTTTAAACTGGTCGCTTTCGCAATAGCCTGAAAGTGGTTCTTTTTTAACTAGTTTTAAAGTGAACATATCAAAAGTGTAAGAATTTAGTGCAATGGAAAGGTCATAAAGATCTCATTTGTACAATCTTTTTTATCCACAATCCAGAAAACATTTTGTCTATAAACATTTTTTTTTATTATTTTTTCTTGTGCGCAGCAAATTTTAAAAAGTAGCCAGAACGCGTTTATTTTTGTCAGCAATACTTTTGAAAACAAAAGCAAAGATAACTGTTCTACACTGAACGCCTTTTGTACTTTTTCAGAGCTACTGCGAACTGCGCTAGAACTGAACTAGTTCACTTTTTCAATTGACTCCAAAATAACTGCTGGGAAGTTACAAGCACAAAACAGCTGATTTTGACTGCAGACGGCAGCACAAAAATTTAAAACACTTTCACTCAAATTATTAAAAGCCATGTTTAATCCAAAACTGAACAATTACTTAATTTTTATTTATTATTATTTATTTATTGTACGTAAATTTTTTTTAGGCACACAATTTGTGAATTTATTTATCGCAAAACATAAACAATTATGAAACGTAATTTGACATTTGCTTCTTCTTATTGATGCTTGTTCTTACTTTACTAGAAGTCTCGAGTTCTAGCACTCTCTGTGCACTTTGTGAGCTCGAGAGAGCGATTTTATGCTTGTTCTTCTCCCATTTCAAGCACAGAAAGTACGGAAACAGAAAATAGTGTCCCACAAGTTACACAGTGTGCGTACGGAAACAGACCTAATTTCGAGTAAAAGTCGAGTAAATGTCAAGCTGGGAGCGTAAAATGAAATTTGAGAATAGTGTCAAAAGTTTTGAAACGACTTCTAGCTAGTTTCCAGCACAAAAACAGCTGATTGCCTATAAAACGTAAACAGCGCCAAATTTGTTTACGCCAATTATCAACTTTCAAATTAATTAGTATTAGTATTATTAATTTGTTTATATTTATTTGCAATTTGTATTTAACTATTTGTAAATTTCTTTTCCGCCGCACACAATAAACAAGCAAAAAATTTAAATTTGACATTTTCTTGTTCTTTTTGATGCTTGTTCTAATAATGCTCGAAGAAATTTTTCCAGCACACTTCGAGCTACTTTCGAGCTGGAGAGATCGCTTTAATGCTTGTTCTTCTTCTCTCTTTTGAGCTAGAAAAAGTACGGAAAAACATTCTAACACATTGCAAGTTACCACAATCGAGTACGGAAACAGACCTATGCATGTTCGGAAATCCGAATCGGATTTATTTCTGATGACATTTGAATGAAAGGTGTTCTGCAATCCGATTCCGATCTTTGAATCCGATATTTGTTTTTTTTTTTTGGCGGATTGTAGGTGTTCTGTAATCCGATTTATCGGAATTAAACTGAAATCCAATCCGATCAAATTTTTGTTGACGGATTGTAAATGTTTCAATGATTTTTCATTAAAAAAGCAGTGAAAGTGTTAATTTCTTGAAAAGCTGCAATGCTTTAGTTTTGGCATTTACTTGGCATTAATTTTTTAATGTTATTTTTTTTTTATTTGGCGACTATTTAACCATCTTTAAAAATGTGAGTATTTTTGTAAATGCTAAAAATATATGATACATTTTATTCAAATATGTTGCGATTACAAAATTATTTTTGTATCTATTTTTGATTACCTTTTCAAGAAATAATGTAGCAATCACTATAAAACTCATATTCATAAAATATTCATTTTACTTCAATTGAACTTTTCATTTTTCTTATCTATACTATTATATAAAAGAAGACTCACGTATGTTCGGCTGCGAAAAGCTTGAGAATGGCAGGCGCTATTTCAAAAATTCTTTTTCTCTAGGATAGCTATGGTGCCCAGTTGGGACATGGGATATATAAATTTAGTAACCATTGTTTAAATAATTAATTAAAATTCAAAGAGAATAACCATACAATTTCTTTATTTTTATTCTCAGAGAGAAAAAATTTTCTCATTAAAGCTCTGTGCATCTCAAAAAAAGGTTGTGCCCAAAGCTAATAAGGTAGAACATATGTATATGTAATACTTCTGTATTCCAACTCTGAAATCGAAGAGAGACAGCCATAACAACATAAGATGATGCTGTTTGTGTTAGTATATTTGAATTTATGAAAATTACTACACAAAAAATAAAAAGTCAAACCGTCACAGGGGCGGTTGTTATGAAAACGTTTGCCCCAAACATATAAGAAAACAAATCATATTTGTTTTTCCTAAATCACAGGTACGCACCATTATAAAACAATTATAAGAACGACTGAAATATGATTAAATTTAAACAAACAAAATTTTAATCAAAAAATTCAAACAACAAAAATTTCAAATAAAAATTATTGACAATGAAAGCACCGCTCCTGAGTTTTTATTTTGCAATTTAATTTCCTCTATATATTTTCTCGCTCATATAACAATATATCAGCACTCTAATGTTGATGAATATATGAGATAGAACAATATGTCAAAATCGCTGTGAGACAAAAGCTATATTTTCAAACTCTTTTTAAGCATCATATATAAAAGTCAACAACCCAGCGGGAAAATGAGAATTGATTAAAAAAAAAATCGTAAATGAAATAGATTCTTTTGCTTACATTTTAGAACGTATTCCAAAGAATATATAAATTAAAGCAAAACATAAGAATTGGAATATATCAATCAAAAGTTTATATCAACCAATATATCAACGAATATATCAACCAAACAAATTTTGGCATAAGTGAGAAAAGCAACAGTTTGTTTTGATATGTTTTCTCATTTCCGAAAATGAATACTTTTTATTTAAAAGAATGCATTTAAAAAGTGAATAAAAGAATCGATTTCTGTAGCTATTCATATGGAAGCGAGAAAAGAATGTACTACTATTTGTAGGACGTCAGCGTCCCACTGGCAAAATGAAAATGGATTCTAGAAACAAAAATCGTCAATAGAATGAATTCTATTGCTAACATTTTAGAATGTATTCCAAAGAATATATACATTTATAGCAAAACCTATGAATTGGAATCTATCAAGAATAAGTTTACTGATTCGTTTTTATTCCAGCCATAATCGATTACGACCCATATAATTATTTCTAATACATAAAATGTTTTTAGATTCCTTGCTTGCTTTTTTGATAAGTGAAAAACGAACTGATTCTAAAACAAATTCTGGTATAAGTGAGAAAAGCATCAGTCTGTTTTGATTTGTTTTCTTATTTCCGAAAGTTAATACATTTTATTTAAAACTAGCAAATACCCGCTGCTTCGCCGGCGATAAAAATATTAAATATCATTAAAAACGTTAAATCTTAAAATTTAACAGCCCTATTCATATTGAAGTGGGAAGAGTGTAAATAATGGTTTGTGTATTAGATAAATTCAGTGACTTGTTATTTATTTGTCGCCATATATGTAATACTTCTATATTGGCAGTACACTCAAGGTACATTCGCCAACATTAGAGTGCAGATATATTGTTATATGAGCGAGAAACTATATAAACGAATGTACCCGAAATTTAATTTTAATAACAAAAAAAACTCAGGAGCGGTGCTTTCATCGTTAAAATTTTAATATAAAATTATTGTTGTTTGAATTTTTATGGATTAAATTTTGCTTGGTTGAATTTTTCTTTTTAAATTTTAATTATATTTCACGCGTTGGTGTTATAAATTTTTTATAATGGTGCGTACCTAGGATTTATGCAAAAGAAATATGTATGTTTTGTTTTTTGTTGTGTTTGGGGCAAACGTTTTTCTAAAAACCGCCCCTGTGAAAATTTGACATTTTCTTGTTTTTAGTATTTTTCAAATATTCAAATATACTAATACAAACAAAAAAATCTTATGTAGGCTACCTCTCTTTGATTTCGTAGTTGAAATTCATTGAAAATGTAGGTTGCTGCCAATATAGAAGTATTACATATATGTTTGTCGCAATTTCGTCAAGATTTTGATATTTCAAAATCAATAGTTTTTCTAAGTCATCTGCACTGAAATAATTGTCATTTTATTATTTTTTTTTTTTTATAAATATTTTGAAATCTTTGACAAATTTTCTTGTTTTTATTTCTTTTTTTGGAAATTTTTCATATATTTTGAATTTTCTTGACATATTTTCCAAAGGTTTGAAATATTTTGAAGAATTTTAATTATTTTTGACAATATTTGTGCTCAAATGAGAGCAAATAATTTAAAAACTGCTTTATGAGAGGTGTGTTATAAACATTAAAAAAAAAATTTAAATTTCAACCATATTTAAAAATCCTCTAATATATAAACAAACATTTTCACACTTTTTGACATTTTGTTTGTTTTTGATACATTTTGAAGTAATTTGATACATTTTTGACAATATTTTTTGTGCTTAGATGAGAACAAACAAATTTTTAAAATGCTTTATCGAGGGTTTATTGAGGGTTTCAACCATTTTTAAAATTCTCTTATTTATCAAGCATTTAAAAGAGCTTTTGAAAGCTGTTGAAACGTTCAACATGAAAAATGTTTTTACATTTTTTTCGATTTTTTTCTTATGAAGGCTTTGTAAGAGGCTCATAATTTTTTATGAATACAGCCGTTTGAATTTCGGTAAAATTGTTTATTTGTGTTGGAGCGACTAAGTAGTTCCATCCGAATTAAGTAACCAGCTAACTAATGTAATAAAAAATAACTAAAGTAATAAACTTTCTGTATCTTCCTGATCATTTTTTTTCATGCATTGGTTCACTTTTCCTAGCACTGTGACTATTGGGGTACTCACAGTTTTGTTTTATCTGGTGTGTTAACTACGCCGTCTGTTAACTCTAAAACATTTTGCCATGTGGTAACTATTTTTGTTTTTGTTTTGCATGTAAAAAAGAGATAACACAAACTGGTAAAATTGCCTTGCTTTCCAACATGTTTGTTTTTCGTAGCAAACTGGCATTTCTGAAAGGTATTTTTATTTAATTGAAAAATCAATAAATCAAAGAAAGCTTCTCTTGTTATTTTTATTTTATTGAAAAATCAATAAATTAAAGAAAGCTTCTCTTTTCAAAAGGCGTGTCAATTTTAGAATGAACTACGTGTAGGGGTTCTCACAATTTGATTGAAGTATCGTTTTAAAGTTAATATATATCAACTTTAGAAGGAATCTGTAAATACCCTATATATAAAAATCTCGTTTATACGTAAAAATATCAGCTCAGAGGTAAGAAAAATATATGACGGCCTTAGAGAATTGTTATTTTAAAATTAAATATATTTTTCGTTTAAGCTGATAAATTTCATCAAAACATTTCAACAAAACATCGACACGGAATTTTTGTCGATGCTTTTATAAAAGTTGCAGTATTTTTACATTCAAAAAGGTGGCAGCATTGGTACCGCACTCAATACATGTTGCTGTCTTTTTTTCTCTTTTTGGTGGACCTTCCCACCGGGGAAGAAAATCAATTCTCTTCTCCAATATAGATTCTAGAATTGATTATTTTTAACACCCCATCGGGAAAAAGATGCAATTTTATATAAAAAAAGAATCAATTCTCTTCTCCAGTATAGATTCTAGAATTTATTATTTTTAACATGCTGATGTCCTACAAAGAATAGTACATTCTTTTCTCGCTTCAAGTGGAATCACTACAGAATCGTTTTTTTCACTTTTTAAATAGATTCTTTTCATATATGTAATCATGGTTGAATAAATTAGGTTGTCTCGTGGCTGATCGTACTCTCTTCTCAGTACACATAATTGTCAAAATCAATGAAAAGCTACAACAACAACTTCATCGGCTTTGCATGTTATCAATTTACGCAAATCAAAACAGACTGATGCTTTTCTCACTTATACCAGAATTTGTTTTAGAATCAGTTCGTTTTTCACTTATCAAAAAAGCAAGCAAGGAATCTAAATACATTTTATATATTAGAAATAATTATATGGGTCGTAATCGATTATGGCTGGAATAAAAACGAATCAGTAAACTTTTGCTTGATAGATTCCAATTCATAGGTTTTGCTATAAATGTATATATTCTTTGGAATACGTTCTAAAATGTAAGCAAAAGAATCTATTCCATTTACGATTTTTTTTTTTAATCAATTCTCATTTTCCCGCTGGGTTGTTGACTTTTATATATGATGCTCAAAAAAAATTTGAAAATAGAGCTTTTGTCTCACAGCGATTTTGACATATTGTTCTATCTCATATATTCGTCAACATTAGAGTGCTGATATATTGTTGTATGAGCGAGAAAATATATAGAGGAAATTAAATTGCAAAATAAAAAAACTCAGGAGCGGTGCTTCCATTGTCAATAATTTTTATTTGAAATTTTTGTTGTTTGAATTTTTTGATTAAAATTTTGTTTGTTTAAATTAAATCATATTTCAGGCGTTATTATAATTGTTTTAAAATGGTGCGTACCTGTGATTTAGGAAAAACAAATATGATTTGTTTTCTTATATGTTTGGGGCAAACGTTTTCATAACAACCGCCCCTGTGACGGTTTGACTTTTTATGTTTTGTGTAGTAATTTTCATATATTCAAATATACTAACACAAACAGCAACATCTTATGTTGTTATGGCTGTCTCTCTTCGATTTCAGAGTTGGAATACAGAAGTATAACATATACATATGTATGTTCTACCTTATTAGCTCTGGGCACAACCTTTTTTTGAGATGCACAGAGCTTTAATGAGAAAATTTTTTCTCTCTGAGAATAAGAATAAAGAAATTGTATGGTTATTCTCTTTGAATTTTACTTAATTATTTAAACAATGGTTATTAAATTTATATATCCCATGTCCCAACTGGGCACCATAGCTATCCTAGAGAAAAAGAATTTTTGAAATAGCGCTTGCCATTCTGAAGCTTTTCGCAGCCGAACATACGTGAGTCTTCTTTTATATAATAGTATAGATAATCATATATGTAATACTTCTATATTGGCAGTACACTGTACTGTGAATGTACCCGAAATTGTGGCGTCCGTGGCGTAGTTGGTTAAAAGTCCGTGGCCTCTATGTCAACGAACCTGGAGACCCGGGTTCGAATCCCAGCAGCGACAAAAAATTATTTGAATTAAAATGATTTTTTTGTACGGCCGCCACAATGGCAAACCTCAGAGAGTGATCAAAATGCCATGTAAAGCTATGTTAATTGAGAATAAGAACATTCCGTTCATCGCCGTTCGGAGTCGGCGTTAAACCTGTAGGTCCGGTTCTCGGTCAATTGTGTACAAACTTAATAACACGCACAACACAATTGATCATAAGAAGCTAGGTCAAAGTCCTTTCAATGGCTAAAATGGCCAGTTATTTATTTATTTTTGGTTTTTTTTGTTATGTACTCGAAATTTAATTTTATAACAAAAAAACTCAGGAGCGGTGCTTTCATTGTCAAAAATTTGATTTAAAATTTCTGTTGTTTCAATTTTTATGGTTTAAATTTTGTTTGTTTGAATTTTTCTTTTTAAATTTTTATCATATTTCACGCGTTGGTCTTATAATTCTTTTATAATGGTGCGTACCTATGATTTATGCAAAACAAATATGTATGCTTTGTTTTGTTTTATGTTTGGGTAGACATTTTTCTTAACAACCGCCCCGTTGACGTATAGTAGTAGTATATTCAAATATACTAATACAAACAACAAAATCTTATGTAGGCTATCTATCTTTGATTTCGTAGTTGAAACTCATTAAAAATTTAGTTTGCTGCCAATATTGAAGTATTTCATACATGGTTTAATAAATAAGGTTGTCGCATGGGTGAGAGCGAGTTCCAATAAATGTCGAATCGAAGTTGACAACTCATACAAAATCTGAATGCGTAAATTGATAACATGCAAAGCCGATGAAGTTGTTGTTGTAGCTTTTCATTGATTTTGACAATTATGTGTACTGAGAAGAGGGTACGATCAGCCACGAGACAACCTAATTTAATCAACCATGATTACATATATGAAAAGAATCTATTTAAAAAGTGAAAAAAAAACGATTCTGTAGTGATTCCACTTGAAGCGAGAAAAGAATGTACTATTCTTTGTAGGACATCAGCATGTTAAAAATAATAAATTCTAGAATCTATACTGGAGAAGAGAATTGATTCTTTTTTTATATAAAATTGCATCTTTTTCCCGATGGGGTGTTAAAAATAATCAATTCTAGAATCTATATTGGAGAAGAGAATTGATTTTCTTCCCCGGTGGGAAGGTCCACCAAAAAGAGAAAAAAAGACAGCAACATGTATTGAGTGCGGTACCAATGCTGCCATCGACAAAAATTCCGTGTCGATGTTTTATTGAAATGTTTTGATGAAATTTATCAGCTTAAACGAAAGATATATTTAATTTTAAAATAACAATTCTCTAAAGCCGTCATATATTTTTCTTACCTCTGAGCTGATATTTTTACGTATAAACGATATTTTTATATATAGGGTATTTACAGATCCCTTCTAAAGTTGATATATAGTAACTTTAAAACGATACTTCAATCAAATTGTGAGAACCCCTACACGTAGTTCATTCTAAAATTGACACGCCTTTTGAAAAGAGAAGCTTTCTTTAATTTATTGATTTTTCAATAAAATAAAAATAACAAGAGAAGTTTTCTTTGATTTATTGATTTTTCAATAAAATAAAAATACCTTTCAGAAATGCCAGTTTGCTACGAAAAACAAACATGTTGGAAAGCAAGGCAATTTTACCAGTTTGTGTTATCTCTTTTTTACATGCAAAACAAAATCAAAAATAGTTACCACATGGCAAAATGTTTTAGAGTTAACAGACGGCGTAGTTAACACACCAGATAAAACAAAACTGTGAGTACCCCAATAGTCACAGCGCTAGGAAAAGTGAACCAATGCATGAAAAAAAATTATCAGGAAGATACAGAAAGTTTATTACTTTAGTTATTTTTTATTACATTAGTTAGCTGGTTACTTTATTCGGATGGAACTACTAAGTCGCTCCAACACAAATATACAATTTTACCGAAATTCAAACGGCTGTATTCATAAAAAATGATGAGCCTCTTACAAAGCCTTCATAAGAAAAAAATCGAAAAAAAATGTAAAAACATTTTTCATGTTAAACGTTTCAACAGCTTTCAAAAGCTCTTTTAAATGCTTGATAAATAAGAGAATTTTAAAAATGGTTGAAACCTTCAATAAACCCTCGATAAAGCATTTTAAAAATTTGTTTGTTCTCATCAAAGCACAAAAAATATTGTCAAAAATGTATCAGATTATTTCAAAATGTATCAAAAACAAACAAAATGTCAAAAAGTGTTTGAAAATGTTTGTTTATAAATTAGAGGATTCTTAAATATGGTTGAAATTTAAATTTTTTTTTTAAGGTTTATAACACACCTCTCATAAAGCAGTTTTGAAATTATTTGCTCTCATTTGAGTACAAATATTGTCAAAAATAATTAAAATTCTTCAAAATATTTCAAACATTTGGAAAATATGTCAAGAAAATTCAAAATATATAAAAAATTTCCAAAAAAGGAAAATAAAAACAAGAAAATTTGTCAAAGATTTCAAAATATTTATAAAAAAAAAATATAATAATAAAATGACAATTATTGCAGTGCAGATGACTTAGAAAAACTATTGATTTTGAAATATCAAAATCTAGACGAAATTGAGACAAATAAATAACAAGTCACTGAATTTATCTAATACACAAACCATTATTTACACTCATTATTTACACATTATTTACAAGATTTAAAGTTTTTAATGATATTTAATATTTTTATCGCCGGCGAAGCAGCGGGTATTTGCTAGTAAATATATAAAAAACAAGGTCAAATTTTGGAAGTCATAACAATAGGATTTTTCCCCACTTTAAAAATTGAAAAAAAATATTTTCAAAAAGTTAATTTTATTACCTTTCCATCTGCCAAAAATCATGAGGGTGTTATTTTTCTTTCTATTTTAATAATTTATTTAATATTTTTTAAACGACCACCTTCCATACAACCATACTATGTACATTAGACTGTACCTCAAAAAAAAGTGCGCCGTATACCAGCGAATACGACGCATTTTTGCAAGACAATTACGAAAAAAAGTTGCGCGACCCCTACGTTCGGTCAAAAAAAATTAAGTTTTTTCAACATCAAAATCAACATCAAAATCAACATCAACATCAACATCAACATCAACATCAACATCAACATCAACATCAACATCAACATCAACATCAACATCAACATCAACATCAACATCAACATCAACATCAACATCAACATCAACATCAACATCAACATCAACATCATCATCATCATCAACATCAACATCAACATCAACATCAACATCAACATCAACATCAACATCAACATCAACATCAACATCAACATCAACATCAACATCAACATCAACATCAACATCAACATCAACATCAACATCAACATCAACATCAACATCAACATCATCATCAACATCAACATCAACATCAACATCAACATCAACATCATCATCATCATCAACATCAACATCAACATCAACATCAACATCAACATCAACATCAACATCAACATCAACATCAACATCAACATCAACATCAACATCAACAACAACAACAACATCAACAACATCAACAACAACAAAAACATGAAACACCGTCACGTCAAAACCAACGGGTGTGTCCACGACACAGCCAACTCTTTTTTTTCACATATTTGTGCGTCGCTGTTTTTTGTCAGATCATCAGAAAAAAGAAAATAAATTTATTCATTTAAAGACAGTACTTTTCAAATACAAGAACGCTTTAAAGACAATAAGGTCTGATATTTCCATGTATTTATCATCCTCATTTAACATTTTACCATTTCAGGTAATTAATTACGACAACAGTAGATCAAGGACTATTGGAACGCTATATGACAAATATTGCAAACGTTCAAAAAAACACATAAAGAAAACTTATAACAAGGAAAATTTTCAACAACTACACTAAGGGAAATAACGCATATTAACATTATCCACGCCTGAGTATATATTCCATTTAAATATTTACGTGGACAAATCAAATATTTTCCTTACAACTCGTTTTTTTCCCGTATTTAAATTTTATTTATACCACACACTGACACACATATTCCATACAGCTGCCAAGCAGCCGCCAAGCAGCAGCAGCATCGCACTCTGTTCCTGTGCGTTGAGTTTCTTCGTACCAGCAGTTGAAGGTCTTATAGTTCTCATTTAGTTAATATTTCAAGGGTAATATATCGTGAATATTTGGCAAATATGATTTGTGAGTGCGGTGGTGAGTGCGAAGCATGATGAATTCATGTAAGGTGGAGTGACAACTCGGTATTTTCTGAAGAATGTCACTCCACTCTACATGATTTCATCATGCATCGCACTCACCACCGTACTCAAAAATAATATTTTCACAAAAAGAAAATAAAATATACCACTAAATGGCGTTTGATATGGACGCAGCTCGTGGGAAATATTCAAATAAATTGTTTTTCAATTTCAATATTTTTATATAAATTTTTCTTAAATGCGATAGTTTTATTTTCAAATAGTAAATATTTGAAAGATATTTAAATATATTCTTGCATAATTTTAACATATTTTTTATTAATTCTGTTTAAATATTTTAATATTTTATTTAATTAAAAAAGTATTAAAATAAATTTTAAATAAAGGGTGATTTTTTTGAGGTTATGATTTTCATGCATTAGTATTTGACAGATCACGTGGGATTTCAGACATGGTGTCAAAGAGAAAGATGCTCAGTATGCTTTGACATTTCATCATGAATAGACTTACTAACGAGCAACGCTTGCAAATCATTGAATTTTATTACCAAAATCAGTGTTCGGTTCGAAATGTGTTTTATCGACAAATTTTGTTCAGCGATGAGGCTCATTTCTGGTTGAATGGCTACGTAAATAAGCAAAATTGCCGTATTTGGAGTGAAGAGCAACCAGAAGCCGTTCAAGAACTGGCCATGCATCCCGAAAAATGCACTGTTTGGTGTGGTTTGTACGCTGGTGGAATCATTGGACCGTATTTTTTCAAAGATGCTGTTGGGCGCAACGTTACGGTGAATGGTGATCGCTATCGTTCGATGCTAACAAACTTTTTGTTGCCAAAAATGGAAGAACTGAACTTGGTTGACATGTGGTTTCAACAAGATGGCGCTACATGCCACACATCTCGCGATTCTATGGCCATTTTGAGGGAAAACTTCGGAGAACAATTAATCTCAAGAAATGGACCGGTAAGTTGGCCACCAAGATCATGCGATTTGACGCCTTTAGACTATTTTTTGTGGGGCTACGTCAAGTCTAAAGTCTACAGAAATAAGCCAGCAACTATTCCAGCTTTGGAAGACAACATTTCCGAAGAAATTCGGGCTATTCCGGCCGAAATGCTCGAAAAAGTTGCCCAAAATTGGACTTTCCGAATGGACCACCTAAGACGCAGCCGCGGTCAACATTTAAATGAAATTATCTTCAAAAAGTAAATGTCATGGACCAATCTAACGTTTCAAATAAAGAACCGATGAGATTTTGCAAATTTTATGCGTTTTTTTTAAAAAAAAAGTTATCAGGCACTTAAAAAATCACTCTTTATTTACGTGGTCGATTTAAATAAATGCGTTATTGGTGCAAAAATGACTCGCTTTTTGGATAAATTAAAAAAGTTTTTGGATAAATTTAATATTTTTTTCCCTTAGTGTAGACTCGAATAGTATGACAGCAAGACAGTTAACAATTTTTATGTAACAATTTCTATAGTAGAGCTACTGGAAATTTGTTAGAAACAAGTAAAAATTAGCTTATCTTACTAAGTCGAAATCTTATTATTTTAATTTTTTCTAATTTGAATTTATTACCATAAAAATATTGATAACTATGAATATAAAAGCTTTTTAGCGGTTTTGTTTTCAGTGGCAATTAAATTAAGATTTAAAATTACTACAGTGTCACCAAGGCGACATAGCATCAAATAAAAAAGTTTAAAATAGTGCAGGGATGGTAAAAGATCATGATTGTGTGTCAAAGACTAGCGCCGACTTCAAAGCATTTATGTTCATAAAGCAATTAATATATTGATGATAATAAAACAAATTAGAAAAAGTGAAAATGATGATTTCCAATGTTATAAAACATATAAATAATTTTTAAAATTTGACAAAGTAATTAATGGGAAAAGTTATTTAAAATTATTTTTTACTTTGTAGTGATTTTGAAGTCGTTTTTTTTTTTTTTTGTTAAAAAGTTTTTATTTCTTCCTTTTTAGAGAATCTGAAAAATTTTATGTAATAGTATTCTTGAAGAAATTTTCAAACATGAAACTTTGTTCTTAAATAATTTGTTTTATTAATTCCTGAAAGTTTGTTGGGTATTTTCCATTTCTGTTTCTTTACAATTTTTATTTTATTTACCTTATACCGCCCACTTTATTTACCGTACCTTATAATGATTCTACCTAGCCCTGTGCCAAATTTCAGTTCCCAAGTATCAAAATTAACCGATAGTACTTTGCTTAAAGTACCACACCCTATGTACAATCCCGCCCACTTTTGTAATGATTCTACTTACCCACCTACCTGCATATCAAATATTAGTACCCTAGTGTCAATATTGACTGAGATATAGTATTTTTATAATATTGCCATACCCTTTTGTTGAATAACGCCCACTTTGTGACGTTAATTTTTAGTAACTGTGCCTAAACATGTATTAAATTTCAGTACCCTAGTGTCAATATAATTCGATTTATAGTGTGTTTCTAATATTGCCACAACCATTTGTCAAATAACGCCCACTTTATTGACTGTAATTTGTAATAACTATGCCTTCTCATGTGCTAGATTTCAATACTATTCGAGATACAGTGTTTTTCTTATATGACCACACCCCTTTGTCAGATAACGCCCACTTTATTGTCTGTAATTTGTAATAATTCTGCCTACCCCAGTATTTTTACTGCAAATTTCAGTGCCCTATTGTCAATATTAACTGAAATACAGTGTTTTTCTAATAGTGACACGCCCCTTGGTCGAATATCGCCCACTTTTTTAAAAAAGGATCTCCGCGTTCATGATATAAAATACGGAAATTGGGTAAGTGCTTTAGGAGTTATCGATGTACATATATTAAAAAAAAAAAAAAAACGGACAAACCAACGAACCTGAGAACCTCCTCCTTTTTGAAGTCGGTTAAAAACGCTTTAAACTTTGATAATTTATAAAAAAAATATCAAAAGAATTTTATCCAAAAAAACTCTCACATACTAGGGTCATTATCTGAAAACGTGTACATTGCTGTCCCAGAGGTTATGACGTGAATATTAGTTCCATTTAACTATATTTAACAAAATTTATAAAAGATTTTAATTCTTTGAATACTTTCTCAATAAATAAACATGATCTTGAGAAAATAAGTTAATAATACACAGCGAAAATTAATACAGTTTGTCACTGGTTTGTTAAAAACGACCTGTCTAGGTAAGCAAAATCAAAAAGTAGCGTTCAATTAAAGTATTTAACATTAAATTTAAAAATAATTTCGAATTGCAATACTCAATTCATCTGTTTTTATTGTTAAACTTAAATCAGATTACTTAAAAATTGTATTTTTTAATGTTGTTATTGTGAGAGAAGTTGCGTCCCTATAATTTCTCCGCTGGGTTACTTCAACTTAGTTAATGACGAAGTAACGACAAATACCGTTTGTTTTTCGTGGAAATAAGTGGCAACGTGTAGAGACATGCGTTATTGTTTTGTTTAGTTTCTCTGAGTCAGTTGATCAAGTGTCACTGTTCTGTAGTGTTCAGTTTTTGTTAAAGCGGAGGTATGTATTTTTATTAGTATTCAACTGTGTTACCAATAATTTTTTATAATATAATAGTAAAACTTTTAGTTTAGCTTACGTTATGTATTAATATTGTGTTGACCTTCAACATAATATAGCAAGAATTTTCTAAATTGTGTACTTGAATTGTGCACAGCTCATTTACGCAATAAATGTCAACTGCGTTACCGGTCAGCTACGTTACTCTTATTTGGTAACGATACTGACATAAGTAACATAGTTGACTTTATGTTTTTGAAGTGAGTTAAAATGAATTTCATAGTTTTTAATTTTGATTTCATTTAATATTATTTAGTACCAATATGCCACTAACACCAGCGGAGAAGCAAAGGCGATATCGCCAACGGTTGAAGAACAATAGGGAAAAGGAAAATGAACAAAAAATAAAAGCAAGAGCTCGCTATCACAAAACAAAAAAATTGATCGCAGAGAAAACACCAAGGGAACAGCGGATAACAAGGCGAAAATGGAGGTCCTACAAAGCAAATGAAAGAGTTAAAGGTAAACGTTTAGCTGTTGAATTAAATAGCACACCATCATCATCTTTACCGAGTCTAAAAGCTTGTCAGGGACGAAAAAATACAAGAAGAGACAGAACTAAGATGTTCAGAGAAAATATGGCGTTAAAAGAACAAAACGAGAAATTAAAAAGAAGTGTTGAAAAATATAAAAAACGAGCACAGAGGTTAACTGAAAAACAAAACGTATCATCGACACCGTTATCTAAAGTAAATGCCTTACTTAATAAGAGCCATATTGCGCCAAAATCCTTAACAGCGAACATACTTAGGCCAACTCTTCTAAAGTACTACACTTTAACAGAATCGATGAAAGAAAAATATAGCATTTCTAATAATTCAACAAAAGAAAATCTTAAATCATTGTTGGCAAAAAAACTGCTCAAAAAATACAAAGTCTACAGATCATGTGGACGGGATACTTTCGGTGTCCAAGGATCTGTTCGTTTCAGGAATAATTCTCGTAAGAGCAATGAATCATTCAGTAATATAAAAGAAGCTATACGAACTTTTTTTGTACGGGATGATGTAAGTCGAGCCACGGCAGGAAAAAAAGAAACTATTACAAGAAATAAAAATAAGATCCAAAAACGATATCTGCTAGACACAGTGCAATCCCTCTACAAAAAATTTATCGCTGATACTGAAATGAAGTGTTCGTATGTCTTTTTTTCACGTAATCGTCCTTTTTTTGTGGTCCATCCAACAATCAACATGCGTGACACTTGTGCCTGCAGATTGCACTCAAACATGAAATTGAAAATTGATGCCCTTAAAAAATATAAAGCTCTAGAAACAACAAATCTTACGCTACTCATCCAATCTTTGGTATGCGATACAACTAAAAAAGAATGCATGTATAATATTTGCAAGTTATGCAAGAATACCACAATATCGATGAACTTGACAAGTGATCTCAAAGTTATTGAATTCAATGAGTGGGTGCGAAAGCTCGAAATTTTTGAAAAAAGCGGAGGTTCGGTAAAGGTTTTCAAAACTACCAAGGAAAAACTAATTGCAAATAAAGATGATTTTGAAGGCAAATTTAATAATGAATTAACATCTATTAAAAAACATATTTTCAACGTTAAAAATCAATATGAAACCTATAGAATTTGCGTTAATAATCTTGAACCGAACGAGGCTGCATTGCACATTGATTTTAGTGAAAATTACAACTGCAAGTTTGCAGAAGAAATACAAGCTCACCATTTCGGAGGATCCCGAAAACAAATAACTCTTCACACTGGTGTCCTTTATTTGCCAAGTCAAAATCCGTACTCATTTTGCACAATTTCGGGAAACAACGAACATGGTCCACCGGCTATTTGGGCGCATTTAAATCCTATACTGAAGATGCTAAAGGAAGAGCAGTGCAATATACGAACGATTCATTTTTTCTCTGATGGTCCTACAACACAATATCGGCAGAAACAAAACTTTTATCTGTTTTCCAGAAATCTCCATGGTTTAGGATTTGACCAAGCAACCTGGTCGTTTTTTGAATCTGGTCACGGTAAAGGTGCTGCTGATGGAATTGGTGGTGTTCTTAAAAGAACAGCTGACCGCATAGTTGCGCATGGAGAGGACATTTCCAACGCCGAAACCTTTTTTGATCTTGTGCAAAAGGAGACAAGCGTGAAGCTATTTAAAGTTGGCACTGAACAAATCGAAAAAATCAAGGCATCCATACCGGACAAAATTCCAGTACTCAAGGGAACGATGACTTTGCATCAGCTAATGCTACGCGAAAAGAGTATTATACAATATCGCGACATTAGCTGCTTTTGCGCAAATAATAATTTTGGTAGAGGTTTTTGTGATTGTTATCAGCCGAAACAATATTCATGTGTTCAGAAGAATAAAAAAAAATATTAATTACTTATAAAACAAGCTATATATAAAAGATTTATTTTGCTGCGGAAAATCACTTAATTGTTTTAATGTTTTTTATCTTACTTATATAAAGAATGAATTGATGTTATTTTATTTTTATTTTAATATACTTTATACTTAAATATATCAAGAAATAAATGGACTAATATTACTTTTGATAAATCAATCAATAAATTAACTGTTTCTCAAACTTATGTCAATTGCGTTACTTCTTTCCGCTGCGTTACTTTCTTGTCCCAAGAATATTTTCAATTATAAATTTTTTTTTAAATAACTAAATTGATAATTGTGGTTTTGAACGCAATATTCGAAACAGAAACATATCCATTTATGTTTCTTGTTTTAGTCCATTTTAAAACTTTACATTTCTTTGAATTATTTTAAATAAGAAATTTCAAAAACACAATCTTGGTAACAAAGTTGACAAAAATTCAAAATTTTATCAATGAATCGAATTTTATTTTATCTATTAATTATAATTAAATCTTCAATTAAACCTTAAAAATGAGAATGTAAGAACAAATAGAAATTTTTTTTTGGATTTATAATGGATATCTAATTTTTATCTATGGTAACGTAGGTGACATAAATTAGGAGTCTCTGCAACAATTTTTAAAATAACTTGCACAATAATAGCAAATATTCGCTGCACCCACTGGAATTGTGTTCTTAAAATAATGACAATATTAATAAAAAAAATCATGTTCGGAATCGGGAAACAAAAAATGAATATTTTTTTTTTTTTCAAATGTACACGTTTTCAGATAATGACCCACTAACTGCCTGAAATATGTATTAAAAAATAAAAATTTCTTGCAATCGAACTGATACTTTTCGATCCTGGTACCACATATAAAACCACTTTAGCTCATCTCCTATTAGCTCTTTTCCAGCTCTCTATCTCTCAATCAATTTTTCCTAAGTTTTGGAAGAATTCGTACATTATACCTCTGCACAAAAAAGGGTCTAAATCAGCGCAGGGCACTCCATAGCTCACTGAGCTCTCTGTGAGCGTAACTTTTCACATGTACACAAAGCTCACAACGGAAGAGAATATAACTCAGTTGTTCGCAGACCGTGATGCAGTGAGGGTCTATGTCGCTTTGCGCTGCATATTTTATGTACACTCTTAAAAAAATCAACCTATTGATTTGTAGATTAATAATAGTTATGCATATATTTCTTTATTTTATAGAATTTATAAAATGTATAGAATATTCGGATATACTAAGGTTTCATATAATTCCTACATACATATTACCTATTATGATTCTTTGTATGGCATTGTATTTGCTTACATATTATTTACTTATTTTTTATTATTAATTTTAATTAATTTTGATTAATGAATCCCTTGAAAGGACTTTGACCGAACTTCTTATGATCAAATTATCAAGATTTTATAATATTAAACTAATTCTTATATATTAAGGTTTCATATAATTCATCCGTATTATCTATTACGATTCTTTGTATTATTCATTCATATTACTTGTATTAATAAATTTCATACAAGAAATAATGAAGAATACCAATGAATAAAAATAAAAACATAAAGTAAAAAATAAAAACTTACAAATCTAAATAATTGTAACAACTATTTCTCTCAGTGTTCGCGATTCGAGAGTGCACTAATACTTACAAGACAAAATAAAATGTGACTGTGTTAGAATGCCCAGCCCTGGTCTAAATATGATATCACAAACTATAGACCCATTGCAAAACTATCATGCACACCCAAAATATTTTAAAGTATACTCCACGACATTATGTTTTTTCACTGTAAGTCTATCTTCTCCCCTAACCAACATGGCTTTCTCAAGGGAACATCCACTACTAGCAACCTCACAGAATTTGTCTCGAATACCCTATGTTCTTTGGAAAGTGGTTATGAAGTCGACGTTGTCTCAACTGACTTTAGCAAAGCATTCGATAAAATCTCACACACTGTCATCCTTCGGAAGCTAAAAACTTTCGTCTTTCAACCCCCGTATTGCTTGGATTAAATCTTACCTTGAAGAACGTCGATATAATGTCATCTTTAGGTTTTCATAATTCGAGTTTTTCACAGCAACTTCTGGTGTCCCTCAAGGCAGCCACCTTGGTCCTCTGTTATTTGTCTTAACAATAGCCGATGTCGATGAGGTCATCAAAAACTCAAATCTTTCTGTTTATGCTGATGACATGAAAATCGATCAACGAATACATACTAATGCTGACTCAACACGCCTTCAAGATGATCTAATCAGTTTTTCTACTTGGTGCCAAAAAAAGTTTCTGGAACTCAATATCAACAAATGCCAAGCTATGACAAACTCGCGTAAGAGACCCCAATCTCCAACGCGAACTTATTACATATTTGGAGAGCCGATTCCCTTAGTAAGTTCTTTGCGAGACTTGGGTATAATTTGCGATAAAGAACTTAATTTTCGGTCGCATATCGATAATATCATTAGTAGAGCCAACTCTACTCTTGGTTTTGTAAAACATTGGTCCAGGGATTTCTCCAACCCATATGTTACAAAATCCCTCTACCTAACCTTTGTGAGGCCCATACTCGAATATGCTAGCCAAGTTTGGTCATCGCTCTATGTTTCTCATTCGTTGCGTATTGAAGCAGTACAACGTAGATTCCTTCGATTTGCGTTACGTGGCCTCCCTGGTTCCGACAGTTTCAATTTAAATCCTTATGCTGAATCCTTATGCTTAAAATGCAAACACTTGAAAAACGTAGGGTAGTTGCTGATGTCCTTTTCATTCATCAGCTACTAGGTGGCACCATTAATTGTTCTACCCTGCTCCAATTAATATCCCTTAATACCATCCCACGCAACCTAAGGTCTGTACCTCTCTTCCATCTCAACTTTCATCGCACCGTCTATGGTTGTGGGGAAACTATAACAAGGATGCTTCGCCTGACAAATAACATGGTTAATGAATTCAACTTCCATCTCAGTAGATCCGAACTCCGAAATATCCTTCTTAGCTCCAACCCCACTTCCTCCCTCTAAAACAAATTTTTTCATATGTCTTGTGGGCAGACTATAGCCCACATAGTATTAAATGTAATATCCCTACCCTACAAAAACAAAAAAAAAAAAAAAATAAAACAAAAAAATTAAAGTCCTAGCATTAAGAAATAAATATCTAACTATAAGTTTTGGTTCTTAAGCATAAATTGCTTGTATTAAGCTTACTAAATAAATAAATAAATAAATCCAGATGATTGTAATATTGATTATATCAAAGCTGTCATAATGGAGCGCTGGAAACCATAATGTTATACACCCCGAAATAAGGTGCCCAAAACCTTTAACGAAATGATGCCCCAACATTGGGGTATAATTTCATTGTGAAAATATATCGAAATATTAAGGAAATAACCCTCCAAAATTTATAAAGAATATCAAAAAAAAAAAAAAATGCAATAACACCCCAACATGTTTTTTAGTTGTAAGTTTTATTTGAAAATATGAAAAATCACTCTAATAATTCTAGATGAAGACCTGCATTGAGTCTTCCACAATTGCTCTGCAAAAATTTGGATTTTTTTCGACTTTTGAGATTCCAAAAGTTATCCACACTGACTCCAGTTGGAAGGCTTCAATTACCTAAACATGTATCATAGGTGACATTACAAAGGATTTGCTAACCAAATATTGAAACCTCCTTCTTAACTTTGGAAAACATAGGTTTTTTGTTTCTTCTTGAAACCTTTAAGAGAAATTAGAATTGTTACAAAACAACTTCTGCGGAACAATTGAAGATGAGCGGAAATGGGCTTTTATGTAATGGTGAACAAATTTCTGATGAGTTGGTGTAGCGGCCAACGAAACAGCTGTCTAGAATGCTGTGTGAATACTCTATACAGAGTTGTAGTTGTTGTTTTCTTCATTAACTTCGTGTACCTTGAGCTCAACAATTAGGCAGCGCGCATAGTGAAGCAAATGAGCGTTTCGTTGCTGTGCTGTGAGCGAAGCGTTTTTGTTGCGAAGAAACTGAAGTGAAGAAGTGAAGCATAGGAGCTATCGCAAGCGAATATACGTGTATTTTGTTCTTGTTTGTTGCTTGATAATTTTATTTTGTTATGTTGTGGTATCGAAGCAAGATAAAACCAACACGATTATGCATTTTATTAAGCTAACTTCCTTGAAGGAAAACACATGTTTCTAGTTAAATTTGTTAAATTGAACTATTTTAAAGCAGAAAGTTATTTTTTATTAATCTATTACATTTTCGATATCATAAGAATTTTATGCATTTATTTCGTGAACTGGCTTTAGTTTTGTTTTAATTCTTAACCCTAGTTCGGCCGACGTAATTTATACTCATTAAAGGCCGACGTAGTCACCCCGGTGACTGTATTATAAAACATGAAAAATTCTTCATTATAGAAAAAATTTTGCAAAAACAATTTAAAATAATTAAAAATAATTCTCTGGCAACACAAACAGCTGATGAGTTTGATAGTTTATGTTCAAAGTAATTTTGTAAAAAGTGAATTCAGTATGAAGTGAAATTAGTAATTCTTCTAAACGCGCAAAACTCGAATTTGGAGATGGCGACGATGGTGAAGATGATGAATGGCTCCCAGATGGCGAGATTGCATCGGATGCCGAGATAGATAATGTGATGGACGAAGTGAATGAGAACGATAGCGATGAAGACATAGACGCATCCTATGATTTGATCGAAAATGCTACGAAAAATATATTGAAGCTGCAATTGTTGTATGATACTCCCGATGGATCCAGTGGTCCAAAGATCCACTTCCAATAGCACAAACTCGTATTCACAACATTCTTAGACAAGGAGATTAGCTCATTGAACTGAGTATCAGCTTTACGCTTTAGTCTTATTGTTTCAGGTGGACCTGCTTGCTAAGAAATTATAAGCAGCTTCGATGCGTTCAATTTATTATTCTCCAATGTTATGAAGGATATAATAGTCCATCACAAAAAATAGAAAAGGAGAGCAGCTGGCCCAAAACTGGAATGAGAAACATCCACAATCGCCACCACGTATATGGGAAAAAAACTGATGCCATTGAAATTGACGCATTTTATGGAATTTTTTTGAGTTGTGGTGTGCATAAATCCAACATGGAGGCCATCGATGAGTTGTGGGTCAAAGCCAGCAAAATACGGCATAAAAATATTTTGGGCCTGCGATGCGATAACCAGCTATCCGTTGCATGATATATTATATTTGGGTAGACAGCCTAGTGCGGCAACAGCTTCTAATATAGGTGAAAAAATTGTCGTTCAGTTGGTACAACCATGGAAAAATAGTGGCCGCAATACTACCACGGACAATTTCTTCACTTCATTGCAACTTGCCAAAGTGCTAAAGGAAATTAATCTCAGTTTGGTTGGCACGGTGCGAAAAAATAAGCTAAGATAAACCAAGGGAATTGCAATTTGATAAGTCTTTGCCTCTGGGTGAATCAAAGTTTGCATTCCAAGAAGATATTGTACTCTTAAAACACAAGGCTAAGGTCAATAAAAATGTTTTTCTCCTTTCAACCTTGCTCAATGATGCAGCATCGACTATAATCGTACTAAAGGTGGTGTCGATACGGATATTATATATGTACGTGGAAGTTTTATATATTTTTATATAGTCACCCAGGTGACTGCATCGGCCGAAATAAGAATAAAATCTTTCAACACGTAACAGTTGGTAAAAACAAAAATGAAAAAACTTTATTTTGTGTTTTTTGTACTTAAAATTCATTAGTTTAAGATGTCACGGAGCATGGGTTAACATAATTTATTAAAAATATTTCTTTTTTATTGAACAAAAGTGAAAAGTCACCCCGGTGACTCGTCGGCCGAACTAGGGTTAAGAATTTCATATATGTATATACTTTCTTGCAAAAACTCTCCTTCTGAAGACGACTCCATCGTGACCGAACGTACAGAAAAGCTTCACCGTGCGCCCTCAAACGTTTTGCAAAACGCTTTCAACAGCACAGCACCAAAACGCTTCGCTCACAGCACAGCAACGAAACGCTCATATGCTTCACTATACGCGCTGCCTTAGTCTGAATAAACGAGAAATTTGAAGTTGCTCTCAAGTGGTTTAGAAGTTATAGGAGTCGTAAGTTGAGAAGCTGGACCTAAAAAACTAGCGATTTTTTTTATTTTCCAACAAACCTAAGCATTAGGGGTATGAGAAGAAAGATTATGCTGTTGCCTATTCAACGAGCTATTTACCATTAAAATACATGCATACTTTAGAAGATATAGCATTTTACATGTTATGTACAATTGACGGCAGGCCCGTAGCCAGGATTTACCTAAGGGGGGGTTTGGTTTAAAACAATATATCGATAGTTTTTGATATCGATAAATGAGAAGGTATTTTTTATATAATTACCAGAAAGATGGAAAAAATCAGTGGCTAGAAATGGACAATACTTGAAAAATAAATTTGTAACAAATTTTTCACAATAAAGCGACAAACTTAAAAAAAAAATACTTTAAAACTTTTTGTACACCAAATACATAAAACAAAAATTAATTTACTTTATTTTTGCTTATTTTATATATTTATACTAGCCTTTTCCCGGCGCGCGTTGCTGCACCCAGCAACTATATAGGAACATAATAGGTGTATTAAAAACTTTTCTTAGACGCATAGTTTGACACCACAGTCATTTGCCACTGCCCGTTACAGTTTCCCAGTAGTTTTAATGTTCACAGAAAAAAAAAAAAAAAAAAAAAAAAAAAATAAATAAATAACTGGCCATTTCAGCCCTTGAAAGGACTTTGACCTAGCTTCTTATGATCAATTGTGTTGTGCGTGTTATTAAGTTTGTACACAATTGACCGAGAAATGGACCTACAGGCTTAACGCCGACTCCGAACGGCTATGAACGAAATGTTCTTATTCTCAAGAAGCTTTACATGGCATTTTGATTACTCTCTGAGGTTTGCCATTGTCTGCAGAGAGGTGGCGGCCGTACAGAAAAATTATTTTAATTCAAATAATTTTCTGTCGCTGCTGGGGTTCGAACCTGGGTCTCCAGGTTCGTTGACATAGCGGCCACGCACGTTAACCAACTACGCCACGGACGCCATACAGAAAAAAAATGAGTTTTATTAAAAAAAAAATATATTTATCGCGATAACTTTTGATCGGAAAGAGATATTGGTATAATTTTTTCACATAAATTATTCTTTGAGCTTAACTATTATATAAAAAGAATAAAAACAACTTTTAAAAAATTAATTTCTTTAAAAAATCACTGGGTGTAGGGTCATATTTTTTGATGACAGAAATACTTAATAAATTTTTCTGTAAAATTGGAAGCATTTTTGCTATAAAACGCTATGTCATGTAAAAGGTAGTCAAAAATGCAATTTTGAGTTTTTATTATTTTAACAACAAAAATAACTTTTGTGTCATTTTTTGAGTAAAAAGTCAATATTTTGGACCTTTTTTAAAATAAATATTAAAAATATATCCGCTAAGATAACGGTACCCTTTAAATTGTTTTTATTAAGTGCTTGAATTGAGTTTATCAACAAAAAAAATTTGAATGAAATATATTCAAAAACAACGGGGAGTTATTTGCATCGCAAGTAAAAAATACGAATTTCTGATAGTTTTTTTGTTATTCTAAGGAAACGATGTTATTAGAAAAAGACGTTGTACCAAAAGTTTGTCCAATTTTAAAGATATGTGAATGTTTTTGATGTCAAAATAACAGGATTTTCTTAAAATTAATAAGTAGAGCATTTTCGCTTGAAAAAAATACGCTAGTAGTTAGATTTGCGTTACTTGTAAAGGAGCGGAAGAGGCGTGGTCAACACTTAGTATGCGATAACCTAAGTTAGGATTCAAGTAATATGTTAGCCGAATTTGAGTTTAATCCGTTCAGCCGTTAAGATTTGTATTGTAGTCAAACAAACAGAAAATGATTTTTATTAATATAGATCAAGTCTTCTTATTTTTTTGTTTTTTTTTTTTTGTTAATTCTAATAACACAGCGTCCGCTATGACACTGAAATTCCTATGTATGCTTAAGGATGCAGACCCATTTAACATAAAAAACGTGTGTTCTATAATTTCAAAACTGTCGTTTGTTGAGCTCAATGTGTTTCGGCTATATGTCCTGCTTATCGTTAAACTGTCATTTTGGAATACAGAAAGACGTTAAAAAAAATAAAATTTTCAAGACAAACTTCTAAAATGACGATAATTAGCCATCTTATATTATTATTTTAATAATTTACTTATTTCGCTTATTTCGGTTTAAAATTCTATATAAAAATAACCACGATTAGAATAACGACATTTTCTTGTATTTCCTGACTTTTGTAAAGGCCACAAAGAAAAGGTTAGACAATTTTTTTTCAAAAAAAGTTTTTAATATCATACAGATGAAATATAAAATTATTCGGATTTTGTCGGTGCCGCATCAAGCAAAAAGTTAATCCATTAATATTCAATCAATGCAAACACGCTTCCAAAAAAAAAAACACAGCTTTCAAACATTCAGAAATATTCGTCAACTTTTTAACACATTTACGCATTGATAATGGAAAAAAAAATCATTTAAATCAAGCACTTACTTTCCACCGTTCTAGCCTTTTTTACTTCTGGTTTCTGCAGCCAATTAAGAAGACTCATTTTTGTAGTTTTGGCACAGTAAAATTAACAATAGAAACTCTTAAACTTATCTTACGAAACTCAATCAAAATTTCACCACTTTCACGTAACACCTGTTAACGCAATAAATTCTTAAATTGCTGGTGGTAGACAAAGTTCAATTGAATGTTTCGAACTTTTTTCGATACTTAAGCATGTTGATGTTTCGCTTTTGCTGTTTTCACTTGAAGTTTGCACTGTAAGAGAAAAAACACGGACGTGCAGCAAGTATTATATTAATGCTAATATATTATTTTTTTATACTTTTTGGACCATAAGGGGGAGGTTTTAACCCTAAAAACCCCCCCTTGTCTACGGGCCTGATTGACGGTTCACCCTTTTACGAAATAATCAAAACGTAAGTATAAAGATTAAATTAAAAAATTAATATAAGCAAAATGCGAATACAGTATTTAATGCAGGAGTTCGAATGGTAACTGTAAATGTTAAAACATGGTGAACATTAAAATTATCAATATTTCTGAACATGGCAGGTTTAAATTTAATACAAATTTTGTCATTAAAAAATTTCAAAGTTGGTTAATATCTCGTTGAATAATGCTTTGATTTGTAAAAAAATAAAAAACATCACAAGTTTTCAGGTCCATTTACCAAACTTTTAACCTCTATAACTACTGAACCACTTGAGAGCGGCCTGAAATATTTCCCGTATTCGACTTAGAAGGTCTTAATACATGTAACGGGTGTTTTTTTTTAGAGGTATAGAATTTCCTAGAGGGATAACTGTCAAACCAATCAAAGTAAAAACATGACTTCGCAATTACTTTAACAAATTACTTCCGACTTACATCGGAACAACGTTTACAAATCGTGGAATTTTATTCGCGTTCTGTAAAGCAAGCTTACAGAGCACTTCGCACATATTACGCTGCGCATAATCGTCTGTCTACCAGGTTATACGGAAAAGATTAAGCGATTTATGTCAACGTTTACTCTTTTCAGCAATATTCATCCAATACGAGTTTATACTGTGAATACCGAAGAAGCCATCGCCGCTGTAGAGGTGAGTGTGACCAATTTTCAAATTTATCGATTCGACGCCGTTCTCAACAAGTCTGCATTTGACCGTCCACTACGTGGAAGATTTTGAAGAAAGACCTTGGCCAACACTCATATAAAATCCAACTGGTGCAGGAATCAGCTGTCAGACCATCGATTGCGTCGTGGGTTCGGTGAATGGGCTGAAAATCAATTGGAAAAAATTGAACCGCATTTTTGGTTCAACGGGTTTTTTTTTAACGGGTACATTTTTCTTAATGGGTACATAAATAAGCAAAATTGCCGTATTTGAAGTGAGAACAACTCTATAGAGACTCTCCAGGCTCCCTTAAATCCAGAAAAAGTTAATGTCTGGTGTGATTTGCATGCCAAAGGCATCATTGGTCCATACTTTTTCAAAACCGAATATAGAGACTTTTTGGTTCCCCACTTTAATATTAATCGTCTAAGTGCTAAATGGTTCCAACAGGACGGTGCAACAAGCCATACAGCGCGTGAAACCATCACATTATTGGGTCGAACTTTTGATGACCGAATCATATCAAGAAATGGGCCTGTCAATTGGCCACCTCGGCTAGAATATGTCAAGTCATTTATGTATACATGTCTTTATTTACATGTACGTAAGATTTGAGTTTCCGTTCATCTTAAATTATGTCACCTCTTCTAACCATGAAACATAAAACCTTTTATAAAAATCTTAAATTGATAATTAAGTTTCAATTATTGATATTTCACAAAATGACTTCCGAACGTAAAGTAACGATTTTCGACCAAAAATTCGTCATTATTTTGCCAATATATTTTGGCTATAAGTCTGCAAAAAAATCAAAACGATCGGTTCACTGAGTTTCGAGAAATCTTGGTCATCGACTTTGAAAACATGGTTTTTTCTTAACTTTTTTCGTTAAAAGTGGTTTTATGCAGGTTTTCTGCCCAACGTGTAGATATATTGATTGGATGTGATGGCTGTACCTCTGCTCTAATATCAACTGCATTTTTGTAGATATCTGAAAGACATGTTTTTAACATAATCCGGTCTTCCCTCGAATTGGTGCTCTTCTTCCATCTACATACTTTTTTCTCTCCAATTGACCAGTTTTCCGATATTTTTTCAAAAAGCGGCGCGCTGAGCTTTCATTAACCTTAAACCCGTTTTTCGGGTCATATTGAAAAAAATATTAAATATCAAAACTTAAATAAAAAAATACCATTTTATTTGTTGAACTTTTTTCTTTGCAACCAGAATGAAAAAATTTAACGTATGTGACATATGTGCATAGCAGAGATGAGATGAAATTTTGACAGCTAGAGATTTTGACGTTTTAGACTTCGGTAGTGAAGTAGCGCAAGAATTTAATTTAATTTGCAAAATTGTTAATATATACTAAAAATTAACAGTATTTTATGCAAATATTTTCCATTTCTGGTTGCTATGCTGTCGGAAGCACAAACATTTTTTTTTTCTATTTTTGGTTGCGTCAAAAATTCTCTTGCCGATTATCAAAATTTATACTTGCCCCTGGGGCTACATGAATTTTTGACAGTCATATTCATCTCACATCTGCCAAACATTCCCATTCAGACTGTCAAAATTTCGTCATCCGAGTGAAAAGTTTACGGATAGCACACGGCCTAAGAATTGCTTTGAGTTTGATTGGTATGAAACTAAAACGCCTTACAGAATCGCTTCGAATGCCATAAGTTTAGGTAAAAAATAAATAAATAATCTCTCCAAAATTCAATAAAAAACTCTATTCAAATGAGGTACACACAAATTAAAAAAAAGTTAGTAAAAAATAACCGAAGAAAAAAAATATTAAATCAAAATTTTTGCGTTGCCTTTCAGCCCGTATGTACACGTATGTATGTAGTCGAAACAGTGGTCTTCACCGACCGAACGAGCTCACGAAGGAGGCGAAGACGGTGCTATCGGAAAGGTTATGGCGTCAGTATTTTGCGATAAACGCGGTACAATCTACATCGATTACCTTCCACTGAAAAAAGCGATCAATGGCGAATATTTGAAGCCGAATTTGACTGTTTCAACGACGCTTTGAGCGTCCCCATTTGGCGAGGAAAGAAGTGCTCTTCCATCAAGACAATGCGCGCGTTCACACATGCCCAGCACCCATGGCAAAACTCCATAAATTGAAGTACGAATTACTTCCTCATCCGACATATTCTCTAGATTTGGCCCCAAGCGAGTATTTTATGTTTCAATGAAGAAATGGCCCGGCAGAAAGAGATTCACCACCAGAGAGGAGCTCATCACCGAAACAGAGGCCTATTTCTCCAAAAACGTATTTTTCGGATTGGATAAAAAAATTGGATGAACGTTGGACGAAGTGTATCGAGCTATAAAAGGAGAGTATATTAAGAAATTAAACTTTTTTTGCCGTAAAAATCATTCATTGTTTCATTTTTCACGGCCCTCGTATATTTTATATTATTAACAATGATATTAATAATATGCAATATATATCATAATTAAAATTGCAGAGATGTGACTTGAAGTTTATGAATTAGAAAATCATTTATTTTATTCATGTATTAATTTACTTAAAATTATGTATTTATGTTAAAAGTGTTTTTCGTAATATAAAAATCATATATACTATAGGCATGTGTAATTTTTTATTTTTTGCTTTCTTAGCTCTGACGAATCTTAGATCCACAACTGCCCACCATGAAAAAAATTAAACCGGCACTGTTCCAAAGACTTAGTGATAAATTCATCAATCCTATCGGTCATGTGGGACTCCATTAGTTGATCGTACATTGGATTTCATACAAAAATCCCTTTTTCTACATTATTTATGACGATAAAAACAGTCAAAATACAAAACAATCGTGAACAAGTGCAACTAGATGGACTTATCTATTGAAATTATGGAACATGGTTTTAATTATGTGGCTGGCTTTGGAATAACACATCCTTTCAAGTTGTTCAAGATCTTACTTACATTTTCGGGCTGTATGTCACGAATGGTTCGGACGATATTCACCTTAAGGGTCTGGATCATTTCTAAATTATCAGCATAGCATCGATCTTTAACGGCACCCCACAAAAAAAGTCTAACAGGGACAAATCGCAACATATGATTTAAACCTACATACCTGAATTTGGACCACGCTTTACATCTGCTTGTTTGCAAGGCATTAGAGTTTCATGTTAACTTTCTTATACTGTCAGATAATCACCAGATAAAATAAAACCAATAAAGAGCCTGCAATATAAAAAGATATCTTATACTTTCGCGTATTTTTGAAATATACTCAAAATATTATACCTAACATCCGAGGAAACAATCCTTACCATACATAAATTTAATTTTTGTTTGTTTGTATAATAACATTAATATTGTCTGACGTCAGAAAACAATAAATTTAAGTCGTCCCTTTATCATATACAATGGGTGCGAACGTCTTAATTAGCTCACACTCTGGGTAATGCCATTGACGTGATAACTCATGGACTCACACTGTGAGTGTCCTTAATAAAAATGCAAATTTTCTGGTGTACCTTCAATAGGAAGAAATTACAAACGAGTTTTCATCGTGCATATAAATTTCCATTTTGCTGCCGCGCGTCATTTTCTAGCGTTTCGCAGTGGCAAGGACCAGAAAAAAAGGACATTTGTCTGGTGCTGGATTATTTATTATTTTGAATATAAATTAATATGAAAAATCTTTGCATATGTATTCGTTAATGTTTTTGTACAATATATAAATAAGAAGGGCAATTTTTGTTGTATATTTCATTATAGGAATAATAAGCCTCCCAAGCAATTATAGAAACATTCATAAAATTAAAATTTAGCTTTTCAGTGAAAAACATATAACAAATGTATATAAAAGTAGTTAATAAAGGCTAAAAATATATAAAAAGAAATAAAAACGAATACTTGAGAGGCTTGAATACAATTACATGAGAAAGGGAGTAAAACATTTATTGCCAGACATCACCCTGTATTTGAAGTACCAATTTTTTTATTTTAAAAAATGCAATAAAACTTGTTTTTTTATTGCTAGGATTGTACTCTCTCTGGTTTTCACAAATTACCCTTGAATCAGTCTTCTCACCTATAACTATCACGAATCTTAGGGGTTGACTTGCGAGCATGTTTACTTTTTATGTTAAATTTTAGTAGAATGATGCAAACGCTCTGCTATCCTGCACTGGCCCTGGCAACCCTCTCCACTATAGCGCAGACCATTATAACAACATGCGTAAAATAATATTTATTTTTTAAATGTAAATATGTTAACGCAATAAAAAATCCCAGCGTGAAACCACTTGTTTATTTTTGCTCTCCTATAGTGGCTGAGACCATTTAACAGCAGTATTTGCTTCATGTAATAGAGCCCTATACATTAGATGGTACACTTCAATTCGTGCTACATCCTCAAATAGACAAAAATCACAAAAATAGTTGTTGCAAAATTAAGTAAAATTGCTACCATTGTAAAACTAAAATATCAACCAACATGAATGGATAACATTTTTCCTTCGGAATGGTGACTGTTTTTACGTGAGTTTTATGCTAATAACTTAATAGGAATAACTTTTTATAAGAACAGTTTTTTGACGTAGAATTACGTCTCATAGCGCACTTTGTATTGGCTCATTTTAACAAATTTTTTCAAGTGCATTTAACGTTTTTGTTAACTCTTTCGGGTATAAATACACCCCTTAATATTCATCGTAGATAGATCAACTATTCGCCAAAATATCAGTTATATGGCGAAACGAATATAAACTTTGGATTTTGTAACTTCATTGATAAAGTCACAAAATGGTAAAATCCAAGACGAAAATGCTTCAGTATCTGCTTATGTTGTTGTTGTTATAGTTGTTGCCTTTGTTGAGCCGAAGTTGCGAACAGTGTTGCCGGAAGAATTTTGAAAAATATGCTTTTTATCAAAAAAAAATATTCCAAAATATTCCACTAACAATTTTAATGTTCCACAAAAATATTCCACTTTTATTTTAAAAACTAGCTTTTTCCCGGCGCGCGTTGCTACACCCAGCAATTATATCGCAACATAATAATTATATTCGAAACTTTTCTAAGACCCATAGTTTAACACCACTGTCATTTTCCACTGCCCGTTACAGTTTCCCAGTTACAGTTAAAATAGTAACTCCATTTTGAGTTTGTATGTAAATACTGCTACTTTTACTTTCAAAGCTATTCGATAATACAAATTTTAAATGTATGGGCGGAGCCACACCCCCTTATATAATGCCCGTCCCAGTTTTCTAGTAGATGGACATTGCCCAGTTTTAGTACAGTTGCCGACAGTGAGCATACAAACTAAATTACCAAAATGTAGCCAAATCGACGAAAACCATTTTACGAAAACCGACGGGCGGTAAAAGGGGGTGTGACAGAAATTAAAACCATCTTGTGCTTGAAAAAAATGTACTGCCAAAATTTCAGTTCTATCGACTCAGCAATTTTGAAGTTTCCAGCCAACACACAGCAAAATGATGCTTTTTGTATATACAGTGCGCGAAATTTGCTTAGCCGCACACGATTTTACATCAATATGAATTAAAAAACAAGTGTGGGGTTAACTGAATAATGAAAGACTTTATTTTTTGTTTTATTTTGTAGAAAATTATTAAGAATTTGAGAGGTTTTATGTTCATATTTAAAGGAATTTAAAAATAATTACAACGTAAGATAAATTGGAGCGAAATTTGCTTAGCCGCAGTCTTGTTTTACGTGTTATAATTGTAAGTTCTTTTTACTGCTGGAAGGTTTTAGTGATTTTTTTTTTCAATTTAAATTTTTTTCAATATTTTAGACGATAAATCTTATTTTGGATTGATTAAAATGGCAGAGAAAAGTTTTTTGAGTGATGTTTTAAAATGCAAAATTAAGATTCTAAAAGAAAACGGGTTTCTAATAGAGCCGTTTAAATTAGCCGACAAACAAAAAGATCGGAGAAAGTAATAAGAAATTTTTTCCGATTAAGTGATAAATACGGCATTTCTTCTTCAAAATCTAAGAGAAAGACGAAGATAACTCGTCACCAAAGCAATGTTATAAAAGCAGAAGCATCTAAACACCGACTAGGCGCATCTCGAATAATGTCAAAACTAAATCTTCCCATTGGAAAACGAAGAGTTCAACAAATTTTAAGCACGGACCGAAACATTAAATGGAAAAAAATATCAAAACACCCACAACTTAAATCTTTACAGAAAGCAGCCAGATTAGAATTTGAAAAAGGCACATGAACTGGACTGAAAATTGTCGCAATGTTATTTTTTTGGACGAGAAAAAATTTTATCTTGACGGACCCGATGGATTTAGCTGTTATTGGCATGATTTACGTGTAAATAACCCACCAATAATGAGTTGGAATTTTGGCGGTGGATCAATTATGATATGGAGTGGTTTCTCTTATTATGGCAAGCTTAAATTATGTTTTATTTCTACAAAAATTAATTCTAAAAAGTATATTGAAATGTTGGACGACGTTCTTATTACTTATTTGGAAGAAAATGCTGACGTTGACTTAATATTTCAACAGGATAAAGCCAGCATTCACGTTTCACACGAGTCGAAGGATTTTTTTCATCACTCTTAATACCATTGCTTGATTGGCCAGCTAGAAATCTGGACTTGAACCCGATTGAAAATGTTTGGGGCATGATTTCACGAGCTATTTAAGAAAACTGCTGCCAATATTTAACGATATCGGAATTAAAAATTGCAATTTTGCAGGCGTGGCTAGGTTTAGAAATAAATGTACTCAAAAAATTAATTGACTCACTCCCTGAAAGAATTTTTGCAGTAATTAATACAAATAGAGGTCCAACTAAATATTAATTGGTCAAAACACTGATTTTTTTTTATAAAACATTTTATTTTTAAACATTCGACTCGGTGCGGCTAAGCAAATTTCGCTCGAATTTATCTAACTTTGTAATTATTTTTTAATTCCTTTAAATATGAACATAAAACCTCTCAAATTCTTAATAATTTTCTACAAAATAAAACAAAAAACAAAGTCTTTCATTATTCAGTTAACCCCACACTTGTTTTTTAATTCATATTGATGCAAAATCGTGTGCGGCTAAGCAAATTTCGCGCACTGTATATTTTGAATAAAGATTATTGGCTATAACTTTTGATTGGTAAGAGATACTGAGATAATTTTTTTTAATAAATTATTATTTTAGCTTGCAAATTTATTCAAAAATATGAAACCACAATATTGGAAAAAAAAAATTTCTTCAAAAAAATCAAGGGATAGGCCTTGTTTTTTGAATCACAAAAATGGTTTTTAATTTTTGCGTAAAATTGAAACAACTTTTACTTACAAATGTTATAACTTTTAAATAGAGTTAAAAGTTTGTGAATTTGACTTTAAATTATTTTTACAACAAAAATAATTTTTGAGTCTGTTTTTGAGGAAAACTCCAATATTTCAGACCTTTTTTGAAAAAAATATTTAAAATATATTTACTCAACTAACGGTATTTTTGCAATAAGGTTTTCATAGTATTTTGATGAAGCTTTAAGACAAAAAAAATTTAACACAATATATAAAAAAGCAGCGGAGATATTTGAATCGAAAGTCACAAAATTGAATATCTGATTGTTTTTTTTCGTAATTTTGTGTAACGCTGTTGCATTAAATATATCGTTGTAGTAAAATTTTTCATAGTTTTCAAGATATGTTCCTGTTTTTGATATCAAAATAACGGAAATTTTTTTAATTTTACTAAATTAAAGAAATATTTTATATTTTGTAAATATTTGCACATGTAACCTAAGAAAACAACTAAAAATATGCGATTTTGTAAAAAATTTGTACTACAGCACCATCTGGTGTCCAAGGTGGGTCAAAGAAGATAGTGCTAAAAAACTCATCGTACCTGAAAACTACTATATACCAATTTTTATTCTAATCGCATGAGCAATTTGGGAGTTTTAGGTGGTTTTGTAAAAACTTTGTACTGTAGCGCCCTCTGGTGTTCAATATAGGTCAAAAACGATAGCAGCAGAACAATCAACGTATATGAAACCCACTGTATACCACTTTTCATTCTAATCGCATTAGCAGTTTATGAGTTTTAGGCAGTTTTGTAAAAAATTTGTACTACAGCGCCCTCTGATAATCAAGGTGGATCGAAATTGATAGCCCACAAACACGCACCGTACCAAAAAACTTCTATACACAAATTTTCATGCTAATCGGATGAGTAGTTTAGGAGTCTATTGCGGCCTTACAAACATAAACTCCTTTTTTATATATATAGATATCTATTAAATTTTTTTAAAATTTAAATATTCCTTTATTTAAATAATAGTTTCTCATAGAGGTACTTAATACTAGTGAAAGGATAAACTAGTTTTTTTTAATGTTACTTAGCTTAGCATCCTGGTCGAATTTTTCAAAGTTCTACGTTATTAATTTAGGTTATTCGATTTCTCGCATTTGCTTGTTTCTATTATTCGCTAAATTATGTAAGTTAAAGGAAAAAAATTTAAAACTTTTTATTTTGTTTTTGTTTTTGTATAAAACTTAGAAATAACTGCTAGAAATAACTGCTCCTTAGTTTAGGTTAGAATTTTATTATACAATATCAATGACTGCTGTTTATGTTATCTCTGATTTTAGGTACATACACTTAGGGGAAAAAATATTAAATTTATCCAAAAACTTTTTTTATTTATCCACAAAGCGAGTCATTTTTGCACCAAAACGCATTTACTTAAATCGACTACGTAAATATTTAAAATTTATTGAAATACTTTTTTAATTAAATAAAATATTAAAATATTTAAACAGAATTAATAAAAAATATATTAAGATTATGCACGAATATATTTAAATATCTTTCAAATATTTACTATTTGAAAATAAAACTATCGCATTTAAGGAAAATTTATATAAAAATATTGAAATTGAAAAACAATTTATTTGAATATTTCCCACGAGCTGCGTCCATATCAAACGCCATTTAGTGTTATATTTTATTTTCTTTTTGTGAAAATATGATTTGTGAGTCCGGTGGTGAGTACGATGCATGATGAAATCATGAAGAGTGGAGTGACATTCTTGAGAAAATACCGAGTTGTTACTCCACCTTACATGAATGCATCATGCATCGCACTCCCCACCATACTCACAAATCATATTTGCCAAATATCCATACTATATTACCATTGCACCATTAACTAAATGAGAACTATAAGAAACCTGCAACTGTTGGTGCGAAGAAACTGCAGCAGCATCGCACAGGAACAGAGTGCTGCTGCTAACTTATATGCTGCTGCTGCTTGGCGGCTGCTTGGGAGCTGTATGGAATATGTGTGTCAGTGTGTGGCATAAATACAATTTAAATACGGGGAAAAAACGAGTTCTAAGGAAAATATTTGATTTATCCACGTAAATATTTAAATGAAATATATACTCAGGCGTGGATAATGTTAATATGCGTTATTTCCCTTAGTGCACTAAGGGAAAAAAATATTAAATTTATCCAAAAACTTTTTTAATTTATCCAAAAAGCGAGTAGTTTTTGCACCACTAACGCATTTGCATAAATCGACTACGTAAACATTTAAAATTTATTTAAATATTTTCTTAATTAAATAAAATATTTAAATATTTAAACAGAATTAATAAAAAATATATTAAAATTGTGCACGAATTTTTTTAAAATATCTTTTAAATATTTAACATTTGAAAATAAAACTATCGCATTTAAAGAAAACTTATATAAAAATACTGAATTTAAAAAACAACATATTTAAATTCAATAAGAATTAAAATTTATAAGAAGCAAAATATGCAGGTAAATGACAACCAGAAAATATCAAGTTGTCACTCAACCCTACATCATTTCATACAGCGACCACCCATCGCATGCACAAATCATCTTGGCCAAATATCCACCCTATATTACCCTTGCAACATTAACTAAATGAGAACTATAAGAAACCTGCAGGAACAGAGTGCGATGCTGTTGCTGCTTGTCGGAATATGTGTGTACGTGTGCGATGCTGTTTGCTTGTATGGAATATGTGTGTTCGTGTGTGGTATAAATAAAATTTAAATACGGGAAAAAACGAGTTGTAAGGAAAATATTTGATTTATCCACGTAAATATATAAATAAAATTTATACTCAGGCGTGGATAATGTTAATATGCGTTATTTCCCTTAGTGTAGATACAGTGATTTAATAATTATTTCTGTTTATAATTTCATCTTTATAATTCCTTACAGTACTCTATAAAATGATTTTTATCAACAAATAATATAACATAATGATGTATTTCATATGATTGTTTCTAAATTTTATATAAAAACTTTTAAAAAAAAGCAATGAAAATTTGCGGAATTTATAATTTTCTCCTAGAAATCACAACAATTATTTTCACTTACAAATAATATAACAAGTATATGTTTGAAGTGAACTCGACCACCTTGAACATTTTGATAAACCACTTTGAAAATTTTGATAAAATTGATTTTTTTCGCCGCATTTTGATAAAAGTGATTTTTATCGCCGCATTTTGATGAAAGAGATTTTCTTCGCCGCAATTTTCTGTCGGAAGATTTTTTTCGTAAGCACCGTCGATTCACTGAGATGTAGTATTTTTATAATATTGCCACACCCCTTTGTTGAAAAACGCCCACTTTGTGACCGTAATTTTTAGTAACTGTGCCTACCCATGCACTAAATTTCAGTACCCTAGTGTCAATATTATTCGATTTATAGAAAAAAAATAAAAATAAATAACTGGCCATTTCAGCCCTTGAAAGGACTTTGATCTAACTTCTTAATATCAATTGTGTTGTGCATGTTATTAAGTTTGTTCACAATTGACCGAGAAACGGACCTACAGGTTTAACGCCGACTCCGAACGGCGATGAACGGAATGTTCTTGTTCACAAGAAGCTTTACATGGCATTTTGATTACTCTCTGAGGTTTGCCATTGTATGCAGAGAGGTGGCGCGGCCGTACAGAAAAATTATTTTAATTTAAATAATTTTCTGTCGCTGCTGGGGTTCGAACCCAGGTCTCCGAGTTCGTTGAAATAGCGGCCACGTACTTTAACCAACTACGCCACGGACACCACCATTGGATTTATAGTGTGTGTCTAATATTGCCACACCCCTTTGTTAAATAACGCCCACTTTATTGACTGCAATTTGTAATAACTATGTCTTCCCATGTACTAAATTTCAGTACCCTAGTGTCAATATTATTCGAGATACAGTGTTTTTCTAATATGACCACACCCCTTTGTCAAATAACGCCCACTTTATTGACCGTAATTTGTAATAATTCTGCCTACCCCAGTATTTTTACTGCAAATTTCAGTACCCTATTGTCAATATTAACTGAAATACAGTGTTTTTCTAATAGTGACACGCCGCTTTGTCGAATATCGCCGACTTTTTTAAAAAAAGACCTCCGCATTCATAATATATATCTGTTGACAAAAAATTACCGAAATCGGGCAAGTGCTTTAGGAGTTATCGATGTACATTAGGGCGTATCGAAAAACTTAGATCTAAGAGGTCTCAAAAGTTGCATGGGGTTGTCAAGATCACCCAAAAAAAATTTTAAGGAAGAAAAGGATGTCTTCCTGCACCGCAAGGACAAAGTTGTTTTTTGAAGAAAACAGTAAAAAGTAACGATCTTAAAATGCTTTCACTTTTATAAAAAAAACTACGTATGTCTTAAAGCAAGAATAAGTATAGGCTTAAACTAACAATATATTGGTAAATACGATGCCACTCACGATTTATATCCACAGTGTCCTGTGTGAAGGATATTCGAAGCTAAAGTTGAAACCGAGATAGCACAGAACTTTTGATTGTTACCCAATGGTCTAAATTTTGGTAGTATTGATTATACTGTTAACGTTTTCCTTAAATTTGCCGAATTAATAATAAGCATAATTTTTGCATATGCATTTTCCTGTTTTTGAGAAATGTATACTTGAATGCAATTTTTTAACTTTTTCAAAAAAATTAATATAAGATTTTATATCTCGGGTACCAGAAATGGTACCGAAGAAACTTTGCTCAATTTGGATTCTTCAAATATTTCTTAACAACACCCTGTCTAAAAGGATTATTTTAAAATACCAGCTTAAGGCCACAATTTTATTTTCTATTTTGATATTTTTTGATGAAACTGTTAAATTTCATGTTTGGAAGTATTTTTTTTTTTTTAAGTATCAAAATAGAAAATAAAATCGTGGCCTTAAGCTGGTATTTTATATTAAAACTTTTAGACAGGGTGTTGTTCAGGAATATTTGAAGAATCCAAATTGAGTAAAGTTTCTTCGGTACCATTTCTGGTACCCGAGATATAAAATCTTATATTTAATTTTTTGAAAAAGTTAAAAAATTGCATTCAAGTATACATTTCTCAAAAATAGGAAAATGCATATACAAAAATTATGCTAATTATTAATTCGGCAACTTTAAGGAATACGTAAACAGTATAATCAATACCACCAAAATTTAGACTATTGGGTAACAATCAAAAGTTCTGTGCTATCTCGATTACAACTTTAGCTTCGAATATCCTTCACACAGGACACTGTGGATAAGAATCGTGAATGGCATCATGTTTACCAATATATTGTTAGTTTAAGCCTATACCTACTTTTGCTTTAAGACATATGTAGTTTTTTTTATAAAAGTCAAAGTATTTTAAGATCGTTACTTTTTACTGTTTTCCTCAAAAAACAACTTTGTCCTTGCGGTGCAGGAAGACATCCTTTTTTTTTCCTTAAAATTTTTTTTGGGTGATCTTGACAAACCCATGCTACTTTTGAGACCTGTTAGAATGTGAAATTCGAAAAAAAATTGTAATTCGATACGCCCTAATGTACATACATATAAAAAAAAAAAAAAAAAAAACGGACAAACGAACGAACTTGAGAACCTCCTCCTTTTTGAATTCGGTTAAAAAGGGGTACATAATCACACTGTTCATACACCAATCATTGTTATTACACCATAATGCAATCAATCGACTGGAAAGCATTTTCTTGTAAAATGCTTTAATCAAAGCCTTTTTTTAGAAAGTACTATTTTTAACTTCCTTAAAAAGGTACTTTTTGTGTATCAAAAGCTGTAAAAGGCATTGATTTTAAACTGAAGATTTGAAATAGAAGTTTGGGAACAAAGAAACGAATGGGTACAAGAATAAAGATATACTGTCACGTCAAAACCTACGGATATGTCCACGACACATCCAACTCCTTTTTTTTTTATTTAAAGGCGTTCAGTTTTCTCATTGTTTTAAATTTCCATGTTTTTATATCCGCTGAAAACAAAGAGATACCAAGGAGCCGAGAAAAAGATATGTACCGATAACTTTTGATTGGAAAGAGATATTAGTATAATTTGGAATTTTATTCTATGAAAAGAATAAAAACATTTAAAAAAATTGATTTCTTCAAAAAATTTAATAGTTTTGTTTTTTGATGACAGAAGCAGTTAATAAAATTTTTCATAAAACTAGAAATACTTTTGCTATTACACGCTATGTCATTTAAAAAGTAGTCAAAAATGCAATTATAAGTTTTTTTTTTATCAAACCAACAAACAGCTTTTGTGGCATTTTTTGAGTAAACAGTGGATATTTTCTACCATTTTTAAAAAAAGCTTAAAAATATACATGCTAAGCTAACGGTTAATTGCAATGGGTTTGATTAAGTGCTTGAATTGAATTTATACATTTTCCAATAATTTTTTTTTATTCTAAGGAAACGATGTTATTTAAAAAATAAGTTTTTGCCATTTCAAAGATATGTGATTGTTTTTGGTGTCAAAAAACAGATTTTTTTTAAAATAATTAAGCGAACATTTTCGCTAAAAAAAAGTGCGTACTTTTATAGTAGATAGATTTGCAATACGTGTAAAAAGGCGGAAGAGGCGTGGTCAAAACAAGGTATGCAATAACCTAATCAAGGATGCAAGTAATATGTGTGCCAAATTTGAGTTAAATCCGTCCAGCAGTTAAGATTTGTACTCTGGTCAAACAAGCAGAAAATGATTTTTATTAACATAGATAAATAGATAAAATAAATGAACTCTTTCAAATAAAATATTTTTACTTTTATGTGTAACATATAAAGTTCAGTAAAAAAACGTTTATAAAACAATGGAAAAATTATATTTGCGTTTATTTAGCGTTTACTATGAATTTCTATTCAAAATTAGCGGTTTGGCAATCAATTTTTTGATTCGGTTTTTGCAACAACCTCAGTTTTTGCAACTGACCGAATTTCTATTAGTTGCGCTGTGCGAGTTCATGCTATAATTGGTTTTAACGTTTTAATTTGTGCTTAAAAAATGCTCTTTTTCAAACCGCAAAATTTTCTAATCTGGCAAATGTCTTAAATATTTCTACTTTATATTGACTTCATATTTGGCTTCAGCGTAAAATTTAAAAAGAAAAATTATTTTTACAGGTAATAATCTCTAAAAACTTGTGTTATTTATGTATTTATTCGGTGAATTGTGTTGCCTTTGCTTTTTTGATGGTTTATTTGGTTTTTTAACTATCATTATGTTTGTTTCACACTCAGTCCATGTGTCGTTGGCTGAAAATCCTTTCGAGTTTTTTTTCGAATTTCGACAATTTAGTAGAAATTTTGAATTTAGTAGAAAATTCGAGAAGCCATTAGGGGGAGGGGGATATTCGCGTAATATGACAAAATTCTTTTAGTTTATTGCTTAGAGAATAAGTTTCGAAATTTTTAAAACCTTTAACTATTTCTTTAGTCAGACGTTTACTGCCGAACCAAGAGCATGAACATTTGAGAAATACATTCTCTTAGGTATGACTTGACAAAGCTATGTTAAAAAAAAACTTTTTAAATGAAAATGTGAGTTTTGCTAAGCTACTGTCATTTTGACTCGATAAGAATTTGGATATATATCTCATAAAATTTATTTTATATATAAAGTACGCCAATTAAAAAAACATTTTTCATAAAAAGTTTTTTTTTTTTGAATTTATTGAAAATACATTCATTTACTTGAGTGGATTCCCTAATGCAATGCGATGCAGGCCCGTAGCCAGGATTTACCTAAGGGGGGGGGGGTTTTGGATTAAAAAAATATCGATAGTTTTTGATTTGATGAATGAAAACGTATTTTTTATATAATTAACAGAGTGAAAAATTAGTGGCTAGAAATTAACAATACTTTGAAAAATGAATTTGTAACAAATTTTTCACAATAAAGCGACAAACTTGAAAAAAAAACACTTTAAAACTTTTTTGTACACCAAATACAAAAAACAAAAATGAATTTACTTTATTTTTGTTTATTTTATATATTTATACAAGAGGACCCGGCAAACTTCATCCCGCCCTAAAATCATGATTCCACCCGAAATAAATTTTTTATCGAACATTCATGATTTTTCATCGAACATTGTGGCGTCCGTGGCGTAGTTGGTTAAAGTGCGTGGCCGCTATGTCAACGAACTTTGGAGACCCAGGTTCGAACCCCAGCAGCGACAGAAAATTATTTGAATTAAAATAATTTTTCTGTACGGCCGCCACCTCTCTGCAGACAATGGCAAACCTCAGAGAGTAATAAAAAAGCCATGTAAAGCTTCTTGAGAATAAGAACATTCCGTTCATCGCCGTTCGGAGTCGGCGTTAAGCCTGTAGGTCCATTTCTCGGTCAATTGTGTACAAACTTAATAACACGCACAACACAATTGATCAGAAGAAGCTAGGTCAAAGTCCTTTCAAAGGCTGAAATGGCCAGTTATTTATTTTTTTTTTTTTTCATGATCGATAACAAATGGTGCCAATCGAATTTCAATTATTGATTGAATGAAACACTCCAATATCCCATATTAACACGGAATGTTATAGGCTGCTGTTATTCGAACTCAAAAGATTGTGCTGTCATATCATTTTATTGCGAAATCTATTAGAAAATTTTTTTAGTACATTTCAATTTGAATAAAAATAGTCAGCTCAACTGTTAGTTTTGAAGCCATGAGGTGGTCTAAGGATCGATTCTCACAATGGGCAAACAAATAATTTTTTTTTAAGTTTTTTTTATTTGTTGAAATAACAGCTTTTGTGATTTTTGGAGTAAAAAATGAATACGTTGGAGCTTTCTTTAAATATGGTTTATTAAGTGCTTAAATTGAATTTATCAACGAAATACTTATAATATATGAATTTAAAATTATTATAATATATCAATAAGAAATACGAATTTCTGATAGTTTTTTGTTATTCTAAGGAAACGAAGTTATTAGAAAAAGACGCTGTACTAATATTTTGTGCAATTTTGAAGATATGTGAATATTTTTTGACAGAATTTTCTTTTAATTATTTAGACGCACAGTTTTGCTAATAAAAGTATGCTAGTAGGATAATTTACGTTTCTTGTAAAGGGGCAGAAGAAGGGGCGTGGTCAAAACCAAGTATGCCATAACCTAATCTAGGATTCAAGTAATGTGTGTGCCGAATTTGAGTTAAATCTGTCCAGCCGTTAAGATTTGTTGGCTATTTAAAGTAGTCTGATGTGGCAATTCCCATACAAAATTACCAATTTTGATTTTTTCGATTTTACCGCTGTTCCTTAAAGTTTTTGTAATTTTCTTTCTTTCTAATCTGTATTAAGGCAAACAATACAAAAAAGGAATTATTAAAATCGGCCCAGCCGTTTCTGAGCCTTAGCAAAACGCACACGCATTTGATTTTTATTTATATAGATTAAGTCTTCTTATTTTTTTTTTTTTTTGTTTTTGTTAATTCTATAACACAGCGTCCGCTGTGACACTGCAATCCCTATGCTAAAGGATGCACACCCATTTAACATAAAAAACGTGTGTTCTATAATTTCAAAACTGTCGTTTGTTGAGCTCAATGTGTTTCTGAGCTCAATTTGTTTCGGCTATATGTCTTGTTTATCGTGCACTGTCATTTTGGAATACAGAAAGAACCTAAAAAATAAAAATTTCAAGACAAACTTCTAAAATGATGACAATTAAGCATCTTATATTATTATTTTAATAATGTACTTGCAAACGGTCGGTTTAAAATTCTATATAAAAATAACCACGATTAGAATAACGACATTTTCTTGTATTTCCTGACTTTTGTAAAGGCCACAATGAAAAGGTTAGAAAATTTTATTTAAAAAGTTTTTATTATCATTCAGTAAAATTACCAAGAGGTTGTGATCCTGCACCTCCAAAACCAGTGCTAAAAAATATGCAAAACTTGCAATAAGCTGCATTTTCCAATTTGGAGTAAACCAACCAATGCCAACGGTTCAACCAAGAATGCTTAAATCGGAGTTTGCGAGAACCGCTGGCAGGAAAATTAAAATTTGGGGAGGCATATAAATGCTTTGAAAACTTTCAAGGCGGTTCGAATCGGAAATATTGCTCATCAACTTGGAAATATCGTTATTTGGACATTGATATACTCTCGAAGTCGAAGGCAGTTCCGATGAATCAAATGATATTTATGGAACAATTTCTACAATCATACACACAAACTTAGAGTTAAAAACATTAAAAGTAAAATATTAATACCACAACTTGTACTACCGCTTTCCACATAGCTGTCAACATTAAAGCTTTCTTCAACTGCAGGTTACAAAGGAAGTTCTGAAGGCTTTTCAGATTCCAAAGTTTCTTGAACGTTTTCTGCAATACAGATGAAATATAATATTATTCGGATTTTGTCGGTTCCGCATCGAGCAAAAAGTTAATCCATTAATATTCAATCAATGCAAACACGCTACCAAAAAAACACAGCTTTCAAACATTCAGAAATATTCGGCAACTTTTTAACACATTTACGCTTTGATAAAGAAAAAAAATCATTTAAGTCAATCACTTACTTTCCACCGTTCTAGCCTTTTTCACTTCTGGTTTCTGCAGAATCATTTTTGTAGTTTTGGCACAGTAAAATTAACAATAGAAACTCTTAAACTTATCTAACGAAACTCAATCAAAATTTCACCACTTTCACGTAACACCTGTTAACGCAATAAATTCTTAAATTGCTGGTGGTAGACAAAGTTCAATTGAATGTATCGAACTTTTTTCGATACTTAAGCATGTTGATGTTTTCGCTGTTGCTGTTTACACTTGCAGTTTGCACTGCAAGAGAAAAAAGACGCACGTGCAGCAAGTATTCGCAAATTGGCAAAGTTATATTAATGCTAATATATTATTTTTTATACTTTTTGGACCATAAGGGGGGGGGGGGGGTTTAACCCTAAACCCTAACCCCCCCCCCTTGTCTACGGGCCTGATGCGGTGTATATAATTTTTCAAAAGTTTACGTGTTAAAATTAGCGTCACGATAATTAATGCAGTTGCGAGGCTGAGCTTAAGGTTATTTCTGCATTTTTGTTGGTCGTTCTCAGTCACTGCTAAATAAGAACATGTTGCGCAATAACATCCTTCATCCCTTATACTCTGGCGTGCAACTTACGCAATCGCTAATTGCATGCGCCCACGGGCGCACATCCAACTATTGCGCACATATGTTGACGTGATATCCTTAAAAATCGCCCGCAATGGGTGCTAGCATTGTAACCCTCTTTCGTCATCAGAATCTCACTGCCATTCAGGCAAAAGAATTGAAAATTGATTACAAGGAATGAGTGGGCCATATGTGCAAATATCTTGTTCAGTCACCACTACTGGGAGCTTGATGGTTTGAAATGTCAAACCCGCAGAAAGAGTGTGTTTTACGACGCAGCACTTCACCCAATTATTTGTTACTTCTGCGGTTTTAATATTCGAGTGTTTGGAACAATTATCGCAAGTGTTTGTTTGCTTGACGAGTACTTGTTCAGAATCCGACCTTGATTTCAATGACGAAGTTAGCTGCCTTTTGAATAAAAACCCCATTGATTTTTTTATAACGAAGTTAGTTAATGATTTTAACACAGACTTTTTATTTAACTGCAGATATTATAGGCCCAGATATGTCCGTTCGAACAATGCAAAAGATTTTTATATCTTTTAAAGAATATTAAAGACAAAAGTTTATGCAAATGCGGAGTTTGAATCTTCTTAGCTAACTACAACAATAGAGATTAGAAAAAAAAACTAAGTCGTTAGCACAAGCCAGTAATTCGCACCTCGACAAATACTTTTTATTGAACAAAAGCTTATCTCAGCAAAAATTGCTCAGAGGATAAGACCATTTGCTGAGGGTGACTAAATATATAATGTGCTGCAATGCAAGCTGTGGAAAAGTCATGATATGCTCTGCTATTGCAGTGCTTAACTGAAGGAATTGTCTCACCATAGGTTAAATAACAACAAACGGGCCATTAAAGTTCCAAAGGGCCATAACAGAGCCACATGCAAGCTGAAACAATGTCAATAAGATAGACAATTGACACGTATGAGAGTTTTTAAACTTCCGGGTAGTATTTATCTTTGGTCTTATTAAAACTCTGGCCTACTATGCTGTGTTTAGCTTTTGTGTTGTATGCTTCCTTGTTTGTTACCAGACCGGAAGATACCAGCGCATAGTCCGTTTGGTGTTTCTAATTATACTCCAGGCGCACGTTTGCCTCGATATTGCAATTGAATGCGAGTTTTTCATTCAGTTGGCTGTTTAAGACTGTTGTAAAGTGAACTTTTTTGTTCTCTCTCTCTTTTTTAGTATTTCTTAAGTTCATTAAAGTTTCACGTCTACGTTTATTTCAAATGCCAAATTGAGATATATAATTTCAAAACAAGTCAGAAGTTTCAAGTTTCGCTAGATTAGTTACTATAATGTCCATGAGGCGTCTAAGATGTCTTTGAAATTCTAAATGTTTTTGTTTTTCAAAAATTTTTCTTATATATACTAGGTCGTAGCAGTCTGGACGCATAAATTGGTACGTTCTGAAAGCAATTTAGTTGGGTTGCTTGCTTCAATAAATTTTTCTAAAAACTATAACTAAATATATATAACAAATAAGTTTTATTATATCAAATAAATGGAGATTCTACTTTTTCTAAAGAATAAATTCTACTTTTTCTAAATAAGCTTACCAGATCTCATAAACATTCAATGCATTAATTTATTTTATTGTTTGAGTTTTTCACCCAATCCTTTCTTTTTATTTATTTTCTTATCATAAGGAAAAGCCGATATTGTCCAAAAGTCCACCGATGCTAAAAACCCTGAAAAATGCAACAATATCGAAAACTCCTTGGTCGAGAGTTAATCCTTACGACTTTTTAATACAAATGGCATAAGTAAGTTGCAGTGGAAATTGCTTGCGAGAAAAATTGTTTGATCCTTTTTGAATGATACTATCACGAAAGCAAAAAGTGGGCATTTAAATTGTTATATTTTGGTCCAGAATAATTGTGAAACTTGTTCATAATGCAGAAAGGAAATCCCTTTATAAATCGGCCACTTTCGGAATTGTTATAAACAATTTCAACAGCCTGTATACAGTCCTGCTAACGTAAAAAGATTTTGGCTAATTAATTTAAGCCTCAATTTTTGGCTTAAACCTCTTTCACCGTCGGAGGAATCTGACAGCGTTCGTGAGTTTGTAAAGAGTTGTGTTAAGCATTGATGATTATCACAGCATTACCAACATTTTTGAGCTTCTCAATTTTGTATTCTGCAATTTCAGCGTTTTTGAGATTAATCCCGTCAAAAATTTTCAAAAAATGTGTCAAAAAATATACCGGAAGTTTACCGTTTATAGACAATTTGGTTGCAAAGCAATAAATGGTAACAATTAGGTCACATCTATCCTATGTTATCTATGTGCGTTAAACGCCCAGTAACATGTGATGGTAACAAAATGTTTGACAGGAATCTCAACACATTTGTATATAAAAAAGATGAATGCTGATTGTTGATTAAAAATATGGTCGATAAGAGGCCGTAGTCTAGTAGTCAGTTCTTTTAAGGATACTCTTAATAAAAGTTGATGTTCTGGTCCATTTGCCCCATTATCTGATTCATTACGAACACTTTTCTTATTTGATTTAATATTGCAAATTCTTGTGTTAAATTTTTGTTAAGGCAATGAGAACAAAAACCAAGATTCGACTTTCACCTTTATTCAAATGCATAGTTTTCCCTCTTGATGCTTCTGAATGTACGAAACCTTCATTTGCAGTTTTAATGAACTGAATATTGTTGACAATATTTACACTAAGAGAAAACAATATTAAATTTATTCAAAAACTTTTTTAATTTATCCAAAAAGCGAGTAATTTTTCACCAATAGCGCATTTGCATAAATCGACTACGTAAATATTTAAAATTTATTTAAATACTTTTTTAATTAAATAAAATATTAAAATATTTAAACAGAATTAATAAAAAATATATTAAAATTATGCACGAATTTTTTTAAATATCAACTTAAAATTAATTCAATAAAACTTGAAATTTTAAAAATACTGGATTTATAAAATTATGTATATAGTACGTAAGGAGTAAGGATTTTGAATGGTTTTCTTAGGGAGAAAAAATATACCACCCACTATTTAATTCTACCACTTTGTTTAGACTCAATCCATGGTATAATAATACAAGGTAGCATTGACAGATACTTGGGAAAACATCTCCTGTCAAAAAATATACTCAAAAAGAGAGCGCTCACAATCGCCCATTGAAAACACAAACAATGTTGAAAACGTTGAAGTGAAAAAAACAACAACCTCAGCAGCTGCAGATGCATTTTCACATACAGCGATTTTTGACAGAAGATGTTTTCTTGTAGAAGAGAAAATAAGCAGTTGTCAATGCTACCTTGTGGCGTCCGTGGCGTAGTTGGTTAAAGTGCGTGGCCACTTTGTCAACGAACTTTGGAGACCCAGGTTCGAACCCCAGCAGCGACAGAAAATTATTTGAATTAAAATAATTTTTCTGTACGGCCGCCACCTCTCTGCAGACAATGGCAAACCTCAGAGAGTAATCAAAATGCCATGTAAAGCTTCTTGAGAACGAGAACGTTCCGTTCATCGCCGTTCGGAGTCGGCGTTAAGCATGTAGGTCCGGTTCTCGGTCAATTGTGTCCAAACTTAATAACACGCACAACACAATTGATCATAAGAAGCTAGGTCAAAGTCCTTTTAAGGGCTGAAATGGCCAGTTATTTATTTTTATTTTATTTACAATGCTACCTTGTATTATTATACCATGGCGATCACCCATCACACTCACAAATCATATTGGCCAAACATCCGGGCTATATTACCCTTGCAACAAAAACTAAACGAGAACTATAAGAAACCTGCAACTGCAAGAAATAAACTGCAGGAACAGAGTGCGATGCTGCTGCTGCTTGTCGGCTATTTCAGCTGTATGGAATATGTGTGTAGGTGTGTGGTATAAATAAAATTTTAATACGGGGAAAAAACGAGTTGTAAGGAAAATATTTGATTTATCCACGTAAATATTTAAATAAAATGTATACTCAGGCGTGGATAATGTTAATATGCGTTATTTCCTTTAGTGTATGTATACAAATTAATATATATCCTTAAGACAATGTATCAGTTAATAAAACAGTGAATCATAAATTTTATAAGACTACTTATAACTGTAATAATCTGTTTTAACAACATGGAACTGCTACAAAGGTAATTGCAAGTGCTTATATTGACGAGAAGAAATCTGTCTTGAGCCAACTACCAACCACACTTAAGTCCATAAATCATATTTTTATTTGAGATGCATTGTCAATGCTTGACAATGAGACACTGTCCGTGTAAGGCAATGCTTGTTTATTTTCGCAAATCATGCTGCATTGTTGAGGCCAAAAGATTTTTTAACTCTTTGTTGGAGCTAAAAAGTTCCGTCCTATGATTTGAGTTCCCTGAAAAAAGGATCCTGCTGAAATAATAGTTTTTTCTTTCAACTGGCATGCAAAGGTAAAAGCAAACAGATGTGTTTGTTGTATTTCTGAGCACTGTTTTTGTTGGAGACCACCTAGTGCGTACGAAAAGGCAGATTTCATGATCCCAAGGGCAATCATTAAACATTCAAAAATATCCGATCGATTATATCATTAAATAAAATATAACACACACACTCTCTGATTCGATTTTCAACGGAAATATCAAGGTTGAAAGACTCGACCTTCCCAAAATTATTCCTCCCACTTGTGTGCCACAATAATCACGCATTAATACAAAATCAGAGCCGTTGTCTATGAATTGAATGCCTCTGCAAAGCCTCGAATGTCACCCTGCCAAAGTTAGGCACACCATTCCGGAACAATGAAAAATGATGACTATTCAATTCGTTTAATTGAACGAATAATCTCATAATCATCATTTTTGCATCAAGTGACAAATTTTTACAGCTGTGGGTTATTTTTCAGCGTGTTTAGCCAAAATCCCCTTGGATTCCTTGAATCAGTAACAACAAAAAATCATGACATTCACAAATTTACCGGAATAAATTGTCTACATTTTTATTTTTCTGCAGAAATAAAAATGAATGCTTGTTTGTCGCTTTGTTTCTGTTCATTGTAGCTTTTAAAAATTGTCTGCCAACGAGTGAGTTTCTGTTTTTAAAAAAAACCAAACCAATTGCAAAATTTAAATCAATTATCTGTTGTTTTTACCACTTTATCAAATCAAGGAGTAGATTCAAAAACATGAATGTCTTGTGCACTTTTATCAAAAATGACTTTGCTGCATTTTTGAAACCATCAAATCTTCTACGAGTTAATTTCGAATTCGATGAGTCAATAACCAATTATAGCCTCTGTGTATAGAGTTGGAATCACTGCTTTGGTGGTTTGTAGTGAAAAAGATTAAAATCAAACAATATAATTCATATTTTCATTTATCACATCGAATCGGCATCACGAGTGTTTCTTAACTTTTCTTATTAACCATTTCAGTTAAATTGCAATTTTTTGTTTTATTTTGTTGCAATACAAAATGCAGTTTTTTTTTTTGTGTGTCTTTCTACTTGTCCGAAGTTAAAAAGCGTAAAGTGCATGAACCACTCGGTAAAAATTTTCATGACGCGACGTCCGAAGTTCGACAACAAAAATGTTTTCAATTGAAATTAATTTTTCTGATCGGCCGTCACCTCTCTAAAGGGCCACAGACAGTAAATAATGCGATTTAAATCTTCTTGAGAAAATGCACGTTAGCCGTTAGGAGTCGGCATAAAACTAGTAGGACCAATTCTCGAACATTTGTGTATAAATATTTATGTCCCTGATAATTGATTGATTGATGATTTACAACTTTACTTGAAGTTGAGTTGTAAAACCTAAATCGGTATTAGGATTAACAATCCAAACAAACTTCCAAATGTAAAGTTGTTCCTCCTGTGCATGTACAATTTTTGGCATTTTGAAAAACAACCAATTTCTTTTAGTAGTATACTTTACTAATGCGTAAAAGGCAGCGCAGTTGAAAAAACAACGAAATACGGTAGTGAATTTTTCAATAGGCCTATATCAGTTTAACTGTAATTCTTAGTATTCACTTTTATCATCATTAAAACTTATAATTCTTCACTAAAAAATTAGAACAAATAAATAAACTTCAAAACAAAACAATTTAGTTTTCTTTTATGTAAAACTACTTCATAGAGCCAACTTAAAAGAAAGTTAGTCAACAATAAGAAAAATATTTCCGCAGCAGGGGTCCATCATAAGAAATAAGTTTGAGCCCACTTGAAAGCGTTGTGGATTAAATAAAACTCCACAACACAATAAGGGGTATTCACGATCCGGAGCACTTTTTCTTGTGCAAAAGAGCAAAAGTGCAACAAAAAAGAGCTCTACAATAACAAAATACACGTGCTGTCAAAATTGTGCTTTTTTGCTCAAGCGCACTGGCGATTCCCTGTAGTTCTTTTGTAGTGCGCTTGAGCTCTTGAGTTCATTTTGTGAATTTTTGACAGCAAACAAATAGTGATCGTATATTGTGTACACTTCTAGGTACTAACTTCTTTAATTTCATAATTTCACATCACTAACTTTTAATTGCTAGGCGTGTGTATGGAGTGTGTTGACAGTTTGTTGCACTTTTTTACTCTTTTACAAAGCGCTCTACAAAAAGTTCCGAATTCTAAGTAGCCCTAATAACACCACCAGGCAGATCTTTCATTTTTCAATTTTCATGTGCTTATGAAATGAAAATGATTCCAACAAGATGAACTGCCAACTGCCTTGTCAATGCGACCAACCTCACACTCACACTCACAGCAGATCTCCACTACATCCTAGTCGATCTCCTACACATCCTAAGTGATCTCGCACACATCCTAGCCCATCTTAACAGCCTACTTCCATAGTAACCACCACTAGTTGCGAGCTAATAGCTTTTGTACGCTTTCTACTGGCGATTTTTATTCAGATATGTAATTGGATGTAGTGACATCTGCCTCCCTCCGCATTACCAGAAGCTGGCATCTTTGTTGACTCCCAATACCTAGCTAGTTCGTTGGGCAGCTAGAAATTCAGAAGTAGGTAGCTACTGATAAACACTGAAGTAGGTATCTACTGATAAACACTGAAGTAGTTAGCTACTGGTAACCACCGAAATAGCTAGCTACTGGTAATGAAGAGGGAGTCAGATGTAACTACATCCAATGACATCTCTGTGTAAAAATCGGCAGTAGAAACAAAAGGTACATTAGCGTACAAAAGGTATTAGCGCGAAACTAGTTGCGGTTACCACGTGGGTAGCGATTTCCTAGTTTTGTATTAGTTCAGCGTACTGCAGGGTGTAAACAACATAGTTTTTGTGTGCTCAGAATATGTCAATTTTTGTGCCAACAAAACACAATTTGCGGGAAAGTTTACTTTTCTGCTATCATTTGAAGAAAATGCAGCTGAAGGCCATCAAATGCTGCAAGAAGCTTACGGGGAATCGATTTCCATATGTGACGTTTGGTATAGACGTTTTAGAAGTGGTGATTTTGATACCGATGGCAAAGAGCGCAAAGTACTGCCAGAACAGTTTGAGGATGCCGAATTGGAGGCTATATTGGATGAAGACTCATACCAAACGCAAGAAAAACTCGCAAAAACGTTTGGAGTGCCATATTGAGTGCCGTGTGAATTGAAACCGAGATATGTCGAACGTCGTTTTTTCACTAGTGAACAGCTCCTCCAACGACAAAAAAAGAAAGGGATTTTTGCATAGTATTGTAATATAAGCCTCATGAAAAATGGATTCATTACGATAACCCCAAGCGCAAAAATCGACGCCAAAGCCCAAAATTTACAGTGGCAAAATCATGCTCTGTATTTGATGGGACCAACTGAGCATGGTGTACTATGAGCTGCTACAACCGGGTGACACCATCACAGGGCAACTCTACCGAACTCAATTGATCTTCATACCCAACTTTGAGCGGAGCATTGAAGTAAAAACGGTCAGAATACGAGCAAAGGCACGACAAGGTAATTTTGCAACATTACAACGCTCCTTCACATGATGCGCAGCCGATCAAAACATACCTTGCAACGCTGAAATGTGAAGTCCTACCCTACTCGCCGTATAGCCCAGATATTGCCCCTTCCGACTACTATTTGTTTTCGTCGATGACGCATGCCCTTGGGGATCATCACTTTCGCTCTTTTGAAGAACTCCAAAATCGGATCGATTCGTGCATCGCATCAAAAGACGCATCGTTTTTTCGAGATGGTATCCGAAAATTGCCAGTAGGATGGGAATCCGCCTCCTAAAAGAGTGATTTTTGAGGAAGATTTTTTAAAATTTTTCTTATTGATTTTTAATACCAAACAAAAAAATAATAAAAATTTTATCGATACAGAAGCAAAATTATACGCTCATTTGATGACTGTTTAATTTATGGGAGAATTCAGGCCGCGAACTTGAAATTTGTTAATTTTTTTAATTCAGTCGTCTGCCACGTCACACAGTGGTTGAAAGGTGGAAATAAATACCAAAATTCATGTTCTCTTTTTAACATTTTTTTAATTTACATCGTTCAAGAATTCAACGTGTTTTCAGAAGAAAAATTATATTTTTGTAAGAAACTGAATTCATTGTAAAATATTCATGTTTATACCCTTGGAAAAGTTGACTTTTTCTTTTGTTGTAACTGAATTATAAACAATCAAAAAGCGCACTAGTGTGTCTTTCAAGGTCACTCAGGTATTGTGTGTCTTTTAAAGGTTTATTGGCTTGCAGATTCCTCATGTGCACTTAAAACATGTGCTTTAACTATCTATTGAAATAATAAATCCGAACATCTTAAAATTTTTGATGAGATGATTTTTAATAAAATTTTATTTTAACAATGAATTTAAGCAAGTTTAAATATCAAGGAAGAAAAACTAAAACTGCTTGTGAGTATGTTCAGAGAGGTAACGTTGCTGCCAATAACTCAAAAAATTATTGTTTTCGCAAAATTTACCATTTTTGGTCAAAAATTACCTTATTTTCCCCTGCCCAAAAAATGAGTCAAATATTACCTCAATTAGGGAAATTTACCTCAATCTGGCAACACTGATTGTAGGCAATCCAGTTGCATTTTTGTTAGAGGGAACATACGATTTTGTTGTTTGTATTAATATATTTGAATATATAAAATATTACTACACACAAGAAAATACCAAGTCGTCGTAGGGGCGGTTGTTATGAAAAACGCCCCAAACATAAAACAAAAAAAAAAAAGTTGTAACTGTGAGCTGCTTGGCCAAGATACTGTACAACCATATATGGTATCACTTGCCCAGTCTGCATCTGCATATCCAACAAGTTCTAGAGTTTTCTTTAAAAACCAATTTCTTCTTCTTAGTACTTTCTAAATATCTGACAGTTCTTTTAGGAGCTTGTCAATGCTCTTCAGATGCATCTTGCTGGTAAAGTCCCCTACAACTGGCTAGAAAACATATATCATGTCTGACACATAATATTATGTACATAATGCTTCCTAGAATTTCACGATAGGGCTTATCAAATGCCTTGTTATCCGCTTTGATAAGAAGTGTAAGCCTTTTTGCATTGGACTTCTAACTAGAGTGCAATCCATCCCAAATTTCTGAAAAAGTTTCTCAGTACTGGCCTCTTGCGATAACTTTACACATCCTTGTTTATCAACATCGATTTTCATTCCACAAGAAAAAATCTTAAAATGCCGCTATCTGACATCTTGAAATTTTCAGCTAAGTTTTTCTTGAGAAGCTGGATGGAATTTGAAATTCTACACTAAGGGAAATAACGCATATTAGCCCAAAGCCCATCCCAGTTTTATAGTAGAAATATTTCACCAAGTGGCAACTCCGTACTGAATTTCATTATTATACGGCATTTAGTTCCAAAGCTATTCGATATCATAAATTTGAATTGTATGGGCGGTGCCACACCCCTTTGGCCTATACTTGCTCAATTTTGCCAGTCGAAAGACACAACTAAATAGAACGATCTAACCGAGTTGCATTAATGTGTGACTTATAGCTCGAAAGTTATACCGAAAATTTGGTCTGCTGAAAAAGTGCCACGCCCCACGTCCAACGCCCATAAAATTTTACCTGTGGAACGGCTCTTGTAAATTGAGGTAGAACACCGAATTCCGATGCTATGCGACCTATAACTTCAGAGCTATTCGCTACCGTAGATTTGGGTTGTATGGGAGGTGCCACGCCCCCTTATTTTAGGGGGATGAAAAATAGATGTTGTCTGACTCTCCCCCCTGACTAATATCCTCGCTAAGGATCACGAAAATCGGTCGAGCCGTTTCGGAGGAGTTCGATTACGTACACCGTGACAGAAGAATTTTATATACATATTAGATAAAAAACAATTTTCCCGTAACATTAAAATGCTCGATTGCCATGGGCGTCCGCAGGAATATTTCGAGGGGTATGCATTGGTGTGCACGTTTATGAAAATGAGCCTGGAATGTTACCTGTGAAATTTTATTGCCTAAGATTTTCTGTGGAAACTTTGTAAACACTGTTATTATATGACAATTTATATTTTTCAATTTAACTTCCAGTATAACAAACTTCTGATTTACAAAATCATATTTACATTTATTAAATGTATTTAAAAATATTTAAAATAATTATCGTTCGTTTTTAAATATTGTTGAAGATCCGTGCAGACTGAAAAAGATATTTTTAAGGTATTTATTTTATTTTATTATCATTTAAAATAGCTTTCCAATAAACCGAACGGATTCATTTCGAATTCGAGGTGAAACCGAGATCTCGTGTATTTAGTTCGAAAACGAAATTCGTTCTACTTTCGTTTGGGAATTCGCGAGCGGAAGAAATTCACACTTCGTTTTTGAAACGAGATTTTAAGAATAATCAAATCGTTTTCGCAATGAGATTCTTAAAATAATAACATCGTTTTCGAAACAAGATTTTTGAACAATCGGATCGTTTTCGAAACGAGATTTTTTTCAATTTACTTGTATTCTCAAATCTTATGATTTCAATAGTCTTCTTATGAAATCAATGCTTTTTTAATAATATATAAATGTATTAACTTTTATTTTTATTTATTTTTAAAAATTTAGAATTATAACTTCATTGCAGCTTAAAATATTCTTTTTGTACTCTAAAATTTTTGTAAGAGAAGCCGTTCGGAAAAAGGAAAATTCCCCAGTGCAGTTCACGGCCGTGACGTAAGGTACTGGACGAAAAGTTTATCTAATTGCAAAAAAAATATGTAGATATATCTTATCTCGTTAGCACCTTGTGCAACCCTTTTTTTAATAATTAATTTTCTTTTTGCTTCTGCAGAGAACTTCTTGTGTCCAGTAGCTTCACTCACGGCCGGGAACTTCAGTAAGAAATTTACCCCTCTACCTTTTTTTAATATTCTCGGATTCATCTCGAATTCAAATAGAAAGCATAGAAGAATAGAAAAGCAATAGAAAGCAATAATAAGAAAAGCAATGGAAAGAATAGAATCCGAAACGAATCCGAGTCCGCTCTGTGGTTTATTGGGGAATTTTTGTTTTTTTACATTTTTAGATTCTTTATACCTTCAATAATAACTGTCTAAATTTTAGACTCTAAAATATTAAATCGAAATTCGAAGCCAGTGCCGAGATATAACGACTCAATTGAAGCGCGCTATCGGCTCGCAGGTGTAAAAAAAACTTAACACGTATTTTTCTCGAGTTTAGGTTTTTTTAACTGGCAGACAGTTAATCACCGGATCTACTAGGCCGTTTTTAATAAAATTTGCAGCATTTTGTTTGTTTTTATATCCTGTGGTAGTTTACCACAATATGACCACAAAAAAAAAAAATATATAAAATTTTTGAGTCTGAAAAAAGGTCTTAAAAATGCGATTTTTGAAAAAATTTTTCACATGTCCGCCATTTTTTTTATTTTTAATGCTTTTTCAATTTTTCTGGTAAACTATCGCGTAAGAGCACTTCTTTTTTGTAACTCTTTTTAAATTTTATGTTTCAAACTTACCGTTCCAGAGATTAACTGTCCGCCATGCAGCAGTGTTTTTTTGAGAAGAAAATTTGAGCGCCCTATATTAAATGTACAACTAATAGAAAATAAAAAAGCCTTAGTTTTTTTCGAATGTGTAACATTCAGTCTATAGAGGGTCGGTAGAATAATTTTTATTTATAAATCCTTCTGATGAGCTTACTTGGTGGTAAGCGAAAAGAATTCTTAAAGGAAACCCACGCGCTTACACGGCTTTAACCAGGCATTAGGTAATAGGTCGTTTTCCACTTTTTTCATCGGGTTGAATATCTTTTTATATTTTTTCGGCTTCCTTAGTTCCCATTGTTAAGCTCCCACTTAGCAATGGGAAAATCCTATCCTAATATCCAACATTTTTTTCATTAAACCCACAATTCTCTTTTTTAGATGACCTAGGTTTATATTAATATTTATTCAAACAATTTTTTTATATCAGATAGTAAATTGTCTGTTTAATTTTTAATTTTGTTCATCATTATTATTTATTATACATTGTATACATACATTTATAGTATATTATTTCTCGTTAGTTTTTTCTTTCTTTATTTTTAATCGCTACTTATTTTTTATCATATTTATTAAACATTTTTTTGTGTATTACTTATGTCTAGTTTTGGTATTTTTTATTTTATTATATATTTTTTATTTATTATATATTTAATTGCAATTATATATAAGAACAGATTAGATTTTGATTAGTAAAAATAATTGACAGTAGCTAGACTTGGGATGAGAATGATTTAATTCTCATTTCAAGTAAACTTATACTCGGTTTGAGTAAGTTATTTTTGCTCTCACTTTGAGTGTAGTTAGATAACGACTCACACATCGTTAGACGACTAGACAACGGACTCAGACAGGACTTAGTGGCTTTTTTGAAACCAACCCGTCTCTAGCTCCCTTTGGCAAAGTGCGTTGACACTTTGTTAAAAATTATCAATATTGTTTTTAACAAAGGTTGCGGGCCGCCTCGCAACGCCTGGGAGGAACAAAGTGTTGATACACTTCGCCATTCACACATCAAAGAACTTCTTGTTGATTTCTCAAATAATATTTAGACTCCACATATACAACACAATTAATAAAAACAATAGTTGCACAACAGACAATAATTAGAGAACAAAATCGGTTGCTGATCGCTACTCAGGGCTGGTTATGCTAACGTAACGGAGCGTGTCGTAGCGCAACTCAAATTTGATATATGAACAATGCACACAAGTAGTTAATGAAATCTTAACAAAAAGTAACAAAACTCAGATAAAACTAAGATTCGTACCACCTAAGAAATCATAACTTAAGAGTTGAAAACTTTGTAACATATAAACAAAAATGTAATATATACACATAGGAAATAAAATTACATAAAATTTTTCGGTTAAGGGGGGGAGGCAAGTGCACCACCCTGTAGACGGCCTTGTCGATTGCTATAATTCAATACTAGCCACTTCTTTGCCCGTATTGGAATTTCAATCTTTTCCATCATATATCATTCGTAATATATCCTGGATGTGATAATCTTTTTTTTACATGAAATAACAATAGAATTTAGCCACTACAGCTTTTTCGCACATTCTCAGCATTAACCCATTTACAGATCGATTCTGTGCGTTACCGGTAACAGCAATATTGTTACCAAAACTCATTACCGGGCTTAGAAATTGGTATTCTGAGCACTCGGTAACGCTGTCAACCGCCGTAAGCTCATTTTATTGAAATTATGCTCTCTTTCGTGTGGTGAAATATGAACAATGGAAAATACATACAATGGAAAAGAAGTAAGTACATAGAATTAATTGCATTTTGTTAACTTTTAATATAATATTTGTTTTTCTTGGCAGGAAATATGCACGCACTATCTATATTTAATTTATGTATTAACTTTATGTGGCGTCCGTGGCGTAGTTGGTTAAAGTGCGTGGCCTCTATGTCAATGAACCTGGAGACCCGGGTTCGAACCCCAGCAGCGACAGAAAATTATTTGAATTAAAATAATTTTTCTGTACGGCCACCATCTCTCTGCAGACAATGGCAAACCTCAGAGAGTAATCAAAATGCCATGTAAAGCTTCTTGATAATAAGAACATTCCGTTCATCGCCGTTTGGAGTCGGCGTTAAACCTGTAGGTCCAGTTCTCGATCAATTGTGTACAAACTTTATAACACGCACAACACAATTGATCATAAGAAGCTATGCCAAAGTCCTTTCAAGGGCTGAAATGACCAGTTATTTATTTTTTTACAGTTTAAATAGATTAGTTATATATTAGTATAAAATATGTTAAAATAAGTATTAAATATATTAGTTTAAAATATGTTAGGTAAAGTATTTACAGTTTTTTTTTTAAGCTAGATATACAATATCTGATCGCTTTTCTAAAGTTCTCATTTTTGAACTTACTCTATCTTGGTATTATGCGGTAGTAAGAAACGAAAAGAGTAACATCATACTGCTATACTTATACTAGTAAGAAGCGGATAAAGCAATAAAAAAAGAACGCGAATACTATAGTATTGATTTACTGAATATGAATATGAATATGAATATAATGATTTACTCAATATGCCATCATATATATGTATGTTTTGGCAATGTTTTAAGTCATGTATTTTTTATTTAAATTTAATTTAAAATCGTAATGAGTTTGCTTTTAACATCAACTTATCAATCACCAACTTTAATTTAACACATTTCGCTAACAGTTATTCTCATGGGCCGATTTTCTCTTCACTACACGATCTTCTGTTTACATTTATTCGCTTGAACAGAACTCCTACAACAGTGAAGCAATGTATATTCGTTTCGCGAATATATTCGTGCAGGGCTCTAATACGCATACATGTTCTACAACGTAGTTGTTCCCTGTAAAGTTCCGCTATCGCAGCAGCGTCAATGTGATGTGAAGTTAAAACTACAGCCTTCGATTTTCGATTTCCAGGCTACTCGGTTAGCTCGAATAACGCGGGTATTTTCGAGTATTTTCTGGATATTCCGAGCAATTCGAGCTCCCCGACTAATAGCCGGGTACCCGGGCATTTTCGGGTAATTTCAAGCTTTGCGGGTATTTCATTTTTTCATAAAACACCATTTTTTTAAAATTTATAATAAAATTTAAGTGTCACTTAGTCATTTTAAATGGTCATGGAAAAGCGATCAAATTTTCAGTTAATCTCAAAGAAGTTCCAATCAAAGAGTAAATTTAAAAAAATCTAAACTACTAGTTCGAAAGCTCGAAAATACACGGGCATTTATTATCAAATAAGCCGAGTATCATCCGAATAGCCCGGCTTTCGAGCTACCCGGGCTTTTTTGGGTCTCGAAAAAATCGAGAGCTCTAGTTAAAACTTATGTAAAAAAATTTTTGTAGAAAAACACTTTGTTTAAAAAAATACTGAACGAGAAAAATCCCATCTCAATGTTCACTTAGATTTTATAGAAAGCTTCGCAGCTCGTCTAATAGTGGGACTAGGTTATTAAAATTCGATACAGTGCTTTGTGGGCTCTTTTCCGAGCATGATGAAAAATTCGCCTGGATTTAACAAAGAGGCGTGTCACTATTAGTAAAATGCCGTATCTCAGTAAGTGTTGGGACTAGGGTATTAAAATTGGGTATAGGGTTGGGTACAATCGTTTCTGAGAATTTTAGAAAAAGTGAGTGGGATCCAACAATGGAGCGTGGCACTATTTATATAAAAAGTGTAGTTGGTTATTATTTATTCTGTGGTATTAAAAAGAAGGCGGGATACGAGACAGATCAAGGCGTTGCTTTTACCGAATCTGACATGTGATGTGTGAACTAAAAATAAATATACAAGGTTTTAGAAAATAACACTTTTAGAACAATAAATATGTTATGAATTCGAGAAATAAAAAAACCCGCAATTAGCATACATAAATGACACATGTATAGTAGAGTGTCCCTCATTTTGCGATTTTTGGAAATGTCAAAGGGCTGAAAGATTTTCTTATGCGTTTTTATATTCTAAGAACGAAACCAAAACAATTTTTTTTTACGACAACGTTTACCCGTGCCAATCGGGCCCGAAAGTTTCGAAAAAATGTCCATATTAGACCATATTTGCACAAATTAAAAAATAAATCTTTTCTCTGCATTTTATAAATGTTTTGCATTTTTTGGAACACATACATATGAAATATGATATCTACAAAGTTTTTTATGGTGCGCGTGGCTACCGCCCCTGCTGTGTCGAAATTTCCCCCTCAGCCTTTTCCCACTTTTTCATGAAATTAGTGCAATTTAGGTATTAAAATCAACAATAAATAAATACATTTTTATGATGCTATTTCAGTATTATTATAGTATTATTACATTTCATTAAATTCACATTAGGTACTTCCAAAAATTAACAATAAATTAAAAAACTAGAATTTTACACTGCGGCGAGCGCGAGTTACGTCCCCACAACTTCTACAACTACAGAAACAACAACAGCTACAACAACAACTACAACAACAACAACAACTACAACAACAACTACAGCTGCACGAGCCACCCAGAAAACCAAAGCGACAGCTGACCCAATTTATTTAAGTTATGAAATATATTTCAACTGTTAATTAAGCAAATTCACTTACACAATATTTTTAAAGAATTATTAATTGCACAATGATCTTGGCCTATTAAAATATTTTTGTACATTAAAATACCAACTAAGCAAAAATACCAACTAAGCAAATTAAACATTTAAATAGCTGTATGCAAGTGACAAAGAATCAATCAATAAAGTGTACTACAAAGTAAAGCACCTAGTGCAAAAATAAAAAGTGTTGTTTTTTTTAATCAAACGTTCCCACCACGACATAATTCGCGCAACAAGCTAATACCTACAAGAAGTCTTATTGCGGCTTTTCAACCGAAATCATCGTTTTTTTTATAAAAAAAAAATATCAAAAACCAAAAATGTATGCCCCCTGGAGGGTTTAATTATAATTAGAAATACAAATTAATGATAAGTTTTTTTTTAAGAGTACAGTAAATTCTCACAAATTAGAACCACTTTGTTCCACGCGTGGTTCTAATTTCTGAAATGTTCTAATTTCTGGACTTTTTTTCACAGAAATGTAAAAGAAAATAATGAAACTTATTAAAAAAATTTATGTTAGCACAAAAGAATTTTTATTTATTAATATTTAACGTTTTTTTTTAACATAAATTTCATATAATTCCCCTATTTATATTTATATCAATGATCAAAAATCACTTTTAAATTTAATAAATAATGCAACTTCCAGAAATTAGAACCAGGTTCTGATTACAGAGCGTTCAATATTGAAATGGCAGGTTCTAATTTCTGGTTCGAATTTGTGAGAGTTTACTGTATTTTTTTTTTGACAGTTCGAGAATATTTTTCGAGTATTTTGGGCCACAATAAGTAGGTTTTGTAGCTGCGTTTCTGATTTTGTAAGCTCGAGAAATTCTTGAGCGAGTTGCACCCCATGCTCCGCAACAATATTTACAACACAAAGATCTTTAAAATAATTTTTTACTCTCTGGTATTCTTCATCTTTTTCCCATTCGTCAGGGTCATATTTTAAAAAATTGCATGTCAAACTAAACCTACGAAATAGATTTGTTGTTCGACAAGATGCAAAACAATCTAAATCTTTTTTTGTCCATTCATTTAAAAATTTGGGTTTGCGATTGGATGATTACATGGAAACTTCTGAGTTTGCAATGCTATCACCATACTGCGTTTTCTCTCAATAGAAACCGCATCATCGAAAAAAGCGAGTGCTACAAGTCCTTCGCCAAGGTACCAAAGATGCCGACCAAATTTTTGACTTGCAGCAATGGATATTTTTTGTTAATTGTCTTGTATGCGACTTTTAAAAAAGACAGATCCTGATTTGGAGCTTTTATGATATTAGTAGCTTCAAACCAGACTTTGATGTATAGTAGAACTACAAAAAAACTTTTTAACAAAAAAAAAACCGACTTCAAAATCACTACAAAGTAAAAAATAATTTTAAATAATTTTTCCCATTCATTTCTTGGTCATATTTTAAAAGCTATTTATATGTATTATAATATTGGAAATCTTATCATTTTCATTTTTTCAATTTTGTTTTATTATTATCATAATATTATTATCATAATACTAATAAAAAAATAATAATATAATAAAAATGTATTTATTTATTGTTGATTTTAATACCTAAATTGCACTAATTTCATGAAAAAGTGGGAAAAGACTGAGGGAGAAATTTCGACACAGCAAGGGCGGTAACCACGCCCACCATAAAAAACTTTGTAGATATCATATTTCTTATGTATGTGTTCCAAAAACTGCAAAACATTTATAAAAAGCAGAGAAAAGATTTATTTTTTAATTTGTGCAAATATGGTCTAATATGGACATTTTTTCGAAACTTTCGGGCCTGATTGGCACGGGTAAGCGTTGTCGTAAAAAATATTTGTTTTGGTTTCGTTCTTAGAATATAAAAACGCATAAAAAACTTTTCAGCCCCTTGACATTTCCAAAAATCGCAAAATAAGGGACACTCTAATGTATATAGTTTCCAGGGTCACCACGTGAAGGTTGCGGGAAGATTCCCATGTTTTTTTTATTTTTTTCTGCTTTTTTGTTTTTATAGTTTTTTTTTATCTCTTGTTTTTTATATATTTATAAATTTTATTATATAAAAAAAAAATGAAGACCATTACTATGAAATATGTTTTCAGTTAGGCCAAAAAAAATATTTATTTTTAATTTTTTTCATTTAATTAAATATTTTATTAATTTTATTCAAAACGATTTCTGCAAGTAGGCAAGTAAAATATTTTGTTAGTTTTGGTTTTTGTTTCATCATGTTTTATAACAACTCTTTCTAAGCACATTTCCGAAAGATCTGTCACATAAAATCAAAATTACGGATTTAATGATGCTTTCCCTATAGCATGTTCTGGCGAAAATGAGCAAATTTATAGGGGAAAATAACAAATTTTTCATAAGTTTCAAACGCTATTAAAGAAAAAAGGCAGTTTTGGTTTTCTTTATTTTATTTAGTATTTTTTAAAACAACTCTTTCTAAACAGATTCCCAAAGTGTTTATTCTATTTAATGAAATTCAAGTAAATTTTGTTCTCTACACTTTCTACAACTGAAGAGATTGCTCTTTTAATCTTAGTTTTGTATGGAAGGTGGACGAAGGGCGTGGCTGATATTGATAAAAATTTGTGTGGCGTTATATATTTATGAAATAATGACATATGCTTAATTTCATATATATACCAACGATGATTCCTTCTATTGTTGTCCCCCATCCCATAGAACTCGTTACACTGTGCGACGTTAATTTTTTATAAATTTCTCAAAAGTAAATAAAAACGTGCAAAAGTGTGCATATCCCTCTTCAAGTAAATATCTTAAATAAAGTTATAGCATGTAAATTATTTCAATTACGAGCGGAATCTCGGGGAATTTTCTTTAGGCGCCGCATTTTTTTTTAAACCCCATTTTTTTGTATTTTGTATGTGAAAAAAAGGATTAAAAACAAAAGAAAATATGTATATATATATATATTTTTAATATTGTATTCAATGTGTTTTTAAGTGCTAAACATTTTAAAGAAGTTTGAGAAATAGTTATACTGTTCATGATTTCAAGTTTTAGATGTAAATAAAAAAAAAATTGCAATTTTTGACTTAAAATGCCTCCCAAATTGTAATTTTTAATTTTATACTAATAATATTTCGTCTCAGGGTACTTTAATGTGTCCCGTTAGCAATCGTAAGAATCATTTGTATACAGAAAATATTTGACTTTTGGCCACTTGTTGAAATTCCTGGCCCAATGTGGAGCGGTAAGCTTTCTGCGTATATTTATATACCCCACGCGTTAAGGGAATTCGCATTGTCACTCTGTTTGTTAAGCTCGTAAGCATGCGTGGTAACATATTTATATAAAAATAAATACAGTGGCCAACAAAAGTCTACATACAGAATTGAATTTTTGTTTTCTGCAAAGAATCTTAGAGAAAAATTAAGATGCAATTTAATAAGCAATGGTTATTTAGAAAAAAAAAAAAAAATAAAAAATCTACTCTTAATCTGTCCTCATCGACAGATTGCCAAAGCAATTTTATTTTTTATTTAAATGTGTCCAATCATATGTCCACCTATATGTCTGTATGTGATGACGATTATAGCAGATATTTTGGGACTATCGTTATGAACTTCGATAAACTATACGCTTATATAAATACAAAGATCATATCGCAAATAAGCGAAATCGTATGAATATTACGCTAACCCCACATAGAAAGTATTATGAAATTGGTAGAATCTCTTTAAATTTCATAAAAAAGAAATACCTTAATTAATTTAAATTTTATTATTGGGAACATAATAAATTCAATGGCACAAAATAAAAAAAGAATTGACTTTTTACTTTAAATATTACATAATGAATAAAAAAATTTTAATAGTAAGTCTATGAATAAATATATAAAACATCCCGCAAAATGTTTTCTGGGTTCGCCTATGTTACTATGTATACTCCAGGCTGTTCAATTGATGGTATTTTATCTTACGTGCTATGTAACATGTTTTTGATTTTATTATTACTGTTGCGTGCAAATTTGATATTTGTTTTGTTGAAACACTTTTATAGTTTATTGAAAACTGCCCGGAAAAAATTGAACGACACTCTCTTCTGTTTATTTTAACATGGTACAAGTGAGCTGCAGTCTTTTGTCAGAGTATTCCTTTTTTGTTTTTTCAATAGTTTTTCAATACTATCTGAGCTATAATCATTTATATCAGCAACATTTATTATATATGATAATGCTTTTTGGTAATTTTCTGGTGTTAACGGTACACTCTAAAAACTGATTGTTAAATCACTACAATAAATGTTGTACAATTTTACGCATTTATTGTCGTTTTTTAAAAAATATCACGCCACGCAGCGTGTTCTTTCAATTCAGTCAAATATTAAGTGTTTTTTATTCATTTCTCACTTTTTCCCGCTTTTTTAGCGTGTTTTCGCTCATTCAATAATCGAAGAGAGAGATTTTTTATAATAAACGCTGTTTTCGTGATATTTTACACTTTTTTTGCGGTTATTACAAATTGCTTATGTAATAAGCAATACAAACATAATTTGATCAGTCTGTTTTTGGTTGTTAAAGGATCTACGTCATTTAGTTTTAATAAGAAGGTTACTTAAATAATAATTATAAGTAGGTTAAGCTTATAATAATAATATAAAATAATATATTTAAACATAACATAATTTTAAAAATAGATTAAGTTAAAATTTAATAAAAATATGTTGAAGTGTAGTGTTTGTGAATGTAAATATAAAACATTAAACCTGTATCATAGGCATTTATATTTGCACAAAAATTTAAGCTTACTTTTTAATTTGCATTACTTTTTTTTAATTATATTCCTTATTTATCTTATGTATGAAATAATAATATGGTTGTGAATTAAATATTAAAAAATAAATATACATATATTATTTTCTTTAAAATAGAGCTAAAGAAATGTGTTATTATTTTTTATTTTTTGTAAATTAGAGTTTTCAAATTGTTTGCTTTATTTGCAATATATAGTTTACTGTGCAATATTTCACAAAAACTATAACAACGCCTTAAGCGTAATGAAGAAATATCCTGTCATTTAATAAATTCTTACTGCAAATTCTAGCAACTTTTACGGCGTCTATTGAATAATTTTTCTACAATAACAACGAAAAAACACGCATAAAAACGAAAAAAAACGCTTCATTGCCTGCATATCGAACATTTGAGAGAGAAGTAGATAAATGTGTGAGAGGATTCACGCATTTATAGCGTTTTTTTTTCAAACGAAAGAGAGCGTGAGAATGATAGTTGTAGAAGAGAGTTTTTATAAGAGCGCGAAACAGATAATTGTAGGTGAGAGGATTCACGCATTTCTAGCGTGAAATATTTCGAATTTTGATCCATGGGAATTTTGATTTTACTACAATAAATGTAGGCAATCAGTTGCCAGCATTTAATGTAGTTAATTCCAGTGAATTTTTGTTAGAGTGTACATTACATAAACGAAAGATCATAGAATTAAAGGCGGCGTATTTCTGTGCAGAGTGGTGATTTGATTCAATTGGAATAAAACGTTGTGTTGAGGTTGGTTTTCCATAAATGTCGAATTTGATTATGCCTTCATTGTTATAAGACACCATTAAGTCCAGGAACGGGATTTGACTCTTGGATTCAAGTTCACATGTGAACTGTATGTGTTCATCTATGCTGTAGATGAACATCAATGTCACAAATTATGACGGGATCGTCAGTAAATCTATCAACCGTTTTGAATGATGAAGGAAATACATAGGATTTTTTCTTTACATTTATGAATCCCCAAAACTTCTTGGGATCAAACAGTATTATCAGCTTTATATTGTATAAATATTCATTATATAAATATAATTGAATTTGAGCCAGTACAAATATCAAATACAATATACATACAGTACAATCTACAATGGCGTCCGTGACGTAGTTGGTTAAAGTGCGTGGCCGCTATGTCAACCTGGGTCTCCAGGTTCGAACCCCAACAGCGACAGAAAATTATTTGATATTTGAATTAAAATAATTTTTCTGTACGGCCGCCACCTCTCTGCAGACAATGGCAAACCTCAGAGAGTTATCAAAATGCATGTAAAGCTTCTTGAGAATAAGAACATTTCATTCATCGCCGTTCGGAGTCGGCGTTAAGCCTGTAGGTCCATTTCTCGGTCAATTGTGTACAAACTTAATAACACGCACAACACAACTGATCCTAAGAAGCTAGGTCAAAGACCCTTCAAGGGCTGAAATGGCCAGTTATTTATTTTATTTTTTTTTTATTTTTACAATCTACAATACAATAGAAAATACAATTAGGTAATTATAATAAACACTATCAGAACTGTAAAAATTTTAATTCATTTTCACTTTTCATTCTCCTCTATAAATGTTCAAAAGCTGAAATCCTTTTTTATAGCATTCAAAGTGTGAACTCTTTAGGCTAATTAAAATTGTATTCAAGACATGAATTGCAAAACGTAAAGAATGCACACTGAATTGAAATTTTAACGAATGCAGCCACCGATGATTGTAGCCGAATTGAAATTTTAGTGAATGCAGCCGGCGATGGCTTCAGTCGCAAAGATTTGTTGTTGCGTCTGAAGTTGTTTTGTGTGTATTTGTGTATGCGTGTGTGACTGTTGGGCATGACTGTGATGGGTTGCCATTGGCTGATATCATGTAAAGAAAATGTATTATATACAACAAATTGTAGAAGTTAATTTTTATACATTTTGTTAATAATATTTATTGTTAATAAGCACTTTATTATTCCAGAAAATGTCAAAGGAAAGACAAAACCATGTCACTAAGATCGGCCGTCGAAAACAAATAACAACATAAATGCAAAATGCTGCTTTATATTTAGTAGTATTTCATGCTAGTAAATAAAATGTCCAGTGTTTCAGAGTTTAAAAGAATGATTAAACTGAATGTATTCATCAGATTTTTTAAGCTAACAAGAAAATATCAATCCATTTCTATAAGTTACATTCCTTACAGAGCATTGGGTGTGCATTCTTTTATCTTTGAAGAATGATGAATTGTGCATCCGTAATTCATTAACTCATAAGATTGCAAACTGGTTGATGCAGCTTTTGAATGCATTAAGAGTGTGTGCATTCCGAAATCATTCAATCCTTTTACAGCTCTGATCGATATATGCAATTTGCAAAATTTATGAGATGTATGGTAACAGGTTACAAAAATATGGTTTTCAGGTGCATTTTTCAAGGTGTTAGTACTTTCTCGTGAATGTTCAAAAATGATCCCTCATTAATGTAAAATTGGTGTTGTTAAAAGTTGCCACTTGAGAACTATTAAAGTGCACTTTATACAAAAGCGTAAAGCACGTGACAGCCTTTAGTTCTTTTCTCTTTTTTTAGTGGCACAGTATCTGATTGATTGTTCAAACATTTGAACTTAAAAAAAAACAGAACAAAATATTTTAAAATAAATTTAATTATCTGCAACACGTGTTTGACCACATGCACCAATTTCTGATACACATACAATCGAAACCTGATTTAATACATTGAAAGAGCATTCAAGCATAAGACTTGTGTGCAATGCAAATATACATGTCTGAGCTAACTGAATTATTGTCCAAAACAGGGTTCTTCGTTTCTGAACGTTATTTCACCCATCGACCTATATTATTCTAAGCCATGGATAATAGGGTGAACAAAATTTTACATTTTTTTAATACAGCGAGATACTTAATATGTGAGAAACTTACTCCTAATATTTAATTTCGGATATATGACTGTTTCGTTTTCTTTCGTATCATAACATCTGTCATAAGTAGGGGATATTTAATTTTAAAGTATTTCATTATTGCATTTAACATTTTATGAAACCGATTAATTATTGTCTGGAAACTATTGCTATTGAAGAAATGTTTAAAAAAAATATTTATATACATATATAGTTGATGTCGGCCTTCTTGTAGATTAAGCTGTTGTAAATGGGCTATAGCCGTAGAAATAAAAAGAGCTGTTGTTGTTCTTGTTAACAAATCAGACAAAAACTAGCTAATGAAATACATTGGCTAATTGCACAGATACCTATTAGAGTGTCCCTTATTTTGCGATTTTTGGAAATGGCAAGAGGCTGAAAGGTTTTTTTATGCGTTTCTATATTCTGACAACGAAACCAAAAAAAAATTTTTTTACGACAACGTTTAACCGTGCCAATCGGACCCGAAAGTTTCGAAAAAATGTCCATATTAGACCGTATTTGCACAAATTAAAAAAAAAATATTTTCTCTGCTTCTTATAAATGTTTTGCATGTTTGAACACAAACATAAGAAATATGATATCTACAAAGTTTTTTTATGGTGGGCGTGGTTACCGCCCCTGCTGCGTCGAAATTTCTCCCGCAGCCTTTTCCCACTTTTTCATGAAGTTAGTGCAATTTAGGTATTAGAATCAACAATAAATAAATACATTTCTATTATGCTAAAATTATTATTACATTTCATTAAATTCACATTATGTACTTACAAAAATTAACAATAAATTAAAAAATCTAGTATTTTACCCTGCGGCGGGCGCGCAACAAGCTAATACCTACAATAAGTTTTATTGCGGCTTTTCCACCGAAATCATATTTTTTTTTTTTTTTTTTTTTTGTATAAATAAAAAATATCAAAAACCAAAAATGTATGCCCCCTAGAGGGTTAAATTATGATAATAAATACAAATTAATTCTAAGTCTTTTATAAGAGTATTTTTTTGACAGTTCGAGAATATTTTCGAGAATTTTGGGCCACAATAAAAAGGTTTTGTAGCTGATCCTCTGATTTTGTAAGCTCGAGAAATTCTTGAGCAAGTTGTACCTCACGCCCCGCAACATCATTTACAACAAAAAGATCTTTATAATAATTTTTTACTCTCTGGTATTCTTCATCTCTTTTCCATTCCTCAGGATCATATTTTAAAAAATTGCTTGTCAAACTAAACCTAAGAATAGATTTGTTGAAACAATCTAAATCTTTTTTTGATAATTAAATTATTATTTTAAATTATTTTAATTTATATTACTAAATTATTTTAACCTTAAACCCGTTTATCGGTTCATATTGACCCGAGGCACTTTTCATTTGCAAAAAACACATATTAAAAATAAAAAATAAGAAAAAAAAAAAATTAACCATTTTATTTGTTGAGCTTTTATCTTTGCAACCAGAGTGAAAAAATTGTACATATATGACATATGTCCATAGCAGAGACAAAAAACTGACATGTGCACTATACGTTTATCTGGGTCAAAATGACCCGACATTTTCTACAATACTATTTGTATGAAGGATCAGTTTTTGTAGTACTTCTTTCACTACTTTTTACTGTTGTGCAATTTTTTCTAAATTTTTTGTAACTGTGAGTGCATTCGAAGTGAGAGACAGCATTATTCTGTCGTTGGCGCATGTACTTTTCATACTTATGTACACTTATACGTATGGAAACATACTTTTTATATGGATCTGTTGTGCAAGTGCAGTGTTCTCTTTTCTGTTGTCTTTTAGTATTTGCGTTATATCATGCTAAAAATCAGTTGGAAAAGCAATGCAACACTCCAATGAAACAATCAATAAGGCCGTGTGTTATTCGAAAACTTTTCATTCGTGGTAGAGAAGTTACTAACTTGAATACAATTATGTTGAAATATAATTGTCATTTTTACTGTGCCAAACGGATGATGATATGGATGATATTGATGATATTGATGGATGAGACAACTAGAAATTTTGACGTTTTATGTTTCGGTTGTGTATTAGCGCAAGAATTTAACCCTTAAATTCATAGTGTGCCATATATGGCACAACCAAAGAATTTATCCCCATGTCTGAGTAATTTTGGAAAAAATAATAAACCTTTTCGCGTTCACAAGTGTTTTTTTTTTCTATTTTTGCTTGTGTCAAAAATTCTCTTGCCGATTGTCAAAATTTATACTAGCCCCTGGGGCTACATGAATTTTTGACAGTCATATTCATCTAACAAGTGCCAACTATTCTCATTCAGACTGTCAAAATTTCGCCATCTGAGTGAATAGTTTCCAAATAGCACACATCCTAAAAATTGCTTTGAGTTTGATTGGTATGAAGCCAAAAAGTCTTATAGAATCGCTTCAAATACCACAAGTTTAGGATAGAAATAAATAAATGATTTCCATCTCAAATGGTTTTTTATTCTTCATTTTTGTTTCATTCACTGTCTTTAGTAGGACAAGAAACGACGACGTAGATGTGAAGCATATAAGGGTAACAGCAAAGTAAAGGATAATAAACTCCTGCTGTGTGTGACCATTGCTTTAAACCTTTTTGACCTTTGCATTATGTTCATTAATGTTAATCGTGTTACCTTCACAAATACGAAGAACCTGATATATTGGAAGATTACAATGATAATGATGCAACAGATCCATCAACGCCTAGCACAAAAAATACAGCTCAATCGAAGCGACACTATCAATCGGTTATAAATCTTTGTTTTTTTTTAATTTTGTTTTGTTTTTTTTTTCTCAACATTCATATATAAATTGCAAATATTTTGTGCAAACATATATTTAATTAAAAAAAAAAAAATATTAAAATTAATATTTCATGAAATTACAACACTTTTTAATTTTAACTCATTGAAATATGTAAAATTTCCATACAAAATTAACTACGGGTCAATATGACTTAGATAAACGGGATTAAGTTATAAAGCATGTAAACGGCTCTAAGGTTAAAGATCTTTGTGTTGTAAATGATGTTGCGGAGCATGGAGTACAACTTGCTCAAGAATTTCTCGAGCTTACAAAATCAGTCCATTTAAAAAAATGTAATATTACTGTTAGCATAATTAAAATGTATTTATTTTTTGTTGATTCCAATACCTAAATTGCACTAATTTCATGAAAAAGTGGGAAAAGGCTGCGGGAGAAATTTCGACGCAGCAGGGGCGGTAACTACGCCCACCATAAAAAAACTTTGTAGATATCATATTTCTTATGTATGTGTTCCAAAACATGCAAAACATTTATAAGAAGCAGAGAAAATATTTTTTTTTTAATTTGTGCAAATACGGTCTAATATGGACATTTTTTTTAAACTTTCGGGCCCGATTGGCACGGGTAAACGTTGTCGTAAAAAAAATTTTTTTTGGTTCGTTCTTAGAATATAAAAACGCATAAAAAAACCTTTCAGCCCCTTGACATTTCAAAAAATCGCAAATAAGGGACACTCTAATACCTATGCTTAACATTAATGCAGAGAGCGGAGATTGTATTCAAACGATTACAAACAGAGATGAAAGAAAAGAAACGGTGAGAATAAGGTTGACACCTGTAATAGAAAAACATTTAACCGTATTGAAGTCACGCTATCTGAATAACGTAAACTGTCACGGTGTGACTTAGAGACACTAATACAAAAAACATAATTATTTTATTGAAAAAAAGAAAGTTTAATACAAAATATCGTTCATGGAGAATTAATTTCTTTTATTAAAAAGAAAAATTAAATTATTTTTAATTAATGCCTAAATTGTTATTAAATTTGTACATATAAGGCAAACTACACTTTTCTGTGAATGCTCGTTACTGACTATTACCACGGAATTGCTTAGTAAATCGTCCTTTTTTATAAGAGGAACAGTTACGTTGACGCCTCGTCTTTGATTATACTGCCGATGCATTTGAAGCTGGGTCTCATGATGAGTTTTCTATTATCACGTCTTTTGCAGATACCAGTGTCTAAGAGTCACTACGTGACAGTTAGTTAATAAGTAAATATTATAAAAACATAAAAAAAATTAATTGTATATTACAGAAACAGAATGGCCAATAATAAAATACATTTAACTTATTTTGCTTGAAAACAAGTTTTAAATCATTTATATTGGTTTGAAATTGAATAGTGACCCAAAGACACAGCCTGACATGAATAGGGTTAAGAGAAGCACAACTAACAGTAAGAGACAATATGATGCTAAAGCTGCCAGAGCATTTTTAAAACGGAATAATGACACCAACTAAGGGAAATAACGAATATTAAATTTATTCCCGCCCTTTTATAAATTGTATTCAACTATTTACGTGGATAAATCAAATATTTCCTTACAACTCGTTTTTTTCCGTATTTAAATTTTATCTATACCGCACAGTGAATCTTCTGACTTATTCCAAACAGCTGAAATAGCCAACAGCAGCAACAACATCGCACTGTTCCCGCAGTTTATCAATGAAGTTCTTAGAATTAAGATCTTGCTTGTCGCTGAATATTTCCGGTTGGCTATAGTTCTCGTTTGGTTTTTTTAATGAAAATTATATAGCCTAGATGTTTAGCCAAAATGCTTCGTGAGTGCGATGGGTGCGATGGGTGAAAAATTAACAATTTACGGAATTTTAACAAAGCTCAAATTTATTCATATATATTGTAATATTTTAAGACTATATTTAGCACGGCAGACACTTTCTGAGTTGAAAATAAGGTTCTCAAAAATACTATTTTTTTTCTTCTTTAATGCAAAGAGAAAGGAGTATACTCCAATTAAATCGAAAGCTCATTTTATTTTTATATTTTCTTGTATACCATTAGTTGTGCAACCTCTGGGTGCCAAATTTCGTGTAGATACGGAGTCGTCTATTAATTTTTGTAACTTTTGACTGCCATTAGTACCAATGTGAACTGAACATTGAACATGTATATGTTGCCTTTGGTCTGGTCTGGTGCCTTTGACTACGTCATTTTTATCTATTGACAAAATCTTAAAAAAAAAAAAAAAAAAAAACAACAAACTCACGCATGAAAATTCAATCGCTAAATGGCTTCAAACTGGGCGCACGAGAAAATAATTCATCGACAATGTCTCTAGTAATGGACAAAAAATTCGAAAATGAATAAAAAATTCACAAATATTGCCTACAACCACACGCCTATCCCACACGCCTATACAGTCATGCTATCTCACTAACTGTAATGCAAGGACTTCTCAATAATCAAACATGTTACATAGTAACGGTTTTGTCTAATATTTTTAGTGTATAAAAGTGAGCAGAAGTGAAGCATCAATATAAAAAATTTAATATTGCGAAGTTTTTTTCATTTATTTAAATATCGAATATTTTATAAATTTAACATGTCAACCGAAGTGAAGTGTGTATTTTGTATTTTACAAAAAAATGAAAGTGTACTTTTTCAAAAAAAAACTTTAAAAAAATATCGGAATGTTTTTTTTTTACGAAAAATTCATAATCTTAAATATATAGTGATACTATTTTTCCGGATGAAATATACAGGATATCATCGGAATTGCTACAAGTTATTTATGGCATTAAACAATTTAAAAAAGAAGTATCATGCTTAGACTTAAAAACATAAAAAAGAAGCAATGACATTTCAACTTCTGAAAATGTAATTGTAGTAAGCATTTGTATTCATGTTTCGTTTGATGCCAAAAAAAAATCGGTCTGAACAGTTGGATTGTGAATTTCGAAAAGAGCTCATTTAAGAAAATTCAAATTGTTCAGGAGAGAGAAAAATGGCTAAGCTATTGCAAATTTTTGAAAACTAAGTTTGCATGTTATTTGTTCAAGAAAATGAAAATATGAATTGAAAAAAATATTGTCAATTTCAATACGTTGTAATATTTATTGTAACTTTTATAATTCAGAAATATGCCCTTTTCATTCTTTTTTTTTAATTTTCAGTCAATCGGTTAAGTTTCTGGATTGTGCCAAAGTCTGCTACTAGTAAATCACCTTTAATTCAAATTTTGCATTATTGTTATATTAATGCAAAAAAAAAAAATTAGTTTATTGCTTAAGGGCTTAAGTTCACAAACAGTATACTATACTATAGTCCAGTCGTTTAAGAATATGTTTGTAGATATTGTAGGAACTAAAGAAAAAAATAACGGCAACTGAATTTAAGTTTTTTTCAGAATTCACTTTATAACACGCACAACACAATTGATCATAAGAAGCTAGGTCAAAGTCCTTTCAAGGGCTGAAATGGCCAGTTATTTATTTATTTTTTTTTATTTGCATTAAAGATGAAAAAATAGTATTTTTGAAAACTTTATTTTAAGCATTTCGGCCAAAAAAGTGGTAATTTGTACCAATTTGCGTTCTCTGCCGGGATGTTAGAACCTCAGAAAGTGTCTGCCGTGCTAAATATAATATAAAAATTATATAAATTTGAGCTTTTTAAAATACCGTAAATTTTTAATTCTTTTAAAGGCTTTTTAAAGTGTCTGCCATGACCTTGGAACCGCGATAGCTGTCTGCCATTGTTATTTTTCAATAACAATTGTATAATATTTCAAAATATTAAAGTGACAACCTTGTTACTATAACGTTAAAAAAAGTAATTCGGTCATATTTTAACACCTTTCGTACCTGAGTGGCTCTACAGGAACCGACAGCCAGACTAAAGAGACCCCATGACCCATGTGCGGCATGTATAAGAGATTAAATGAAGAAAACATAAGGTTTGTTAAGATACCGTAAGTCTGCCGGCCGGTCGCTCTTGGACTAGTACAGTTTGATACAACTACAGTTTGTTGTACGGCTGCATAAAGGGTTAAAATTCTCAAATATAGCTAAAATACTGCGATATTTAATTCCTTAAGCATAACAAAAATATTGAATACAGACATTCACATGGTCGATATCGAATAATTATCGTTCCCTGTTCTATTAATTTAATTTTAGCGTTGTTTTAGATGACATTTGTGTTTATTGACATAATTATTCAAATTAATAGAAAGAAAATTTTAAAACCACAACAACCTAATAAATTTTTGGTTTGAATAGATGGAAGAACTTTGTGGAAGATTGTGACTGAAAATCTCAAACGCTAAGGGGGATAAAACCGATTAAAGTGGGGTTATTCCACAAAAATTTATATTGGCTGTGTTACCGCCACTGTATTATCTGTCACTCGCAACTGTTCTAAAATGGCGAAGTTAAACGTTTTAATCAAGCGCCGCCTCAAACATTAAGTATACAGAAAAATTATTCTTTCTTTCTTTGCTGAACATCTTAAGACTTATTACTTGCAACTATTGCGGTAGTTTTCACACTAAAAAGTAAATTTCCTTTTATAATTTTCATGTAATCATTCATTATTAATCTTTATTCGAATCTTTATTGTATCATCTAGGAATTTTAACGAATCCAAAAAGAATTAAACTGAAGTAATAAATTATCTGTGTTTTTTACTTTGGGCGATTAAAATCCCGTGGAAACTAGCCGCTCGGACAAATTCCGGTTACAAATTTTAAAATTCTTTTTAATAAGTACCTTAGCTCAATAAAATGATTTGTCTGTTCAATATTAACGGAAAAGCATTGCATCAAAGCTGCAACTTGGCCTAACACGCGAAGCAGAACATAACCTCAAACCAGTGAAAAGTTACAGCAGAGGTTCGCCAGCTGGCTTAAATACAACCCAACAAGCTCAGAATTTTCCTACCGGCATTTAAAGTAAGTCCTAAAAATAAAGAAATATGGAAAATTCTCTCCCACAGGGTCAACCATCAACACATCAAAATGCCACAACTTCTTCACAACCCGAAACCTGTGCTTCTTGCAAAAACGCGGTCGAAAATTCGTTTATTTTATGTAACAAATGTCATGCTAGATATCATCTTAGTTGCGCGAAAGTCGTAAGTTCCCAAATATCATGGACTTGTGAGAAATGTTCCAATTTAATTCCAGCGTCAACCCGATCAGCTCGTAGCAGCCTCAGTTGCACTTCGCATACATCGAAAAATTCGCTCAGCCGCAGACAAACACTAGAGTTAAAAAAACTTGAGGAAGCACGACAACTTGCCAAGGAACGCGATTCCGAGTTTTTAAATAAAAAATACCAAATTCTTGAAGCCTCTTCTAACGAAGACGAAGACATTAATTCAACCTTTGGAAACTCGGTGCACGAATGGTTAAAAGAACAAAATGTCCAGCAGTCAACAAAAAATCACGAGAACATGTGTGAAACTACAAGTGTTGCCTTACTAGCTATTGACAACGCAAATGTCTTAAAAAAACAAATTTCGACGAGCAATCACTTGGGAATCACACCATCGCAACAAGAAGCCATGCAAGTCGTTGCCTTGGAAAGCAATTCTGAAAATAAGACTCTACAAACGTCACCGATTCCAACAGTTCATAATACCACAACTGTCAATGCGAATAATACTGAAGAGATATCCTCGACAGCAGCACAAGTTCCTGCTGGCTTAAACCAACACGTTCCACATTCATTAACATACGGCAACATCGAGTCTAACCTCACTTATCAACAGGTAACTTCAAGACAATCACTTCCAAAAGATTTACCTATCTTTTCTGGTAAGCCAGAAGAATGGCCGCTCTTTAGTTCAACATACAGCTGGTCAACGTCAGTCTGTGGCTTATCGGATGTCGAAAACCTGATTCGCCTCCAAAAAGCATTGCGCGCAGATGCTCTCCAAGCGGTCCAACATTTATTGGTGCACCCATCGTGTGTTCCAACAGTAATTTCAACACTTGCACTTCTTTATGGACAGCCTGAAAAAATAGTAAACTCTCTAAAAGCACGAATACGAGGATTACCGGCAGTAAATTGTAACAAGCTCGAAACTATAACTTTATTTGCAATTCAAGTAAAGGGTCTTCAAGCAACAATTGAAGCGTGTGGTCTTTTTGATGAACTAAACAATTCGTGTATGCTTCAAGAACTTGTTAATAAATTACCCTCATATTTCCAAATAAACTGGGGAACAGAGAAACTGAACTTGATAAAAAACAACAAAAAAGTTAATCTGTCTGAATTTTCTAATTGGATATATAACATTGGTCTCTCCGCCAGTAGCGTTAACATTGATACCAATGTTAACTCTGTGTCAGAACCTCTCTCACGCCGTAAACAAAACAATGCGTATCTGCACACTCACACAGACCAAAACACGAAACTCTGTTTTCTTTGTAACATGACATGCAATAACATTGCAAATTGTCAAAAATTCATAGCAATGGACCGAAGTGAGAAATGGAATATAGTGCGAGAGTATAAACTATGTAAGCAATGCCTTCATAAACATAATGGAACATGCAATAGCAACATAGTTTGTGGTATCGATTTATGTCAGCGTAAACATCATTCTCTGCAAGATAAACGACAAACACAAGAGAGACAAGAAAGACAAGAAAGGAAAACGTCAAATGATTCAATGACAAATATTAACATAAGTCAAATCGAGGATTGTCACGCACACAACATAAACCTTCACGAAAATTTATTTAAAATTATTCCGATTACTATTTATGGTAAAAACAAAACTTTGCAAACATTTGCATTCATTGACGAGGGATCGTCAACAAGTTTAATAGATGAACAAATTTATAATGAGTTAAATTTAACAGGCGAACCAGAACATTTGTGTTTAAAATGGACCGGCAATGTGGAACGTCAAGAAAGAAATTCACACAGACTCTCAATGGATGTATCCGGGCCAAGTGGAAAAATATTTGCCATTGACGTCCATACTGTAAAATATTTGGCACTACCAAAACAAACCATTAATTTGAAGGAGCTGACAAAAAATTACCCCTACTTGAGAGGATTGCCGATACAGAGCTACGAAAACGCTGCACCTCGGATATTGATTGGCCTAAATAATTCAAGATTATGTGTTCCGAAGCAAGTGAAAGAAGGTCAACCACATGAGCCTGTGGCAATATCAACTCGTCTTGGTTGGTTAATTTATGGCACAAACGGACCTAGCACCATCAAGAATCAGCACCACTTCCACATATGCGAGTGCAACATAGAAGTCGATAAAAAGTTATCCAATTTAATTAAAAAGTTTTACTGTCTAGAAACTTCGGGCATTGGCAATGGGACACCTTTAATGAGTAAAGACGATGAAAAGGCCACTTGTATTCTTAAAGAGTACACCAAACAGCGAGTAGATGGTCACTACGAAACTGCGCTACTATGGCGAAATGAAAAGGTTACGATGCCAACCAGCTTTGAAATGGCCATAAAGCGGTTTCATTGTTTAGAAAAGAGACTAAAACAGGATAGTAGTTTAAATGCAATTTTTCAAAAAACCATCGAAGAATATGTTGTAAAAGGTTAAATTACAAAAATTGATAAAAACAGCTCCTCTTCTAATACAACTCAAAAGCTTTGGTACTTGCCAATTTCTCCGGTTTTTAACAAAAATAAGCCTGGCAAGTGCAGAATTGTGTGGGACGCTGCCGCAAAAAGTAATGGCATATCTTTAAACAATTAGGGTATTCACAAGGTGTGCTATCATGTCATATAATCATAATGTTATAAAATTTTACACTAGTTTAAAAATGTAGTTGTTGCCTTCCATATAAAAATAGTACTAAAATATTACAACCCTAAAAGCCATGTTTATTGAGTGTCGTATTCAATTATAACGTCCAAAATATGCTTTTTGCACAAATCGGCTATTATTTTATCTTTTTCGCTTTCTTTTGCATTGTGATAACAAATATTTATTTTAATTTGTTTTGCATCAGCTGACTGAGAGTTGAAATAGCACAATAAGTTATAAGAGGTTGTTCACACTAGTTGTAAATTTTTATGTTTTCAACTTAAGACATTTGACTTTATGAGACCTTGTGAATACCCTAAATATGTTATTCAAAGGGCCTGACTTGCTTTCATCACTGCCTTCAATCCTTTTGCGATTTCGACAAAAAGCCGTGGCAGTCTGCGGAGATATAGAACAAATGTTCCATCAAATCTTCATCCGCGAAGAAGATCGTGATGTTCAAAGATTTTTGTGGCGTAAGACCGACACCAAGGAAACTGAAATTTACGTTATGAACGTCATGATTTTCGGGGCATCTTGCGCACCATGTATTTCACAGTACGTCAAAAATATAAATGCCTCTAAATTTGAGAAAGAATTCCCTCTTGCAGCGTCTGCAATACAAAATAATCATTATGTAGACGATTTTCTTGATTCAGTTGACACAACGAATGAGGCGATTAAATTAGCGTTAGATGTCAAACATATTCATAGCAAAGGTGGATTTAATATTCGAAACTGGCTATCTAATAGTAAACTAAATATATTAAGTAATGAAAATAACGTCCAACAAAAAAATCTCGATTTAGGTAGCAACCCGGGTGCAGACAAAGTGCTCGGTGTATTTTGGAGATCTACAGATGATATAATTACCTTTCAAATTTCATCGTACATAATGAGGAGCGACGTCTTTCTGGGAGCGAAAACACCAACTAAGAGAGAGCTTCTGAGAGTTCTTATGACTATTTACGACCCCCTAGGACTCATTGGACACTACTTGATGTACTTAAAAATTGTTTTGCAAGAAGTATGGCGAAGTGGTACAGGATGGGATGAACCAATCAGTAACCAGCAAAATATTAAATGAAAAAAATGGCTAAAGATATTACCGCAAATACAGGATGTACATATACCTCGTTGTTACCTTCAAAACTTTGCAAATTACAAAAATCTAGACGTACAACTGCATACATTCGCGGATGCCAGCGAAAATGGTTACGCTGCAGTATCGTATTTCAGAATTTCAGACGGGAATAATGTTGTAGTTTCAATCATTGGTTCGAAGACCAGAGTTGCACCACTAAGAATAACATCGATACCCCGGCTCGAGCTTATGGCAGCGTTAATTGCGTCTAGATTTGCAAACAATATTGTTCAAAGTACAACAATCAACATTAAAAAAAAAACCTTCTGGTCAGATTCCAAGACTGTTATAAGTTGGTTAAGATCGGATCATAGAAAATATCACCAATTTGTAGCTTTCCGGGTGAGTGAGATACTCGATCTAACGGAGCTAGATGAATGGCAGTGGATTTCGGGTAAATTAAACGTGGCAGATGAAGCTACCAAGTGGTCAAAAGGTGGACCAGATTTGTCAAATAGTAGTCGATGGATAAATGGTCCCGAATTTTTAATACAACCACCCGAATTGTGGCCTATGGAGGTTGGCGTAGTGTTAAATACAGAATCCGAACTTAAACAGCATTTGCTTCAAATTCAAAAGGTCACAAAGCTGGTAGATGTTGGTCGCTTTTCTAGGTGGGGCAGGGCTCTTCGTTCAGTTGCTTATACAGTCAAATTTATTAACATCTTAAAACATCATAACAGGACGTCTGAAATTTATCTAACTCAAGACGAGCTTAAACAAGCTGAAATGATTCTTATTAAGCAAGCGCAAATAGAGACTTTTTCGGAAGACATTAATTTAATAAAATTGAAAAATAAAGTTCACAAGAATAGTTCCATTTATAAATTATCTCCTTTCTTAGATGTTAACGGCGTTTTGCGAATTGGTGGAAGAATCGATAAAGCGTGTGTTCCTGACGAATTTAAGTATCCGGCCATAATGCCAAAGCAAAGTAGAGTGACACATCTTCTAGTTTTACATTTTCATGTTCCATTCCATCACGCAAATAATGAAACAGCAATCAATGAAATCCGCCAAAAGTATTATATACCTCGACTAAGAAGTTTATTCAAAACGATAGCTTGCAACTGCCAAATGTGTAAAATAAGGAAAACATTACCAACTAATCCACAAATGGCCAAGCTTCCTAGAGCACGTTTATCAGCATTTACGGCACCATTTACATTTACCGGTCTCGACTTTTTTGGGCCAATTATGGTAACAGTTAACCGTCATAAAGAAAAAAGATACGGAGCATTATTTACGTGCCTTACTATAAGAGCCGTGCATGTCGAAATTGTGCACTCATTAAATACAAGCTCATGCATATTAGCAATTAGAAACTTTATTGCCCGACGTGGTACACCAAGGGAATTTTTCAGCGATAATGGGACTAATTTTGTCGGGGCCGAACGTGAACTGCGCGAAGCTGTAAAAGATGTCGACAGTAACGAGTTTGTCTGTAAATTTACTAGTGCTACAACAAAGTGGAACTTTAATCCACCATTGGCTCCCCACATGGGCGGCGCCTGGGAACGCCTAGTACGCTCCATAAAAACCGTTTTATACAAAATCATGCCTACCAGATTCCCAAGTGATGAATCCCTTCGAAGTATGATGGCAGAGGTAGAAAATATTATAAATTCTCGTCCTCTAACGTATGTGCCCATTGACGATGAAAATCAAGATGCGCTTACGCCGAATCATCTGATACTTGGCTGCTCTAACGGCATGAAACCGCTTGCAGAGTACAATGATAGCAGTATCGTCCTCAAAGATAGCTGGCGATGTTCACAACAATATGCACAGCAGTTTTGGAAAAGATGGATCACCGAGTATTTACCTTCACTTACATGCAGAACCAAATGGTTCGAAAAGACTAAGGCTTTATGTGTTGGCGATTTGGTGGTTGTGGTTGACCCTTCGAGTCCTCGGAACGTGTGGCCTAGAGGAAAAGTTGTAGAAACCTCTGTGGCTGATGATGGTCAAGTTCGAAGAGCTAAGGTACAAACCAGCTGCGGAATACTGGATAGACCAGTTGCTAAGTTGGCAGTTCTTGACGTGGCTCAGGATTTGGAGTAAGGTGGCGAAAGACCTTCTTGCCATACTGTGGAGGGGTGTTACCGCCACTGTATTATCTGTCACTCGCAACTGTTCTAAAATGGCGAAGTTAAACGTTTTAATCAAGCGCCGCCTCAAACATTAAGTATACAGAAAAATTATTCTTTCTTTCTTTGCTGAACATCTTAAGACTTATTACTTGCAACTATTGCGGTAGTTTTCACACTAAAAAGTAAATTTCCTTTTATAATTTTCATGTAATCATTCATTATTAATCTTTATTCGAATCTTTATTGTATCATCTAGGAATTTTAACGAATCCAAAAAGAATTAAACTGAAGTAATAAATTATCTGTGTTTTTTACTTTGGGCGATTAAAATCCCGTGTAAACTAGCCGCTCGGACAAATTCCGGTTACAGGCTGTTTTTTCTCTCCATTTTTGGTTTCACTGTGCGACAGTCCAAAATACCTGGGAGATAATGTTATTTTTCTTGTAGGTCTTGTTGAGTTAAAGAACTTTCTATACTTGAAATTTGCTGGACACCCCCAAAATCTGGACTTACGGTAAAAAAACCGATTTTGCCTACTTTTGCCCACTTATTGGCTTATAACTTACCTGATTGCCAACCGATTTTAAAAATTTAACCGGATCCTAACAGACGATACTTGAACCTTTTCAACAATATATATATTGTTTGGGACAACGGATTCATAGGACACATTTATTAGGAATTGTAACGCAATTTAGTTTTTGAAAATTGGTCAGTAATTGACGAAGTTATTCAACTTTTCATGAAAAGAGATTTTTTTTCCAAAAATACATTTTCGGTACGACAACTCAAAAATGTTTGCTTGATCTTTTTTTTTCAGTCGGCATCATTAGTTTCGCGTTGTAATGACCAACAATACTCCGAAATCATTTTAATTTTATTTTTTTCCTTCAAATGTTTTTCTATTGTTGCCATTTCTTGGTGAAAATGCCCTCCTTGCTCATCGCTTAACTGGCCTAAGTTCTCTGCGAAGAATTCCAAATGCGAATGGAGAAAACGAATTTTTATAGACATGTTGCATCCCATTGCACTATATCCACATAAAAATTCATTCACAATTGCGACAGACTCGTCGCTTCTATGGTTTCCGAAAACGTTTCAAAACGTTCTTAACGTTCCTTTAATCAAGGCTGAGAACGTTATTCTTCCAGCACTGCATCTGAAATTCGGATATATGAAACATTGCGTTAAAAAATTGATGTAAACGGCGAGGATTTTGCGTATCTTAAAGGCCGTTTATATTTATGAACTACATAAAGGTATTTTCATTGGACCTCTAATCCAAAAAGTCATGAGATGCAAATTTTGTAAGGAAGTTAAATTTCGTGGAACAACGTGCGTGGAAGAGTTTTGTTTCGCTGTGCACTAATTTTCTCGGAAACCATAGAAGCGACGACTATGTCGCAGTTGTAAATGAATTTTTATGTGCATATAGTGTAATGGGATGCAAAATGTCTATAAAAATTAATTTTCTCCATTCGCACTTGGACTTCTTCCCAGAGAACTTAGGCCAGTTAAGCGGTGAGCAAGGCGAACATTTTCACCAATAAATGGCAACAATAGAAAAACATTTTGAAAGAAAAAATAAAATTGAAATGATTTCGGAGTATTGCTGGTCATGACAACGCGAAACTAGGGATGCCGACTTAAAAAATAAAAGATCAAGCAAACATTTTTGAGTTGTCATACCGAAAATGTATTTTTGGAAAAAAATCTCTTTTCATGAAAAGTTGAATAACTTTGTCAATTACTGACCAATTTTCAAAAACTAAATTACGTTACAATTCCTAATAAATGTGTCCTATGAATCCGTACAGGACGAGTGTGGTCTCAATATAATTTAGTGTATAGAAAAATCGTCAAAGTTGAAAAAAGTAAAAAAAATTGAAAAAAAGTTGTATTTGCAGAGTAAATACACACAGCTTTCTCAAGTTGTCCCAAACAATATATATATTTTTGGAAAGGTTCAAGTATCGTCTTTCAGGATCCGGTTAAATTTTTAAAATCGGTTGGCAATCAGGTAAGTTATAAGCCAATAAGTGGGCAAAAGTAGGCAAAATCGGTTTTTAGACCATAAGTCCAGATTTTGGGGGTGTCCGGCCAATTTCAAGTATAGAAAATTCTTTACCTCAATAAGACCTACCAGAAAAATAGCATTATCTCCCAGGTATTTCAACTTCGTTCCATTTTGTCGCACTGTGTTTTCTTTTTTGTTTTATTTTTTTTTTTTTTTTTTGTAAAAAAAGATATTTAGGTGTAATTAGAAAAAAGGAGTGGAAAAATAAAGAGGGGATAAGACTTTGTTGTAAAATTTGGGTCACTCTTATAGATTTGAATTCATTGATTGATAGACGTTCTCTTTCTCACACGTTTATAAAAAACAATAACAATTTTTTTGCAAAAATATGTTATTCATTTTATCTATATTTTCTATCTCTTGTTCAAATGCTTTGGGCTCAATAATTCAATGTATTTGTATTCTATTCCCTTTCACCTATCCGCTATCAAAAAGTTTAGAATAGAATTTGCAAGTACAAAAAGTCGCAATAATACAAAAGGAGTTAAGCATTTGAGATGTTTTACTTTAGTTCCGCTTGAAATTTTGAAGCAGTTTGCCAGGTGTTGCTCCTAATTTAGTTGCTGGAATTATTTATGTTCGTTCTTAATGTAAAACCACAAAAACTGCAACTTATATTTCCCACTTGTGTATGTATATGTTAATATAAAGGTTAACTGGTTGAATAATTCGATGGCTATCTCCGCATAAATTTGCACTAGCTTATGTGCGTTATCAGCGATTGCGATGGATTCTCCAATAATAAATGTCTTTTCCTTCATCTTTAGCTTGGTTTGAACATTTAGCATTTAAAGCACACATTTTTTGTTAACAACAACAACCAATTACTTCATCTTGATGAAGAAGTCACTGATTATCATTTCCAGGCGAATATTATACCCAGTAGAGCAAGAGCACTTCGAAACATAAACACCAACTGTTACCGAAGCAGTCTCTAGACTTTGGGTTGCATTAAACTGCTGTGATATTTCTCCATGCTTCTGAGTAATATTACACGTTTTATTTGTGGAAGGGCATTCGGGGCTTTAGCCCCCCATAGCCTCCAAATGGTATAAAAAATGCATTTCTTTCTAAAAACATTGGAAAATTATAAAAAAAATTTAAAAAAAAAATAGATATAAGATAGAACTAACAATTTCTAATTTAAAATTAGAAATTTCGTTTTACAAGTTTTGAGAGTTTAGATGGAAAAGGCTGCTAAATCTTGTAATCTTGAATTTTTTTGTGTATTCGTATACACAATTCGTATATTTCATTATTCAACACACAAAAAAATTCTGCCAAAATCTTGTTGGGTGAAAAAAAAAATATTAAAATATGTGGAATTCATCGGTGTAATAAATTATATTTTTCTAAATTTTACTTCAGGTTTCTTAAACAGTTCTGTTTTTGAATGTTAATTTGTTTGAGGAGTATTTGCATTCATATCATATCCTTAAAATGATGGCAGTTCCAGAAGTACCCAATCCACCTTATAGCTGGCGGTTGTTATTCGAAAAGAAGAACTCGCCAGAAATGGTGAAGATAAAAGATGTAGCCTCCTCGGATTATTTTCTGTTTCCAAACTTGAAAAAATGGCTCAATGGCAAAAGATTTAAAAAAAAGAAGGGGTGGATTCTGCGTTTGGTGGCTATTCTGAGGAGCTCAACGGTTATCACTATAAACGGAGTATTGAAGCTATTGAACATAGCTGGCAAAGGGCATCGAGCTAAAATGAGACTATGTAGAGAAATAAAGATATTTAGACCCCTACGTTTAAAAAACGTAAACGGGGTATATTAATTTTGTCACTCCGTTTGTAACGCCAATAAGGAGGCAGGGTAGGTATAGAAAAGTATATATATTCTTGATCAGCATCACCACCCAAGTCGATTTAGCCATGTCCGTCTGTCCGTCGGTCTGTCTGTCTGCCTGTGATCACGATTACAGCCGTAATTTTCAAGCTATCATCACGAAAGTCAATATTTAAGCTTGTATCTAAAAAATAAAGGTGAAGTTCGAAAATGAACCAAATCGGATGAAAACCACGCCTACTTCCCATACAAAGTGACTTTATCAAAACGGTAAAATCTCTTAGAATTCCACAAAAATTAATATATGGACTTGAAATTTTGCACATGAGCTTTGCTATTTAATATACACTCTGAATATGAAATTCAACCAAATCGGATGAAAACCACGCCTACCTCCCATGCAAAGTGGCTTTTTTAAAAAATGTAAAATCTTTTTACATTCCACAAAAATTTATATATGGACTTGCAATTTTGCATATGAACTTGATATGTAACATATAAACTGTGCATGAAATTCAACCAAATCGAGTGAAAACCACACCCACCGCCCATACAAAGTGACTTTATCAAAAAACAAAAGAGAATATTTTCTGTTAAAACTATGACGAAAATGTTTTTACAAATAAAAATTTTTTTAACTGCTTAAGACTTTGAATAGATTTCAATTCGGACTTGGGGGTATTTTAACTTCGGCCCAGTCGAAGATAATTTCTTACTAGTTTTTCTCAAATTTTGTATGTTTTTGTTAGGTCTGGTGCTTCTGCGACTGCCTTTATACAATGCTTATCTCGAATTGCGACTGCAGAAGAGACCAAGTTCTTGAAAGCTCTTTTTATACCATTTTTGGTTAGGGTTTGTAGACGAAATAGTATAATTATACTCATTTTTTTTTTTTGGCAGATGGCTTGTAAGTAATTTTTGTGAGATTTACACAGAATTTGAGCTATTTTTCAATTTTGTTTTTTACAATACATACAATTAAGTATAACTTTAGTTTTACTCTAAAAATTTTTGGTGCTTTCAAAACTTTACAATTCAAGTTCAATACACGATAAATTGTTCATAAATTGTCTTCAGATATAAATGTACCAAGATCGCTTGATTTCTTATATACACAAAAATTGTAGAATTACACCGAATTAATACACTGCTTTTGCTGTAAATCCCCACTGAGTAATTTGTGATGAGAATATTTCTTTCATCATAATCAAAATAAGTCACATTTGAAAACGATTTTGAAAGTCCTAGATTTATCTTTGAAAATGTTCGAGATAATTTTTAGACATTATATTAATTCTTATATATTTTTGTAATCAATATCCCTCCAAGAAAAATCCTATCTACGGTCCTGTTGCAGAGTAAAATTTTACCACGAATCATGTGTTGATAACAAGAACTTGGAATTTCTTACCTTTTTATTCAATATATTACTTTTTTTTTGACTTGAGCAAAAACACTGAAGGTCACAATCAATCGAATACGATGTTAATAGCAAAATGCATGATATTTACCATGTACCTGCTACTTACATAGTGTCCTTAATTGCTCTTATCGCTTCGATATGTTTCGGTTTGTTGTGGTTTCTCACGATGACTCGCATTTTAATGGAGCTAACTAATTAATACAAATTCAAGGAAAAATCTTACAGCTAGGTCAATAATATGTGGTTTCTTCACAATTTGTTGTATTTTGTACTGCATTCCGTAAAAAACGCTTTTATTTGTTAAATAAATGCAATAAAGTTTTTAATAGGCTTTCTCTTGTACGCATTTTTTGTTCACATTCTTATAATAAAAAACTTACATAAAATTTCATACTTTGACAATAATCGTTAAAATTTGAAAGAGAGTTTGAAAAAAAAAAGATGAAACGTGAGTTAAACCCTTTCCAATGAAACAATCCTAATATTTTGTACTCTCATTTCAGCAGATATATTGTCAATACTATGTTATATTATTATTTAAATATATTTGAAAAAAAATTTAAAACATGATAAAGCGTTTTAAAATATATAGTGAAAGTGAACATTTTTAAGTTACTTGATGGAAATAGTGAAAGTAAATCTTTCGTAAATATTTTGCAACCCTTGACCTCTCTTCAAAGTTGACTTCATCGCGACATTTTCGGCACTTTTTGTTTAATTTTCCGCACTTTCACCAATTATATTTTTATTTTTTCGCGCACACTTACGTTCTTCGCACAAGTTAGTTTTATTGTTATTTTAACCGGCACGATCGCGAATTTGATACCATTTGATGTCGGCACGAACAGCTGATTCGGGTTTTTCCTTGTGGATTATAAGAGCATAATAGTGCCGGCGATACTTTCTTGGAATGTTCTGAATGAACTGCACTGTAAACCAGCGATGCAGACTAGCGAAATTTAGGTTTTACCGCCATCTTTTTTCTAACATAGATGCAGTTTTCGCAGAAACCGGTATTCAAACCTGAAGGCTTTGCTCACACCTATTTTTCTTTTTACGGATTTTTACTACCCACCAAGTGTTCTTACATCTTGACGGCATCTATGTTAGTATTTGTGTGGCAACACTCCCCACGTTCTACAGCCCACAATGGCAACCCTCATTGTGAATACGTCAAGAGATTTTTACTTTCTTCACAATAATCGTCCTAGTCCTGTTCCTTTGCTTGTCGCGGAATTCCATGCGTTCAATCACTCGTGGGATTTAAGACTCTCACCATGTTTGACGAGTCTTAAATCCCAAGGAGAAACCTAAGCGAAACCGGGATAATAAAAAAAACCATAAATAAAGTGGCTTAATGACCACCGGAGTGTATTTGTGTATTGAGTGCTACTCCAAAGGCGCAGTGATTGGGTCCGGACAGAACAAATTTATCATTTTATGATTACGCATAAAATAATCGCCTGGTAGTTTTGTCCGTGCTCCACTTTGGTGCAACTAAATTTTTAGACCGCGAAAACTTTTAGGAAGTTTTTCTAAAAAAGACCCAAAATGACCCATTCAGATGAGAGCTAGAGGATTAAAATCTTCCGGGAAAATATTCCTCAGTAAATTTAAATATAGGTTCCCGAAGACAAGAACCACCCTGAACTAATTTTTATACCCCTACGTTTAAAAAACGTAAACGGGGTATATTAATTTTGTCACTCCGTTTGTAACGCCCATAAGGAGGCGTGGTAGGTATAAAAAAGTATATATATTCTTGATCAGCATCACCACCCGAGTCGATTTAGCCATGTCCGTCTGTCCGTCTGTCTGTCTGTCTGCCTGTGATCACGATTACAGCCGTAATTTTCAAGCTATCGCCACGAAATTTGATATTTAAGCTTTTATCTAAAAAATAAAGGTCAAGTTCGAAAATGAACCAAATCGGATGAAAACCACGCCTACCTCCCATACAAAGTGACTTTATCAAAACGGTAAAATCTCTTAGAATTCCATAAAAACAAATATATAGACTTGAAATAGACTTTGCACATGAGCTTTGCTATTTAATATGCACTCTGAATATGAAATTCAACCAAATCGGATGAAAACCACGCCTACCTCCCATGCAAAGTGCCTTTCTCAAAAATGTAAAATCTCTTTAAATTCCACAAAAATTAATATATGGACTTGCAATTTTGGATATGAACTTTGATATGTAACATGTACACTATGTATGAAATTCAACTAAATCCAGTGAGAAGCACACCCACCTACCATACAAAGTGACTTTATCAAAAAACAAAAGAGAATATTTTATGTTAAAACTATGACGAAAATGTTTTTACAAATAAATTTTGACTGTTTAAGACTTTGAATATATTTTAATTCGGACGTAGGGGTATTTTAACTTCGGCCCAGTCGAAGATCATTTCTTACTAGTTACAAATGATTTTTGAAATTGTTTAATTTTATGTTTGACCAAAAACTTCAAATTTTAAACAATTGAAACAAAAACAAAATTGTGACGAAGTGGGGCAAAATGGGATTGATGCTTTTGTTACTGATATAAAATACTACCGTTTGAGAATGGTTTGGTTTAGGGATGTAACGGAGCTTCGAATTCGGTTCCGAAAGGTCGGAACTTCCGATTAATTTTATACCTCCGACTCCGACTTCGGTTCCGATATTTTTGAATCGGAGTTATAACTAAGATCGAAACGCATTGATTCCGATTAGGCGTATCTCACACATGAGCGCAGTTCTCCTTAAAATATTTTTGGTTACTTATAAACTCTCTGGCAGGACTGTTCTTCAACGTTAACGTTTGCTTATTTTTGTTTTGACGTAGAATTACGTCATTCTCGGAGGTTAGTAGGGCGGTTTATAGTGATCAAGCGGCGGTTGATAGCGTTTTTAGGTCACACTTTGTGCCTTTGGTGTGCCTAAATACTGATCGTACAATGTTGATGTAAGCACTTGTTGGTCTGTTTGATACTCACTGGGAGAAAAAATCATGTTTGAACTCTCTAACTTATATAAATTTTACACAATTACATGAAATAAAAAGCCAACATTTGATGTTTCTGTTCGCTTTGCGCATGGTTCTTGTTTAAGGTTGCTACCTATTTATCGACTGCATTGGTTCTTGTATATAATAGAATATATGTATGTACTGAGTGTTGCTGATTAAAGCTTAGTATGCTGTAGAAACGAAAATTCCGCAGCATGTAATCCCACACAGTGTAGAGCCAAAACTTTTGTATAGAGAAAAAAGCAACTACAGTACAACCTTCCTCAATGCAACTAGATAGATTTTTCCTATATAAAAAATGTAGTTTGCAAGCAAAGAAGAACTGAAAGGAAATAAGGTAAAAGTTTAAACAAGTTTACGCAAATGTTAGTCGCGATAATTGTGCATTTTTTTTTTTCTTTAAATTTGCGTTTACTAAGTGAACAATGTAAATTTTTGAGTGTTGCGATAATCGTATTGTACTCTTAAGCGAGGTCGTACTGTACTCTTATTGAAATGTCAAGATTAAATATCCGGACATATTATCGACAGAGAAATTTTGACATTTCAACTCTCCACATGGGTTGTTGAACTTGCTAGCATCGAACAAATTTTTCGACTAGCGAGGTAGCGAAAAAAATTGCGCTGTTGCTAAATATTTTTTAAAAAAGATGTCATCAAAAGCGAATTGAATTATTCTACGTCATGTGTTACGACATAATCGAAACTGCTGTATCTTTTCTTTTTTCCATTTTCCTTTTAGATCTATTTCGATCGAATTTAACACATCTTTCTTTTACTCCGATTCCGACTCTGACTCTGACTTGGGCTCCGACTTCGGTTCCGGTTCGATAAATCAATTCAAATTGAAAAACTACAGTTCCGGTAAACCCACCTCCGTAACATCCCTAGTTTGGTTTACCCCCGAGACAATGAACGTCAATTTGTGTCACAGTGTTAATTTTTGTTAAATAGTTTTACAATTTTTTTTTAGTAAATGAAAATTTTTTTTTTAGTTTTTGATAATTTTTGTAAATGCAAATTTTGTAATATTTTTAAATAAATTAATTGCTGTTGAACAAGAAATTTAAATGTGTGAAATCTGTGTGAAATAAATGCTACTCTGCTCCACGAGTATGGGTTTACACCAAAATAAGTTTGAAATTGCGTATAAGGCAAAGTGGATTTTTTACCGTTAGATGTGCTTTTGTACTTAAGGTCAAGGATTAGGAAATATGTTTTTGGGATTGCCATTTTTACACAAATTGGGAAGATGTCTTCGACAAGGACTGAGATAAGAGTATTGGTAAAGATTGAAACATACCTAAAACAATATTTGAGACAAGATTGGGAAAAGAATAAGAACAAGAAATGGGACAAGGAATAGAACAATGATTTGAACTCACTTAGAACAAATCTTAAAACATAGATTTAGAAAGAAGGTGCGACAAGGATGAGGAAAAAATTTCAACAAGGATAAGGTCAGGAATTTAGACATGAAAACAGGAGTTTGGACAGGGAGAAGGACAATTATAATAATAAAAATAAGAATGAAGACAAGTTTGGGAACAAATGAAAGGATAGTAACAAGAATAAGGAAAAGGATAAATATCTACTGTCATGTCAAAATCAACGGATGTATCCACGATACAGCCAACTTATTTTAACTTTTTTCAATAAAAATAAAGAGAAAACAAAATAAAAATCTATTTTGATATAGTCGAATTTCGGCCACAGGCAATACTACTGAAAAAATTTGTGAAGCTTACGGAGACGATGCTGTAACTTGAAAAACAGCAATTTTGATGTTAAAGATAACATTCGCTCTGATCAACCAATCACTGAAAAAATGGATGAAATAATGGAAAAAATTGAGCAAGACTGGCACACAAGCAGCGAGGTCGTTGCTAGGGAACTAGACATTCATCACCAAACAGTTATCAATCATTTGAAGAAAGTTGGATACAGAAAGAAGCTCAATGTTTGGGTGCCACATGAGTTGACAGCGAAAAATTTAATTGATCGAATATCAATTTACGAATCACTGCTAAAAAGGAACAAATCAAACCTTTCTGAAGCGAATGATTACGGGCGATGAAAAGTCGATAACGTACGACAATATTGTGCAAAAAAGATCATGGACGAGGTAAGATGAAGCTTCGCAAACGGTAGCAAAGCTAGGATTGAAAAATAATGCTGTGCGTCTGGTGGGATTGGAATGGATTTGTTTATTATGAGCTCCTACAACCTGTTTAAACGACTGATACTGTTCTCTACTTTCAACAATTAACGAAATTAAAGCAAAGAATTCAATTCAAACTTTCAGAATTGACAAACAAAAGTTTTTGTGTTCCATCATAACAACGCCAGTCCACACACATCTTTGATGACCCGGCAGACACTGAGAGAGCTTGGGTGTGAAGTTTTGATGAATCCACCATATAGCTTGGACCTTGCACCTTCAGATTATCATTTGTTTCGATGTCTGCAGAACTCTCTTATTTGAGTAAATTTAAATTCTATGGAGGCCTGCAAAACGCACTTGGATCAGTTTTTCGGAGCAGAAAACCCAGAAGTTATACACAGATGGAATAATGGCTTTAGCCAAAAAATGGAAAAAGGTTCTTGGCAAATGGCAAAAAAAAAAAAAAAAACAAAACGGCACATTTTTGTTTAAATCAAGCTCGTTTCAAATATAAAAAAAAAATAATATAATTTAGCTGCACTTTTTTATTAAAAATCACATATGAAAAGCTTTAATCAATATTTTTAAGAAATAAAGAAATTATTCGGCGTTGCAAAGCTTGGTAACGGTTATTTTGAGATGTATCGAAAACATAAGAAATTTTTTACAGCACGAGAGAGAAGAAGAATAAGCATAATGTCATTCTCTATTAATCGAACTTTACTTTAACTTTACTCAAAAAATTTCTTCGAGAGCGAATCTCGAGCTTCAAACAGCTGAGTGATAAAATTATATTTTTGAGAAAAAAAATTATGAAATTGGGTAGAAATTAATAAAAATAAAGTTCAAATAAGCAAAATGAACGCAAATAGAGGTTCCTGGAGAACAATTCTCTTACGACTTTTTTGAATTTTCCATTCCTTTAAATAAACTAACCAGCAAATACAATTTTTATTTAATTTTAATTTGTCAAGAAACAGCTGTTGTGCTTGAAACTTACCTGAAGTCGTTTCCGTACTTTTTGACAAATTTTCTCATTTTGACAGATAATCAAATTACTCTCTATTACTCGATCTTTACTTGAAACGAGTACGGAAACAGACCAATAAAGGATCAACTGTAACATATTTTACACTTTATAACAGCAATTTCAGAAGATCTATTAGGTAAACGAATTTGAAAATTTGCAGAATATTTGAGGCTCACAGTTAAATAATAATATATTACTCTATGTCAAACACGAAATCACGAAAAAGTCATGAGTGACTACTTTTAAAAACTGTGCTAAAATCCACTTCTAATATTTTTGTATACATTTATATAATTTCTATATTTCTTAGTTTTGATATAAATGATCTTTCAAATCCATTAAAAGACGCATATATACGACTCCATATATACGATTTCAATACATTTACTCCTAAATTCAAACAAATTCAGTCAATCTGGCTAATATCCGACAGCATAAAAAAGACTATAAGGGTAAATTAGTAACAGTAATGAAAAGCAGTAGTCAGCACATTTCCAATGATACCTCGGAGTTGAAAATCAGGCAAAAGTTATACTTATTTTAATAAAAATTGCAAAAAACATATCACATTCCATCTTCAAAAGAGGCACAACTCTAAATTTACAAATTTTTACTTTTTAATATTAAACTATTCGTAGTGATAACCTCCATCAACTAACGAAATTTTTGTCTCCTTGTTTTCTGTGGATTGCTTTAAAAAACAAACTGGTTTTTTGCTTCTCCTGAAAATTTTGGAATTTTTTGTTATGTCTGTTTTGAAGATGGAGTGTGATATATAAAAAAAAATCACTGCAAAAAAGTAAATATATTTTGTGTTAGGGCAAATTTCCCGAAATTTTCGATGCAGAACTCTGAAATTCTTTTCTAGCTAGCTAGCTATCGTTAGAGCCGAAATATTTTGGGAGTCATCATAATATAAACCAAACTTTATTTTGAGTGGGTAACCCGGACAACTTTTTTTTCCTCCATATAGAGTGAGGCGCCTTAATATATAAATGAGTTTTATTTTATGATTGAATTTGTGAAGCATTTGCTGTTTGATTTGAACTGAATAATAATAAAGTATTGTTATAAACCATCCAACCATCCATTATATCATGATGTCAGCTTTGACAAGACCTATCGCTAATGTCAAAACACATTTTAGTCACTTTTCTATATTTTTCATAAATGTGGGACAAACACTAAGAAAAGGAATTATATATGAAGTAAATAAGAAAAATTTAAATCAATGTATCTTTAAGTGAAAAACTTAATTTTTTTAATTGTTTTATAGATTTACTTTCACTAATTTACTATTGTCCATAATTTTTTGTTTTTCTTCTTGTATTCTTAATTTCTTGTTTAAAAATTTTATTCTAATGTGTATACGATATTTTATAAAATATCCTTTTCATGTCGTTGACAGTGGAACTGTTTCACGTTAAATCCTAATTTTTTTGTTTTAAAGTTCCTTATTTATCATTATTTACAGCAATGCATTTCATTAAAAAGGCGTACCTATTGTATGAAACCATGAAACATGGATTTGTCATAGGATTTCTTCTTATGATATGGCAGTTCTGTATTTTATGGTTTCGACATTAGCGATAAGTCTTGTCAAAGCTTTTACCCTACTTTCTTATTGTATCATAAACGTTGTTATAAACGATGTTTTGTTCATTCTTAGTTTAAGAATCAATCACGAAGGTCAAGATACAGACAATATAAACTAAAAAAAAAAAAAACAAGAATTGAGTAACGCATATGACCAAATTTTATACAAATTAACGTTTTGACATAGATAAAAAAATAAAAATATACAAAAACACACTCGAACCCTTTTAACGATCCCGAAGGGTATCAACATCATCATAGGGGAAAAAGTAAATAAATTACCAAAACTAAAGAAACAACTGTTCGTATAATAAAGTAATACAACTGCAAAAGGTTCTTCAGACACAATCAAGTAATCACACATATACATATTGCACCCTCACGAACACCACTTACATACCTACAAGGGTTAAAAATGACAAGGGCGTGAAAATTATAAACAAAAGCACCGATAATGATGTAAATCCTATGGAGTGCAGCCAAAACAGGCAACAGAGTGAATCGAGAGGGTGGCACTACTAGAAAAACCATGAAAACACAAAATTATGCAAATCAATGTAATTGATATGAACTGCAGGCGATCCATTTATCCAATATTGAAACAGAACTCATGGCAATCTACGTCAAGTTAAATTCCAGAACTCATTCATTTCCGCAGAAGCTCCTTTCGAATTGTTAGATTCAACGCAGTTCTAATGTTTGAATTGGCTGTGCATTTACCTAATGAATATCACACCTTGGACACTGAGAATACTCCACACATTTAGAAAGATATGGCGTGATGTTATCACTTAATTCGTTAAAATTAATACGAACTATGTCAACGATAATTGAACTAATTAATTAGGGTTGCGTGGACAAAGTTTTTGAATTCATAGCAACAGCCTAAGCTCTAATGTTACTACCAAGGATCCTCTCGCATGCATATTAGGATGGGCCGTTGGTACATGGATGATTTCTTTTTTTTTTTGTTTTTTTTTCAAAACAATATGGATTAAAAGTTGCATATTTTTACGTTCTTTCAAAATAAGTTTGCCACTTTTTAATTCCATGTAATTTGGTTTTTCCAGAGCTTTCATAGCTGGAATTTCTTTTATTTGGGCTGACTTTCCACACAATATCACAGGTCTACAGCAATTCTATTTGCTAAATTTTTTTTTTAATTTTGGATCGCTGAATCAGGAAATCATCGTTAAAACTGTCCTTGCTAATAATTAAACATTATATCACAATGTCAAAAAAAAAAAACAAAGCAAAATGGAATTATGAATTTCAACTACTAACTCTACCTTCCTTCATTTATGTACCTTGTCACGAGATCGTTCATGGATTGTCAAAATCGGCTTTTTTTGTATTTATTTTTTTTTTTGTTTGCTTGGTTTTGTATGATTTTTGACAATTCATGTTCGATTGAAAACTGTCACACCTACCTGATTAATTATACCATGTAATGAACTTATACACAACATTTTTGATTAATAAAAAATGACAATTTTTGAAATCTTAAATAATTTATAATTTTTAAGTAAGTGTGTAAGTGAATATTTTGTAAAGTGTGTGTTTTGTATGTTGTGATGTTGGTGTTTGTGTGTGGTGATATTGACAGATATATTGTATTCCTGTTCCGTGAAATATAAGGGTATTCGGCAGGGGCTGCAAGCAGGGGCGGTTCCAGGAATATATTTCGGGGGGGTTTCAAAAATATTTATGTACGTTATATATATAAAGGGTAGTTAAATTTTAAAGGCCGATGTTGGTTTTGAATAAAACACAAATTATTAAGGAAATTATTGTCGTTTCTTTTTATTATGATAATATTGGTATGGTTCAATTATGCATGGAACAAAATATCGGCTAAATGGCCGCCGCGACCTCGGCGGCACACCACCATCCGATGGTCCAAATTTTAGATGACGCCGAGGTATAAGTGAGGTTCTATGCCGTTAATGTGCCGAATTGGCGGGGTGCAATAAGGCCAACGGCAATAAGGCCGAATTGGCTTTATTTCCTTTTCAAAGAGAAATAAGGCCGAAATTGTGAATTTGGTTTTATTTCCATTTGAAAAGGAAATAAAGCCAAAAAAAAAATTTAGCAAAATGGTAATAAGGCCGAAAAATAATTTTTGCAAACTAAGGATTATTTTTTATAATTATTTTTAATAAAAAGTACGCTCCCTGTAGTCTGTTGTTTGAAAAGTTACTGGACTCAGCGTAGGTACTCAATTTGCAAGAGAACAGTTGCCATTGTCAGCCTCAATGTGCTTGTTTTCGTATCAAGGCGAAAAATTTATTAGTAGTAGTTCAATAGTGAAGGTGAAGAAGTTTTAATATTATAAGGAATGAGCGCCACAGGCAAAAAATGTTTATTAAAAATCGCGGCGATTTATTATAAACCTGCGGCGCTCATTCTTTATAATATTAAAGCTTCATTAAAAATTTTAGTAAAAATCGCGCATATTTTATAAATTTTCATTCATAACTTTTACGTTTATATTTTACATTTTTTTCTCGACCACTTACAAAAAGATGTATGTTCTTTAGCATTTAAACGATCATATTTTTCGCTTTAAACGGATATATATTTCTATTATTAGAATAAGATATCCTAGTCTTCTCAATAAAAAATATGTAAAATTTTCAGACTTTCACGATTTTTATTTCCTAAACCATTTGAGACCTAGCTATCTTTTTTTGCACCATTAGATTTAGAAGTTCCATACACATTTAAAAAACAAAAAACAAAAAAAAAAGAAGCAATTATTCCAAAATATGTACATTTTTCAAACTTTCACGATTTTTATCTCCTAAACCATTTAAGACCGACCTTTTTTTGCAGCATGTGCATTTAGAAAAAAAAGAAAAAAGGAGCATGGGCCCTTAAGTACAATTATTCCAATACTTTATATCTTTAATTTTTCATTAAATAAAACTAAAAAACTTATTTGATGGCGTTTTAATATTGGTTCCTTTTAAAGGGAAATAAGGCCAAATTGGCTTAATTTCTTTTTCAAATGGAATAAATAAAATAGCCGTTGGCCTTATTGCACCCCGCCGCCGAATTATCTCATCCTTTAGCTTTTGAATTGTTGCTGGCTTATCGACGTACACCTTTTCTTTCAAATAACCCCAAAGAAAGAAGTCCAACGGTGTCAAATCACATGATTGGTGGCCAAATGACATCGCCACCACGTGAGATAACACGGCCATTGAATTTGTCGCGCAAAAGAGCCATTGTTTCGTTAGCTGTCTGGCAAGTGGCACCGTTCTGTTGAAACCACATATCGTCCACATCCATATCTTCCAATTCGGGCCATAAAAAGTTCGTTATCATCTCACGCTACCGAACACCATTCACAGTAACTGCCTGACCAGCCTCATTTTGGAAAAAAATACGGCCCGATGATGCCGCCAGCCCATAAACCGCTCCAAACAGTCACTCTTTGTGGGTGCATTGGTTTTTCGACAATCACTCTTGGATTATCATTCGCCCAAATGCGGTAATTCTGCTTATTGACGAATCCACTGAGGTGAAAATGTGCCTCATCACTGAAGATGATTTTCTTCGAAAATTGATCATCCACTGTTGCCATTTCTTGCCACCATTCTGACCGTGTAAATGCAAGTCTTTATGCATAATGTTCATCAACGACGAACGTGAGAGGTGCAATTGTTGGGCACGACGACGAGTTGAGGTGGACGGCTCTTCAGCCACACTATCGCGAACAGCAGCAATATTTTCTGCAGTACGAGCATGCACTGGTGTTTTCACATCTCCTACAGACCTGGTTTGTTCAAATGTTTGCACGATTTTTCCGATTGTACGCACATTTGGACGATTAAATTGACCGAAAAAATCACGAAGTGCTCGATATGCATTTTGATTTGAAAGCTCATTTTCATAATAAGCCTGAATAACTTTAACGGTTCAAATTGAGTTAGTCTGAAATTGAGAAATGTCAAATGAAATGCAGAAAAAAAGTTGACATTTAGGTGTGGTTTATATTCAACATCGGCCCTTAAAATTTAACCACACTTTATATACATTAGAGCGGGATAATTTTTTTTTCAAAAAATCGTAGGCGTGGGAAGAAACCGTTCGTCTAAAATCTATTTCGAGCCTCTGGTTTTTCAAAAGAAGGTTATAATTTCTGTTTTGCTGCAATATGTGAAAAAATTATTCCACTTATTGGAAAAAACTTTGCTACGAAAAAAATAGCCATCCACATTTCACTCCATATTCACTCCATATTCACTCCATATGATTGTGTGGTGCTCAGGATTATTTTTTTGTGTTAAATACTACAAGCTGACGCTGGGGTGAAGATAATTATAATAATAAAAGTTATTTCTCTGTTTATTTGACTCGAATACAAATCTTAAAGGCCAACATAAAACCAACATCAAAATAAATAAAAACTACAAAAACCGGAATTTTTCTCCATTACTGTATAAAAAGGAATTTTACGTCACACTACAAAAACCGGAATTTTTCTCCATTACTGTATAAAAAGGAATTTTAAGTCTACACTTCCGATACTATCGAAACTGTGGGTTTTTAAATTAAGACTGTGCGGTGTTTGGATATATTTTATCCAAAAAATGCGGTGTTTTTGTGATTTCAGGTTAAGATTGCATGTGTGACTGTTTACAGCTACAGGCGCAATATCGCAAAAACAATGAAAAACTGGAACAGAATTCAGTATTTTAGCAATACGTGTAGAAACAGCTACAAACGTTTACAGCATAGGGGTGTGAATATTTAAAGTAAATTACAAAAAACCAATTTTTTTCTTTTTGGTACTCTTAGCCCACATAATAAACATCAGTACATCACATTTAAATACAGGTTCTTTTAGAATTTCGGGGGGGGGGGGGTTTGAACCCCCAAAACGCCCCCTGGATCCGCACCTGGCTGCAAGCCAAGGGACGGGTCACAGGTTGCGGATAGTGGACAGCCTCCAGAAATGGAGGTTAGCCGCGAATAAGTTATTTTAAACTAGAAAGAAATGATCTTCGATTAGGCCGAAGTCAAAATACCCTCACGGCCGAACCAAAGTATATTCAAAGTCTTAAGCAGCCAATAAAATGTTTATTTGTCAACAAAATATTTTCGCCATAGTTTTAACAGAAACTATTCGCTATTGGTTTTTTATAGTCATTTTGTGTGGGAGTTAGGCGCGGTTTTCATTCGATTTCGTTTAATTATATACTAAGAGTGCATAATAAAGCTCATATCGTCACATAAATGCAAAAAAACGATGATAAAAAAATTCGAAATTGTGTTTTTTATTGATTACGATTCACTACATTATATTACGTATGTGTTATGAATTTTAAACTTCTGCCATCAAAAATAACCAAGTTGCAACCAAATTTCAAAATAACGTATCATCAAGTGCACAATTTTCTTAAACATAATAACGTATCATCACTAATACTAAAGAAAAAAATAATAATAATAATACTAATAATAAGTATTTTTTATTTTTTTTTAAACACAACTAGCTTTGATTTTTTTATTATTTATGTTTTATTTACTGTTATCTCAGATTTGCTGGAATTCTTGAATAAACTGAAAGTTATTACAGAAGTGAAAACAAAACCAAAAAAGTGTTGTAAAAGCGTTGTAAAAAAAATTGAAATCGATATCTTTTTTCCTTCTATGAAAAAAAAAATTCCGAAAAAAATGTTTTTTTTTAAATTTGTAACCTACATATATGCCTAATACAAAAGTATTATGCTGCTGGCGTATGCTGATGATATCGATATCATTGGCCATAATACGCGCGAAGTCAGTGCAGCATTCTCCAGGTTAGCGAAAGAGTCGAGTCGAATGGGTATTGTAGTGAACGCAGATAAGACGAAATACCTAGTGTCAACAAATAAACAGTCCCAGCGTCTTGGAAACCACGTCACTGTTGACAACATCTCCTTCGAGGTTGTTAAGGACTTCGTCTACCTGGGATCCAGCGTAAACTCTTTCAACGATGTCAGTATTGAGATACAGCGAAGGATAACCCTTGCCAACAGGTGTTACTTTGGGCTGAGTAGGCAATTGAGAAGCAGAGCCCTCGCTCGACGAAAAAAACTCACGCTCTATAAGTCACTAATCATGCCCGTCCTATTATATGCAGCACAGACTTGGACGTTGAGCAGTTCTGATGAAAAGACTTTGGGAGCCTTCGAGAGAAAGATCCTTCGTAAGATCTTCGGTCCAATCTGCGTCAATGGCGAGTACCGAATTCGATGGAACCACGAGCTGTATGAGCTGTACGCTGACATAGACATAGTTAAGCGCATTAAAATCGAGCGGCTCCGCTGGCTAGGTCATGTTGAGCGAATGGAAAACGACGCTCCAGCGAAAAAAATATTCGATTCGGTGCCCGGTGGTGGTCAACCCAGAAGAGGACGCCCACATCTTCGTTGGAAGGATCAGGTGTTGGATAACCTGACTACACTTGGTGTTTCCATCTGGCGCCAGCAAGCGCAAAATAGAAATGGCTGGCGCAATTTCTTATACGAGGCCAAAACCGACCTTCGGTTTTAAGCGCCAGATAAGTAAGTAAGTAAGTAAGTAAGTAACCTATATGCCCCCTTAAGACAAAAAAACAAATTATTTCAGTTTATTAAAATAAATTATGATACTACAAAAAAAAAGGTTAGAAACAAATTAATAATTAATTAATCAAAAGGTCTATCAAAGGTCTTAAACTACCATAAAAATAATGGCAGTATGCTAGCAACAAGGATTTTAGATCCTGCAGATGTTGCCATTATTTGTTGGAAATTTTTAGCCTTTGGGAGTGCAATAGGTTAAACAAGGACTAATTTAGTTTTTTTATTTTTTCCACCGATGTTCCAGACTGGTGATATCTTGCACACCGTCAATTTTTTTGGCATTTTTTTAAAAAAAATCATATAACGTCAAAAACCGTTCAGAAATTCTGAAAAATATTTTTTTTGTATTCTTTAAATGTTAATAAATATATGTGCAAAATTTCAAAACGATATCTTTTTCCTTCTATGAAAAAAAATTCCCGAAAAAAAATTGTTTTTTTAATTTGTAACCTATATGCCCCCTTAATTAAAATTTTATGAAGTACCTATTTTGTTTAACCCAAATATGCCGACCGTGCTACATGTAGTACACCTGGTTTTTTCAGTGTTCTGCATTAACATTGCTTTAAATTCGCTAACCAATTTGTTGTTGCGTTACAAAACATACCGGTCAAGTAAACGTACATTGATAAGCTTTGCCTATTGTAATTCCTTGAGTGTTTTTTATTTTATCAAAGGTGTCAGTTTTATAAAATTATCAATAGTGTGAAGATGTCACCTGAATCAAAAAAAGTTTTATAATTATATTTTGTAGTTGTTACGTTTCTCTGTTTTTGTATTGTAAATAGTTCTAATAACTAATAAGTAGCAAAAGTACTTGTGGAAAAGGAAATTATATGTAATTTTAGTTGACGTATTTGCTAGCGTACTACAAATACTCCAAGAAAAAACATTTTTTTTTAATTTTCTTAATTTTTGCAATACATTGGTGTCAGAATAAAGGAATATGAGAAAAGTGCAAAGATTATTGCACTAGCAAGCCCGTCGGCATATCTGGGTTAAACAAGTAGTTATTAGTAATTAAAAAAAAAAATAAAAAACACGACATAAAAAACCCCTTTTTTAAGTTTTTATTTTTTCATACAGATTTAAAATGATGATACGTTATTTTGCTTCAGAAAATAACAATTCAAAATAACGTAAGATACATAGCATAAAGTGCACTTTAAAAAACAGATTTTTTCTTATCTAAAATATTTTTCTAGTTTAATGTTAATCCAGGTTTGAAAATTTTGTTTCAATATCTCACGTTGTTTGAATATAATATCGTTTTTTGCTTCTCCTGTAAACTTATCAAAAGTGATGTTACGTTATTTTGCATTTTAGGTGACGATATGCAAAATTTCAAGTCCATATATTAATTTTTATTTATTTATTTATTTATTCACCAAGCAAGGTATCCTTAATTTTACTTAAATTTAACTTAAATTACATTACATTATAAAAGGGAAAGGGAGCAAGATTAAGGGCAATGAGGCAAGATTTTTGGGATGTTTTAAGACTAGCCTCTGTCAGCTTTTTATTTTTATTAATTTTTATTTTTAATTTATTTTATTTTATTTAATTTTTTTTTTTTTTTTTTAACGAGTGATAACCCACCCCCTCCCCCCCCATATAGGGGGGGGGGGGGAGGTATTGTAGTGAAGAATGATGGTATAAGGGCGGAAATAGGGACTTGAAAAGATTTTCTTAAAGGTTAATTTGGACATTGAAGGTAAATAGTACTCGCTGATGTTATTGAATTCTCTACAGCATCTATTTATCGGCTCATTACTTGCGTAGATAGTGTGATGCTGATATTCATTTAAAAGTCTTGTATGCCCTGTTCGCCTCATTGGCTCATTCAATTTTATTATTATTGAATGAGCCAATAATTATTTTATTTGATATATATTCGCTGTTAACAACACCGTTAATAACATCGAAGGTAAAACATGAGCTAAGAAATGTTCTTCTTGATGAAAGGGGCATTAGATTAAGAAGGCTAAGCTTATGTTCATAGGGTGGCAAGGTATTGTAATCGAAAGGGTTAAACGTATCCCTAAGTGCAAAAAGCAAAAATTGTTTTTGGATATATTCTAGTCTCTCACTGTGTGATTCAAACGAAGGATTCCAAATAATGCAGCCATATTCAAGAAGAGGACGGAGTAATGTACAGTATAATGTCTTAGTGACCATACATTTTTTAATTCTCTGGCACGTCGCTTTATAAAACCGAGTTGTTTACTGGCTCGAGACACAATTTTATCGTAATGTAGATTGAATCCCAACTTATTGTCCAAGACAGATAGGTCTGAGATAAAAATATTAAAGAGGAGTGGACCAAGGTGACTACCTTGTGGTACGCCGTATGTGACAATAATCTGTTTAGATAAGGTGCCTTGAAACTTTACGAATTGGGACCTGCCATGCAGATAGGACTTCAGCCAGTTGAGTAATGATCCTGAGATACCAAACTTTTCAATTTTGGAAGCCAAAATATCATGATCTCAACACGGTCAAAGGCTTTACTAAAGTCAGTGTAGACTGCATCTATTTGATGTCCTTTTTCCATTTTATTTAAAACATCAGAGATCATAGTTATAAGATTTGTGGTAGTTGATCTTCCTTTACGGAAACTATGTTGCTGTTCATTGAGTAGAGGATTTATAATACTTGTTAGTTTTTCACATATAATTTTTTCGAACAGTTTTGGGATACCCGATAATATAGCAATACCCCTATAATTTTCAACCGATCTTTTTTCGCCATTTTTATATATCGGTGTGATGTTTTCCAATACGATGGAAAAGCTCCATGGGACAGAGATTTATCGAAGATTATACATAAAGGTATGGTCAGTGAGTCTAAACATTGGACTAGAAAGCATGGGGGTATAAGGTCAGGGCCAGGTCCTTTATTTGGATCAAGTTCCTTAATTGCTTTGAATATCTCTTCTCGCGTAAGTTGAATATGACTAATTTTAGGTGGTATATTTGAATAGAGAGGGGCATTGTTAGTATTGTTTATTGGTCAAATCTCTTGTATATTCGAAGAAACAACGTTACCTTTAAACATGGATGTAGGATATCCGTCAGACTTACGCTTAACCTTAACGAAGTCAAAAAATTTTTTGGGTTCTTCAACAATTCTTTCACCAATAAGGTTGATATAAAATTGGTAAGCTTCTTTTGACTTAATAGAGAAAATTTTAGCAAACTCCTCATATCTCATCTTCACTACTTCGCTTACAGTTGATGCAGTTTTCATGATTTTGTATAACTTATTTCTTAGGTGTCTGAGATTCTGATCTAGCCATGGTTCCGATAGTTTATTTTTTTTTTTCATTATTTTTAGGACATGTCTATCAATAATGTAAGCACACGTTGATAGAAGAGTGAAACTGCATTTTCGAGACCCAACGCTGATAAATCACTCCAGTCGATAATATTAAGACCGATTTTTATGCTATCGTAATCAGCATTGAGAAAATCATATACAATTGAGTTATTAAATGAGTGGATAAATGTTATATTTTCGGACAGTTCTATAGTTACGGCTGTGTTGTGCATACTGTTAGAGAATAAGTATTCAGCTTCGCTAGTTGGAACAGTTCTATAGTTACGTTTTGTGGAATTCTAAAAGATTTTACCGTTTTGATGAAGTCACTTTGAATGGGAGGTAGGCCTGGTTTTCATCCGATTTAGTTCATTTTCGAACTTGATCTTTATTTTTTAGATACAAACTTAAATATCGAATTTCGTGATGATACCAGGGTACCACTATTAATTTCTCAAACAGAAAGAAAAAGGTACAAATACATTACGTTAAAAAATGTGTGTCCCATTTTGTCGCATTGAAATTTCTAACAATTTGTGTATCAGTAGCTTTATGCGAAAGGAGTTTTTCAAAGCTAAAATTAATCAAGACTTATTTAAGGTCTTCCATGGGAGTCTTTGCGATCTTGCTATTTTATCCATTGAAAACGAGCTTGAAAGTAATATTGATTTCGATGAGGTTATTTCAAATTTTGCAGGTCTTAAAGTAAGAATAGTTAGTTTTTAAGACAACGCCATTAATAAGATTTCTTTGTTTAACCTTATACCTACATATACAAAAATGTACCTGAAAATGTAATGTAATTGTTCCGTCAGTTTTTAAGACTGCGAAGATGATAAGTTTTCTTTTTTACCTTATGCCTACATATCTAAATATGTAGACACCTGAAAATGTAATATTTTTGTTGTTTTTTACAAATTCTTATTGTTTGTCATATGTTTTTTTTTCGGAAAACATAAAGATAATATTAAAAACACTTAATCTTATCGAATTGGAATCTTTTTCCATTTAGAAATTTTTTATAGGGGTAACACCTAGAATATCCGCCCCAGGTGTCACCAAGCCTAAGAACGCCACTGTACTGGCCTAGATATTTAGCCAAAGTACAATGCTTCGTGAGTGTTTTTTGGCATTAAATCTATATCGACTCATAACCGCCAAAATATCTTAAGCGACATAATATCCGATTTATGTTTTTTGATGAAAATCGATAATTTGCGATGGTTTACATCGTCTGTCAAAATTTCATAGGTGTACGAAATTCGATTATGAATTTAAACCAAAAGCAATTTTAGCTTAAGTACACACTACATGTTTGTTTACATTTTTCATGACAGCAAAGTGTCGCTTAAGATGAAATTCTCTAAAAGAAATTAATCAATATAAGAGATAAAATTATTAAAATAAAATTAATAGCAAAGAGATAAGAGATAAAAGATAAAATTAATAGCAAAGATAATTAAAAAAAACCTTCTCCTGTAAAATTTTCTTTTTGGCGCTTAAGATATTTTGGCGGTTATGAGTCGATATATATAAAAATAAGTTGCATTGTGTATGAAATTGATGTTCTCTGTAATGCGTGAACCGATTTCGTTTCTGGAAATTTCCCATGAAAGGTGACATCAATACGAAGGTTTTTTTGTATAAACGGTCTTTTTATGTGTCTTATGCATGAATTATAGGCATTTTAGTGAACTTATAGAACAGTACAGGTGTGAACAAATACAGGTGCGCACATATGGTGAATATGGGGCAATATTTGCAAGGGAAATTGGAAATAAATAGAATATTGGAATTATTTAGCAAGTCTCACTTTAGTTTGCATTTGCGCGAAAAATACCCCTTTTCCATACCCCTTTTTTCCATACCCCCTTTTACCGCCCACAAATCAATAAAAATATAAGACGGTTTTGGTCGTATTAGACTAAAATTTGGTAAATAAGTTCGTATGCTTACTGTCGGCAATTATACTAAAACTAGGCGTGGTCTAACTTTATATATGCGACCACTTTTTAGAAATCATTGTTATTCCTGAGTTGAACATGTTTTGATAGTGAAACTTGATATGTAGATGCTATGGGCCCAAGAGGCAGTTACTATATATTTGAGCGCACATTAGACAAGAGGAAGTTTGGCCACACTTATGGTATCGACTTACTTTGGAACTAAATGTCGTATAACAATTAAGGTTTTTCTGCTGAAAAACTGGCACGGGCATTCGAAAACGGGGCGTGGCTCCACCCATATAAGCCAAATTTACGATACAGAATAGCTATAAAAGTAAAAGTCACAGAACATTGAAACTCAGAATGTAGATACCATTTAGTGATGTCCTTCCTTGATGAGAAAATATGACACGCATTGGACAAGGGGGTGTGTCTCAACCAATACAAGCCAAATTGATGACACAGAAAAGCTATGGAAGTAAAAGACAAAGAACATAGAAGTAAGAATGAAGTTACTACTTGGTAATATCCTGCTACTGGGAAATGAAAAATGCAAAAAATTTACAATAGAGAACGCTGCTATAGACTCCAAAAGTACTGAGCCGATTGAGCTCAAAATTGCGCTGTAACTATGGGGTCATTCATAAATTACGTTACCAATTTAGTAGAGAGAGAGGTTTTAAAATGAACTACGATAAGTAACGAATGGGGGAAGGAGATTTCAGATATAGTAATGTGACCAAAAATAAAATAAACTCGAACAAATTGAAATTAATACAACCCAACATTTCAAACCATTTTCATCCTTACATCTTCATGATTGACCGTCTAAATTGACAGTTATTGGCAAGTATTGGCAAGTGTAGTAAGGGCATAATTTTTCTTTGCTTGCTTTTCGACATTTATTTTTTCTATTTTCGAATATTTTTTAATCACTTAATTTTTTTATTTCATATACTACGTTACTTTATGGGGGTGGAGGGAGTGTTTTTGGAATGCACTGTAAAGAGTACCAGAGGGGGGTAAAATAAAAATTGAAAATCGGTCACGTAATTTATGAACGACCCTTATGTTTCGAGTACGAGATGGATTAGAAATAATAACGCTGAAGGCATTGCAACATTTTCCGGTACTTATCTAGATAAGGTGCAGCAAAGCGCACCGGAAAAAAGCTAGTTAGATATATTTAGAAGCGATCTAAATGCATAACTTTTTTTACTTTGTAAATCTATGTTGTAAACTTTGTAAATGTATGTCTATTAATATTAAATATTACAGGTTTTCCTTAATAAAAATTAAATTTATGGTTCATTCTATTTAGAAGTTTCATCTAAGTGCTTGGGTAATTTTGCACAACAGCAATATACAAAATTTTACCTAAGTATATGTTCATTTCATACATATCATTTATCATATCATATCACATCATTTGTCTTTAGAAATTTTTTACAAATCAATATAAAATAATTTACCTATGTTAAGTAGTGTATATTTTATACTTTTCCCTGTTGATTTATTTATCTATTTAAGTTTGACAGTTCAACAAGGTTTTTTGTTGAAAACTTGAACACTATGTTTGGCAAAATAAGCAAGCATGATCATATAAATTGTCGAAGCTAATGTGTAAATTTCAAAATACTTCGCTAATTTATCATCCAAATCAACATCGGTAAGTTAACATGTAAAACTTAGGTGTTTTGACCAAAACTTAGGAGGCTGAAAACTGTCAAAGCCATCGTATAAATTATACCTGGTTATTAATTTTGCATAAGTTTTTTTCTCGGTGTAGCTAAATATGATACAATGCTTCGTGATCATATTCTAAATATCCAGCTGAGAAAAAAATATTTCTAAATCATAACATATTTATCGCCTAATATTCAAAATGCGTTCATTAACTTTTTAGGGGAGGAGATAAGAAGCAAAGTTTTAGAGCAAGTTCGAAAAGCAAAGCATTATTCCATAATGTTCGACAACACTCCTGATATTTTTCACAAAGACCAAACCAATCAAGTTTTTCGATACGTTTTGATTAATGGAGAATAAGTGACGATTGAAGAGTGGTTTGTTGATTTTATTGAAACGCATGGTAAAACAGCTGAAAATATTTCAAGCATGATTTTTCAAAAATTAGAAAATGATTGTATTCACATAAAAAACTGTAGAGGCCAAGCATATGATAATGCTACTATGATGAATGGACATCATACTGGCGTTCAGAAACGCATCAAGGAAAAAATTAACATGCAGAATTTGTCCCGTGCACAAATCACTCGCTAAACTTGGCAGGTGTTTACACAGCTTCTGTCCCCTTTTTTGGCACTGCGGAGCGTTTGTTTTAATTTTTTTTCTTCAACTCATTGCTGGGCTATTCTTATTTCAGTCACACGTTGGAGTGCACAGAAAGATGCCGTAAGTGTGCTAAAAAAAATTACATGAAAATTGTAAAATTTGTTGAAAAGCTGGCGTTCTACTCGTTGTATTGCAATGATTTTCTTTTTTATGTTTTCAAAGTTTGTGGGAATGCGTACTGGCAGAAATTAACGACGCACAGGTCTACCTCCAAACCAAAGGATTGGATATTTAAAAATGCGATATAAAACTTAGCGCACTAAAATTATTCTTTAATAAAAGCAGGGACGTATTCAACAGCCTACGCCAAAGAAATTTGTCAGGAATTGGGAGTCGTGGCAGAACGTCGCACTGTGGGATTTTGGCTGCAAAAACCCCCTTTTTTGAGTGTAATTTGATATTTTACAAATTATTTTTAATGTAATGATGCAGATTTGTAGAGAATTGTTTAATTAAGATAAATTCATCATACCATTTTTTCTACATTTTTTTTTTTTACAAAATAACGCGGTAAAGTCACCTAAACGAAATTCTGCAGTAACTGCCTTAGATTTTCATCCCATTTCAATGGGCTGGAAACATAATTTCTTTTTCTCGTATCTATATGATGTAAGTATATTTGAAAAATATAGTATTTCAGCATTAATTTAGAAGTAAAGGAATTGCATTACCGTAATATTTTAATATATATTTAGGTTCTTTTTTGAAGGCACTCAAAAAGTCAGTGTTTTTAGTTTTTCTTGGACAAAAAAAAGGTGAGCGTTATCGATCGTTGTGTTCTGGTTGCAAAAAAATGAAAGGTGGGACTGTCTTCTTTAAATTTACTCAAAAAAATCCACCAACTTTTCTCAATATTTTACAAACGCATAAATTTTATAAAAAAAGTCAATAGTATTACAAAGAAATTTTGCAATTAAATGTAATAAAAAAAGTGTGCCTACTAGCCATGGCCCCCTAATTTTTTTTGCAAATGTTCAGCTAACATATTAGTCTTTAGTTATTTATATAGATGTAAGTGCTGCTTGGCATCGATCACAAACTACAAAGGCTTAAATCTGTTTTTTTGAAAATCGTGAAAAATAACATTTATCATATGGGCGTTGGTCGTGGCACTTAAAATTTTAATATAATTGAGGACTCAAATGCAACCACTGGTAGTAATTTTTATTAATATACATATGAAAATAAGGAAAATACAACGTCTTTTAGTTTTACGTCATATGGGAGGTAGGCGTGGTTGTGGGCGGATTTTAACAAAAATTTATTTTTCATCTAATTTGGCAATATGAGAGATGTGTGCCAAATTTCAAAGCCCTACCTCGATTCCTTCGATTTTTTGCAGCAGCTTGTATGAAGAAATCCCACTGTGCGTCGTTGCAGGAAGAAAAAACTGATGGCTGGTGAACCAACTCAAGATGTTCGATTATCATACGTAAATAATAATAATAAACTGGACATTTCGGCCCTTGAAAGGACTTTGACTGAACTTCTAATGATCAAATTGTGTTGTGCGTGTTATGAAATGTTTGTACACAATTGATTGAGAACTGGACCTACTAGTTTAATGCCGACACCGAACGGCTAAATGTGCATGTTCTCAAGAAACTTTACATGGCATTATTTACTCTCAGAGGTTTGCCATTGTCTGCAGAGAGATGACGACCGAACAGAAAAATTAATTCAATTGAAAAAACTTTCTGTGTCAGATGGAATTCAACCTGCGCCATGGGGACCACAATGATAATAGTCATACGTAGCTGAGCTAAAAACATAAATGTTTGCTTCTCTGGACAGTGTGTCCCAAGAAATTACCGCAAGGTTTCAACAGCTTCATACAATTTTTACTACTTCGATCCTCCTGAATGATAATTTAGAATGTAAACTGAATGAACTTGGTCACGAAGACGTTGCCAAGGAAGAGTTTCTCGTTGAGAGAAAAAGACTTCAGAACTTTGTTTCTGTTGCGCACAAAGAAACTAAGGCTTGTATGAGAGGTCTACTTGAACTTTTACAGTTTATTTTTAACTTAGGTCTAGAAGAAACAGTTCCAAACATTGTAATGCTTTTGCGCATCTTTCTAACCAGTGCTGTTAGTGTCGCCACTTGTGAGAGGAGCTTCTCTAAGTTAAAACTTATAAAAACCTATCTAAGAACTACAATGAGTACGTCGCGCCCACAAAATATTGCCACATTATCTATAGAACACAAAATAAGTGAAAAAATAAAATTTAACAATGTAATTAACGATTTTTTCAAGACATACTTAAATACATTTGAAAGCACCCAATAAGCACAAAAACTGATTTTCTCCAATATTAGAGAAAATCTAAGTTTCTCAGTGAGATATCCGGTTTAATTCTCCAGCTTTTTTCCAATGCTGGAAAAAATGGAAGTTATCGATCTGTGCCCTATTTCACCATGCTACAAATTTGTGAATTGCAAGAAAATTCCAACAAAATTGTAAAAAAATCAGTAATTTTCGTATCACCACTATTGTTCAAATTGTGAAATAAAGTTGTAAAATACAAATCACAAATGTGTTTTATAACAAACAAGTAAACCCGTATGACGTTAAAACGCCAAAATGGGAAAAAAATCTAGTTTAAGATTGTTTTGTTTTTATTATTAGAACTGTTATCATTTTTTAACATATTTATTTCTATGTAAACTAATATTTGATGTTGCGAAACTTTCACTGTTAGTTAGAATGAGCTGCATACCATTTTCTTCACTTAAAATTTTCACATCAAAAGAGCGGTTTCGACTTAATGTCAAATATTATTAGCCGTGTGCGAGTTCTGGGGCTTGCAACTTCGCAACTTTTCTCAACGATTGTCGTAGGCTCTTATTAATAGTCATAAAAAATAACAGGTTCCGGAACTTGAAAACCTTGCATTTTAATTGCAAAAAAAATGTTTCCGATGGGCTGAGTTTAATTTTTGGCATAAGAATTCGCTGACCAATGCTTGCACCGGTTAGTAAAATGCATTCGACAGTAGTATTGTAAGGATGAAAAATCTGCAGTCGCGTTCTGTTGATAAGTCCTTTCACTGTATTAAGATTCCTTATCAGCATAACAATTGCATCTGTTTTGAGCGTTAAGTGGCGTCACCAAAGACCACTTACCTACGTTAGTGCTATTAAGGAACTCCGTTGGGAAGTTTATTTGTGCGGCACCTCATCAGAAACGGTTGTGCAAATGCTTTTATACAAAACTTCTAGATAAGATAATAGTTCAATTACTTACAAATTCATTTTGAAACCAAACTTTGTCTGTTGGTGCAAGAATAGCGTTTTCTTGAATGGTATCACAGATCATCATTAATAAAATCTATCCACAATCCGTTATCTAAAAGGAGCTGATCAAGAATTATTGGACGGTACTATCTCTTCGTAGTGTGTCACAGCCAACTTGTCGCAAATAACTTGAAAATTCCTTTTTGCCTTTGTCTAATCGCATGTTTTTTAAGCTTCATTGTTTTTACGTAACATCACAATTTCCCATTGTTACAACGTGTCCAAAATAAGAGATTTCTGAAACTGTTTCCTTAAAATCACCAGAAAATACAACAACTTTTCAAAAAACAGTTTACGAATGTCTGGAAATATCGCGAAACATACGGTGAATTATGTAGTAAGCCCCTATTGCACATCTGCAGACCAAGGCCTTTCTATTGATACCTCATTTATGAAAATCGCATTTACGGTATAAATTTGATGGTCATCACAAAAAAAGCGCTCGCGTAATAATAATATAGAAGATTTGTGGATATTTGTTTCACGAAATATGACTTGAAGTTGTAGATAACAACTCACAAATATGTAAATTGTTTACAAATTTTTAGTTTCCCGTTTCATCAAACTGTTATTTGATCACAAATTTATACAATTTGTATGAATTTTTAACAAGAAAAAATCGTGTGTAAATTATTTGCAGTTAGTTGCGCTGGCGAATAACATAGCAGCTCGAGTAATAGCAGTGAAGAGAAGACCCAAATATCCAATATAAAAGTTTATAGACCGCGAATAAATTTCTTAATAAATAATTTTTTCCAGTTTAATGAAAAATTTCGTTTAAGTGCTTCAAAAGAAGTAGATCTTCTTTCAATTATTGGGCCATTTTGTTTCAATTATTGGGCCACGTCCATAAAGAGGCGTGGTAGGTATAGTAAAGTATATATACATATTCTTGATCAGCATCACCAGCCAAGTCGATTTAGTCATGTCCATCTGTCTGTCCGTCTGTCTGTGATCACGACTATGTCCGCAATTTTCAAGCTATCATCACAAAATTCGATATCTTCGAGAAAAAAATCTGATTTTATCAGAAAATTTTCCAAAAAGTATTTCTATACTGTTTTTAGTATACTTTATTTTGTAGTCTCATAAAAAATACATACCCACTGACTTCCACAAATTTGTGAAAACTGCTTTTGCTGACATGTTTCTCTTAATTTTGGAGAAACGGTAAAAATTGTTGAATTGTAATTCGCAATTTTATTATTGCAATTTGTTGCTTGTTAATTACAAACTTGTGAAATTGTTTATTTTTTTGTGAAATATTGATTTGTGATTCGTGCAATGAATTTGACGCTTCACAAATTTGTAATTGTGATTAAGAAGTACAATTTTGTGATTGTAATTTGTATTTGGTGAAATAGGGCACTGATATCAAATATTTTTCTCCAAGTTTACTCAAACAATAAATTTTTTTGTAAACGCCATGACATGTAAACAAAATTCGAAAACAAATTATTAAAAATTAAAAAACAAATATGAAGAAAAGTTCAAATTAAATAAACGTGAATTAATTATGTAATAGTGAAATTTGCGAAAATACACAAAAATAAAAAATTAAAACAAAGTGAGGCAGGTGTTAGAGTTGCTTGCGGTTCGAGGAGGCAGCGAACTTACTGTTGGTGATTTTGCTAGATCTTCTGCTGGTTCTGGTACTACCACTGCTGCTGGATCACAAATCTTTAAGTCCTCGTCTACACTGGCTAGTGCACCGAAACGTGAATACCCTATTATATTGCCTCAAAATGAGGTAACAAAATTTGCATTTTGAATTTTATTTACGTATTTTTATGAAGTTATTATGTGCAAAAAATTAAAAAAAAATAAATAGAAGAAAAAATCACTTTTAGACTGTTTTTATAATTTTCTAAGTGAATCCCACAAACCTAAGTTGAGAAAAAGTGGAGAAAAACTGAGAAAACATTGGAAAATCCATGTTCTGAAATGGAGAATCAAATTGGAATTCAAAACGATATCAACCTTGAGAATAAATGAGATCTCACTGAGAAAATATTGGATAACTAATGTACTAAAATGGAGAAAAAAGGGTGAAATCCAATGGAGGTCAAGTAGATAAAATTTTAAAAAAACTTACGTACCTTTTTCCTGGAGCATGCCTTATCAAACTGAGATCAAATGGATATCTACGCTGGAGATTGGAGAAAAATGCTGGAGATCTGTTTGAATTCCCTTAGATATCAAGCAAATAAGTAAATACTTTTTACTTACATCGTATTGGAATTGGTTGATGATATATATATTAGAATTTTTTAATATAATTGAGACCAAGAAAAGATTATATTCAGTGGAGTAAAGTGTATCCACGCAGACCCCGCGTTGCGGGAGGAGCGCAGCCCAGCCAGGGGTGCCTTCAAGTCCCGAAATGAAAATGATATGTTGAGTGAAAACCGACCTTTGTTTGGAAAAATTCAATTAAACCTAAAATATTTATTTCCATCGCTTACAATTATTGTTTAAAATTAACGACAGTAAATGAATAATAATCTGCGGAGGGCGCACAAAATCTTGTTACGCTACTGATTATATTCTACTATACGTATGTTTGGAAACAATGCCTATAAAACCCTACATTAATATCAAAGATGTTTTTTGTATATTGTATATGCGAGGGGCGGCTTAACATCTTGGTACGCCGCTGCAATGTTCTTATTATTTTTTTTTAATATTTTGTTTTGAGAATTTATAATCCAACTTAGGAGTCGTTCAGAAATTACGTTACCAATTTATGGAGGAGGGGTCTTAGATATAGCAAAATGACCAAAAATAACAAAAAATCCTGAAAAAATTGAAATCTTGAAATCAGTTCAAGATCGTGTCCTATCTATGAATTCACATAAGAGAATATCTATAAACATCTATGAATTCTCTCAAAACGCAGCCTTTACGGGTATCCTCTCAAAGATACACCTGAAGGGGTCGACATGGCATCGTTCAAGAATTCTATTTGGAAGTTTCCAGCTTCTTCAATTCCAGTGAATGAGAGCATCGACTCTTGGATTGAAGATGGAATATAATGGAAAATAATTGATGAAAAATAAATTTATCTAGTCATGATAACGATGATTTAACGCATGATAATATTTTTTAAATATACCCAGCAAATATTATGACTCTTAAAAGAGTCTTTTAAGACTCATATAAATGAGCTTTTAACGTCATAATGCGGTCAAAAAAGACTCTTTTATGAGTACATTTTTGTAGGTTTCGGGCCTCAAAATATGATTCATAATAATGACTGCTTTATGCCTCATTTAAGACTCAAAATTTAGACTCTTTTAAGACTCATATTTAAAACTCTTTTAAGACTCATATTAAAGACTCTTTTATAAATTTTTATTTTTTTTTTTATAAATTAGTATTTTTGGACTCAAAAATAAGACTCTTTTCAGACTCATATTTAATACTATTTTAAGGCTTATAATAAAGACTCTTTATAGACTTATAATAAAGACTATTTTATAACTCATTTAAATGAGTCTTTTTGGACTCAAAGTTAAGACTGTTTTAAGACTCATTTGAAATACTTTTTTAGGATTCATAATAAAGACTTTAAATTAATACATTTTTAGAACTCATATAAATGTCTTTTGGATTCAAAATTAAGACACTTTTGATAGTCATATTTGGTACTCTTTTAAGAATCATGGAATGGAATCTTTAAAGACTCATACTGAGAACTCTTTCAGAACTCATAGAAGTAATTATGATCCGTTTAGGCTGAAATATATTTTTAGATTCAAATTAATTTAAAATATTTTATAGTTAAAAAATAAAAAAAAAATGACAACAATAATTTTTTTATACATTTCAAATAAAAAGTAATAGTAGAAAAATTTAAAGTCGTTTTACAATCATATAAAAGACTTCTTTATGAGTCTTTTTATTGCGTACTCATAAAACACGCATAAAAAATACTCTTTTACAATTATAACAAAGGCTCCTTTATGAGTCTTTTTATTGCGTTCTCATAAAACAAGCATAAAAAATACTCTTTTTGGAGTCTTATTGTTGAGCAATCATTTTACAATCATATCAAATACTTCTTTATGAGTCTTTTTATTGCGTACTCATAAAACACGCAAAAGAAATACTCTTTTTTGAGTCATTTTTTTGAGGCACTCAGAAAATGTTTGCAGGGTATTTTGAAATATTTTTTAATCAATTAATATTTTTATTTCATATACTATGTTACTTTATGGAGGGAGGGGAGGGGCTTTGCAATGCACTACGAAGAGTAATGGAGGAGGGGAGGGGGGGGGGATTAAAAAGTTGAAAATCGGTCACGTAATTTATGAACGGCCCCCCGGTAATCCTTGAATTTAGAGAATGCGTGGTGCAAAAACAATACATGGTCAATCCAATCCAGACGCTCGGATCGATGATTATGTCGACGTAATGGACAAATCACAAGGTAACATTCCCGAGTTCAACCACAATTTCCGAAATAAATTTGCACAATGTGCAAGCGTTGTTCTGGCGTTAGTCCTTCTTTAATAATAAAAATCATTTTCTGTTTGTTTGACCCCAATACAAATCTTAACGACTGGACGGATTTAACTCAAATTCGGCACACATATTACTTGAATCCTAACTTAGGTTTTTTTTTAAAAAGATCCAAAATATTGACTTTTTACTCAAAAAACTACAATAAAGTTGTTTTAGTTGTTAAAATAATAAAAGCTCAAAATTGCACTTTTGACTACCTTTAACATGATAAAGCGTTTAATATTAAAAGTGGTTTCAGTTTTATGAAAAAATTTTTTTAACTGTTTCTGTCACCCCCAGTGATTTTTAAAGAAATAATTTTTTTTCAAAAGTTGTTCTTATTCTTTTCAGAGAATATTTAAGCTCTAAGAATAATTTCTGTGAAAAAATTATACCAACATCTCTTTCCGATCAAAAGTAATCGCAAAAAATCTATTTTCTTTTCCCCTCGGCATCTTTTTATTTTCAACCGAAAGAGAAAATATGGACCTTTAATATAAGCAATAAAGTAATTTAGTAATCACTTTAGTGCAGCTTATTTTTCAATATTTGCGTTTTTAAAAATATTAAAACGAGAACTAAAATATAAAAATTTTACATTTTTTCTCCCGAGTAAGACCGGGTATATCAGCTAATTTATTATAAAGTATCAAACCAAATTGAAAAATGGTTCCTCTAAAAAAAGCACCACTTTAAAACCACTGATTTTAATTTATAATCAAAGGTCAATTCTTGAAGTGTCTAATGACTGTGAAGTGCACCTTATAATGATATAGCTAGTGGAAATTCCATTCTTTAGTCTAATAGTACTATATGTTACCTGTGATTTGTTCTCCCATTTTTTCTGACATCTCAACACATGTTTGTCCAATATAAGTTATAACCTGTAATATCCGTTTACTTCATCTTTTGAGTAGAACTTTTTTCCGAAATGTATCTTTTTGTGGCAATTGTGAAATAACGCGCTGCACGTGTTCAGCATAATTAACGCTATGAAAAACAATATCAGCAAAATGCCGAAAGCAGTAGCAGGTTGCAGTCTTGTTTGTATATCACACAATCAAAACCGATCGATCGGTTGTCAAACACGCCACTGAGACCATAAATGGACGAACGTCTGCAGCGTAGCTCACTTATAAGCGTTGTTAAACATAATTGAAAAAACTGTGAAAATAACTTGATTTATGAGAATAATTCTGACGTTGCACAGTACGACAAAACTGCAAAATGTGGCAACTTTTGAACTCAGATTGATTATTAAAATATATCAGCGAAAGTAATTTTTATCTTAAGACTGATGGAACGATTAACTGTACCAAAAAAATTCAATTTTGAAAATATATCTCCTATTTGCAAGCCTGCAGGGATAATGTAATAATGTCTAGAATTTGTAGAAAATTTTTATTTTTCTCAATTCTCTTGTATATTTTTATAGCTGTTTAAGGCGTTTTTCTAGATGTGTGGATGTAGAAATTGATTTAATTTTTTTTTCTTTTTTAAACATCAAAGCTGCGAGATTATCCTCCAAAAATTTCAACTTGAAGGGATTGCTGTGATATACACACGTACATATAAACACAACAGCTCATAAAGGGTGTCCCAACAAGAACGCAATTTTTAAATTTTATATAAAACACAGATATTTAAAAAAGAACTCGTGAAACTTTATTATATCGTAAAGTAGACAGAATGAGGTTATGTATGGAACAATATATCGTGCAGATGGCCGCCGCGGCTTTGCTGGCATGCACGCGATCTTTTAATGAAATTTTCAATGACCATTTTGCATAAATGCTGCGGTATTTCATTAATGCAGCGTCCAATTTCCTCTTTTAAGGCTCGAGTCGTCGTCGGCTTATTCGCATAAACCATCGACTTCAAAAAACCCCAAAGAAAAAAATCTAATGGTGTTAAATCGCACGATCTAGGCGGCCAGTTCTGATTTCCAAAACGCGAAATAACACGACCGGGAAATGACTGATGCAGCAATTGAGTTTCTCTGGCTGTATGACATGTGGCGCCGTCTTGTTGGAACCACATGCCCTCCACATTCATTTCTTCAATTCTAGGCAAGAAAAAACTGGTTATCATTTCACGATACCGAACACCATTGACTGTTTGCGCTTGACCTGCCTCATTTTCATAAAAAAAAGGTCCAATGATTCCTCCAGCCCAAAAACCACACCACACAGTGACACGTTGAGGATGCATTTGCTTCTCGTGAATCACTCGAGGATTTTCCTCACCCCAAATGCGACAATTCTGCCTATTGACGAAGCCATCAAGATGGAAATGGGCCTCGTCACTGAAGATGATTTTAGCGGCAAAATCAGCATTTTCATGTTGTCTCTCCAATACCCAATTAACGAACTCCCTTCGCTGTCCATGGTCAGCTGGCTTCAGTTCCTGAGTCAATTGAACTTTGTATGCATGAAGATGCAAATCTTTCGTCAAAATTCGCTGCATAGTGGATTTGGAGACTCCAATTTGTTGAGCTCGGTGTCGAATTGAGTTGGATGTAGTTTGAGCGACATCATCACGTACAGCTGCGACATTTTCGGTCGATCGACCTGGTCGACGGCGCGTTGTTGTCTTTACATCACTAACAGACCCAGTTTCGGCAAATTTATCCATTAATCTCTTTACAGTTGACTCTTTTGGAGCATTATTGTGACCCCAAATTGATCGCAATTTGCGAACTGTAGCCGCAAAACTTTCACCATTTTGGAAAAACAATTTCACAATGAGAATGCGTTGTTCATTCGTGTAGCGCTCCATTTTTACTAACCTCGTACCTTCTACTAGCAAACAGTAACAATTGTTCAAATGTCAAACAATGACACTTCCAGTGTTGCCACATTTAAAAATTGCGTTCTTCTTGGGACACCCTTTACAAAGCTTAAGTAAAATAAACACTTCTTTTGCGTTTTTTTGAGTTGCAGCCGGTAGCAACTCTATAGCTCGAAAAGTATCAGTCAAAATCAATATCAATGTCTAGAAGTAATTTTTAGACATTAAGTCATTTTTTTGAGCTTTTAGTTCTTCTACGCGTGACATTTTTGATGTTGAACTGTTTTGTAAAAGTCTTCAGTACTCACTTGAGATTCAAACATAAATAACCAATAGTTTTGTTTATTTCGGTCCAATTCACCGCTTTTTTTAGTTAAGGTCAACTTTGATAGTCTCTCGTTAAGAAAATCAAAACATTAACATAAATTGATTGCTTCAATAAAAGTTAAACCATGTCTCAAAAATTGTATTTGATCGTCTTGTACAATAAGAAAAAAACAATTAAAAGAAGATCAATAAAATGTTCATGAATGAAACTAGGCTGAAGCTTTTAACAACAAAACATGCAGCAGCACTGATCGTGTACATTTTTTTAAAATAGTATTTAAAACAAAATATATAATAATAATAATTATAAAACTCAATTAAAAACCACTGAAGATGTGAATAAAAAATTGACGTGACGTCGGGTACAAATTGAATTTTTGTTTTTATATTAAAAATTGCAATTAAAAATTATCCTCCTAAATTAACATCATTTTGACCAAAATAAAATGATTAAATTGACACAAAACTCGCATAAAACAAAACAAAACCCGTTTGACCTCTGGATTAAAGTGTTGTTAATTTGTGGAAAATCTTTAAATTTAAAAATAAATTTAATTTCTAGCTTTCTATGTTATTGAGTTTTTAATATACATAGCAAAGCCTTAGTTTAAATATAAAATTCAACAACTAAAAGCTTTAACGATATCGTTTCTTTACGAGTATAACATTTTATTTACTTAAAAAATTACTAATGTTTTTAAAATTTATCAAATATTTCCGCTTTGGAAACATACACCATCAAGGGCGTGGCCAGGGGGGTAATGAGGGGGGAAACTGCCCTCCCTAAATCTGAGATATTTTATATAATAGATGGCTTTGGAAGTCGTTTCTGTCTGTAATTCCTTTTTAATCCTTTTTAATATGTGGTTTTTCCTTTTTCTTTGAAACTAGATATGGTAAAAAGATATTATCAAGAAATGAAAGATATGGTAAAAAGAAATTTATAAGGTCTTTCCCCCCTCCCCCCTAATTTTCATCCTGCCTATGCTCTTGTACACCACAATACTTTAGTCTTTGTTTTTCCTTTAAAATATGTTAAACTGCATTTCTCCACTTGTTCATATTGAACATCAGAATGTAGTTAGTTGTACGTCAATTTGTATTTCGTATATAATTTTTTAGATCTAATAATAAATAATAAATTTTTTCGCTTTTTTTTTTTGACACTGTTCGTCCAGGTTGAAAATAAATTTAGAATAAAGCCATAGTCAAAAATATTTACACATCACAAATATTTTCACATGTTTTAAAGAAAAAGGTCACTTTATTGTTTGGAAATAATTTGCAAAAATTTTTGTTGCATTCTTTGCAGTATGCAAAGTAAACAAAAAAGTTTCAGCAAACCTAACGGTAAACATCGCAAAATAAACTAGCATATGATAACTACTCTCTGGCGTCATAAGTATTAAAACACTCTTTATTGGCGTCATAACACACAATTATTAACAAATTTCAGGGCTGCGCTGCCTTAATTTTTAAGCTTTGAGGAAGATGCATGCATTTTTTCCAAAAGACCCATCGAATTGAAAGGAAGACTCATCAGTCCACAAAACATTGTGCCAAAACGGTATAGATCAGAGAATAGTTACCATTTGCTAGTTTTTTTATATGATATTTTCCGTTAGGTTATCTAAAACGTGGTTTCTTTACTTTGCATACTGCAAAGAATACAACAACAAAAAATTCTTTTCAAATTATTCCAACAACAATAAAGTGATCTTTTTCTTCAAGCTATTTCTTCTGTATGTGTTAATATTTTTGACTAGGGCTATATATGAAGGCTTCCACAGTACGGACAGGCTTAAGTTTGTGGGAATGGCTTTCGCTTCAGTTGATGATGCGTCAATGATGATGCGTGAATAGCTCCTACGTCAATAAATGAACACAAAACAAAACCATGTACGTAATGCGTAATCTGTGTTTTCCTACTTTTAAAGTCGTCGGAACATACAATTTTTTAATGAATATTCAATGCAATTTTTTGTATCCTCACGCTTTGAGTTGTTAAATAACACAAAAACAATTAAAATAACCTTAAGGATTCCTCGTCTTTAAAATTTTATCTAATTCGTTTTCCTTATAAAACAATAAAAATTTATAACCAAAAACAAGGACTCCCAATTTTCAAAGTTGGAGTAGAGCAATAAAAAAGTAATAATAGAGTACTCCTTAATTGCTCAGTCAATCTTTTAGCCATAGATTATTTTGTAGAATAGTTATATTTGACTCCTACAATTGAAACGCAAATGCTAGTCTCTGAAAATATTTTGAAGCATAGAAATTGAAAAAATTATGAAAGCCAATTATCGAAAAATAACTTGTCGGAGTCGCACATAAAATATGAGCCAATATTAAACCATTCATTCATGTGGCTCAAAATCTTTTTCAGACTTAATGCACGATGCTTTCGAAGGAGTCCTAAAATATGGATTATTACATAGTTAATGTCCAACTTTATATAAGCGGTGGCCTTAATGACATAAACTTCTGCTTTACAAAGCTCAATGAGGACCAAAAAAATGTTCGAACTTGGGCTGAAGAAAATTATCTCTGCTTAAATTCCTCTAAATCTAAATGTATGGTTATCTTTTAAAAACCACTTGATCATGGATATTTGCCAAGAGTTGTACCTTGGTGTAACTTTTAATAAAACTTTAACATGGAACGACCACATAGTGCGTGCTATCGGGAAGGCTTATGGCATGTTGCGTTCGCGTGGGTGACACAGCTTTACACGCCGAAAAAATACGCTTTTTTTAGCAAATAATATGTTCACACTAAAGCCGAAAAGCCGCTTCTCAAACTATAATGGCTTTTCAGCAGAAAAGCTACATGATATCAAGTTTTTCGCCATAGAAAAACTGTCAAATGGAAATCATCTTTTTGTGCGCTTTTCAGCGAAAAACTCTAAAAAGCTAGAAAACAACCCTGATTTATAGTTTGTTTTTGTAAGTAAAGTCAAAATCTATTACTAAAATTCAGGTTGTCACTGATATTTGACATTTCGTCTGTCTGTTTTTTTTTATGTGTATACTTGTAGCCAATAGGAGTAGACATGGGTAACGCTGCGCTGCGTTACGCTATTGCGTTGAAGCACTTAAATGCGTTACTGCGCTAATTCACTTCTTTTAAAAAAAGTAACGCAATAGCGCAATAATACAAATGACGCTTTAAGAAAAATGAGAAAATATTTTTGCAGCGAGCCAAAATTGCACAAGTTCTATGTCGCCTTAAACATGGAGATAAAATGTTCGAAGCGAACAAGGTCGAAGAAGATGCTGTTAAGCATATGAAGTGTGTTTGATTGTGATGATGCTTTGCCGATCACGCAATGGTTTTTTAAATTTGTCGAACGTGTTCGATGTTAAGAGCACAAACAAACTTGAATCAAACTTTAAACTTGCTGCAATGCCAGAATCCTTTGTTGTTTTAGTTTTGTTTGAAGCGCACTCTAAAAACTCACCGCATTCAAGAAATTGCCCACATAACGCAATTCAAAAACAGCTTGCGCAGATAAACATGTTGATAATACAGGTATCATAATATTTAAAACTGCTTCATAACGCAATTGCGTTAAAGTATTACGCTGCTACAGTGAACTGAGCTTGCGTTAGTGTAGCAGCGTAGCATTTTTCCAGGTTACCAATCTCAAGTTGTTTTTTTAACTATAATCTAAATGACGCATCTTAAGTATTATCGTTTATATATTTTTACTTTTTTCTATTAATTTATTCACTACTTAATATAAAAGTACAAATTTTCATGTTATTTTATGAACAGAATTTATTTTATCTGCCATTATTATTATATTGAATATGATTTTAATAAAAATATGAAAAATTCAAGGATAGAAAATAACGGTTTTTTTTTTAATTTTTACATCAAAAGATCATATATAAAAAGATGTAAAATAATTTTTAATATAGCAATATGAAGCTAGTGAGTCAGAGATTCCGTTTTTGGCATGATTTATTTTTCATGATTTTTAAGAAAGAAATCATCTTCATTCAATTATTTGTGATCGATTCTTTTTTCGATCATATATTAAAATTATTTTTTATCCTTATTTTTTCGATCTGAAATAAAAATTATTTATTTGATCGTTATATTTTCAATCATAAATATAAATTATATCTTATCGTTATTTTTTTCGATTAGAAATAAAAATCATTTTGTGATCGATATTTTTTTCAAGCAGAAATAAAAGTAAATTTTTAATGGAATTTTTTCCAATCAGCAATAAAAATTATTACTGATCGTTATTTTTCGATCAGAAATAGAAATGAATCAATGATCTATATTTTTCTAATCAGAAATAAAAATTATTTCAAGACTGAAATAATATCGATTGAAATTTCAATCAAATCAATACCCAGCAAACCAAAATTTCCGAAATCGTAACGAATTCGTTTCGAATATTTCGGTATCTTTCAGATTTCGGAATCCGATTTCGTTACGAAATTGTAAAGAAAATCGTATGAAGGGGTTGACACGAATTCGTTACGAGGTGTCGTAACTATTTTCTGACTAAATTTCGTTACGAAATCGGAACGAAATATCGTTTCAAAGTCGTAACGAAATGTAGTTATGAAATCGGAACGAGATATCTCTTCGAAATCGTAATGAAATGTAGTTATGAAATCGTAACGAAATGTAGTTACGAAATCGGAACGAAATGTATCTACGAAAGCGAAATGAAGGAATGCATATAACTTAAGAACGGTGTAATTTAGAGATACGAAAATTAAAAATCTTATTTTATTTAAATGTCATGTTATTGAACAATTTCAAACGATATAATGAGACTTGAAAGGAATGTTGAAATTAATGTCGAATTTTTGTTGAATATTTCAGAGGTTATCATTTCCTTTCGATTCTGCCCTTTTTCCAATTTTTTAAAGCGGTCTTTGGCAGTGTTGAAATATTTCTTAATGGAAAAGTAAATTATAATTTTGGTTATAATAAAATAATATTTAGTTGAAAATATATCAAATTTAACCACTAAAAGAGCGATTATGCAATATGGAATGTAATAATCAAAACGGTTAAGTAATAAAAATTAACAAATTCCTCGTTGTCACTCATTAAAACACTTACTGTTGTTGTTGTTGTTGTTGTTGTTGTTGTTGTTGTTGTTGTTGTTGTTGTTGTTGTTGTTGTTGTTGTTGTTGTTGTTGTTGGTATTGTTGTTGATATTAGTATTTGTGAAAGAATGGAGTCCATAAGCCTTGCAGCTCTTTTTTTACACTTTTTCTAAAACCTTAATGAGACATTTCACATTTGTTGAAGAACAACCACGGAAAACAATTAATTTTAGAAATTAAAACAAATTTTACCTCAATCACCGCAACACGCACTTGTTTAGGTTGCACTGTTACACGTTTATTTAAAAAAATGAACGTTGTTTGCCTAGCCAACTTTGTTTTTTTTATTTATTTGCACAGTGATATCATATGATAAAGAATAAATTTTACAAACCGGCACATATCGAAACTCGATATAAATTCGTATCAAAATCGAAACTATTCCGAAATTTGATGTAACGATATAGTAACGAATTTTTTACGACAGTTCGAAATAGTAACGAATTAGTCGGAATTTCGATATTGTCGTCAAGTTTGGTTTGCTGGGTATTTACAAATAAAACTGTTTTGAGTTAAAATAAAGAAGTTATTGCTTCGAACCCACGTTACCAAGTTAGCTAGTCGTCTTGGACAAGGATTTGAACAACGATTTTGACGAAGATAAGGACAAGATCTTAGACATGGATTTGGAAAAGAACAAGGATTACTTGGACAAGGATTAGGTAAGGCAAAGATTTGGTCAAGGATTAGGACAAGGATTAGAATAAGGACCAAGACAAGAATTTGAATAAGACCTTAGACAAGAAAATATGAGTAGGATTAGTATACAAACTGGTAGCATGAAATGGTTGCAAAAAATAGTAGTAGAAAATATTGATGGAAAATAGTACTAGAACACTAAGGAAAATATGAGTAGAAAATAGGGCTGACTTCATAAACGCAAGTTGCAATGCAACATTGCAAAGCATTGCGCAACAAATGCAAAGCAATGTTGCCTTACATCACTACTTTGTCAAATGATGCAGTGCATTTGAAGGCGTTTGTGAACACCACCATGCAATGTTTGTACATTAGCGCCAACTGTTTGTATAAATAAAATAAATAAATAAAATGGAATATATATTCCATGCTTTTTATATTTTAGCTATTAAATTTTGTGCAACTGGCAGAAAGTACATCTTTGATGCGTTTGTAAGCGACCATTATATTCAAAAATCATCTACTTATTTCGTCCCTTGTGAAAGGAAACGTGCCATTAAATTTCTTTTATCTCCAGCAAAATTTTTCCCAGATTGTTTTCCTTTTCTTTTTGTTGGCGGTAAAGTCACTTTCAAAGCGCAATCTTGTGCTTATTAGCAATAGCTTCCTTTCGTGTGTCCATTTATTATTACTTTAAATAGAATGGTAAATAATTCATGCATTAATAAAATCAAATATTTTATAAATTTCTAATTTAATCAATTTAATAATGTATAAATATACTTGATTTGTTTATGAGACATCCATGTTGCATCATAAAATGAAATGATGCGCCGAAATGACATCTGATGCGCATCGCAAAGGGTTGCGATGCATTAGTGAACACACTACATTGTCAAAAATAAAGTGTGGATGTTTATGAACATTTGACTTTGCAGTGTTGCATTGCAACTTGCGTTTATGAAGTCAGCCTAGCTGTAGAAAATAGAAGTACAAAATATAAGTAGTGTCCCATCTTGTTTCGTTTTCAAGATATGGCGTTTTTTCTAATTTTTAAGGTTATCATATCGACCAACCCCTCTACCTGTGCTTCGAGATTTTGATGCCACCCACCCTCTTCAGAAAAGCCAAAACCACTTTTATTTTTTCCTATCTTCTTTTGTTTTCCAGTTATAGCGCTTTTTTAAGTTTTCATTTTATATCTTTATATCTTTATATTTATATCTTTATATGCATGTTACTTTTTTGATTGATTTAATATAGATCAAAAAATAATTTTTTTAATCTGATCGAAAAAATATCGATTGTAAACTTCTAAATCTTTATACTCTAATATCATCGTGTAAACTTGTCAATATTTATACTTTTGTATCAGTGTGAACTCGCCGAAACACAACCCTTGTCAAGCACATGATTGTCAACATTAGACTTCAAGCATATTGTTGCCAACATGAAGCAAGACCTCCATCATGGAAAATAACAAGATGGCTGTGTTCCGGTCTCTTTTATTCTAGTCATAGGCAACGAAGGTTGCAACGAAAATTGTAATCGAGAATAATAAGGGAAAACTCCCAATAATAAATCAAAATTTTAAGTGTTTTCATCTCAGAAGTGGGATTTACTCGAAGTCAATGTCACGAAGAGTAACATGGGCCGGCGAAATAGCCGTGGACGAGACCGGTACTTCAAATGTACGCGCCTCTGAAGTCCGTCCGCCGGCGGGTAGCGCTAGCTCTTCCGCGAATATGAGGTCATCCACTGCTGCTTCTTCTACTGCTGCTTCAGCTGCTTCCAATACTGCTGTAACCACTGCTGCCACCACCGCTGCCACCACCGCTGCCACCACTTCTGTAACCACTGCTGCCACCACTACTGTCACTACTGCCGCCACCACTGCCATCACCGTTGCTTTGGCAAGCGATAAAAAATCTTCTGTCATTGTGCCTGGTTCTGAAGTTACGACAATTGCCGAAAACATTTCGGAATCTGAAGAGTTGGGCTCTTGTGCTCTTGCAGCCACCGCTATGAGTCAGGCGTCTGCGGATGCCAGTGTACCGAGTGAGGACGTGGCAGGTCATCTGCCTTGTGTCAACGATGTGCAAGCACAAATAGATACCTTACGAAAGGAGCGTGAATTGTTGCTGCTAATGAGGGACGTGGACTCCTTGCGCAGTCGGAACAACTACCACACTCCAATGGATGCTGGTGTCATTGACACCATGATGAATAGGTTTTTGATGACACGTACGATGTGGCAAAGTGGTTCATGGACCTGGAAGACACATTCGAGCTTTTTGAGAGTGATGAACGCACAAAATTTGTTTGCACTCGTAAACTTTTGGACAGAACAGCCCAGCTGGTTGCTCGCACTAGTTCTGCTACTAATTACAGGCAACTTAAGGCCAATTTGCTTGAGGAGTTTGGACGAAGCCATACCCTCATTGAGGTTTACGAATTACTTAAAAACCGGCACCTTAAGCCCAGCGAAAGTGTGCAGCGCTATGTCCTCGAAATGAAAATGATCGCTGACAGAGCCAACGTTCCTGAAAGAGATCTGGTGGACGCGATTATTAACGGTTTAAGAGACAAATCTGCTTTAGCTATGATGCTTTATCAGGCAACTACTCTTCGTCAGCTAAAAACTCAACTTGAACGGTACGAAAAGCTGAGACCAAAATATGTGCCTGTCACTCCTCGTGGTCAACTGAAGCATCCGTCGGCGTCACCTTCTGCAAAACCTGAGGTCGATTCTGCCGTAGTGCGCTGCTACAATTGTTCGATGTTTGGGCACTATCAATCGCAGTGTCCAAAGCCGAAGAGAGCTCCTGGATCCTGTTTTAAGTGTGGCAAAATGGGCCATTTTCATCAGGCCTGTCCAAAAAGTTCCAACGTGATTGCTGCTGTAGACGATGATTACGATTCTCATTTTCTGCAAGCTGTAAATTAATTGCAAGAGGTAAGTGTTGCCTTCTGTCACCGAAATAATTCTGCCACTGATTTTTTGCCTTTTCTTTCTCTTCTTGATACGGGCAGTCCGAGGAGTTTCCTTAGGAAATCCGCTGTACCCTTTTACGTTGGAACAACACTGAGGCCAACTCAATATTACAGTATCGGTAGTTGTCAATTAAAAACTTATGGTTCTTTTTGGTGTAAATTGAAATTTAAAGAAAAAAATTGTCACACATTTGTTTATAATCATTCCAGACTCTGATATAAAATTGCCAATGTTAATTGGCCGAGATTTATTACTTAAGTTGAATATATCTTTATTTTGTATGGAGAGAAAGAGAAGGTACTCTAGAAATGAATTAATAAATATCCAAAATAATTGCAAAAAATCAACTGCTCAAAGTAAATTTAGTTTGTCCAACGATGTGAGTTTTGACAACTTGTGCCTTAAGTTTAATTTGGGAAGACGTTCCACCGCTGTGAATAAGCGAATTGAACCAATTCTAGATTCAGTAAAGGGAAATGATTCTGAGTTAAATGGGAGTGAATTTACTTTGCAGATTCATTTAGTGGAAAGAGCATGTTCTAACACTGAGGGACGCATATGTGTTGCTAGCGGAATTGAAAACCTTATGTTCAATTTAAATCAGGGCTGTGAGGTTTTAATCGATCCTGCTTTAGAAGGAAAACAGAGACAGATGTTGCGCGAGACTATTTATAGTGCTTACTTGCAACCTTCTACTGAAATAAAAGTTGAGCCCGATGAATCTAAAATGAAGATTAATCTAACTGACGATACTCCTTTTCATTGTGGACCCCGAAAGCTTTCCTATGCTGAAAGACTGGAGGTTCAGGGAATAGTTGATGAGTTATTAGCAAAAGGGATTATCAGAAGTAGCAGTTCACCCTATGCATCAGCAACAGTCTTGGTTAGGAAGAAGAATGGTGAAGGAAGATTGTGTATTGATTATAGATTTTTGAATAAAAGAACCATAAGAGATAACTTTCCGATGCCATTAATAGAAGATTGCTTGGAATTTTTGGAAGGGAAAAAGTTTTTTACGGCTCTGGACCTAAAAAATGGGTTTCATCAGGTGCAAATGCATGAAGACTCAATTAAGTACACTTCATTCGTAACCCCGGGTGGCCAGTTTGAGTACAATAAAATGCCATTTGGTTTAAAAAATGCACCCGCCTTTTTCCAGAGATTTATTTATGGGGCACTTAAGGAACTTATAAAGGAAGGTAAAGTTGTAGTATTTATGGATGATGTTACCATTGCAACCTCGGATTTTGATACTCATGTTAAAATAGTAAAGGAAGTCTTAGAATGCTTGTACAAGAAGGGCTTGGAGCTAAGAATCGATAAATGTAAATTTGGATACTCAGAAATAGATTTTTTAGGGTACACTGTAAGTGCAGCTGGAATTCGTCTCAATGAGAAACACTATGAAGCGATTAAGAACTTTCCTCAACCCCAGAATTTTAAACAGGTTCAGCAGTGTTTGGGCTTGTTTTCATACTTCAGAAAGTTTGTTCCATCATTCTCTTCAATAGCAAAGCCAACTTACCAACTTACTGAGGAAGGACGTACAATTTAATTTTGACACCTCGTGTTTGAAAGCCTTTGATGAGCTTAAAGGTTTACTGTTATCATTACCAGTCCTGGCCATATATAGTCCTGCCAGAGAGACAGAGTTGCACACTGATGCAAGCAAAGTAGGTTTTGGAGCTGTTGTGATGCAAAAGCAAAACGATGGCGAGTTTCATCCAATTGCATATTTCTCAAAGACTGCTTCTGAACAAGAGTCGAAGTTACATAGCTTCGAATTAGAAACCTTAGCAATTGTTTACGCTCTTGAGCGGTTTAGGACTCAGTTGCAGGGGATACCATTTACGATAGTGACAGATTGCAATGCATTGGCCTTAGCCTTGAGAAAAAAACAGGTGAATCAGCGCATAGCTAAGTGGGAGTTCAGCTTTGAGAATTACGACTACAAAGTTAAGTGGGGTCTCCATGTGTCACGCGGACGCATTAAGCCGCTGTCATCACATCAATACTGATGAATTATATGATATCGATTTCAATATCCAAATAACACAAAACCGAGATAAGAAAATAGAAGCCCTTAGATCCAAAGTTGAAGTAGGTACTGACAAAAATTTTGAGCTGAAAGATGGACTCGTTTTTAAGAAGGATATAGGTCAAAATCGATTTCAGCTCTATGTTCCCTTAGAAATGGAAGATATTATAATCAGGGTAATTCACGAGAAGATCGGTCATATGAGCGTAGACAAAACCGTCGACAAACTTAGGAGACACTATTGGTTCCCAAACTTGCGAAAGAAGGTAGAAAAATATATAAGAAATTGTGTTAAATGTATAACATACTCACCAGCAGCCCGGGTCAATGAATATAATTTGCACAACATACCTAAAAGACCTGTACCCTTCGATACGATTCACATAAATCACTTCGGACCTTTGCCCTCAGTAAAATCAGTAAGAAAACACGTTTGAGTAGTTGTGGATGGCTTTACGAAGCATGTTAAGTTATATGCTTTTCAATTGATAAACAGCAGTTTGCGTTTTGTTTCATTGTTCTTAGAAAATAAGATGCTCCTATTTAGATTTTGAAATCACATATCGTCCACATCCATATCTTCCAATTCGGGCCATAAAAAGTTCGTTATCATCTCACGATAGCGAACACCATTCACAGTTACTGTCTGACCGGCCTCGTTTTGGAAAAAATACGGTCCAATGATGCCGCCAGCCCATAAACCGCACCAAACAGTCACTCTTTGTGGGTGCATTGGTTTTTCGACAATCACTCTTGGATTATCATTCGCCCAAATGCGGCAATTCTGCTTATTGACGAATTCACTGAGGTGAAAATGTGCCTCATCACTGAAGATGATTTTCTTCGAAAATTTATCATCCACTGTTGCCATTTCTTGCCACCGTTCTGACCGTGCAAATGCAAGTCTTTATGCATAATGTTCATCAACGACGAGCGTGAGAGGTGCAATTGTTGGGCACGACGACGAGTTGCGGTGGACGACTCTGCAGCCACACTATCGCGAACACCAGCAATATTTTCTGCAGTACGAGCTGTACGAGCATGTACTGGTGTTTTTACATCTCCTATAGACCTGGTTTGTTCAAATTTTTGCACGATTTTTCCGATTGTACGCACATTTGGACGATTAAATTGACCGAAAAAATCACGAAGTGCTCGATATGCATTTTGATTTGAAAGCCCATTTTCATAATAAGCCTGAATAACTTTAACGGTTCAAATTGAGTAAGTCTGAAATTGAGAAATGTCAAATGAAATGCAGAAAAAAACTTGACATTTAGGTGTGGTTTATATTCAACATCGGCCCTTAAAATTTAAGCACCCTTTATATACACCTAAACTGTTGAAATTTTCTATCAAAATGACCGTAAATTTTTGTTGAATTTTCTGTTGTTGCCTAAAATTATTATCTTTTGGTGTCATTTAATGAAAATAACCAGAAATTGTTTATTTTTAAACAGAAAGTTGTGCAAAATGAAAATTTACACAAAAAAGGTTTAAATTACTACACAAAAAATTGTAATGTTAAACTCAAAATGTGTAAAAATTTAAAATATGACAAAAAATGTGCAAAATTACACGAAAATGTGTAATGGTGAACATGAAATGTGTAATTTCATTCACGGAAGAAGATTTGGTATCACTGAACTAAATCCACGTGATTTAAAATAACAAGTTCGAGGCAAAAAACAAAAAAAAAAACATCAATAGTATAAAAATAATCAATACAATTATTAGTAAGCTGGAAAGTTTAACTTAAAAGTTTTCCATTTCTATTATTATTTTTTTATTTTTTTAGAAGTGATTACATTATTTCAATTATTTTTTTTATAAATTAATTATAAAATTAATTATCATTTTCTTAAATGAATTAAAGCTAAAAGTGATAATAAGCTACCTGAGTTAACATATGTTTTCACATAACTACAATTTGAATTCAATACTACTGAATACAAAATTATATTATAAAACAAAAAAACATTCTATATCTTACTTATTACTTACTTTTATTTACGCAAGAGTAATGAAATAGACAATGGTACGAAGGAAGGGGCATATTTTTACACATTTTTTGTTGAAAAATAAACACGAAGAGTTTCAACTTTTACACACAAGTTGCGTAAATCCTTAAACATTTTCTGTGTAATATCCAACAAAAAATGTTTAAAAATGTGCACTATTTAGACACTATTAGTCAGAAAAGCGTTGCCGACGATTAAAAATAAAAAAAAAAAAAATAACTGGACATTTCAGCCCTTGAAAGGACTTTGACCTTTGAACCCCCAAAACCCCCCCTGGATCCGCGCCTGCTACTAGGTACTATGAAAAGTCGTAGCGTCTGAGGCCCCTATAACTGGCCAAAGCCGAAAATTTACAGTGGCAAAATCATGCTCTGTATTTGATGGGACCAATTGAGCATGGTGTACTATGAGCTGCTACAACCGGGTGACACCATCACAGGGCAACTCTAATGAACTCAATTGATGCGTTTGAGCGGAGCATTGAAGTGAAAACGGTCAGAATACGAGGCACGACAAGGTAATTTTGCAACATTACAACGCTCGTTCACATGATGCGCAGCCGATCAAAACATACCTTGCAACGCTGAAATGTGAAGTCCTACCCCTCTCGCCATATAGCTCAAATATTGCCCTTGTAATGCCTCCAAAAGGCCTTTTGGAGTGAATTTTTCCCTCGGGTATTCCCGCATACAAAAATCACTTTTGTTCCTATTTTGGCTCAAATTTCGGCACCAAGGACGATAGACCGGTACTTGAGCATACTTTTATTCGATTGTCCGTATAAAACTACAATTTTGAGCAGAAATTCAGGATGTGAACTTTTCATCTTCTACCTCTTTTGCCGTTTATTCCAAACAAAAATACTTCAAAATTGCTAATAACTCATTTCATGCAATTTAGCCATACGAAAGACGATTTTTATTATCAAAAGAATAATGCAAATTTTTTTCTGACAGTCTGAAGCTTTACAATTTTGACCTTTAGATCTTTCTCCTTTCATAACATATTCATGACCTGACTTATAAATTTAATAATAAAACTTTCAATTTGAATGAATAACATCTTCAAGGTTGGTCTTGCATGAATATACAGTATTTTTAATTTTTTTTCTTTCATATTTAGATTTTTTAATTGTTTCTAACATTTTTTTTATTTACGGCGAATTAAAATTTTTTTGCGTTGAGTTTACAGTAAATTCAAAAGTTGGGCTGAGTTGAAAATTTGGGATAAAAAAGTTGGCCTAACTTCACACCGGTGCACGCAAACAAAAAAAAACGTTTATCGCCAGTTTGCTGCAAACGAACTTCGTTTGTCGTGCTTGAAATCGTTATTTGCAAACGTTTCAACAGTGGTCATAATAACAGTTCAGTTGCGAGAAACGCGTCATATAGTTGCAGGAAATTAATTTCGTTTGTCATAAACGCGAGTGATTTTTAAATTGCAGCAATTGAAAACTTCGTTTTTCCCAACTGAACATTTTGTGTATTTTTCCCTTCGTAGTATAAACATAACGCTTATAGTTTAGAGTTACTTTTTGGACAAATTGTTACTATATAAGAAAATTGGTAGTTTGCTTAATACGCGGACGGTGATAGCAGCAGAGTAGCAATCCATAAGAAGACGGACGGACATAATGAGAAAGATTATTAATATAATAAATAATAATGACCGAAATAGCTTGCGGTATTTATATATAAGATATATTTTTAAGTTGTGACAACTGAATATTCGTTTTCGGCAAATACAGCTCGCAAACGAAGTATAGTTGGTGAATTTTTCAGTTGTGGTAAACGAACAATTTCTTTGCGTGTGCTTATACGCATAAAAAGCTACAACATGAACTACAGATATGAAGATTGATAGCAGGTTTGTTGCTATCATCGCTTATGCAATAATTATTAATTTTGTGCCGAATGCAAAAGGTTCGTTAAATTTTTTTTAAATAATAGCGAAACGGGCAGCTTTATTTTGAAATTTTTTTTTTCATTGTCTTACAAAATAATTTTAAAATAATATCTTACAGTAACATGAACATCTTATTTTAACGGTTTAGATGCTATATCACCTTAAAGTTAAAATTTGGAAAACAAGTGGAGTGTTAAATATTTTGGGGGAGGTGGGCATGGTGGAAAAAATGTTTTTTTTTTTATTAAACACTTTAATTTAAGATTTTGTGGTTTCATCATAGGATAAGTCATAGGAAAAATATAGCGTTTTTAATTTTTATGTTAAATGGGAGATAGGCGTGGTTGTGGGCAGATATCAAAAAATTTTTGTTTTTGTCTTGATACAGTCAAACTGAACTCTGTGCCTAATTTTGTTGAATTACGACGACTACTTCCATTTTTTTTTAATTTTTTGTATGGGGCTCAACCACTGTCGTGGTAAGTGACACTATTAAAAAAAAAAACGAATTCACCAATTACGATTTTTTTACACTTGTTGAAAATGCTATACGGCAAATAAAAAGCTTTTTGAGGTACCGTATAATAACACAATGTTTCTTATTTTCAAATTATTTAAAAGTTATTTATATTGACATTTGAAATCAATTTGGTTATTATCATCTGTCGTAGTTCGACAGATGGGATGGAACGTGAAATCAAGCGAAATGTGTGGGGGAAGTGGTTGAAAGCCGTAAAAACATGTGAATTTGAATCTGAGGTGTTATGCCTTTACCTCGGTGAATTCAAGTTATAAGGCGATCTCATTCACAAACTTCTCTGCCACCAACTACAACTTCAAGTCGTAAATATTAGGTGCGTTTTTTTTGCATCGCTATATGCGCTTAACAATATTTTTCATACAAAAAATTGCTTAGCTAAGACAGGATAATTATAGCCGCTTAGCTCATAGTCGCCGATAGAAACACTATTGCCAGATCAAGAAAATGATAGTCTACGTAATTTATTGGCATCACTTTTTGAAAAACAACCATGTACATATATGTCACAAAAAATAAAAAAAAAATCACAATCAAAAGTAAACAAAGCAACAAATGATAAAATATGTTCTATTTGCACAGAATGGCCAACAATCTAGATTTATCTAGATTTATTTGGATAACGCAAAAAGAAAGACATTTCCATAAAATTATATTTAGAAGATTATATATAAAATTAAATTAGAAAAAAAATGTACAAATTCAAAAACTCTGTGTTTTGCTCAATAAAGTCAAATGCTGCTGGCTAGGTTCGGTACTTTAATATCCAAGTCAGCGATGGAATTTTGATGCTGTGTTGATGATCCAAATAGATTTAGATATATTTTCAGAATATTGATTTTTTCAAGAGATTCGATTAAAGTGCTGATTAGTTCTTGTTAAAAATTGCTTTTATTTTTTATTGTGGAATTAATTGTAATTGTTTTTCTTCGGGTTATTATTAAATTGGATGTTGTGGTTGTTGTTATTGTATTTGGCTATGCTGCACTTATTCGACCTTGAGCAACTCAACGTCAAAGGTGAGTGTAGCGTTTGGCGGAATTACACCTGGATGTCCGCGACTGCCATAATCATAATCCGGTGAGCAGATCAACTTGGCACGCTGACCAACAGACAATTGGGCGACACCCTCATCCCAGCCGTGAATTACCTCGCCTTTGCCAATGGTGAACTGGAAAGGCCTTTGGCGATCACGCGATGAATCAAATTTCTTTCCATCAGCCAGATTTCTGATATAGTGCACAGAGACCACTTGTCCATTCTTGGGAAACGTGCTGCCGTCTCCTTTAAGCATTCAATTCAAGCATGCCAGAAAGAAAATCAATGTGGACATTGACTTGGAAGTGGAGTACCTCTTTGAGCCAATCAATATGCCAGAGTCACCAGAACTGGAGCCTGAGATGCCTTCTACACCCGCTGCTGCTAGAAGCATCAAAAGGAAGAGTTCTTGAGACCTGTATTATGCAGAGACGAATTTGTTAGTATTATTACTTGAGTTTCCTCAGAGCTGTCCATTTTGAGCAGAAAATGTGTTACAGTTTGATAAAAATAAACTTTGTCAATTTTTGCTTATAAATAATAATGTTCAATATTTGACAGTAACACGCAATGCTGCCAAGTTTTGAAGAAAAAAGTTAAGCGAAATATTAAGCGCCGATGAGCGTTTTTTTGGACAAGCGTATATAGCGATGCCAAAAAAACACACCTATTGATGAGTTTTTCAATTTTAGTTGATTAGAAATGAGGAAAGCTATGCAGAAAGGTTAAAGCGTAGGAGTCCACACTGTCGTTGTAGAGAAATGTTGAGCGACTTGTTTATAATAAACGCGACAACAGCAACTGTAGCAGCAAGCATAGTATACAAAAACAATAGCTGCTTTCAGCCGACTCTACAGTTGCCGTTTAGAATAACAACACAGTCAGAGCTGTAAAAGAAATCCATTCAATTTGATTTTATTTTCAAAAAGGTGAATGAGTGAATAACGAAATAAGAATCCATTCAATGCATGCAAAACTCATTCATAAATAAAAATGTTATTCCATATTCAAATTTAAAAAAATTTTTTAATTATTCGTTTCATTTATTTCAATTAATGAATAAAAAAATCAATATGAAATAAGAAATTAGTAATTAATAATGAATTACAAATGAATAATGAATAAAAAAATGAATAATTAATAAAATATGAATAAAGGGTAAAAAAAAAATAGTTGAAAATTCTTTGTGAATTGGATTCCTTGTGTAAAGTCGTCATATAAATAAAAAATTTAAAAATTGACAACAAAAATGATTAATCAATAAGGTTTGTGATGCTTTGGTATTTGATTTCCAACAATGGCCGACATCGAAGAGTAAGAATGTATTTTTGCTATTTTAGGGGTTGTTTGTTACTTAATTTATTATCAGAAATTATAATTTTAGAGATAAAAAAAAATTGATTTGTACACAACGTGTTCCGTTTTTTTTGCCGTTCGGAGTCGGGGTTAAACCTGTAGGTCCGGTTCTCGGTCAATTGTGTACAAACTTAATAACACGCACAACACAATTGATCATAAGAAGCTAGGTCAAAGTCTTTTCAAGGGCTAAAATTACCAGTTATTTATTTTTTTATATCTTCAAAACTTCTAGGTCGATTCAGCTAAAATTTTTTTAGAAAATTTTTTTCGAGTACGAGGCTATTTAGGAAAATATCACCGCCTTCCAGTTAGAAAAAATTTTGTTTTAGACGGTTTTGGTCGTATTAAGATATAATATACGTGTTCATTTTTCGAAAAAAAAAATCTTTATAGTTTTAAGAATATACATACACATTTTTAAATCAATATTTAAAAAAAAAACAGAAGCTATAACGGTTTTCGTTAATTTATGTCTAAGAACCATACAACAATTAAAAAACTTTAAACGCGATTTCCCCGAAACTAGTTTTTTTAAAACGGTTCGATAGATAACTCAAAATCCATTGGTTCAATTTCAATGATTTTTTTAGCATTTTGTCCTTTAAGCATCCCCCCTAAATTCAAGTTTTTATTTTTTTTGTTTTTTTTTATATAAACAAAAAAGCGCGCGAAAATGTATCCATTTTTCGAACTTTTAACTTCAACTTCCGCCATAATTAAAAAAAAGACCCCCGGGGTCTTGCGTAGGGGGGATGCTATATATATATATATATATATATATATAAAAATGTCATTCGAATTTTTTATTTCCGATACATGGGAAGGGCCATATTCAACGAAGTGTTTTGGATGTTTTTTTTTCTATGCCATTTTCAGCGCCCTTTATATAAAAGCCTTAAATACTTAAATACTTTAAAAAAAAAATTTTTTATAAAGTATTTTTTATGTACAATAACCTGTATAAATTTAAAAAAAATAATAACTCCTTGTATCTAAAAAAAAATTTTGAAAACAGCTCCTGTTTTTGGTTGTTACACGTTTATTATACCTTAACCCTTAAATGCACAAGGCGCCCGATTTTTACCGAAAAAATATATTTTGTGTAAAATTGAGTAAAAATAAAAACTGCGTTTTTAGTTTTTTAAAAAAAGTGGTTGTATCTATAAAGATACAATGTGAATTTACCCACATCTAAAATCCCTATTAAAATATATCAAAATAAAAGAAATGTGTTATGAAATTTTTATTAATTCATTTATTTTAAAAAGTTAAAATTATCAAAAACTGCAGGGAGTTCACTGTATAATTAAAGATACAACCAACTTAAGTGACCCAGTGAGATGCCAAATGATCGAAATTTTTTCGAACCACTTAAAATCACTAAAGGACATGTTTTGAAAGCAGTCGGTATTTTTTCCTAATCAAAATTATTTATCTGTTCCTAGAAGTTAAACTGTTAAAAATAGTGTTTATTTAATTTAAAAAAAAAAATTTTTTTGACTTTGTATATAATTTTTTTAAAAAGTATGACAAATAAAAGTAAAAACTATTTTTTTATTTAAGACTTATAATATTCTAAATAATATAGAACCGATTTGAAAAAAATCAAACCAAAAATATAGCCGTAGGAATTTCTTGAATGGTTGTATCTTTAAAGATACACGGTGCATTTAAAGGTTAAATAAACATTTAAGACTAAAGCTGGGTCTACACGATACAACGGCTGCCCAGCTAGCATTTGGAAGATTGTATAAGAGCGCGATAAATTCGCGATTCTTTTTTTAATCGTCTAGACCAGTGTCGGCCGACGCCTATGCACGCGTGCTTCGTGAAACTTCGTATATTTACACCGACATAAAACTGGCTGTCGTGCTTTTACACCGACACTGCCGATTATTCGTAGCAAGAGCGCTCAGTCAATGTTTCGCTTTTGGCTAGTTAACACCACGCTTCTATGCAACGCATGCATGTAATTTATTACGTTATTTTATATGCTTACACGTAAAAAAAATGTTCTACCAAATGTGGGAATTAGCATATTTTTTCTTCGAAAATTGTTTTGGGGAAGCGAAAACTTAATTTGTCAGAAGAAAGTAGGACGCGCTACCAGTTTGTTTTTATTTTGAATATTGCAATATAAATTGCATGTTTTAGTTTGCATATTAATGCAATATAAATAATATTTTTGCAATTAGGAGTCGGTAAAATTAGGAGGATGTCATATTGATATTAAATAAATATTGATATGACATAAAATTATGTCATATTGATATTAAAAATAAATATATGCGTATTGATATTATTAATGGAATATTAATTTTAATGTTATCATTAATTATTATTAATAACGCGGCCGCTAGACAATAAAGAATATTGCACATTATTTACCTAGTAATTTCATTTATTTCAATTCACGTTTATACATCTGCAGTCATTTAGAATGCCGCTTAATGTTAATAATAAAAAATTTCTTTAAGCCTCCTGCGAAGTAAAATTTACACAGTGTAAGCTAAAGAGAGAATCTTTGCTCTCACTTGGGCGCACACTACTACAAAACTGAAAGAACTGTGTATGTATTTTTTTGGCCGACACTGGTCTAGACGATTGTCAAGTAGAATTTTATTTTGCTCTTCCAAATGATGCTAATGCGAGTCGTTGTGACGATTTTTGGACGAGTGAATCGTCGTTCACGCATCTTGGCGAGCATAAAAAGAGTGCTTATTGCCAAAAATTGCATAAGACTCTTGAACATGGTATTTATGTGACATCGTAGACGACTCATTCAGGCGATTGATTGAAGGATCGTTTGAAGTAGGAATAAAAGCGCCTTACAAGATTCTTTTATGTGCATCGTAGACGACTTAAATGGAAGAGTCGCCGGCTTGACACAGTTTCTCCCGTTGTACTGAACTTGCGCGATCGGAATACGACATCGCCGACGATTTATTTAATCGCCTGGTCCTATCGCGGAAGAGTCGTCTACGATTGAAAATGCTAGCTGGGTGTACCAATATCGGTTGCTATTTAATGGTTGTGTGCGATTATTGTATTGTTTGGATGTATGCATGCGACGAGTTAGTAGCAATATTGCACGGTCGAATGATTGAAACTGCCAACTGCTGTACGATAATCGATTGTACAGCCGTTGTATCGTGTAGAGCCCCTTTAAAAAGGAAAAAATAAAAAGACACAGTAGTTTCGACTATGTCATAACATAAGACGTAGAATTATTCAATTCGCTTTTGATGACATCTTTTTTAAAAAATATTTAGCAAAATATTTATTCCATACACCTGAGGATTTGACCTTTAAAAGAGTGCCGGAGAGGGTTAATATGTATGACCGACCCCATTACTTTTGTAAAAGGAACATTTTTGCGTTTGACACCTTTTCCCTCCGACCACTCCTAATATGTATCACCGACCCCCATTACTTTTGCAAATGGAGCATTTTTGCATTTGACACCTATTCCCTCCGACCACTCCTTAGGGGGGCTCCCATACAAATTTTATGGTTTTGTCGATAAATAGGTAGCAAGTTTAAGCAAACAAAAACATCAAATGTTGGCTTTATATTTCATCAAATTGTGTAAAATTTATATAAGTTAGAGAGTTCTAACATGAATTTTTGTCGCATTGAGGATCAAGCAGACCAACAAGTGCTAACATCAACATTGTACGATCAGTACTTTAGGCTCACCAAAGGCTCAAAAAGTTATATAAATACCGACACCTGATCACTATCAACCACCCTACTTACCTCCGAGAATGACGTATTCTACGTCAAAAATACAGTACACTCTCACAAAGTCGAACTTTCTAGAAATTAGAACCTGCCATTTCAATATTGAACGCTCTGTAATCAGAACCTGGTTCTAATTTCTGGACGTTTCTTTATTTATTCAATTCAAAAGTGATTTTTGCTCATTGATATAAATATAAATAGGGGAATTATATGAAATTTATGTTAAAAAAAACGTTAAATATTAATAAATAAAAATCCTTTTGTGTTAACATAAAGTTTTTAATCAGTTTCATTATTTTCTTTTACATTTCTGTAAAAAAAATGTCCGGAAATTAGAACATTTCAGAAATAAGAACCTTGCGTGTAACAAAGTGGTTATAATTTGTGAGAGTCTACTATACTCTTAAAAAAAACTTGTAATTGATTTGTATTTCTTATTATAATTAAACCCTCCAGGGGCATACATTTTTGGTTTTTGATATTTTTTATTTATAAAAAAAAAAATTTTTTTGGTTGAAAAGCTGCAATAATACTGCTTGTAGGTATTAGCTTGTTGCGCGCCCGCCGCAGGGTAAAATACTACTTTTTTAATTTATTATTAATTTTTATAAATGCATAATGTAAATTTATTGAAATGTAATAAAACTTTTAGCATATTAAAAATGTATTTATTTATTGTTGATTTGAATACCTAAATTGCACTAATTTCATGAAAAAGTGGGAAAAGCCTGCGGGAGAAATTTCGACACAGCAGGGGCGGTAACTACGCCCACCATAAAAAAACTTTGTAGATATCATATTTCGTATGTATGTGTTCCAAAAAATGCAAAACATTTATAAAAAGCAGAGAAAAGATTTTTTTTTTAATTTGTGCAAATATGATCCAATATGGACATTTTTTCGAAACTTTCGGGACCGATTGGCACTGGTAAACGTTGTCGTAAAAAAAATTTGTTTTGGTTTCGTTCTTAGAATATAAAAACGCATAAAAAACCTTTCAGCCCCTGACATTTCCAAAAATCGCAAAATAAGGGACACTAAGTTAGCTTTTTATTTGGCTTGAATTTGGTCACAAAGAGTATCAATTGAAATTTGCAAGTAACGGATTAATTAAAAAATTTTGAAAAATCTGCCCTGGTTTCCCCAGATTTCCAATAAAAAATTCAGTGAATTTAAAAGAAAGTTATATTAAATTAATATAAAGCTAAATCCTTCTTATATAGTCCTTTGAAGTTGTAATTTATAAAAATTGACAATAAATTGGAAGTAAAGTAAAGTGATTTATATCCGTTTTCGCTTGATCTCAGTCGAAAATTCTCTCCGTGTACATAAATCACATTCGGTTTTTTATTCTCTTTTTGCCCACTTGTTGTATGGGGACGCATCACTTGCGATACTTTTAGCCCAGAGCTCAGGTGTACTCTTCATTGTTATTACATCGTCAGACCAGATTTGACAACGATAGATTTCCCAAGTAAGACAAGTAAGACAAGTAAGAAGCCCTAACGAATGCATAGACAGAAGCTATGTCGATTTTTAAATCGAAATAATATTTAAAATTTTTAATAAAATGAGTCTTCGAGTTTTGACATCTTAAACACCACGTATTTCCACAATATTGACGAAATAAATATTTTATGAAATATTAGTGCGTTTATTTTGTTTCAATAATAGAAAAATTTGAGAAAAATCCGCCAAATGAAAATATATTTTTGTAAAAGTTCAATTTTCCAAGGAATGCTTCGTAAAATATCAAATATCAATGTTTTCTTTTAAATATACATTCTATTGAAAGTTATTTTTTAAAGATTTTAATGTATACAGACAGTTTATGAAACCCTGCATCGGTTCATTTTCTGTTAACATGTGACAGGTTTTTGTAGACTTTTGCACATTTATTTTCTAACTGCCAATTGAAATTTGGAATCGTTGGGCGTTGGTGTAACATAGAATGTGCTTTGAATTGAGCTTGTTTTTCTGTCCTCCTTGCATAAGGAAGTTGTCGCGAAGAGTGTCAGCCAAAGAAGTTAATGTTCTCCACGTTAACCCCTATGAATTTTTTGAATCCAGTTTTTGTTGCTGTTCAATGCATTTCAGCGCTTCAAGTACACATTTTCGCTTTTATGTCTGAACTTTATCGCTTATGTCACGTCATCATTTTGAAGAACGACCAAATTGAAATTGGATTTGGGCCAAGGGTAAGGATTTTATTTGAGGTGTCTGTTATCTGAAGTGAATGAAATTCAGAAGTTTCATGACGATATACGGTCTTGTCTTTACAGTTGAGCAATTGTAGCAATGCAGACGATTATTTTTATAACATCTACATGAACAAACACAAGTAAAATATTTAAAGTAAAACAAATTCTTTTCAACTAACTCATATTATAGAATAGGAGTGATGCTCTTAACCATCATTGAATGATGTGTCGGAGAAATCATAAACAGATAACCCTGCATTAATTTGGACGGAAATATTTTACCACAGAGCTCATATTTCTTGCAATAAATCATTACATACTTATCCCAGCAACCTCCAATTTTGCATAGCTTTAAATACATATTTTTGTTAGCAAATAAAGGGTATCCCATTAAAACCGCCTATTTAGAATTTAGCGTTATTTTTTATGCTGGTATTGCAGAGGGTTGTTTGAAAAAAAATCACGTGTGAAGATTAAGGTTTAGTCATGCAGAAGTACAACGTAAGAAATTGTTAAAATTCATTATCAAAATGGTGAGAGTTTTGTAGAGTCGAAAGACAACCATGATACACTAACAAGGTAACTCGGATAGGAAGAGAGTTTGCAAAGTATAGTCCTTATTTTACATATTTTCTTATTATAGATGCAAATGCAAAGTGAATACTAAAATCTAAACATTTAGCATAGCATGCAAATAAAATAGCTTAAAAAGGATTTTATTCTTAAAGTTATTTTTTAAATAAGATGTACAAAAATTGAATCTCAAAAAACCGTTAGGATTAAATTTTTATTCAAACTAGCTTTTTCCTAGCGCGAGAGTAAGTAAGAGTAAGAGAGTTAAGTAAGTTAAAACAACTTATAATAAAAAAACACTTGTTACCTCAATTATCAACTTTATTCTGATTCTTCAATTATTTCTTACTACTATTTATATGAATAATTATGCTTACATTAACAGTTTATGAGTTTACAACACAATAGTATTAAAATGATTGAATTAACATTTTATAAGTTTTACAATATTGCACAATCCTAATGTAGGTCAATAAATAAAATGTATTGCACAATCCGACTGCGGTGATTAAAAGAAATGCTTGCGCTACTTTTAAATTCGTTGTTCTATATACTCAAGTTATGATGACCGCTTTGGCTTTGCTGGTGGAGCTTGTATTTGTTGTTGTAGCTGCTGTTGCTGTTCTTGTTGTTGTTGTTAAAGGTTGCTTGTAGTGTACGTAACTCGCGCGTTGCTGCACCAGAAACTATATGGGAACATAATAAGTATATTCGAAGCTTTTCTTAGACCAATATAAATTATAATTAATGTGTAAAAAAAACCCCCTTATAAAATGCCCATCCCAGTTTTCTAGTAGATGGATATTAGGGCGTATCGAAAAATTTAGATTGTATTCTAAGAGGTCTCAAAAGTTGCATGGGGTTGTCAAGATCACCCAAAAAAATTTTAACGAAAAAAAAGGATGTCTTCCTGCCCCGCAAGGACAAAGTTGTTTTTTGAGGAAAACAGTAAAAAATAACGACCTTTAAATGCTTTGACTTTTATAAAAAAAAAAACTACGTATGTCTTAAAGCAAAAGTAAGTATAGGCTTAAACTAACAATATATTGGTAAACACGATGCCACTCACGATTCTTATCCACAGTGTCTTGTGTGAAGGATATTCGAAGCAAAAGTTGTAATCGTGATAGCACAGAACTTTTGATTGTTACCCAATAGTCAACATTTTTGTGGTATTGATTATACTGTTAACGTTAACGTATACTGTTAACGGTAACGTACACTTGAATGCAATTTTTTAGCTTTTTCAAAAAAATGAATATAAGATTTTATATCTCGGGTACCAGAAATGGTACCGAAGAAACTGGTACTGTCTAAGAGTTTTAATTTAAAATACCAGCTTAAGGTCACAATTTTATTTTGTACTTCCAAATTCTTGAAATATTTTTAATAATTTTAATTAATTTTGACAATATTTGCGCTCAAAAGAATGAATTTTCTTCTCCAATATAGATTCTAGAATTGATTATTTTTAACACGCTGATGTCCTACAAAGAGTAGTACATTCTTTTCTCGCTTCCATATGAATCGCTACAGAAATCGATTCTTTTATTCACTTTTAAATGGATTCTCTTAAATAAAAAGCATTAATTTTCGGAAATGAGGAAACAAATCAAAACAGACTGATGCTTTTCTCACTTATACCAGAATTTGTTTTAGAATCAATTCGTTATTCACTTACCAAAAAAGTAAGCAAGGAATCTAAAAAAATTTTCTGTAGTATAAATTATTATATAGGTCGTAATTGATTCTGGCTGGAATAAACAGTAATCAGTAAACTTTTGGTTGATAGATTTCAATTCATAGGTTTTGCTTTAAATTTATATATTCTTTGGAATACGCTCTAAAATCTAATTTTCCTGGTGGGTTGTTGACTTTTATTTATGACGCTCAAGAAGAGTTTGAACTTTTGTCTTACAGCGATTTTGATTTATTGTTCTATCTCATATATTCGCCAACATTAGAGTGCAGATATATTGCATATGAGCGAGAAAATATATAAAGGAAATTGAATTTCAAAATAAAAAAACTCAGGAACGGTGCTTTAATTGTCAAAAATTTTAGTTAAAATTTTTGTTGTTTGAATTTTTATGGTTAAAATTTTGTATGTTTAAATTTAATCATATTTCAGGCGTTGTTATAATTGTTTTATAATGGTGCGTACCTGTGATTTAGACAAAACATATATGATTTGTTCTGTTATATGTATGTTTGGGGCAAACGTTTTCATATTTTCTTTGTATGTAGTAATTTTCATATATTCAAATATACTAATACAAACAACAACATCTTATGTTGTTATGGCTGTCTCTCTTCGATTTCGGAGTTGGAATACAGAAGTATTACGTATACATATGTGCTACCTTATTAGCTTTGGGCACAACCTTTTTTGAGTTGCACAGAGCTTTAAAGAGAAAAGTTTTTCTCTCTGAGAATATGAATAAAGAAATTGTATGGTTATACTCTTTGAATTTTAATTAAAAAAAAATAAATAAAAAAAATAAATAACTGGCCATTTCAGCCCTTCAAAGGACTTTGACCTAGCTTCTTATGATCAATTGTGTTGTGCGTGTTATTAAGTTTGTACACAATTGACCGAGAACTGGACCTACATGCTTAACGCCGACTCCGAACGGCGATGAACGGAAAGTTCTCGTTCTCAAGAAGCTTTACATGGCGTTTTGATTACTCTCTGAGGTTTGCCATTGTCTGCAGAGAGGTGGCGGCCGTACAGAAAAATTATTTTAATTCAAATAATTTTCTGTCGCTGCTGGGGTTCGAACCTGGGTTTCCAAAGTTCTTTGACATAGCGGCCACGCACTTTAACCAACTACGCTACGGACGCCACTGAATGAATTTTAATTAATTATTTAAATAATGGTTATCCAATTTATATAGCCTATGTCCCAACTGGGTATCATAGCTATCCTAGAGAAAAAGAATTTTTTAAATAGCGCATGCCATTCTCAAGCGTTTCACAGCCGAACATACGTGAGTTATACGTTATATAATAGTATATATATTGGATGAATTTAAGATTATGTGAACTAATTCTAAGAAAAGTAATGAAAAACTAGTGAGGATAGAAAAATACACTGGAATCTACACCCATATAAAAGAAAAAATACTTTTAAAAGCATGAGTAAGACAGAGCTTTTAAAAATATTCGCTTTATTCAGTGGCAGTTCCGGAGTGCTAGAGGTCGACCAAAGGACTTTATTACTGTGATAGCAAAAAATTTTCTTTAAAACAACAAAAATTCAATCAAACGAACAATGAGCTTCGGAAAGGCGGACTAACAGACTGACAGACAGACATTCTTGAAATTGACAGACAGTCTTTCAGATGGACAAACGGATTGCTTAGTAAGCCTTTGCATTTTTGCATAAACTTTCGCTTGCTTTTCAACATAAGATTATTGTCACTCTCACAATTGATATTGCGTGTATGAAACTTCATTGACAATATTCTTGCAGAGAGGTATTATACTTCTCTCACGGATGGCTCGATGTTGTTGCCTAGTTGTGTTGGAAGAGATCATTTACCAAACAAACCATTGTACGCAATGTGTAAATGAAACCTGCGATCCATTTGTTTCTATTGTGGCTTTTGGTTGGAAGCTGCATTGCTTCTACAAAATAAATATCGCCCATTTCAGATTGAGGTGACCTATCAGTCGCACTGACCATCTCCGATTTGGCTCAAAATTTGTTTTTACGTTGGGTTTTGTTAAGAAACCCAATTCCGGAGTTTAAAGTTTCAAAAAATTTTTTTTTTGCAGAGCCACAGCCATTCGTATGCCAAAATAGAGCCTATTTATAGACAACGTAGCTCAGTCAATTTAAATCTAAATTTAAATTTTATTAACTAAGGTATCATTGCAATAGTTACCTCCTCTTTTTAAGGATACAATATAAAACTTTTAAAAAAATTGCTGTAAATTGACCCATTGTTAATTTCAAAGTTTAAATCCATGCCAACAACAGACGCTATAATTTTTATTCAGTTTCTTTATTTTGGTTTTTTGTATGTTTCAATACCTTTCCAACGATATAAAATTAAGGTGTGCTCTTAAAGGGTTCAGAAGTTATGGCGTAAAACGCGCAGTGTTAAAGAATTTTCAATACAAATTGTTCTAGCTTATTGCTGTTTCTAGTGACCGTAAGACTATTTATATTTTTGTCGCAAATATTTTTGCTACCACAATAATCAAATCCATTATTGTAGTTCAAAATTAAATGCAGCATTCGTCCTATTTGCTTCATTAAAAAAAATGTTTCCATCGATGCATTGACGAATAGCTAAAACAACTGCATTACTTAATATTTGAGCTGCAAATCCAAACCCTCATATTGTCGAATAATTAATAAGAAATAAGTCGGTAAAATATGTCTATCCGTAACTTTCGGCAACATTCGGAAGGGACTGGACTGGTCGATTTTATAAAGACCTCCCAACTAGCCATCCCATTCTCACTATTTTATATTTTTTCACTATAACTATTTAACAAGATTTGCACGATGAGAAAATATAACTCTAAGAAGCTCACGCACAAACAAAAAACTCGATGAAGCAAACGGATGGCGGTCCATTTGATTAAAAGCAACTAGGCTCCTATAAACAGAAAACAATAAAACACAGCTAGCAGTTGCAGATATTGAACAGCAAAATGTAACATGTTACTGTTAAAACTGTTCAGTTTGGTTTCTATCGAAAAGTGTCGATAAGACGAATGAAACTCTAGCGGACATTTACGATGTTTTTCGAGAACTTTGCGAAGATTGCAAAAAAGAATATGATACTACAACATTACTGAGAAGAGAAGAGCTGGGGTGGGAAAAATGGAACTGGAGGTTGGTAGACTTGCAAACGATTTAAAATACCGGCAGCTCAACTCCAAGTCCACATTAATTTAACATCTTAAATTTAAAATCCTATCGTAATCTAAAATCCAAAAAGCCGTAACAAGAAACAAAAAATAAAATCTAGTTTCTAATTGATTATGATGAATTTAGCTGAACTAAACGTTATTTCTAAATTTTAAACTCATATAAAAATTGACCTTTTAAATTTGAAATATTTGCCTTTTTATGAGGTTTTGGCTTCTCCTGTCAAAATATGAAAACATTTTGATACGGCTTTTTGGATTTCAAGTGACGATGTTGTAAATGGAGTACAAAAATGATCTCATATTTTTTTAATATTTCAATAACAACCTTTAGGAAAGCGAAATTTTGAAATACTTTGGTTTATGTTATTTTAATTAAGTTTTCTTTTATTAAAAATTCTGAAAGCTTTAGAAAAGCATTATATAATTTTCATGTTATATTCAATTTTCTTTGGTTATTGTTGTTCCTGTTTTTAAATATTGTGTTTTGTTTATGTTGTTTTGAAATAAATAGCTTAAGGAAAGCAATATTTTACGTTACATTAAGTTTTTGTATTATTATTTATAAAAAATTTTCAAATATATAAGACGAATTGAATTTCAATTATGATGTATTGAAGTTCGAAAATAAATCGTTCCGTAGACCGTTGCGAATTATTGTAGCTTCTCTAGAAGCAATATAATTGATACTTGGAGGTGTTGAATTGTTTGTGGAAACGATAACATCATGTTCCGTTTGGGGTACATTATAGCTGAATTACAATACTGCGTTAGGTCGGTCGGCCTTTGACCGTACTTTGGTCTACGTTGTAAAAACTTTACGATATAAGCTGTCAAAACGGACGACCTCAAACTTTGCAAAACTAAATGTTGCGTTGACAGATCGTGCGTCTATCATTTTGGTGATGCCAATAAAAGCAGCTATACTAAAAATCCCACAAAACGTCCCTTTTTCCGAAATCATGCAATTATAATTTTAATCAATAAAAAATTAACAGATATTGTCATAAAATCATTAAGAACCATAAAACCAACTTTAGAAAGCTAAGATATTTTTATTAAGTGTAATATAATCTGCGAAATAATGAAAATGTCACATATAAATGTGAAAATTCGGACTAGAAGCTTCAAAATAAATGAACGCTTTCCAATTTAATGATAAAATGTGAAATTAAATTAAAATTTAAAATGGAATTTCTGGAAACACATTTCAGTTTTTATGGCAAAAAATGTTTCTTTGATTGATCGATATTTTTATATACTATATATATATATATGTATATTGTTTTTTTTTATTAAATGTGATTGCTTCATATCATTATTTTTCTTGTTTTTGTCAAAATTACTGTATTTATTATTATTATTACTGTTAATTTTTGCCGAGATTTTTGCAAATTTTGAGAACAAAATGTAGGAAATTTCGTCAACGAAAGCAAGTTGGAAATACGTATGGAAATATTCATGTAAATTTGTGTATGGAAGTTTTTTGGTACGGTGCGTGTTTTGGGGCAATTTCAATCAATTTTTATCCACCTTGAACACCAGAGGACGCTTAAGTACAAATTTTAAGAAAATCGGTATATAGTGGTTTTCATGTACGCTGAGTGTTGGGCTGCTATCTTTTTTGAACCATATTGAACACCAGAGGGCGCTGTAGTACAATTCTTTATGCGATTAGAATGAAAATTGGTATATTGTGGTTTTGAGGTACGGTGAGTATTTTGGCGCTATCTTCTTTGATCCAACTTGGACACCAGTTGATGCTGTAGTACAAACTTTTCACAAAATCGCCTAAAACTACAATATGCCTACCATAGGCGTAGAAGGATATCACCAAGTGGTACTCCATTGTGAGTTTCAATGTTATGCGACTTTAATTTCCATGCATGGGCGGAGCCACACCCCCTTGACCAATTCCTGTCCAAATTTTTTAGTAGAAATGCATCACCAAATAGTAATTCTATTCTAAAATTCAACGTTTTGTGACTTACTTTCATAGGCTATTCGATATCAAAAATTGTAATTGCATGGGCGGAGCCACACCCCCTTGTACAATGCCCGTCTCGGTTTTCTAGTAGATGGACATTACCAAGTGGCAACTCCATACCGAGTTTCATTATTATGCGGCATTTAACTCCAAAGCTATTTGATACCATAAGTTTGACTTATATGGGCGATGCCATGCCCCCTTGTGCAATGCTCACTCAATTTTTCCAGTCAAAGGACAAGACTAAATAGTACATTCTTACCGAGTTTCATTGATGTGTGACTAATAGTTCGAAAGTTATACCCACAATTTGGGAAGCCGAAAAGTACCACACCCTTTTCCCAACGCCCATAAAATTTTGCCAGTGGAACGGCACATGTAAATCGAGGCCGAACACCTAATTCCAATGTTGTGCGACCTATAATTCCAAAGTTATTCGATATTGCAGATTCGAGCTGCCACGCCCCCTTGTACAATGCTCGCTGAATCACTTGTAATTAGTGAGTACTTGGGTACAACTTTACAAAAACAAAATGAACGGCATTTGCCAATCTACCTAGCCACAACATTCCTTTGTGTGTTATATTAGGTCTGTTTCCGTACTTTACACTGTGTAAGATTTGTGTAAAACGTGTGCTAGAGAGTAAAAACAAAATGTGAGAATAGTTGCAAAAGTACGGAAACAGCTTCTAGTAAGTTTCGAGCACAAAACAGCTGATTTTGACTTTAGACGGCAGCACAAAATTTAAAACACTTTCACTCAAATTATTAAAAGCCATTTGTAATGCAAAACTGAACAATTACTTAATTTTTATTTATTACTATTTATTTATTGTACGTAAATTTCTTTTTAGGCACACAATTTGTGAGTTTATTTATCGCAAAACATAAACAATTATGAAATGTAATTTGACATTTGCTTCTTCTTATTGATGCTTATTCTTCTTGATGCTTGTTCTTACTTTACTCGAAGTCTCGAGTTCTAGCACTCTCTGTGCACTTTGTGTGCTCGAGAGAGCGATTTTATGCTTGTTCTTCTTCTCCCATTTTAAGCACAGAAAGTACGGAAACAGAAAATAGCGTCCTACAAGTTACACAGTGTGCGTACGGAAACAGACCTATTATTCAAACAATGATATTAAGGGTATTCGTCCTCAACCAACCTCATTAAAATATCTAATTGACCACTATATAAGTTTGCCATTTTGCATGAATACCCTCATAATATTATTTATAATATACTAAAAAATGCATAAATTTTAATAAGATATACAATTGAATAATATTAATATCATGCTAAATTCATCAAAATCATTTTTATACTACTGAAGCAGCATGTTAATTTAAAAAATTTGATCAATTTAAAAAAAACTCGCATCAAAATATAAATTCCCACGATAATCCTATGAAAATCTGAGTTTTCCATCGGAATCCAAGAATACCCACATTTTAGCATTGCTCAACGAAAATGCAACCCAGCGTTAATATGGAATGTCAAAAGCACGACCTAGTAGAGCATGTCGCTGCTCATAGCGTTGATCGTACGTCACCCCCTCAAATTCATATTTACGGGATGAGGTCGACGCAATGCATGAGGTCATATTTTGTGTTGCTTCATAAGAACCCATTGTTTCTAGTCGAGCTGTCAAAGGCCAACCGACCTAACGCAGTATTGTAATTCAGCCATTATGAGCGCAGCAGATGTTATGTTTTGCAGTGCAACACAGATATTTATTATTTCTACAACTCTTAATGGACTGTATCTGCACTTCCTTTTTTCTTCAAGAATTATACGCCATCGACCTAAAAAAATGCAATGTAGTAAGTCTAAGATTTCATATAAAAGAAAACTTATACAAACCTTTCAAACGACCAATGCAGCGTTCTACAATGTATTTGTCTTCTGAATGAACTTGGTGCAATTCACTGAGTCAATAGGAAAGGCTCCAGAGGATAGCCGGTGTCACCTTGAATACTAAATTAAGCTACAATTTGTTGAAAAAATAGATTATGCTACCAAGTAGCCATGGTGATCTAGAAAAAGCTATCATGAGCACTTCTGCCATATCTTGCAGTTATTGCCAACATGTTTGTGTTTTCATTACAAACCTAAAGGATCTTTTCGTAATAATGTTTCAATAGTTTAATTATCTGAAAACAAAAAATACAATCGTTGCATTTTTACTATGCCTTCCTTTCCAATTGAAGTACACGTTTTCATTTTCTTTTGTCCAAAGAATCGTAATAAAACCACCCTCATGCACCCTATTACTACATTCCATCAATGCACCCTATAACTACAAAATTTGTAAATAGGTTTTATAATAAGTCAATTCGTAATATTGAATAAATGTGGTTTAATATAAGTTCCTGCAGGAATTTTATACTTTTCAAAAAAAATATTCTTTTGTTGAATTCTTGGGCTCAAATTAACACCCTTATTCTGGCGCTTAAGTGACAGTGACACAATTGTGACAAAGTGTGGGGAATGACTATTGTCATATTCTTCTATTCTAGCAGATAAGTGACAGACCAAAAAAATTCAATTTGTCATTGCCAGCTGTCATCACCTACGGAGCAGGTGACAAGCTAATTTTTTAAAATCTTTTTCTTTAGCTTTCGGTGTTTTATAAAATATTAAGAACTATAATTGTTTAATTGTACGAAAAAATCATAAAAATAAATAAATCAAAAATGGCAGCAGAGTATATAATAATATATTCATTAATTCTTGTCGAAAGAAATAATAAAATCGAAAGGCGAAGGCTGCTGAAACATTTGCGCGATACCACCAATCCCTTTTCTCTACAGGAAGTTTATGCAAACATTCCAGAAGCCAAGAAGCCTTTGTTGGGAATTAATTCAACAGCCTGAGCCCCATGATATTCAATGAACGGGTTTACCTATTCCAATACGCTTCGTTTCAATTCTTTATTTTTACACCCATGGTTCTTATCAAAAATGTGTGGGAACCAATTACACAGTCCCCATGAGCCAAGCTTCAGTTTCACGTTGCTTGGGTGAAATTTCTAAGCTAATAATAACCGTAAAGGGAAGCGAAATTCATTTCCCGCAAACTGTGATGGAGAAAACTACAGTGAAAACTGGGTAAGAAATAGAGAATATGTGGGAACATGTATATAATTATATCGCTTTTAGATTTGATAGCATGTACGGTATTAAAGGAACAATCGGAGCGTTGACTGCACTCATATTGCAATTTCATCTCCTCCTGCAAATGACATCAACAATCCATTAAGCTTATACATGAATCGAAAAGGATATTACAGCATACATGTGGAAGCAGTAAGTTTTGTTGTCTTTATAGCACTTATGTAGAAAGTGTTGAATTATGTATAATTGTAAACTCTTCACAAAAAAATTTAAACCTCAAATCTTAAATATCTACTTTACTTACAGGTTTGTGATCATCTTTTACGGTTCACAGCAGTTAATGCTAAATTTCCTGGACAACATCTGATATTCGCATCCACCTAATGAGAAATCACGCTGCGCATACGTATGCTTGGCTCTTGGGAGATTCAGGGTATCCCTTAGAGCCATGGCTTCTAACACCCATTGCTGAACCGTCAAATCGGAAGGAGGACAAATTTAACAAGCTTCATGCCAAAGTTCGTAACTGCATTGAGAGGGCATTCGGTGTTTTGAAAGCACGATTCAGGTTCGAAAAAATACAACGTTTGTTGTTTATTGATGTGAACATCAATATTATATATATATATATATTTTTCAGCAGGTGTCTTCTAAAGCATCCAACTTTACACTACAGTCACGAGAAAGCCGCAACCATAACATATGCATGCACTATTTTACACAACATTTTAATAACAAATAGAGTTCCGATAGAAGTTGAAGACATTTGTGAACTACTTCCTTCAAATAAAGCTGCAAATGGAACAACCAACAATCATGGCAATTTTAGAGAAGGCCAAATAATAAGAAATCGATATGTCGAATCCTTGCCAGAATAATCTGGTAGATAATCTGTATTGTTAATTATTCTATTAATCAAAAAATACAACATAAATGATCAACGTCGTTGTTGTTTTATAAGAAAAATAGCTTAGACCGTTTAATAAAAAAACTTTAAACATAAATTTACTATTTGTTTATGTTTTCCAAAGCTGAACTTATGGCAAAAAGGGCATCCTTTATACCCCAAGCAAATTATTTGTTTGTTTCATCATTAAAAGTTGTCTTTCCTCGCGTCGTTGAAGACTTCTTAGAGCCTCCTCCATCATGGCATCCGGATTGGTCTTTTTTGCTCTGGCATTCAAATTTTAAGATGGAAAAGTTGTTGTAAATCTATCTCTTCTGCTGATAGGCGGGCGGTGTTGAAGTTTTTGGAGTTGGTGGCTGTGTTTTTTGGGGTAAAAGTGGTTTAGGCAACGGCGGTGAAAACGACTGCAGTGGAGACAACGGAGGTGAAGAGGAAAACGTTGCATCAATTACCTAATAATATATGTACAACATTACTCATTCGAAAGTTTCAGATAACTTTTATCTGTTACCTCTTAATATTACTTAAATAAATATTAATATTAAATATTATCTGTTACTTAAATATTACAACTGGCTCATAACCTTCTAAATATTCAGGCGTTGGCGTTGGTTCTGGTGCTGCAACAGCTGCAATATCCTGCAAAAAATAAGTGTTGAAATTGTTTAAAAAGTATTTTTTTCATTCTAACCTGCAACCCTAGTTGCGGCAATCCCTTAAGGCCGTCAACCGAAATATTCCCAACGGTCTGCAGCTCCTCGAACTCGCTAATTGCTGTTCCTTGTGGACCTCCACCAGTAAGCAGCCTCTCCACCCTGGCTTTACGTGCGCGACAACGCAGTTGGTTTTTCCATTGGCTCAAATTCTGTAAAAGAAGTGTTATAAAATAATGAAAAACCACCTGTTTGGGATTTTTCCCCAAACTTTATAATTATTTAAATCAGCACCATAGCCCCCCCCTAAGTTTCAAGTCACAAAAAAAAGTTCAACAAACTAGTTTTATATTCTTTGCAATTGCAAAGCATGTACCAATTTGTACAAAAGAATAACTGTCCGCATTTGTACAAAAGAATAACAGTGGCTAGGTGCGATCCTACATACATTCGCATGTATATATATTTATATACATAACAGCGACGATTGCAGTCGATGGGTTTTATGATACTTGTCACAACAACCAAAGATCATTCGTTTTACTGAAGCAGCTGTAACAAGAAGAGTACATTTTAAGAAATTAAATAAGTGAATTTGAACTTAAGATAATTAAACAAACTGAAACTAAAAATAGAACTTCAAATAAAGCGTTTTTTTTTTTTCTACGTAACTGATCATTGGGATCAGAACCAAAAAGAACTCCTACATAAAAATGGTGCCGAAACCCGGGACAGAAGACTTGTCCGTAAACTTAGCGCTTATTAGCTTAGCGTAAATTGGCGCTTTGTCTACTCTATTGTCAACGTATATACTATACATTTCCTGACGAATTTCGAGCTAAATTTAACGGATCATGGAGACGACAAATTCAGCTATTGAAGATCAAAAGAAAGTCTTTAATCATATTCAGCGTGTGGCCAAATAAAAGGATGCTCTATCTAGAGGCTATGTTCAGACTGTTCTGGAAGACCTGGAATGAAACTTCAGAACGTTTAAAGATGGTCATGAACAAATCGTTAACATTCTTCGCGAAAATTCTATAATGGAAAGTGATGTGCCTTACATAAGTACCGATACTTATTACAAATGCTACGATGCGTATATTTCTTTAAAAACAAATTTGCTTGATTTAATGTTTGAATTTGACTCTCCACAGACTCCAACAGTCCACGCAAGTACTTTTGCAGCCTCAAGTCGAAACGAAACATTTTGTGCTGGAGCCAGACTCCCTAAAATTGATCTGCCAACCTTTTCAGGGGAATATCTTGACTGGATTGCCTACCGTGATATGTTCAAATCGCTTGTACATCAGAACAATTCTCTCACTAAGGTACAGAAATACTTCTATTTGAAAAGCTCGTGTTCTGGTACTCCACTTAGTATGGTTAATGAATATCCCGCTGCAGAATCCAGCTATGAATTGGCTTGGGATGCTCTTGAGAAAAGGTTCCACAATGAACGCAAACTTGTAGAGCAAATACTGAAACGTTTATTTTCAATTCCATCCTCTGATGGTACGTTTAAAAATGTGAAAGCACTTTTAGATACCACTAGAACCTGTTTATCTCAACTTAAATCACTAAACATTGATATCACTACATGGGACTCCATTTTAATCTACCTGATAACTCAGAAACTCGATATGCAGACTCGAAAAGAATGGGAACAGTCTCTAAAAGCTAGTGCGTATATTCCACCCATGTCCGAAATGCTGAATTTTCTGGAAACTACATTTCGAACTCTCGAATCAATTGAAGAAGAATCAGCTGTTCCAACCCCTAGTACTTACGGGAAGGAAATTCGTAGAAAGCCAACAAAAATGGTGAGAGCGCAGACAGCCTCGTCTATAAAGGATAACAACTGCCCTTGTTGCACAAAACGCCATCCTCTCTACAAATGCTTCCGGTTTACCACTCTGTCTCCAACGGAGAAGAAGAATTTTGTAAATCAACATCGCCTTTGCCGAAATTGTCTTAATTCTGGGCATATGCAACCATCCTGCCGACTCAACACCAGATGCCACATCTGCCATGAGCCGCATCATACTATCATACACAACGAGTTTTCCAATAACAATTCACAACCATTATCCCCACCTGGGCAACACAATACAAATGGAAATACGGCTTTCCAGTCACCTGCTACTACCTCTACCCCTGACTCTGCTGCTACTGTAAGTACAAATGTGTCTAATCTCAACGCTAAAAATCTCAACCCCGCTCTTTTACCCACGGTGAAAGTAGTCATTAAAACCTCAACTCGAACATTTTTGGTAAAAGCTCTAGTAGACCAAGGATCTCAACTCTCGTTCATGTCAGAGGAACTTTCACAAGTACTTCCAATCCCGAAGTATAAAACGAGAGTTAATGTCTCCGGTATTGGGGGAAATCAAGCAACCACCGTGAAAAAATCCACTCGATTCACCATTTGCTCGAAATACAAACAACATTTTGAATTGCAGATAACTGCACTCTTCATTCCTAACGTCACTTCATATGTTCCAAATAAAATTATTCCCACCTATATTCCAGATCTCTCAGATTATTTTCTTGCGGATCCAGATTTCTTATCCCCACAAAAGATTGATCTTCTTTAAGGAAATGATGTGTATGGCGACCTACTTCTACCTGGAATGAAAAAATTCGATAACAGTTTTTTATTACAAGAAACTTATTTGGGTTGGATGATATCCAGTTCTCCAAAATCACACGGGGAAACAACAATAATTTCTGCCAACTTGTGCTCCCTAGATGAACAATTGCGTATGTTTTGGGAACAGGAAGAATTGTTTGACACGAAAAGCTTATCAAAAGAAGAGGAACTTTGTGAAAATTTATTTAAAAAAACGCATACCCGTGATGAAACAGGTCGATACACGGTGCATCTACCATTTAAAAGGTTACTTCAAGGTCAAGAGCTACCTAATTTTTACCACACGGATTTTAATGCAATGAAAAGGTTTAAACAGCTAGAATCGTCATTTAAGCAGAGACCACAATTCGCCAACGAATATTTAAAATTCATGACGGAATACGAATCCCTTCAACATATGGTTAAACTTGGTGAGTATCCTCATGCTATACCACAAAATGCTTATTTTTTTCCTCATCATGGCGTACTCAGAGAAAATAGTACGACAACAAAGCTGCGAGTTGTTTTTGATGGTGGAAATCGTAAACCTCCTCAAACGTCAATAAACGAAGAATTGTCTCCTGGCCCTGCTCTACAAAATGACTTGCCGACCATCATTACCCGATGGAGAAGACATTGTATTGGGTTTATTGCAGATTTGGAAAAAATGTTCCGACAGATAAATGTCTGTCCCGAGCATCAGTCATTCCAATGTATTCTTTGGAGAGATACTACAAGCAAAATATGTGTGTACGCTCTGAAGACTGTTACTTATGGTACAACATGTGCTCCCTACTTAGCGATTAGAGTACTACAGCAGCTAGCAGCAGATGAAGAAGAAAACATGCCAGAAGCAAGCCAAACACTCAGAACTGATGCATACGTCGATGACGTCATATCTGGTACGGATACCTTACAGGAAGGCTTGCAGCTTTAATCTCAATTATCTCAGCTTTTGAAATCAGGTGGTTTTCATTTAAGAAAATGGAATTCAAATTCATCTCAACTCATGAAGAGTATTCCAGAAGAAGATCGTCAGACAAAAAATTTATTTTTAATCCAGCAACCAAAAATGTCAAAAGCTCTTGGTATAAATTGGGATACTAACGATGATTATTTTTGCTTCTCCATAAACTTTAAATTTTCTGATCCTATAACGAAAAGTGGTTTACTTTCAGATGCTTCAAAATTATATGATTCCCTCGGATGGCTATCCGCCACAACCATATTTGCGAAAATTTTATTCCAACATCTATGGAAATTGAAACTTGATTGGAAAGATAATTTGCCAGATGAGATCCAAGCTGAATGGATCAATTTTAGACTGAAATTGAAAGCTCTTGAAAACATTCGTATTCCAAGATGGATTGGGTATAGGCCCTCCAAGTCAACAGTTGACCTTCATGCATTTAGTGATGCTTCAAAATCAGCATATGCAGCTGTAGTTTATGCCCGACTTACCACCGAATCTGGTGAGGTATTAATCAACTTACTACAAGCAAAAACAAAAGTTGCCCCTCTTAAAAACGAAACAACTCCCCGATTAGAATTAACTGCAGCTACACTCTTGGCAAGATTAGTAGCTAAAATCAAGGCCAGCGTAGAATTCAACCTTGGCAGCATTGTATACTGGACTGATAGCACAATCGTGCTAGCGTGGTTGAAAAATAAATCTTCACGGTTGGAAGTCTATGTGGCAAATAGAGTCCTACAAATACAACGCTTAACAAATATACACGATTGGAGATATGTTCCATCAAAAGATAACCCTGCAGACTGCGCGTCACGGGGTATAATGCCCGAACAATTAATTCATCATGATCTCTGGTGGAAAGGACCTCCTTGGCTTCAAACTACATCTGATGCTTGGCCTACTTCCCCTTCTGAAACCTATTATGAAGACAACAATACCCACAACAACAACAACAATGTCGCTGTTCTCCTAACAAAAACAACTTTTCCAGAGATTGCGCTGAAATTCTCAAAGCTGTCTACTATCATACGTGTAACGTCATATATCCTCCGCTTCTTCAACAACATAATGAAAAAACTGCAAAAAATTGAACGAGAAACTGGATTCCTCAAAACGTATGAACTAAAGAACTCTCAGCATTTACTCATGAAATTGACACAGGCAGTATCCTACCATGAAGAGATAAAGTGTTTGAAATTGGGCAATAGGGTTTCGAATTCCAGCAGTATTGCCAAATTGTCCCCCTTTCTGGATGAACTGGATATTCTGCGAGTTGGTGGCAGATTATCAAATGCATCAATTTCTTATAATACTAAACATCCAGTTTTGTTATCAAAACAAAATCCTCTTTCTTATCTTATATTTGCAGAAGCTCATATAAAAACTTTTCATGGTAGCCTCCAGCTCATGCAGTCCTATGTTTCCCGTTACTATTGGATCGTTTCTGCACGAAATTTAGCAAAACGTGTCCAACGTGAGTGTAACGTTTGCTTTAAGTACAAAGCGCAGACATGTCAACAACTTATGGGCAACCTGCCAGCTGTTCGTCTACAACCAACCCGACCGTTCAAGCATAGTGGACTGGACTATGCTGGTCCAATAAACATCAAAACGTCTTCTCTTAGAACAGCATCCACCTCCAAAGGATATATTTGTCTTTTTGTATGTATGTGCACCAAGGCAATTCACTTGGAAGCAGTAACCAGCCTAAATGTTGACGCTTTTTTGGCTGCTTTTCGGCGCTTTACTGCACGCAGAGGTATATGCACAAATTTGTATTCTGACTGTGGTACAAATTTCGTGGGTGCCAATAAAGAGCTTCAAATCTTGTACCACCGAAACAAGGCTTCTCTTCCTGAGCATCTTGCAGCAACTCTGGCAAATCAAGGCACAAAATGGCACTTCATTCCACCTGCTTCACCCCACTTTGGCACAGTCCGCCGGTGTTAAATCAACAAAGCATCATTTACGACGCATTATGAAAGACCGCATACTGACTTATGAAGAACTTAGCACGCTTCTTGCCCAAATTGAAAGCTGCCTAAATTCTCGGCCTTTATGCCCACTATCTAGTGATCCCGCAGATTGTAATGCACTTACTCCTGCACATTTTCTTGTTGGCGAAGCAACTAATTGCATCCCTGACGATGACCTCCTTGAGGAACACATTGACCGACTAAGCCGTTGGAAATTAGTTCAACGCCTCAATAAAAGCTACTGGTCCCGCTGGAGTAAAGAGTACCTATGTCGACTTCAATCACGTCCAAAATGGAACAAAATTGAAACAAATTTAAAAAATGGTGACCTGGTATTACTCCTACCCGAGCGAAGCGTTCCTGGTCAATGGCCACTTGCTAAAGTGGTGGAATTACACCCCGGTGCAGATGGCTTGGTTCGAGTAGTCACACTCTACTGCAACGGCAAGTACCTAAAACGTCCAATATAGAAACTTTGCTTTTTACCATCCAACGATGTCCACAAAGATAATCAGAACTCCACAGCCTAAGAAAATACGTTCTTAGCGGGGGAGAATGTTTGGGATTTTTCCCCAAACTTTATAATTATTTAAATCAGCACCATAGCCCCCCTTAAGTTTCAAGTCACAAAAAAAAGTTCAACAAACTAGTTTTATATTCTTTGCAATTGCAAAGCATGTACCAATTTGTACAAAAGAATAACTGTCCGCATTTGTACAAAAGAATAACAGTGGCTAGGTGCGATCCTACATACATTCGCCTGTATACAGCCGTGCTCAAAAGAACTAGGCACCCTTTAAAACCACCTGAAACAAAGCGATTTGTTAGTTTTCAACCAAACTAAAAACGCAGAAGATGATTGTTTTAAATTATTTATTAAAGAATATTAATACTTTGTTGGTCCCCCCCCCCCTCATTTTTATGACCTCCCTTACTCTACGCACCATACTATAAACTAAGTTTATGCAGGTTTCTTCAGCTATGTTGTCCCATTCTATTTTCAAAGCATTTTTAAGGCCTTCTTCTGATGTAATGTTATGTTTCCTTATTGCCTGCTTTAATTGTGACCACAAATGCTCGATGGGATTTAAGTCCGGCGACTGGGCAGGCCAATCAATGAGCGGCACGTGGTGTTGTTGAAACCAGCGCATAACTGTATCGGACTTGTGACAAGGTGCGTTATCTTGTTGGTAGACAACGTTTTCCATGTTGGTATGGCCAAAAATCCGTGTAAAAGATGGCATAAGTGCATTGTTGAGCGTATGTATGTACCGTTCGCTATTCATACGACCCTCGCAAACAAACATTTTACCTTCTCCACTCGCAGCCATGCAACCCCAGACCATTATACTGCCTCCTCCGTGCTTAACAGTAGGTACCAAGCAGTCGGGGTTATATTCTTCACCTACTCGACGCCTTACGTAGGTAACACCAGGTGATCCAAAAATCTAAAAAATCAAAGAAATAAACGTGATTTTAGCTCGTATAATTTTAATGGGAACTGTGTCCTTAGGTGATGAAAGTCATTTTTTCATTAGTTAACAATCTAAGTAAACACTTCTGGAAATTTGACTCATCAGACCACACTACATTTTCCCAATCTTGTTCAGTCCAATATTGATGCTCCAAGGCCCAATTTAGTCGCGCTTCCACGTTCTTAGGTGAAAGCCATGGCATCTTCCTAGCTCGGCGACCATTCAATCCTGCTGCTGCAAGACGTCTTCTCACCTTCTGAGAGCTGATTTTGCATCCTGAACGGACTTCCAACTCAGAAGCTAACTGAGAAGATGTTTTTTTCCTATTTCTTAAGGACGATCGCATCAACTGCCGGTCCATACGACTAGATGTCACCAGTTTTCGGCCTGTTTTTGGTTTTTTTTCATGAGATGCAGTTTCGTCATAGTGTTTTAGAGCATTCTGGACACCACATCTGGAACACTTCATTACTTTTGCAATTGATTTCTGCGAAAATCCTGATTCATGCAATATTTGTATTTTTACGCTGTCATCATGCAAAATTGGTTTGCATTTTCTTCGGTTTCCACTAGAATTCATGTCAAAAAATTTCACTTCTATGATATAATTCAATTTCCGTTTTTATATTGACTAAACGACAGGTAAACTTATGATAACTAAATTTGGAAAAATTGTATACTTTAGCACTTTCGACAAGAACATCTCATAAATTAGACTGTATGTCTTTATAACCGGTTTTAAAACTTTTTGTTTTTCTCTTTTGTTAAGTGTAAATAGAAAATAATAATTAAAGATTAATAATTGCTTTGTTTCATGTGAATTTATAGGGTGCCTAGTTCTTTTGAGCACGGCTGTATATATTTATATACATAACAGCGACGATTGCAGTCGATGGGTTTTATGATACTTGTCACAACTTATCACAAAGATCATTCGTTTTACTGAAGCAGCTGTAACAAGAAGAGTACATTTTAAGAAATTAAATAAGTGAATTTGAACTTAAGATAATTAAACAAACTGAAACTAAAAATAGAACTTCAAATAAAGCGTTTTTTTTTCTACGTAACTGATCATTGGGATCAGAACCAAAAAGAACTCCTACACCACCAAACTATAAAAACTACCTCCTTCCACTTATTTGGCGTGCGTGTTGGTCCTATCATGGAGTTGAGACTAGCTGATAATTCCTCCCACAGTTCTGCCAACAATCATGGCCTTTGCGCTGCAAAAATTAAAAAAATTATCAACTTACATTTTTTCGTTCAAATATCCTGTTACGTCTTCAATTTGAATTTTTCACAATAAATATATTGACACATGTCAATAAAGTCAAAAACCTTTTCATCATCATGTGGGGAGTTTCAAAAACTTTCTCCGTGTCCCCTTTGATGCAGAATAAAATAACACGAATGAATAACAAGTGCATAACACGGTCGGTGACAAAATTTCAATGACAGTCTATTGTCACTTCAACGCCAGAATAGGGGTGTAAATCATAAGTGGACATAGTACTGTCTGCATTTTTTGTATAAATGTGAAATGTGTGTGGATTTTATAAAAAATGGTGCATCCCAGTCATGCACAACTTGTCTTTGGTAACCACCACCACCAAGAAGATTTAAAGTTACAGTCAATTGAATGATAGGTGGGATGTGCGTCGAACTTTTTCCACATGGTAAGTCAAGCAACCGCAATACAGTCAAAAAAGTTTCCTTTACTAAGCGGAAGTTTTTCAAAAAACTGAACATAGTAATTATTTGCAATTTTATAAATAAATAAGTACCCATAAATTAGCTCTTACATTGCGTTAGGAAGTTCCAATATATTTGCTTTATTTCTTAGGTTTCTTCTAAAAAGTGAATTTTTTTTATAATTATTATTTTCTGCATTCACTTCTCTGAAAAGTCCAAATGAAGTAAACATTTCAGTTTAATATAATCAATGGAATGGGTACAAAGTACACTTTAAAATATTTATTTCAACTAAAACGCTGTCGCCTAAAATCGATAGCTAAAAACGATTATCAATTTGATAAATCACGTTACGTAGAGCAAAAGTTATGATTTTGATTATCAACTATCACCTTAGCCGATTCCAACCCAGGTAAAGAATTAAAACTAAGAATAGACTCAAAAACAAAATGAAACAGCCTTTTTGATATGTTAGAACGTTTTCATAATCTTAAAATCAAATTCAAAAATCTATGATAGACTTGCTAATGTCATAGCTATGAATATACTTCAGGATTTTATAAAGTAAATTATTTATTTACTGTTTATATATTTACAATAATAATATGATATAATATTGTTTATATTCATAGTATATATTTATTATATAGCATAGTTAATAAATGCTATGCAACGAATAAAAATAACAGTTGAGGCATATTGTCAACGAGCATATATATGTAAACAAGGCCAGGATTGCCTTAAAATTAATGATAAATGAAATTGAAAAAAAAATAGAACCGACTTAGCCCAAGAAATGTTAAAAAATTGAGCAATAGAATCAAGCAGCGAAGAGCGCAGCTCTCTGAGATTTAAAATTGTTTAATTGATCCTCACTCCACATGCAGAGACCAGAGACTTTGTCCGTGCTTGCTAGCTTCGAAAGAAACGCAAAGAAAAATAAATATTCGAAGAGTGTGCTTCTTTCCTGCTGGACCAGCAACAGTGATGCAGCGCTTCGATCGTAATTCTAGGTGAGCTACTGCCATTTCGGACCGCTGGGAACATATAAGCTTTAAATGTAGTGGTGGCCATACACGCTCATGAACCCAATTATTTATCCATTTATTTTTTTTTCTATCATTTGACCGAAAAGCTCAGTATTACTGCCGTTTTATAAAAATTTACCGAATTTCTACAAAATCTTTCGTTAATTTTTTTATTTACAAAAAACTTTGCAAAAAATCACTGCAGCACACTAAAATCACCATATATTCAGAACTTTAAAAAATAATTATTAATCCAAATATACTATGCACATTTTTTCAAATAAATACACTCCAATTGCATTTCTATATTAGTTGCAGCAATTTTCGTTTGGCAAAATAATGTGTAATTCTATAAACAAAGAGAGAGAGAGAGAGTATTTGCTTGCAAAACTTGTTAGTATAACTTTTTTTTGTAATTTCTATCAAGTAAGAAAAGCAGAGAGACTCAAACTACAGCCATGATAGTGAGAGTGCATAGACTTATTTTGAATTGCAATAATTACATAATATATTTAACTTTTTTTTTTATTTTGTTTTTTTTTTTTTTTTTGGCACATCTGTGGCTCATTACCGTACGAATGATATAAGAATCATGCCCTTTTTGTATTATAAATATTAAAAAAGTGTATCACAAGATTTTTGTTTGCGTATTAACACTTTAACTGCCATGAGGCACATACGGTGTGCCTCAATAAAATGTCCACGTAGGCTCTGAGGCACAGCGTATGTGCCTCAGTATTTGATTACACATTAAAGTTCACGGTTTAAAATTAGTACCTCGAAATGCAAATCTGTAAACGTAGTTCAATTTCGCATGGCCTGGCATACTTAAACCTATCTTTAGCGCATCATTTTTATATCCCCACGATAAAAAAACCCCTTTTTACTGGGGTATATTAATTTTGTCACTCCGTTTGTAAGGCCCATAAGGAAGCGTGGTAGGTATAGAAAAATGTATATATTCTTGATCAGCATCATCATCCGAGTCGACAATGATCAAAACGAAATTGCACAAATATACAAACAAGGCCCAGCACATGTACCTCAAGACGTATACATTAGGCCGTGAGGTACATATGTTGTGCCTCAATATAATATTTCAAAATTTCACAGATATATAAAAAAAAAACATTTTCTGATATTTTGTTCGGAGTTTTGATACCAAAATACACTAGATCTGTAAAACAAAAAAAAAATGGCCCGGAGGACCCTATATTTTTTTTGTCTGGTGGCAGGTTAAGTGTTAATATATAGATTAGCTTAGAATTGTACATTAGGATGGTAGATTCGGATAAGAACGTTTTCGGTGCATATTTTATAAAAATATTACGATATGACAAAAAATTTAAAAATTTGCCCTGCGTTTTTCAAAAAATTAAAAAAATTAAATAAATATTTCTAGTGGAAATAGCGAAAATTTTCTTCGGTAGAAGTTTAATCATTTTTTACGGGCTTCCCATTTCTGAAATCAAAATGTTACCTTAAGATGGTAGAAACTGAGGTCCGGTGGGTCAGTACTATAAAGGGTCAACTGAGGTCAATGAGTTCTAGAAACAAAAAATAGGTCTCCCTAAAACACAAATATCGATTTATCATTCTTTAATATCGGACAGAAAATATCGAAGTTATACAGAAATATGTCGATGCCGAACCCTAAGTTCGGTAAAAAAAAAAGAAAAGAAAACTTTTTCGAAACTTTCTTTCAATAATGCTTCAGATTAGCTGGTGTGCGGCGAAATTTTTTTTTTCGAGACGGTCTAGTGTAGGGACGGACACATTTTGCGCACACTCTTCGGTAGTGGGCGCCGGCGTGCACCAAAGCGCACACCCTCGGCTGCCGGATGAATTGGGGTGTGAATTGGAAAGGGGAACGGAAAACTATGAGAGAACTAAGAGCGTAGATTTATAGAAATGTGAGAGCGAGATCATGATTTTAAGTAAAGCAAGTGTTACATATTCTGCATATTAAGGGGATGATTTTTTAAAAAGGAATTATTTTTGTTGTATAAATAACGATGTTATTTGCTTGCCAATCAGGTCAAGGTCTTCAGGCGCATTTATAAAATTGTTTTTTAGAAGAATTTTTTTGCATATTTATAAGGACCTCCGCAAAACAATGTCACGACAATAAATCTACCTCAACGGTACTTAACTTTCATATTAATTTCTGCCTTAAAAACTAAAAAATTACCGGTTATTTTGTGCTCAAAATATATATGTGGGGTAAATTTTGACTTTTATTTTTGCCTTAAAAAAATAAAAGCCTAAAAAATACTTTTTTGCTCAAAATTTTAAAAGTGAAATTTTAATTAAAAAATGCACACTCAGACAGGTCTTTACATTATATGCTGAATATTAACGAGTAGTAATAAAATGCCCTTAATTTTGAAATCACTGAGCAAGAAACATTGGTTTTGGTCGGTACTGAGCGCAATTAAGATTTTCGCAATGCAGACCTGCGTTGCCACTTAAAACATTTTATTTTACCAAATTTTACTTAAAACCGGCCCCAAATTTGTTTGCAACCTATGTAGCAACAAACAAACAATACATCCTTTGTTACTTTCAGTTTTCACTTTATAAATTTACAAAAAAAAAACAAAAAAAAATATGTAAGTTTGTTTACAAAATGTAAAATTCAAGAATTTGTTTTTACTTCAATTATTTCTTTATAAGTTAAATTATTTTTTAGAAATATATCGGCTTTAGTCCTTATGAAAATAAAAGATACATCTGAAATAGTTTTTGGCATTAGTGATATATAACAGGGTTGTTTTGAAGTGAATTAATTTGATGTCAAAGTTTCTAAAATTGTAGCAAATGAGCAAATAAATTGTTGCTTACAATTATTTTTGTTTGAGTTAATTCTTAATTGTTTGGAATTCTGAAATTTTTCGAGCCTACCTTCACTTCAAAAATTTAATTGGAACAAACCAACCAATCTACCAAGTAATATTAATACAATACTTGAATTAAAAATACATCAAGTTAGTATTCCGAAAAAAATAGTGGGAGGTTTGTATGAGAGTCTGCTTTGCGAAAATCATAATGCGCTCAGTGGTACTCTCTTATTCGTTTCTTCTTCACTCAATTTTTCGCTCTTTTACCTGTTTTCGCCTGTGCACTTTTTGCCCAACTCCAGTCTAGTGTACGTAAAATTTCTTGTTGCTGCTTGTTGTTCCAGAAAAACTTTGCTCTCTAAAAATTTCTCTCTTGAGTTTTGTCGTAAACATTTTTACATATATCGATAAAACATACTATAAGCTTTAATTTCCATTCTTTCGTTTTTTTCTTAGTTTTTTATTACAATTTAGTTTTACTTTCAACAAAAATTCAACAATTTACATAGTCAAATTCTAATCAAACAAAAATCCAGGGTTATCGGAAAAACATCGATGCATTGAAAATATCGATATTGTGGCAACTCTGTAATATTTTTTTTTGTTATATATATATGGCAACTTCTGGGCAGTCAGTCGGTTACAAGTGAGTGTACAGAAAAGACATTAATTTAAAGTAATAAATAAAAGTTGTAGGAAGTATAAAAACCTTAATTGAACTAACAAAGAATAAAACTGTTAATAATTATTAGACGAACGTCACACATCAGACTACATTTCGGAAAAATTATTAGAGACATGTGCAGAATATAAAGTTTAAAAAGACCGGGTATCAGTTGTTATCACAGACAATGCGGCGAATATGGTCAAAGCAATTGATATATCATTCAGGAAAGTTAAGCATATCCCATAAAAATTGCATTGCATACACAAAAATTATGCTAGTTATTAATTCGACAACTTTAAGAAATACGTCAACAGTATAATCAATACCACCAAAATTAAGACTATTGGGTAACAATCAAAAGTTCTGTGCTATCTCGATTGCAACTTTTGCTTCGAATATCCTTCACACAGGACACTGTGGAGAAGAATCGTGAGTGGCATCGTGTTTACCAATATATTGTTAGTTTAAGCCTATACCTACTTTTGCTTTAAGACATACGTAGTTTTTTTTATAAAAGTCAAAGCATTTTAAGGTCGTCATTTTTACTGTTTTCCTCAAAAAACAACTTTGTCCTTGCGGGACAGGAAGACATCCTTTTTTTTCTCAAAAATTTTTTTAGGTGATCTTGACAACCCCATGCAACTTTTAAGACCTCTTAGAATGTGAAATTAAAAAAAAAATTGTAATTCGATACCCCCTAATGTGCATGTTCTCAAGAAGCTTAACATAGCATTATTTACTCTCTGAGGTTTGCCATTGTCTGCAGAGAGGTGACGGCCGAACAGAAAAATTAATTCAATTGAAAAAACTTTCTGTGTCAGATGGAAATTGAACCAGGGTTCTCTGGCGTATGGGTCACGCACTCTACCCACTGCGCCACTGCCAAAGTGTTGTTAACCTTTTTTCTATGCTTTAAAAATTAGGTTAATTCCAGTGAATCGCACTATTTTTCCCATTGTGCATTGTGCATCTTAAAGTTTTTTTTCAGAAAAGAGAATATTAACTGGCAAAAATTCTGCAACATTTAATCAAAGGACATTTCCTTAGAATAAGAAAAATATATCGTACTGAATTAATTTTGTTAATATTATCATGCTTATCAAATATGTATAATTCATTTAATAAATTGATATTTTGTTCTAATTATAATATTTCGATTTTTTTTATAACAAATATATTTGTTCTCGTAGAAAATTTCGATTGTTTCGAATATTGCTACACCTGCTTGTTTGACGAAGTTCTCTTTTTACTTGTTGTCTTTCTATTCTATAATCGATTTACTTTGCATTCGTTTTCCTCTTTCTTAACCTTCATCCGCCCAGAAGAGTCTTTCAGACTCATTTTTTTTGTAAGTCAATAAAATCTAAGTTATGGATTCAAATGTGACGATTTTTGTAGCAGACTTTTAAAATGAAGTATAATGAACTGAAAAATATACTTTTGAAATAATTTCAAATATTTCAAATAATAATAAAAAAATCTATATAGATAAAAAAGGAGCTTATGTTTTTAAGGCCGCAATAGACTCCTAAACTACTCGTCCGATTAGCATGAAAATTTGTGTATGGAAGTTTTTTGGTACGGTGCGAGTTTGTGGGCTATCAATTTTGATCCACCTTGAACACCAGAGGGCGCTGTAGTACAAATTTTTTACAAAACTGCCTAAAACTCATATACTGCTAATGCGATTAGAATGAAAAGTGGTATACAGTGGGTTTCATGTACGTTGAATGTTCTGCTGCTATCGTTTTTGACCTATCTTGAACACCAGAGGGCGCTATAGTACACAATTTTTACAAAACCACCTAAAACTCCCAAACCGCTCATGCGATTAGAATAAAAATTAGTATATAGTAGTTTTCAGGTACGATGAGTTTCTTAACACTATCTTCTGTGACCCACCTTAAACACCAGATGGTGCTGTAGTACAAATTTTTTACAAAATCGCATATTTTTTGTTGTTTTCTTAGGTTACATGAGCAAATATTTACAAAATATAAAATATTTCTTAAATTAAGTTAAATAAAAATAATTTCCGTTATTTTCACATCAAAAACATGAACATATCTTGAAAACTAGGAAAAATTTTACTACAACGATATATTTAATACAACATCGTTGCTCAAAAATGAGACAAAAACAATCAGAAATTTAATTTTGCGACTTTCGAGTCAAATATCTCCGCTGCTTTTGTATACATTTTGTTAAATTTTTTTTTGTCTTAAAGCTTCATCAAAGTACTATGAAAACCTTATTGCAAAAATACCGTTAGTTGAGTATATATATACTATTTTTATATATACTATATATATATACTATATATACTATATATACTATATACTATATACTATATACTATATATACTATAGTATTTTAAATATTTTTTTCAAAAAAGGTCTGAAATTTTGGAGTTTTCCTCACATTAAGGCTCAAAATTTGTTTTTGTTGTAAAACTAATTTAAATTTAAATTCGCAAATTTTCAACTCTATTTAAAACATATAACATTTATAAGCAAAAATTATTTCAATTTTACGCAAAAATTAAAAACCATTTTTGTGATTCAAAAAGCAAGGCCTACCCCTAGATTTTTTCGAACAAAATTTTTTTTTCCAATATTGTGTTTTTATAATTTTGAAAAAGTATACAAGCTAAAAAATTAATTTATTAGAAAAAATTATCTAAGTATCTCTTGCCAATCAAAAGTTATAGCCAATAATGTTTATCCAAAATATATATACAAAAAGCAAAACGCTGTCTGTGTGATGGCTGGAAACTTCAAAATTACTTAGCCGATAGAACTGAAATTTTGGCAGTACATTTTTTTCAAGTACGAGATGGCTTAAATTTCTGTCACACCCCCTTTTACCGCCCACAAATCAATAAAAATGCTATATTTCCTACGGTTTTCGTCGATTGGGCTACATTTTGGTAATTTAGTCTGTATGCTTACTGTCGGCAACTGTACTAAAACAGGGTAATGTCCATCTACTAGAAAACTGGGATGAGCATTATATAAGAGGGTGTGGCTCCGCCCATACGATTAAAATTTATATTATCGAAAAGCTTTGAAAGTAAAAGTAGCAATACTTACATACAAACTCAAAATGGAGTTACTATTTGGTGATCTCCTGCTACTGGGAAACTGTAACGGGCAGTAACTGTATTTATTTTATTTTTTTTTATTTTTTTTATTTTAAAAGGATTTATACAATAATTAATTACGATATAAATACGGAGTTAAGCAGTTCTAGCATCTAGGGCTTTCGACTGGCTGATATTAATATAAGAGTTAGATAATGTTAAAGTTTAATGAATTAAAAGAAAAAGAAAATATATGTATAGATATATTGTATATAAGTATGAATATATATAAATATATATATACGTATGAGAATATGTAAAATTATAGAAAATAGGTTAAGATATTCCTTAGATTAAATGTAGCAAATTACAATCTTTTAAGAAACTATACATTTTCATTATATTTTCATATGTTGGCTGGTTTAAGATAAGGCCGAGAGTTCGAAAAGTAAAAGTTTCTTTGTGCTGTTAGTCGAGGGCAGATGTTTAAAATATGGTCAATTGAAGCTGGGCGATTACAATATGGGCAGTTATTTGGGCTTGTGCCGTTAAGAAGGTGCTCGTGAGTTAGCCTTATCTGTCCTAGGCGAAGACGTGTGAAAGGTATTATGGCGAAGGTTATTGCACCGCTTGGGTAAACTGGTTTATAACAATCAGGGCTTAAAGCAGAATAATGGTGTATATAGGTATTCTAGATCTCGGTGTTAGCGACAACAAAATTAACTTTATTTGGTTGTTGAAAATTGAGCAATTTCTTTTAGAGAGACAACTTAGTTATTGTAAATATAGCTGATGCAATAATTACAAGGAATTCTCCTCACTTGCCAAAAAATGAGTAATTGAGCAAATGAAGTTGACACATTAGATGACACAATAATTATGCCGAAATGAGAGAATTGCGCGGGCTTCAGTTATTGCTAATATTGATGAGCTTAGGAAAGGATTGTGAAAAGAAATTACTTATTTTGTTGTGTGCATTATAGTTTCAACTGAGCTTTAGAATGGCCACCACAAAAAGAAAATTTCTGACTGATGATGAAATTATTCAGGCGCTTCATGCCGAATCCGATGATGAATCAAATAATAATGAAAGTGATGATGAAAACTTTGATGATTCTTTGTCTGAAGAGAATGATGCAGACTCTACTGAAGAAGATGCAGTTGAAGATAATGACGAAAGCCTTGAGAATACTGAAAAGTATATTGGTAAAGACGAAAATATCTGGTATTCGTTACCAATAGAAACACGTGCCTTCATTTCGACGTTCAGCGAACAAGGTCGTTTTACCTTCGAGTTACAAAGTGGATGAACCAGTCGATGTTTTTCCTCTTTTTATGGACGACAATATAATCGGCATGCTTGTAAAGTATACGAACTTGGAGCAATGAAAAGGAGTGGGAGTTCTTGGAAACCAATTTATATTAAAGTTAATAAAATTAATAAAATTAATTAAATTATTAACAAAGTTAATAAATATTAAATAAACTGAATTTAAAAAAATTAATATCAAAAAATTACATTTGAATAATCTTATTTCTTCATAAAATCATAGTGGAGTCTTTCAGACTCTTCTGAGCAGTTGTGTTACAAAAGCTTTCTGAGCTGGTGAAGGTTAATTTTATTTACAAAACATAGTAATTTGAGTAATTTGACATAGTAATGAGGGTCTAATAAAATAAGCATTTGAACAACAAACTAATGTCTTGCAAATACATCCGTGCAGCTCTTTAGTAAATTCTATAAACAATACAATTGAGAACGGTTTTGGTGGTTAAAACTTCTGATGATAGCGTTTTATGAATGTAATTAAGGCGACTATTGTCTGTAACAGAGCTGTAAAAGATTCAATCATTTTCAGTTTTCATTCTCTTGTTTAAAAATTCAAAAGCTGAACTCTTTTTTTGTAGCATTCAAAGTGTGAACTCTTTAGGCTTAAGTCTTTAGGCTGATTAAAATTGTTTTCAAGTCATGAATTGCAAAACGTAAAGAATGCACACTGAATTGAAATTTTAACGAGTGCAACCATCGATAGTTGCAGCCGAATTGAAATTTTAGTGAATGCAGACGGCGATGGCTTCAGCCGCAAGGATTTGTTGTTGTCTGAAGTTGTTTTGTGTGTATTTGTATATGCGTGTGTGACTGTTGGGCATGACTGTGATGGGTTGCCATTGGCTTGATATCATGTATAGAAAAAGTATTATAAAAAACAAATTGGAGAAGTTAATTTTTATACATTTTGTTAATAATATTTATTGTTAATAAGCACTTTATTATTCCAGAAAATGTCAAAGGAAAGACAAAAGAATGTCACTAAGATCGGCCGTCGAAAACAAATGACAACAAAAATGCAAAATGCTGCTTTATATTTAGTAGTATTTTATGGTAGTAAATAAAATGTCCAGTGTTTCAGAGTTGAAAAGAATGATAAAACTGAGTGCATTCATCGTATTTCTTAAGCCTACAAGAATGGGATTGATATTTTTCATAAGTCCCATTCCTTATAAAGCATTGGGTGTGCATTCTTTTATCTTCAAAGAATGATGAATTGTGCATTTGTAATTCATTTACTCTACAGAAGCATAAGGTTGCAATTTGGTTGATGCAGCTTTTGAATGATTTAAGAGTGTGTGCATTCCGAAATGATTCAATCTTTTACAGCTCTGACCTGTAAGTTATTTTATGCATGCCCTTGTTCACTTGCATGGTTTTCTACTTATTTACAGTCTGACCACCAAAAATCTATTCACACACAAAGTAAGCATGTTTATTATTTTGCTTAATTGCTCCGTTTGCTAAGACAAACATACCCTTACCCCGAAATAATGTAGTCCCAACACGAGATCCGATAGCTATTCTTTCGGTCAGATTTTCTTAACATGTTAAGAGAATTTATCCCGCAGAGCTCAAATTGGTCGAAGTCAAGGGTGTTTCTATCTTCACATTAAATATCTGTCATATCTTCACATAAAAAAACACTCAGTATTAAACTTAATTTCACCAGCAGGCAAAAATCCTTGTCACACATTATGTTTAATTAATTTTTGGTAAATTTTCTCTATGTCTTTGAAAAACATTTACATTTACATGCGTCTTTGAGAAGTAGAAGTATCATCAGAATGTGCTGTTTGTACTACAGCCGAGGCTTTATCCCTGGAGGGTAACCCTTTGGCCTTTTAATGTGTCCATACATATTTGCACTTTTAAGAGCCTCAACTCTCACACAGTAAACTGTGGGCGGGTTACATGTCCAAATGAGCAGAAAGTGCCGTCAAACCATCCATACCAAGAATGAAGATACTCAGGTCTGCGAATTCTATTTTTAAAGGCCAAAATTCTCGTACAAGACTGTGCTGCCATACCTTTACCATTCTCGCCTTTCCTTCTCATTTATCAACAGAAGGAGTATCAACATTTTGCTTAGTCAATTTAAATGTATTTAACAACATACACACGCACGCATACACAATTGCTTGAAGCTTGTGGAACTACCTTTGGCAGCGAAAGACATAACGATGCATATAAATTTGATTATTATTAAGTAAGATACATTACGATGAATACGAGTATCTCATGTTTGGCTAATGTCGACATATGTATAGCCAGGGTTCTTTACTACCGTGCAGTTGGGTTGATGGGTTAATTTATAAATACATACACTTGCTTATGGGGTTAACAATATAATATATTAAATATGCCCTTTTCCACAAAGTGAAAGTGTGAGCAAGGCACATGTAATTTAAAAGTTTGCAAGTTGGTGTGAATTAGTGGGTGCCATAGCCTTTGATTGAGGTTGAGGTTTTTTATCTGTAAAAATAGTCTTTGACAGATGTACGTCGATTTAATATATTATTTTGTAATTTTTATTTGGATATAAGAAGAAATATAAGCTCTGCTCAAACCATATTTAAGCTGTTTTATATAATTTAAATTTTTTGATCTGACATTTACTTGACGCTTAAGATAGACAAGATAAATTGTTTTAATACCGTCATTTTTGAACATAGTTGTGCAATACGCATCCTGATTGATCAAACAATGCAGCTGGCAAATATCCTCAGACAAACCCCGGCCTGTGGAATCGTGAAGTTGTTATTAAAAGGAAATTGGCAGTAAAATAAGTGCTGCTGTTTCTTTCCTGAGCGCTGCTTTAATAGGGCTGCTGTGATCCCTTACATGCGACCGCCGATTAGCACGTGCCGACTGCAGCCACGTGACTACAAAATAGTAGCAGTCGGAGGCTGCCAATGCTTCTCAGTACAAACAAAAATTCACTGCAACATGTTCTGATCTGATAAACGTTTCCAATCGCATTTATTGTGCTGCTGCACTAGATTTGCAATCATCAAACAAAATGGGCGTGAAAATTGTGGATGAACCAGAAATTGAGACATTGTTTGCGTTGAGTGGGTGAAGTGAAATGGCTTCCTGGGCGTTTATAATCAACCTTACTGTATAAGGACAGCACACGCGTCCTCTCACGGGTACTTGCTCACTTGTTTGATTTTCCCAGAGATTAGCAAGTCTGTTCCCGCAATCTTCTTTGAGGAATACATGCGTTTACATACGTTTTTCTAATGCATATCCTGCCAAATGAACTTCCGCCATGAGGGGTTGAAAATTACCCATTATTCCGGATTTGTCATCGTTTAATTATGATTAATTGATTTACTTTATTCGAACTACGAAATAAGATAATGTAAGGCACACTTTTCAAGAGATCGAACTGAAGTTTAGGATCCAACTAAATTTTAAGACCAGTGAATTAATTTAAATAATTTAACAATTTTATGAGGAAATAACATCGCATTTAAAAAATATAATTAATATGGAAATCAAAATATAATATAAAAACGTTACTTCGTCACGTCAAAAGAGAGAGATTGGGAGAAAAATATATAAAGGATAATATTAAATTCATGAAAATAAATTCAATCAAAAAAGCTTACTTTAGACCAGAAATTTGTTAACTCGTTATAAATATAAGCTCTATTCTACAACACAATTCGATCAAAAGAAGATTGGTCAAAGTCCTTTCAAGGGCTGAAATGGCCACTTTATTATTATCATTTACTATATAATGTCATATAATCATTTTACAGTTAAACATTGGGAAAGCGACGCATAGGACCCGTTCAATATAAATAAGCGCTCGGGTTGCATAAAATTCAATAAGTTATCGCACTTTTTCGCAGAAAACTGCTTTAAATTGAAATATACACATTGGGGTGACAAAAAAATCTTTTTAATATTTCGGTCTCATTTTTAAGAATGATACATTTTTTTAGTTTGAGGAAAATATATTAAAATACATAATTGAAAAGTTTAAGACTTAAGCTATAAGTAGAAAAGCATTGACAGGACTTTCCAAACTCTAACAAGACAATCTAAAATGGTATCTTCTAAAATATATCTTACTAACTGGTATAGAGGTCCGCGATGGTAGCACCTCATACATATAATTTTGACTAACCAATTACGTCATTGAAAAGGTCAGAAAATGGTAATTAAAGGTCAATTAGTTTCATTAATTGGTGAGCAATAGAACATTTTTTATTCGCTGTTAAAGTTTTTCAAGGTCACCCAGATATGTTAGCACCTCATATCAATAAAATAAAAAAATAAAACATGAACTCAATAGAAAATTGTCTGCTGATAATTTGTCATCATAAATAAATAATGGGTCAATTGAATTTTATAACTAAAATAATTAATTATGTTCAGTAGGGTGTCCCAAATGAAAATTTTTTTCGAATTTCATAGTTGCTCAACCTTTGTTTGAAAGCTTATGGAGACATGTATATTTGAGTTTTTTTTTCAGATTTTTTTGAAAGAGGTTTAGAGGGTCGCGCTAATAGGATTTTCCCTAAAAATCAGGTTTTTCAGAGAATTTTTGAATTTCAAGCATAAGTTGGTCAATAAGAGACATTTTCTAAGTCTTTGAGTCATCATTTCGAAAGACAAATATCCAAACTTTACTTCAATGTACATAAATCAGAAGTGTTGCCAATTTTTTTGGACATTTTGGTGTACAATTTTTTATTTTTTCGTGAAATTTTTGTAAATTTTTAAAAAAACTCTTCATAACTTTTAAGAATTTGATCAAAATGAACAAAAGTAATAATACACTTTGAACTATGGTAAAATTTTAAACAATTAAAAAAAAAAAACTTGATTGGACTCTTGCCGTTCCGAATGAAGTTTTGGCCTTTAAAGCTTTGTAACCGTTGGTTGAATCGTTAAATCGTTGAATCGGGGAATTAAAAAACAAACATTGCAACAAACATGCTTCTCCATAAACTTCAACAATAAAAAATTTTTTTCCAAAAAATGCTGTTTCGACATCATGGCCATCAGTCATATTAAAAATTAATACGTTGAAACCCTCCCCAGGCTACCACCGAATCCGCCTGGGGGAAAAATTAAAATAAAACGAAATTTTGCTCTTGGTTATTTATTTATTAAATTAAATTCCTTGTGATGAAGCTCTATGCCCTCAAAAGATTTTGAAAGTCTGTGTCAAAAGTTGTGAGACTGATGGAAATGCTTGCCAAGCACACACCACATTCTTAGCTTCTTGAAATTATATGTTGCTTTTCCATTCTTCCGGGTCGGCTTGTAAAAATCAATTGAGATATTGCAAGCTTCAAAAAAAGTAAGGCTGGCTTTGGAAATAAAATCTGGAATTTTCTTACTTTTTAGCATGTTTTTCTTATATTGCCTTGTACAAGTATTTTTTCATTATTTGGCGTATCAATATTTTTCATCATCATATGCAAAGTTTTGGTTTCTATGCGTTCATCAAAAATAGCTGAGGCAACTAATTTCTGGGATAGGTACCGTATAGTTGAATAACTTAATTTAAATGAGTTAATTATTTAGTTAGTACACGATTATCAAAGAATATTAAATAAAAAAAAAGATATGCGAATTATTTACAGAAATTACCATAAAGTTAATGTTAAGTAATTAAATAAATATAAATTTTTATTCATAGAATTCAAAATTAACTTCGACTAAATAACAAAAAATCATACTCCTACTTTTTGGAATGCATGGTGAGGATGCGCTCACTGCCCTGACACTTCGATGGGCCTAAACATAATTAATTATTTTAGTTATGAAATTCACCGGCCAATTATCAGCAGACAATTTTCTATTGAGTTCATGTTTTATTTTTTATTTTATTGATGATGAGGTGCCTAACATATCTGGGTGACCGTGAAAAACTTAAACAGCAAGTAAAAAATTTTCTTTTGCTGACCAATTAATGAAACTAATTGACCTTTAATTACCATTTTCTGACCTTTTCAATGATGTAATTGGTCAGTCAAAATTATATGAATGAGGTGCTACCATCGCGGACCTCTGGTATAGGTACTATTCTTATTGGTGAATAAAAATTCCATTCAGGAATTAAACAAGACAAAATCTACGTTCCACTTCTTGTTGTTGCTTTCAAAATATTCTAGTAGCCGACGACAACTATCTCCGACGCCAGGTAGTCGTCGTGTCGTCATGTTGCCGCGTCGTATGCGTCTCCATTGTGATAACTGACTTCTACACTTTGAGCAACCAGTTTTACATGGGGATGGATTGTTTTTTAATTTTTGTTTAGCTTTAATTCCAGTATGAAAATTTATAAATTCACATTGACTTTGAGAGCCCGAAAAACACGTTTTTAACTGTAGCTCATCCAGTTTATTAAAAGTGTGGTCTTTTTTGGGCGTTTTACTCTTTTTATGGAAGCACCTTTCATATAAGGGGGGGGGGGGGGGCGGTCACGAAGAATCAGAACCACTTTAGTAAAATCCATATAAATGTGAATGTATATACTGTTCATGTTACATATTTATAACAAACTAGCTGGTACCCGGCGTCTTGCTGTCGTAGCAAAAATTATTTCTATCTCTATCTCTATCTCTATCTCTATCTCTATCTCTATCTCTATCTCTATCTCTATCTCTATCTCTATCTCTATCTCTATCTCTATCTCAATCTCTATCTCTATCTCTATCTCTGTCTCTATCTCTATCTCTATCTCTATCTCTATCTCTATCTCTATCTCTATCTCTATCTCTATCTCTATCTCTATCTCTATCTCTATCTCTATCTCTATCTCTATCTCTATCTCTATCTCTATCTCTATCTCTATCTCAATCTCTATCTCTATCTCTATCTCTATCTCTATCTCTATCTCTATCTCTATCTCTATCTCTATCTCTATCTCTATTTCTATCTCTATCTCTATCTCTATCTCTATCTCTATCTCTATCTCTATCTCTATCTCTATCTCTATCTCTATCTCTATCTCTATCTCTATCTCTCTCTATCTCTATCTCTATCTCTATCTCTATGTCTATCTCTATGTCTATCTCTATCTATATCTCTATCTCTATCTCTCTCTATCTCTATCTCTTTCTCTCTCTATCTCTATCTCTATCTCTATCTCTATCTCTATCTCTATCTCTATCTATCTCTCTCTCTATCTCTATCTCTATCTCTATCTCTATCTCTATCTCTATCTCTATCTCTATGTCTATCTCTATCTATATCTCTATCTCTCTCTATCTCTATCTCTCTCTATCTCTATCTCTAAGTGGAACGACTCGTGTAAATTGAGGTCGATAACAAAATTTCGAGGCTATGCTACCTATAATTCCAAATTTATTCGATATCGTAAATTTGGGTTGCATAGGAGGTGCCACGCTCCCTTATCCAATCGAAACCAAACATAGCCCACACTTTGCGCGGAATTGCAAGCAATAAGCTGACAAAATTTTATTGCAATCGGCTGATCGGTCTTGCTGCACATAAAGGACGAACAAATATACAAACAAATTTTAATTTTTATTATTAGATATGAAAAACAAACTTTTCAAAACTGTAGACTGATAAATTCTATTGAATATTTTAACTAACAAACATGCAAGTCATACAAAAAAAATGTTTAAAAATAATAAATAACAGGCACTGGAAATATTTCACTCACCGAATTACTCACCGATTTCACCCGAAGACAAAATTTTAATTATTTTACTAGAATTAGGAACTCTTCACACTCTTCATCTTAAAAGATTGCTTAGAAATAACATTATTTTTGACTATGTGTACCAGAAATTTATCAAAAACGAAAAAGTATTGTTGTATAGCTGATTTTTTTGTGAAATAATCTTATTATATGCAATTACTTTTTCAGAAATTGTTTGAATCTTTTCCCTTTTCCTACTCACATAAAGGTTTTTATCCTATTTTTGTCTTTAAAAAGTAATTACTGTTATGTAAATCATTATATTAATCTAGCTAGATATAAGTAACCTAGTAACCCTAAGTAATCTAGTTGTGGCGTCCGTGGTGTAGTAGGTTAAAGTGCGTGGCCTCTATGTCAACCAACCTGGAGACGCGGGTTCGAACCCCAGCAGCGACAGAAAATTTTTTGAATTAAAATAATTTTTGTGTACGGGCGCCACCTCTCTGCAGACAATGGCAAACAGTGTTGCCAAGTCAGTGCTTTTAGCACTAGATCTAGTGCTTTTTGATGTTCCAACCTGGAGACGCGGGTTCGAACCCCAGCAGCGACAGAAAATTTTTTGAATTAAAATAATTTTTGTGTACGGGCGCCACCTCTCTGCAGACAATGGCAAACAGTGTTGCCAAGTCAGTGCTTTTAGCACTAGATCTAGTGCTTTTTGATGTTCCAATACGCGGTTTTTTTTTTAAAAAAGCACTAAATGAAAAAGCACCAACATTAGTGCATTTTCATTTTGAGTTTAGTGCTTTAGTGCATTTTGATTGTTGACCTAGGAATATTTTCTTGCAGCCCTAAATTAAGAAATTAATATGATTTCCGAGCGCATATCGAGCCATATCCGCAAAAAAACGTAAGCGCCATAGTTTTCGATTTTCGTTTTTTGATGAGAATCGATAAATTACGATCGTATGCATCTTCTCTCAAAGTTTTGTGACATTAGAAGGAACCGTTACCATAGAAATGAGAGATAAGGAAGTGGTGTTGTGGAATAAAAGTGCGGCATTTTTCTTACTGGTGTATGTTCACACTATTAAATTAACATTCACTCAGGGCCGTATTCGGTTGTAACGCACAGCTAGGCGCAGTTTTTCTAATTGGAATTGTTTATGAAGCAAGTTTCTTTTTAACATATTTGCTTAGTTAAAAAGTTAAGTCATTGATTTATTTTATTGTGAAATTATTCTATTATTGTATTTCCACACCACCCTTGAGGTATACAATTTGGAACGTAACCGACTTTTTTGGGTGTTCGGTTTCCCCTGTAGGCCTATTTCACCCATAAAGAAAAGAAATCATTAGTAAAATAATTATAAATAATTCAGCTACTAAAGTAAATTACTTAACCAAACTACTACTAAGCTACTAAAATACTAAACTCCTTTAAAATTAATAGTTTTATGGAGCTTTTTTGTGATTGAAGGCTTATCATTTATTGTTTTTGTTATATAAAAATATCGCGTTTTTAAAAAAATGTCAATTAATGATTTGACTACGATATTATAATGGCCGGAAGACTTTATATGACCTTCAAACATACTTACTCCAATAAGAGATTTTCGCGTATTTAATAATATTCTATTATATTTTTTGCAAAATAGATTTGTTTTTATCTAATAATTTCGTTTGAATACGAAGTTCCTTTCCAGCAATCATGCAAGCAGCTTCGACTGACTTTGATGGTATTTTTAAATACCCCCTCGATTTAAAACTGACTGGTGATTGCTGATTTATATCACCCTCCAAATCTATTTTGCAATTATTGCGTTTAAAATCGAATGACTAGTATACTCTGTTAATATGCTAGGGTCCGTAAAATAGTTATGTTCATTTAAAAACGAATTTTTTTCATAATTAATAATATTTACAACTTGATTATTTACAACTTCATTATTTGAACTAATGCAATTTAAATTTTCCAATTTTATTGGATTGGATGAACTTATATTTAAAATTTAAATATTTTCCAAAGGTATACAATTACCAATGCCACCTTCTCTAATTTTGCATCTAATAATCAATTTTTTATAAGCAGATTGAAACTGCTTAACCGACGGATTGTCATTATGACCCAAATGTGAGCGTATTGAACTAAAAAACAACTCAATATGGTCTTGGTTAAGCTTATAAAATGGAACAAATGATAATATATTAGTTTGTTTAGTTTTATTTGTTTTGCCACTCTTTTTCTTGGCGTTGATGATAAATCATCGCAAGAATCTAACGCTCTTTTTGCTGTCATTTTTTTTGCGTGTGGCAAAAGAAAATTAAAATTTGTGACAGGTTCAATAAGATTTTTTTCAATTGTCGGTGGTACAGTCTGTACATTCTCAATAATATTTATATTTTCTTTATTTGAGCCATGCGTCACCCCAAAATCTATATTTCGACTTCCTAGTGCTCCAAAATATTTGTTGCTGCACAGAAAAAAAAGAGTAGAACTTTCACCTAAAAATGTAGTGAATTCAGCTAAAGTAATCCGGTGATTTTCAGTCAACGAATTTGATTGGGTGCGCTACCAATTTCTAAATGTTAATTATATGCAATTATATTGGGTAGTTTAACTACGAGAGTAGATAAAGAACCTAAATATTTAGGTGTACCTTCAACCATAAAATAGATAAGACACATAATTTATTAGAAGAATAAGCTAATTTTTTTCAAACTATGACCACTTCAGATTAGGCAAGCCACCTACTAAGTGTAGAAAAATCATCTAATTATTTAGATAGCATTCCCACTTAAGAGTGGGAATGCCGTGCAAAAAATATGCAAAAAATATGTTTTTTGTTTTGCAATTTCTATTTTGAAGTGAAACTTTCCTTAGGTGACTTTACTTCATTTCGTCACATGATAGAGAAGAAAGATTTGTTTTATAGTAGATAGAATGAGAGAGATATATACATTGTGTAAATGACTGAAATAATTTCTTTGCCATCGCTGAGAGTCGAACCTGTGATCTCAAGATTTCAAAAACCAACGCCTTATCTATTGAGCTAAATTTCCAATAAAGGAATTTACTCTACATACCAATTAATCAAATTGCTGTAGATGCCCAGTGGAAAAATAATTTCAGAGTTGTGGACCTCATATTTTTATATACATTTTGTTCACAATTTATCAAACGGCGTAACAGCAGAGCGGTAAAGCGTTTGACTATAACGCCAGCGGTCCGAGTTCAATTCTCGCATGAGACTTTACTTTTTGTAAAATTTTCTCACTTTGTTTTTATTTATGTTTTTTACAGGAGAGCGCTGTGCTCTTTATGATATGTTTCACTTCTTTTATGTTTTGCGTTGCACAGAAATAAAAAATTCAAATACGGGAAAAAAACAAGTTGTAAGGAAAGCATTTGATTTATCCACGTAAATATTTATATAAAATTTATACTGAGGCGTAGATAATGCTAATATGCGTTATTTCCCTAGTGTACGAACAAATCGACAACTTGCATTAGGTAAAATAACAAGAAGAATTAGATGATTTAATAAGCAAAATTTTAGTTGAATTAACTAATTTTAATTAGGTGAATTACCTAATGCATGATTGTTAAATTAACTGTGTAAGTAGAAAAGTTGTTGAAAAGATTAGGTGAAATAGAAACTTTCACATTAGCTAAACTAGTTTAGGTAATAAATCAATTCTTTTATTTTCTGTGTAGTTTAGGTAATAAATCAATTCTTTTATTTTCTGTGTGCAGGTAGGAATCGAATCAATGTCCCTAAAATATTGATTTATATATACATATATATATATATATATACATTCATTAACCATCATGGATGAAGTTTATACTCACATTTCATCACTAATAACACCTAGATGCGGTATTTCAGACGGAAATAACCGTTTACTACATTTTGAAAATCCGATGAAGTTGTTCTCATAAAGATGATCAGAACAAACAACTGATCTGTTATTAACAGCATCGTTTTCAACCTAAGCGCACAAATCCATTTATACCTATTGTCCAGGATGTGCGGAAATCTAAAAATAATCACAATATTACTTGTACAATATTATATTTATTAATATTTATTCAATATACTGAAAGAATGGGCACCCTGAAAATGGGTGGCCCCTTAAAAAATTGAATGCGGCCTTGTAGTTGTGTTTGCGCTTTGAACATTCTTGTCGCAAAAAAATGGCGCGAAAACAGCGGGCTCTATTTTCGATTTTTCTAACATTTCTGATTGGAAATATATTTATTTCCAATTGATATTCACTTTGTTAGAATACCTTGATTATAAATAAATAATGATATTTTTCTATTAAAAACACACCGGTGTGGAAATCATCACCTGTGAAAGGAAATAGCACTGCTCTTGAACTTTTGACTATTTTCACAGCTGTGCACAATACGACGTATGTTTGTAATATTGTTTAAAAGTTTATTAATTATTATTAAGCACTTTTTAGCGATGACAATCACTTTTTAATTATTTGTTTCTTAATTTTTTGCAAACACTTTAAACACTTTGTACTGTTTACTAAAGTGGCAAGAACTGTCAAAAAACACAAGAGAAAAATGCCGCACTACACGTACACTGTATGTGTGCGAAACACCATTTCCTTATTTTTTACTTCTGTGACCGTTACAAACTTATAGCAAAAGCAATTTTGTTGTAAGTGCACATCGCTAGTTTGTTTACATTTTTTGTGACCGCAAAGAGGCGCTTGAGTTAAAATTCACCATGTTTTATTTCGCTATATTATGACGTCGAGCTAATCAGAGGTACGGTTTTCTGGAAATTTAATTTGATTTTTTTTAAAAAATGTCAAAAAATTGACGGTGTGCAAGATATCACCAGTCTGGAACATCTGAGGAAAAAATAAAAAAAACAAATTAATCCTTGTTTAAGTGGCCACCGCCTGAACTAGGATAATTTTTATCCGCCGTAAAAAAACAAAATGGCGGCCATTTGAAAAAAAAAATCTATTTTTGAGGTTATAAAATCGGTCGCCATTTTGTTTTTCTAGAGTGGAACGAAATGTATGTAAGCAAAAAATATTCATGGGCTTCATATATTTTTGAAAACTATGCTTAAAAAAATAAATTTCTGCATCTTTAGTTTTTTTCTGCGACATAACTTTTGACTGCGTCCAAGGGTTTATATATTGTCAGACTTTTTTTTTTCTGAAATCCAAAAATATTAAGAGCTAATTTTTTAGATGCAAACGTCTTTATTAACTCATTTAAAAACTTGTCATGTATGCGCTAGAAGATATTCAGGTTCAAAGATCACCGAAATCGGTAATTTGCTTATATCTCCACTCTCCTCAAAGTTAATATGAAATTTCTACTTTGCTTTATTCAAACATATCTAGTCGTATAGCTCGGAAACTATTTGTTTTATGTTAAAACTGTTAAGTTCATTTTTGTAGAAAATTATCTGATCTACAATTTTGTTCTGAGCATATTTTCTGTGCTACAAAGAGGAGCGGAGATATAAGCAAATGACTGATTTCGGTGATCTTTGATCCTGAATATCTTCTAGCGCATACATGGTATCATAGAAAACTCTTGACAAGTTATCAAACTAAACTTTGGATTAAAAAAAAAAAAAAATAAGTCTGTCATGAAATATATAAACCCCCGAGTGCAGTCAAAAGTTATGTCGCAGAAAAAAACAAAAGATGCAGAAATTCTTTTTTTCCCGTAGTTTTCAAAAACATATGAAGCCCATGAGGTTAAAAATTCGTTCCACTCTGACCTACATATACAAATATGTACCTGAAAATGTAATGTTTTTGTTCCGTCAGTTTTTAAGGCTGCGAAGTTAATAAGTTTTCTTATTTACCTTATGCCTACATATCTAAATATGTAGACAACTGAAAATGTAATATTTTTGTTCTGTTTTTTACAAATTCTTATTGTTTGTCATATGTTGTTTGTTTTGTTTTCTTAGAAAACATAAAGATAATAATAAAAACACTTAATCTCATCGAATTGGTTTCTTTTTGCATTTAGAAATTTTTTATAGGGGTGACAACATGAGTATCCGCCCCGGGTGTCACCAAGCCTAGGAACGCCACTGGGACTTTGAATTTTAAATGCATCTAAAACCGTAAATATTGATGTACCGTTATGAATCTTTAAATATTCCTTTAAAATATAAGTAGACATGCAAAATAAAGAAAACAATTTATTTATATTTATATATAAATATATGCTATATTTAATTATAGCAAACAAAAAACTAGTAAGAAATTATCTCCACGGCCTAACAACAAAGTTTATTCAAAGTCTTAAGCAGTCAATACAATGTTCACTTGTAAAATCATTTTCTTCGAAGTTTTCACAGAAAATATTAAATAAAATAAATAAGTAACTGGCCATTTCAGCCCTTGAAAGGACTTTGACCTAGCTTCTTATGATCAATTGTGTTGTGCGTGTTATTAAGTTTGTACACAATTGGCCGAGAAATGGACCTACAGGCACGGTTGCCACTTTGGTACAATTGTACCAAAATTGGTACATTTATTTTTGTTTGGTACATAGGCACATTATTTTCTGATTTGGTACATTTTGTAAAAGTTTAGAAATTTCACAAAAATCGAAATTTGGTAGCACTGTTGGCGTAATGTTCAGTTTTCAGTGGAAACTTGCATTGCATAAAGTTCTACCTTTATTCTGAGGGAAAGAAAGAGACAAAAATACAAGGTCATAATTAAAAGGAAGATGAACAATCGGGATTTTTGCGCCAATTCGTGTATAAATAACAAAATGTAATTTATAATTGTTCCAGTGTGCGCTTCAATTGTGTTCAGGTGGAAGGAAAAACGCTACTAATGGAAAGGTTTTTTTTTTAGCTTTGAACCAAGAATTTCAGGTGGAATACCTATTCAGTGAAGTCTGCCTTGGTTCGAAATGGGGCGATAGATTAGTAGAAAGGAAAGGGCAATCAAGTGAAACACGTGTAGGATGTTCTAAAGGTGGTGGAAAGCCAAAGAAACATGTGAATTTGAATCAGAGGTAAGTGTTATGCCTTTACCTCAGCCAATTCAAGTTATAAGGCAATCTCATCCACAAACTTCTCTACCATCAACTACAACTGTATGTTGTAAATATTGATGAATTTTTAATTTTAGTTGATTAGAAATGAGGATAGAAAATTTAGAAAGGTTTAAAGCGAAGGACCATGGCCTGGCCTGGAATCGAACGTACCCGGGACCTCTGGGGTGGCAGTCGAGCACGCTGCCAACTCGACTACCGAGGCCGCCTGCTTGCAGATTTCTTATAAGAAAAACCAAAACCTGATGCCAATGATTGCGTAGATTTAAGGGAACCGTCCACTTCTGACTGTGAGAGTGAAGCTGAATGCAGCAGGTAGTTGTTTCATTTTTGTTGAAAAATTTATTCAAACTTGTAAAATTTTATTTTATAGTGTTGATGTTCCTTTCCAATTAAAGACTGGCTTCAAAAGGAAGTTTCGTCCAGAATGGCTGCAAAACAAAAATGAGAATGCATTTGTATCGTCTGCGAGAAATCGCTCGTGAACCTCTTGCCCAACTTGCACAGATATGCAAAGAATACTTTGCATTGTCAAAACAATGAAAAGAGAAAATAACAGATTATGATGAATGCATTCATGAAAGCTGAAAATACACTTTTAGAAAAGCAAGTTCGGTAGGACAAGCTTGCGTTTGTAGTGTTCTCCATTATGCAGTATCTACCATTTCTTCTAATAAACTTTCTTTCAAATTTGCGATTGGTATGTGGTAGAACAAAATTGTCGCAATTGGCGGATATAAAATAGATATAAAATTTTAAAGATAGTATATAAATTAACTTAATATTTTTGTTTTGTTCGTATATACACAAATATACACCAATGAATTATTATAAGAAATGATATAAAACAGTTTTATTAAATACAAATTGGTACATTTTATTCCTTTTTGGTACATTTTTACGTAAAATTTGGTACGAAAAAAAATGGACGAGTGGCAACCGTGCCTACAGACTCAACGCCGACTCCGAACGGCGATGAACGCAATGTTCTTATTCTTAAGAAGCTTTACATGGCATTTTTATTACTCTCTGAGGTTTGCCAGAGAGGTGGCGGCCGTACAGGAAAATTATTTTAATTCAAATAATTTTCTGTCGCTGCTGGGGTTCGAACCTGGGTCTCCAGGTTCTTTGACATAGCGGCCACGCACTTTAACCAACTACGCCACACAGAAAATATTACCTCTTGTTTTTTGATAAAGTCACTTTGTATGGGAGGTAGGCGTGCTTTTCATCCGATTTGGCACATTTTCGAACTCGATCTTTATTTTTTGAGGCATGTTGCTACTTGGCGCGCTAGGTATTCGAGCGAAAATTTAAAATTTTTTTACAGGAAAACGGTAAGAGATAATTAATCATTTTTTTTTTGGGGGTGAACTAATACAATCAAAAAAATTTTACAATAAAATTTGTTTATTAAATTTTAACATTTTTTATATGAATGAATGAATAACTGGACATTTCAGCCGTTGAAAGGACTTTGACCTAACTTCTTATGATCAATTGTGTTGTGCGTGTTATTAAGTTTGTACACAATTGACCGAGAGAAATGGACCTACAGGCTTAACGCCGACTCCGAACGGCGATGAACGAAATGTTCTTATTCTCAAGAAGCTTTACATGGCATTTTTATTACTCTCTGAGGTTTGCCATTGTCTGCAGAGAGGTGGCGGCCGTACAGAAAAATTATTTTAATTCAAATAATTTTCTGTCGCTGCTGGGGTTCGAACCCGGGTCTCCAAGTTCATTGACATAGCGACCACGCACTTTAACCAACTACGCCACGGACGCCACATTTTTTATATATGAAACTTTAATTTGAAGTTTTTTACATTTTTATACCTGGTTACCATCGTTACATAAAATTACCTTGTCCGATTATCTCCAAATTTTAACTGCATACTTTCCACATGTATAGTTTCCATGTGAACTAAAATATTGAAAAAAGTTTCATTTTTTCTATATTTTTTTGCATAAAATCCAGAAAAAACGATTTCAGTCCAGAAATCCAGAAAATAATTCATTTTTTTATTTTTTTGCCAAACTTAAAAATTTTAGTTCACACGATAACCATTCTCATATTATTTATGAATTATTTCTTTTTTTCTAGGTGCTGCCAAACTTTAGTCATTATGGTAACCATCAGCTCTTTTCGATATCGATACGTCAACTTGAAATTAAAGTTTCATACAAAACAAATGTTAAATATATATAAAAAATTTTTTGTAAATAATTTTTTAGTTAATTTATTCACCCTATAAAATTTTCTAATATCTCTAACCATTTTCCTGCAAACAAATTTTGAATTTTCACTGGAATATCGAGAGCACGAAGTAGCATCATGCCTTAAATACTAGCTTAACCCATCGAGCCACACTGGTGCTTTTCATCGCCCATGCCTTAAAAAAACCTATTTTTTTAAATCAAAAACTTTTTATGCATACTCCTTACGCCACCCGGGTGTTCACAACTTAACTAGCTTTACTCTCAGGCAATTTAGATGGTCAGGGATGCGTTAGTGTGTCGTTGGCATTCGTTTAAAATCGACTGGTGCTCTCATATACCCCACGTGTGGCTTAGTGTATATTTTTTGAAATAACTGAAATATTTAATTTTATTGAATTTAATCATTTTTTTATTGTTTTAAGGTATGTATGAATATTAATTGATAAATTAAAATAAAAAAATGTATTTTTGTTTAAAAATTTATAAGTTTAGTGCCTGAACACGTGTTTTTCATCAGACATATTATATACATTATACATATTTACATATACATATGTATGTATATTAGAGTGTCCCTTATTTTGCGATTTTTGGAAATGTCAAGGGGCTGAAAGGTTTTTTATGCGTTTTTATATTCTAGGAACGAAACTAAAAAAAAATTTTTTTACGACAACGTTTACCCGAGCCAATCGGCCCCGAAAGTTTCGAAAAAATGTGCATATTAGACCATATTTGCACAAATTAAAAAAAAATCTTTTCTCTGCTTTTTATAAATGTTTTGCATTTTTTGGAACACGTACATTAGAAATATGATATCTACAAAGTTTTTTATGGTGGGCGTGGTTACCGCCCCTGCTGGGTCGAAATTTCTCCCGCAGCCTTTTCCCACTTTTTTATGAAATTAGTGCAATTTAGGTGCAATGGAATTCATTTTAAATCACTTTTTATTTGACAATCTTTAAATTAAACAGCTGTTTTCGAATTTTCGAAATTAAATTTCAATGAGGCAACATTCCACTTTGCTTTGTTTGGAACGTAGCACAGCAAATTTTTCGTATTCGTAGCATAGGCTTACGTTCGTAGATTAATTACGACGGATCCTAGAATAGGGCTGATAGTCTTTAGAAACGGAGTGAAAATTTCAATAAGCCCCTTACATAGTAGCTTTAGAACTAGGAAGTGTGAATAGTATCAACAAATATTTTAAGGCAAATTTTGTACATATCAACATTTTGTTTTTTTTTTGCTCCTCACCTTTTTCTGCAGACCAATTTCACATTCACTATTCTCAGTTTCTGCTTTCACGAAAAATAAGAATATTGAAGATAAATTTCAGCACATATACAAATTCAGGATATTTCCTTCGGTCATACGATGATATCACAGACAAAACTGAAGTTGCACATTTAAAAGCTAAAATGTGTAACCACACATTACAAGTACATCTCACTAATGAAAACTGTAGGATCCTTACAAAATTACCAACAATAGCAATTGCAATTAAAACCATGAGTGTAGTAGTAGTAAACTTTATAGACGTCATGTTTTCCCAAAAGAAATGCATCGCTGCCTATTGGAAAACTGTTAGTAAGCTCAAGTTCAAGCGACAAGTTTTGTCCGCGGCTTCTGCAGCCAACTTAGTATTAGAATACAGAGATAGGAATGCATCCGTATGAATTTTCACAAAGCAATGATTGCGATGTGCGTGTTGATTACAAAACAAAATGGAACAATTAATAGCCGAACAAAGAAGTTGCCATCGTTCCACAAGGACAATGGGTTCGCTTGAATTCCATGAAGCAATTACCTTAAGGCAATTTTTCCAAACTTTCACACATACTACAACTACTATGCGGTTTGACGCAATTAGAACAATGTCACTGATTTTGGATTTTCATAGACAACCGATGCTGCTGATCCAATGCAGTATTCAAGGGGTGGCAGCACACGTTGAGATAGGCAGCTTTGGTTCGTTGCATGTTTCATACGCACTTACGTATTTTTTTTTTCGTGGTAGCGCGTTTGGTCCCGGAATGTTGTACACACTGCCGCATTTGCATACCAACGCCGCTACATACGTGAATTTGTCTTCACATTTATGATCTCATTGCTGCGGCTGTTGTCACCGCGCGTTCGTACATGATTTTATTATTCCTGTGGGATGGAACGGAATTTAGGAGCCTTGTATGCAGGCACTCACTCTACATTTTTATTAAATCTGTGGCTCGTGTATCGACAAAGGCAGTGCACAGGCGTCAAAGTGGTTTTAATATAAATTTTATAGTTGTTAACTTAACCAAGTGTTGGGCTCGTTTTGTTTTATGATGACAAGAAGAGTGAACCGTCAGAGAAGTGCTGTTTATGGAAGGTAGGCAGAATGCTCTGGGGTATTCTAGCTATTTTCGTGGCGTGGAAGAACAAAAATTCCGCAATGTGCAACAGCTTGGAAATAAATTGCAGACTATATTGATTTGGAAAAACTATTGAGATATTGAGGACCTTTTGACCTCACAAAAGTGCTAATTGACTCGATGAATGAAAGAGAAATTTTAGTACATTATTTTTGTTGAATCGTGAATCGGTTCCTTAGATGTAGAATTATAATGTTCAGCAGGAGAGTTTTGAAATTTTAGTTTGCTTTGGCTAAATCCAGTCAGGCTTTTGATGTGAATGATTGGAGGAACAGTACTTTTCTAATGATTTAATTCCATTATGGACAACCAGTAGCGTAGTTAGCTTTTTGCAATGGGAGGGGATGAAATTTATTCTCGTGACAAACATACATAAAAACTAGTAAGAAATTATCTTCGACTGGGCCGAAGTTAAAATACCCCACGGCCGAACCAAAGTATGTTCAAAGTCTTAAGCAGTCAATAAAATGTTTATATCGTCACATAAAATGCAAAAACCGTATGATCAAAAAATTCGAAATTGTGTTTTTTATTGATTACAATTCACTACATTGTATTACATGTGTGTTATGAATTTTAAACTTCTACCACTAAAAATAACTAAGTTATTTGATTTGAAAATTTCGTTTCAATATCTCAAGTTGTTTGAGTTTTATATCATTTTTTGCTTCTCCTGTAAACTTATCAAAAGTGATGTTACGTTATTTTGCATTTTAGGTGACGATATGTTTTATCAGAAAACTTCTGCTTTTGTTTTTTTATAAAGTCACATCAAAGCTCATATGCAAAGTATCAAGTCCATATATTAATTTTTGTAGAAGTCTAAGAGATTTTACCGTTTTGATAAAGTCATTTTGTGTGGGAGGTAGGCGTGGTTTTCATCCGATTTGTCTCATTTTCGAACTTGACCTTTATTTTTTAGATATTAAATATAGAATTTCGTGATGATAGCTTGAAAAGTACGGCTGTAATCGTGATCACATACAGACGGACAGACGGACATGGCTAAATCGACTCGGGTGGTGGTGCTGATCAAGAATATATATACTTTTCTATACCTGCCACGCCCCTTATGGGCGTTACAAACGGAGTGACAAAATTAATATACCCCGATCTACGATTTTTAAACATGGGGGTATAAAAAAGGCAAAATGTTTTTATCGCGAAAAATCCAGTCGGTTTGGATTGTTTGCTAATTCAAGGACTTCTTCAGCCGATATTACTATGTCTCGATGAGTAGCGAGTGCTGTCAAACCCAAACCATTTAATCGACCCTACATTGGAAAAATATAAGTTATTAAAAATATTATGCTAATAAAGAAATATATTGTTTTTATTCTCTTTAAACCCGAAAAAGTACGCAGGACGCGTGCTTGTGGGCACTGTCAGTGTAGCTAAAATTTTAAGTGACACGTTATGTTTTGGAAAATTATGCGGGCAGTTATATAATTATATAATTGGAGTTGTATATTTGGTAATACATTTATAATGCTTCTAGAGCATTGAGAGGCTGAGTGGAACTTCTATGGTTCAGGTATAACTTTTACATTTCCAACTCTTTAAAAACTTTAGAAGCACTTACGTCAAGAAATTTACCGTAAAAGTTAACGGTTTTTTTAAATTCTTCAGCTTATTTGTCAATTTCTGTAACTTGAAAGAGGGATGCAAACCTTCAAGTATATTTAATCCTTTTAGTATGTATATCTTCGTGTTAAGTAAACCTTTAGAAAATTAAAAACATATGTATATTCAATTATTAAATGAAAACTTTTTAATTTAGTGCACCTTTCTCCAAGTTACATAATGTAGAAGTCAACGAACGGATAGAAAACAGATATTTGATGTTTCTTCTTGATCATTTACAAATTTTTCTGGAAATTTTTCGGTGTATTAAAAAAATTGTAAACTTTTTCGATTGTATTCAATCTCTCATGGCTGGTATTTGGTTTGTAATAGACTTATCAAGCTTAAGGAATGTGCTAAATAAAACAGTAAAAACTTAACCTGCGTTCGAAGCTGCCGGTACAAATTTTAGAAAATCTTCGCGTCAAATATGTCTAGCATTTGATTCATGCACATATCAAATGCAGTTTGTAATAGGCATTCGTCTGATATTCTTGGTAAGTCTAATAATATTATAATAGCTATTGTAAAAATCAAGCACCCATTATGGCACAATATTACAATAAGAAACTCTGAATTGAGCAAACATTTTTACATTTATTTAATTAGTAAATATATCAAAAATTTCATTTCAGAGAAAACAATTATGATAAGTGCATTGAAAAAAAAAAATATGTTTAACCAAGTTGCATTATCGGAAAAACCTCTTCGTGCACGTCTTGTCTTTGAAGACATGGAAGAAAATGAGATTTCGAAATTCGTTAAAAATCTCAACCTCAAGGATGATGTGTTCTTGCTTGCGAATTCTTGGGATAAGTTGTCGCCGGATATAATAACAAAATGTTGGGAAAATAGATCTTGCTTTTCAGTAGATAGCGATTCTGTTAATACCGAAAACAATTCAGATGCTGAAGTTTATCCAGATGCAACTTCCCGCTATCAATTCTCAAGGAGAAATGATTGTCAGAGAATGAAGTTGCACAGGAAATAACAGAATTTGAAGCTTTGCTAAAAAAATTAAGGGAAATAAGCACCTTCACAATTGGAAATTTGTGCACGTCTCGTTAGAGATGAAGATAATTTACCCCTTGACAGTGACGACAATTCCTTCTTTCAAGAAGTTCACAGCGATGGTCCAATAGTTAAACATGACAAAACACGCCACTAAAACTTTAGTATCTGCATGCAATAGGCGGAGGAAAATAAAGTTGATTTGGATAGTTTGACAATTCTTAGAACGCTACGGCAGCGTACATAAAATAAAAATAAATAACTGGCCATTTCAGCCCTTGAAAGGACTTTGACCTAGCTTCTTATGATCAATTGTGTTGTGCGTGTTATTAAGTTTGTACACAATTGACCGAGAACCGGACCTACATGTTTAACGCCGACTCCGAACGGCGATGAACAGAATGTTCTTGTTCTCAAGAAGCTTTACATGGCATTTTGATTACTCTCTGAGGTTTGCCATTGTCTGCAGAGAGGTGGCGGCCGTACAGAAAAATTATTTTAATTCAAATAATTTTCTGTCGCTGCTGGTTTTCGAACCTGGGTTTCCAAAGTTCTTTGACATAGCGGCCACGCACTTTAACCAACTACGCCACGGACGCCGCAGCGTGCATAGGAGGCTAAATATGGGTGTATTCGCCAAACAAAAGTTACCGATTTTTATTTTTTATTTCATATATTATATTTTTTATACATATTTCTAGCGTTTATCTTGAATGGATTGTTTTCGTTTTCTTTGAGATATCTTGTTATCTCTTTATTATTTGTTGTAATAAATGAACAAACGTATTTGTTTTTCTTTTACAATTTTAATATGCCGTTGTTAATCCGGATATCCGTATAATCTTGATCGGGCCGATTTTAAAGAAATTTAGTGTAAAAACGAAACTAAACGAAACTGAACCGAAGACTAACGAACAAATACGGAGATGAACAAAGTCATTTCGAAAGCAAACGAAGATGAACAGAAAGTTAAATACCAAAATCGAAGCCAAACGTGACCGAAAATTAAATTCACTGTAACTTTTTTTCCTACGAATGAAATAAAAAGGTTTGTTCACAAAAGTTTAATGATTTTTAACGAACATTTATTTTCTTAAAAGAAAAAATTAAAGTTTTGGGGGTTACTGAGGAAATAAGACAAAAAGTTTAAATATCTAGTCAAAGATGGAGTCGGAGGTAAATGTGTTGTTAAGACGAATTGTTGTCCTTGTTGACATCTATCCAACAACATACTTTTTTTTACAATCGGTCAAAAACTGATGAAGTTATACAAAAAAGACCATTTGGGCAGATTTTGGGACCACCTTTAAAAAAAAAATTTGTATGCTACTTAAACCCCCTTAACATAAGCTTTCAAATTTCTTTTGAAATATTTTTTTTTTCCATATGGGGTGACCCACCTTAATGCACATGTACATGTTTTCTGCATGTTTTTTATATTATTTTTAATACTATCAAAATTGGCTCCAATTTTTGTAACATATTTACTTATACTTCAATACTATTTTCTGTAAAAGAAACTGCAGCAAAACAATTTGACAGTTCAGTCAGAATAGTTCGGCAATCGCTAATCGCTTTCATTCTGGACGTGTTCTCAGCGATTGGCGAGAAGAGAGGATCGCCCTGCTGATATTATTAACCTTTACATTACATGCACAAATTTTTTACTCTTTGTAAGGAAATAATGTGTTTGAGTTTTTTATAAATTGAACATGCAGCTAAAGTGCAAAAATAAACATTTTTACCATTGTCCCTTTTACATTGGTCAAGACTTGAATTCAATTCTTTGCTATTCCCTTTTAAACTTACCCTCTCTCACGTTGATGTCCGCGTCTTTCATCAAGAAACTCACAAACTTGATTTCAAGTCTCGACCAATGTAAAAGGGGTCCATATATAACGATATTTAGAGCACTTTACATAGTTTTGTTTTCGTTATGAAGACAATCAATAACAAACGAGTTGGAAGGGTTAAGAAGCATAACCAGCAACTGACATATTCACCTCACTTTTAGTGGTGAACGGACTTCTCTAATTTAATTTCTCAATACTTTACTTTATTTTAACAGACATGTTTCTTTTTGTAATAATTTCCTTTTATTTATTCATCCATCATTTTTAATTGAAATAACCCAATAAACATCAACCTTGGAGATTGGCTTGACCTCAAGTGGAGCTCCAGTTCGTTTCTCCAATCTCCAGTGCTGGATCTCCACTTGACCTCCACTTGAGATCCAAGGCTTTCTCCAGGGAAATTGACCTTTAATCTCCAGTCGAGGTAAGGCTGGATCTCCACTTCAGCTCCAAGATAATTCTCCAAGTGATCTCCAGCCCAAAAAGAAATAGAATAAGTACGCAGTTAGTGTCTCGTAAAACATTTAAAGAAAATAAAAAAAAAATAACAGCTTTATTTTTGTTAAAAAATAACAGCGTTTGTTCTTTAGAAAGAAAGTTATTAAAAAAAAAAAATAAATAAATAACTGGCCATTTCAGCCCTTGAAAGGACTTTGACCTAGCTTCTTATGATCAATTGTGTTGTGCGTGTTATTAAGTTTTTACACAATTGACCGAGAAATGGACCTACAGGCTTAACGCCGACTCCGAACGGCGATGAACGGAATGTTCTTATTCTCAAGAAGCTTTACATGGCATTTTGATAACTCTCTGAGGTTTGCCATTGTCTGCAGAGAGGAGGCGACCGTACAGAAAAATTATTTTAATTCAAATAATTTTCTGTCGCTGCTGGGGTTCGAACCTGGGTTTCCAAAGTTCATTGACATAGCGGCCACGCACTTTAACCAACTACGCCACGGACGCCACGAAGAAAGTTATTAGGTGCGTTTTTTTGGCATCGCTATATACGCTTGTCCAAAAAAACGCTCATCGGCGCTTAATATTTCGCTTAACTTTTTTTTCAAAACTTGGCAGCATTGCATGTTACTGTCAAATATTGAACATTATTATTTATAAGCACAAATTGACAAAGTTTATTTTTATTTAACTGTTTTCTGCTCATTTCTGCTCAATTCTCAAACATTATCTGCTCAAAATGGACAGCTCTGAGGAAACTCAAGTAAGAATACTAATAAATTCGTCTCTGCATAATACAGGTCTCAAGAACTCTTCCTTTTGATGCTTCTAGCAGCGGATGTAGAAGGCATCTCAGGCTCCAGTTCTGGTGACTCTGGCACATTGATTGGCTCAAAGAGGTACTCCACTTCCAAGTCAATGTCCACATTGATTTTCTTTCTGGCATGCTTGACTTGAATGCTTGAAGGAGACGGCAGCACGTTTCCCAAGAATGGACAAGTAGTCTCTGTGCACTACACTGGAACTCTGGCTGATGGAAAGAAATTTGATTAATCGCGTGATCGCCAAAGGCCTTTCAAGTTCACCATTGGCAAAGGCGAGGTAATTCACGGCTGGGATGAGGGTGAATTCTGTGCCATTGCCATTGCCATTCTGTGCAAATAGAACATACATATTTTATCATTTGTTGCTTTGTTTACTTTTGATTGTGATTTTTTTTTTTGTGACATAAACATGGTTGTTTTTCAAAAAGTGATGCCAATAAATTACGTAGACTATCATTTTCTTGATCTGGCAATAGTGTTTCTATCGGCGACTATGAGCTAAGCGGCTATAATTATCCTGTCTTAGCTAAGCAATTTTTTGTATGAAAAATATTGTTAAGCGCACATAGCGATGCCAAAAAAACGCACCTATTATTTTGTTAATTTGTTTATTTTCAATCACTTTTGGAACTTTATTTCATTAATTAATTTATTTTATTTATCATGGAAATTTTTCTGTGTCAGTCGGTATTTGAACCCCGGGCCTCTGTCATATAAGTTGCATATTTTACCCAATGCGCCACGGCCACGATCATTTACGTTGGTTATTTTAGGGTATTATTTTAATGCGTGACTTTCACTTGCACCGCTTAAAGTTTTTTTCACACCTTCAGCTTGTTTGCTGCGTAAACGAGTAAGCTATTTAAACACATACAACTTTCCTTGTTTAACATGACATCAAAATGTAAGAGTGTGTGATGTTGGAGTTGACTTGGAGAAATGGGTTGGAGATCAAGTGGAGGTTGAACCCTTTTTTTCCAAGCTTGGAGAAAAATATTTTTCTTGCTTGTTGGGAAGTAGTTAAAAGAAAGCAGAATACTGCATTTATCTCATTAAATTTATAATTGTCTTTATCTGGTCGTTTCCATTCTCTTCAGTTATTTTTTCTTAGCCCGTATCTTTTCTTATATACTTTTTCAAACTTTTATCAATTTCTCTTTTCTTAGCTATTATTATTAGATTTTCTACGTTTGGCTTTACCTTAATTTCACTTTTACCTTATCAACCTTTAACCCTTCGTTGCATGCGATTGCACATATGCAATGTTGACTTCTAAGAGATAAAACATACACACCCTGTGAATATACCTAACGAAATTTTATTTAAAAATAAATTTAGACATTTTTTTTATTAGTTGTTGTCTTTTTTTGTCAAATTGGGTATATAATTTGTCCAAAATATTGATTTGAACAAAGTCTGTCTTATACGTAGAAAAAATAACTGAATATTTTTAATAATTATACAAGAAATATGGCGTCCGTGGCGTAGTTGGTTAAAGTGCGTGGCCGCTATGTCAACGAACTTGGAGACCCAGGTTCGAACCCCAGCAGCGACAGAAAATTATTTGAATTAAAATAATTTTTCTGTACGGCCGCCACCTCTCTGCAGACAATGGCAAACCTCAGAGAGTAATCAAAATGCCATGTAAAGCTTCTTGAGAACAAGAACATTCCGTTCATCGCCGTTCGGAGTCGGCGTTAAACATGTAGGTCCGGTTCTCGGTCAATTGTGTACAAACTTAATAACACGCACAACACAATTGATCATAAGAAGCTAGGTCAAAATCCTTTCAAGGGCTGAAATGGCCAGTTATTTATTTATTTATTTTTTTTATACAAGAAATTTAAAAAAAAAACATTCAAATGTAAGTTATGTTCCAGAATATAAGTGAATTCTTTAAGCTTACTAATTTTTTTGTGCATTATAACTTTAATTTAATAAATAAATGGCTTAATTGCAAATATGCAATATCATGCATTTGAGACATTTTGAAGTTACATTGCAGATATGAGGTTATATTGCAGATGTGCAATTCTATGCACTTAACTATATTTAAACCTAAACTTAAAAATAAATTAATTTTGAAAATAAATAACTTTGGTCAAGAAAACAACCCCTATCTTCGTCACCACGAAGAAAATTATCTTCGGCTTGTGTAAATATTGTTATAAAAGAGTTTTACGGGAAGTACTTCTCATAGGAATTACAAAGTTTTTTTATGATAATCATTATATGAACACTACCACTAATGATTGAACTAGCCAAAAGGGGTATTTATTGGGTACAATCCGTCGGAACAGAATTCCGAACTCGAAACTACCGAGTGTTCCCATATTAATGAAGACATCTCGAGGAGAGTCTGTGGAATATGTAGCTTACCATGATGATTTCATGGAGGGATGATAAAGTTGTTAATTTGATGTCAAACCATTGTAGTAAAAGTCCTGAGACTATAGCTGAACGATTTGATAAGAAGTTGTGTAAAAAAATATCCATTGAGTGTTCGAATATTGTTTCACAATACAATACATTTATGGGGGAAGTCAATTTGTTCCACTCATTTATTGGAGGCTGTAAGATAAAAATACACTATACGATAATATTAATAAATGCATTGCTATTGTATAAGAGTGCGTAGCAATAAAGCGGTAATCATGAAAACATAATAATTGTCAATTTTCGTTTGTAAGTGGTAGAAAGTCTTTACAAAGTAGGAAAACCATCCACAGAAAGTGGAGATCTTCCGAATTATCAAAAAACGTTGCAAAAACTTACGAAACATTCGAGAAGTTCCCACTATCTCAAACAGAAGTTCGGTTGGACCATTTTGAGCTCTGGCCACAATGGGACAACAAGCGTTTACTATGTAAATTACCAGGGTGCAATGAATACACTCATGTTAGCTGCTCAATAGTTTAGACAAGAGTATGTTTTAATATTATATCAAAATATAAAAGAATCAATATAGAAATTGTTTTAAACAATTTCGTAATGAATAATGTTTTATGTACTTATTTAATGAATTCTTATACAAAGAGCTTCAAATTAAGAAACAAAATCTTTGTGACCTTGCAAATCAGTGTTTTATATTGTCCTTTGTTTAAAATTGTCAATTTTAATTGACTATATAAAAAACTGGGAAAAATATCTTAGTTTAAGTTATTAAAAGCATGTAATTCCATTTCAAAAATGTAAAATACAAATTAATAAAAATTAATATATAAACCATCATATACTAATTTTTATTGCTTGCCTGCATGAAATTGCACATATGCAATGTTGCGTAACTTCGCTCCTATTCATTGCAGAGCATCCAAATTTCGTTTATATATTCTATTAACCTCTCCAATTACAAATAAAGTCATAACATATTTTTATACACAGGGAGAAAAAAATCATGTAACGAAGGCTTAAGAATTCCCAAAATAAACTTGAAATATAAACTGTATGCAACCAAGTCTTAAGTCTTTTTGCAAAATAACACGCAATTTTCTTTCAGTAAAAGCTTAAAAGCTCGCTTGTGTTAAAAGAAAATGATAATGTGTTTATGGGGCAAAGCTGTTTAACACTGATCCATGGTATAATAATACAAGGTAGCATTGACAGTTGCTTGGGAAAACATCTCCTGTCAAAAAATTTACTCAAAAAAAGAGCGCTCACAATCCGCCATTGAAACTACAAACATTGTTGAAAAATTTGAAGTGAAAAAAAAACAACAACCTCAGCAGCTGCAGATGTATTTTCACAAAAAGCTGTTTTTGACAGGAGATGTGTTCTTGTAGAAGAGAAAATAAGCAGTTGTCAATGCTACCTTGTATTATTATACCATGACACTGATCTATAACAAAGATCTTTAAAATAATTAAGAAATATAGAATAAAATAATTTAATATAATGCTTTAATTCACAAAAAAAGATTTAGATTGTTTTGCGTCTTGTCGAACAACAAATATATTTCGTAGGTTTAGTTTGACATGCAATTTTTTAAAATATGATCCTGAGGAATGGAAAAAAGACGAAGAATACCAGAGGGTAAAAAATTATTTTAAAGATATTTGTGTTGTAAATGATGTTGCGGGTAGAACTTGCTCAAGAATTTCTCGAGCTTACAAAATCAGAAACGCAGCTACAAAACCTACTTATTGTGACCCAAGATGTATTAAAGAAGGTGGAAGAAGTAGATGACGTCTATAAAATCAACACCGTTGCGCTGTCAAAATCGAAAGAAATGAAGTGATGCCATATTGTGTGCGATAATCCAATGAAATATCCAATGTTTCCCTATTTGTTCATATTGCTTCGATTACACAAAAACGCGTCTAGTGTGATTTTTTTTTAATTTTCTAGTGACTTGTGGATTACCTTTTATAAAAAAATGTGTCGAAAAGTTGTGCTATGTGCCATAGTACCTAGAATAATTAGAGTATATCATTCTTTAAAGTTCCAAAGGACGGCTTTCGAAGAAGAAAGTGGATCGACTGTTGCGGCTTGGAGTTGAACATGCTTGCTTAACTTTACAACTCAAAAATAACCCTAAAATTTGGCTGCTTGTGATGTTTCTAAACTTTATCCCCTTACCCGATTGCAAAACTCGCTCTCAAAGTATTTGTCTCACACAAAAGAAAAATTTAGAAAGTGGCATCACTACAATGAAATTTGACAGCACAACGGTGTCGATTTAATAAACATCAACCTACTTCTTCCACCTTCTTAAATACATCTTGATTGTGACCCAAAATATTCGAAAAATATTCTCGAACTGTCAAAAAGTACTCTTATAAAAGACTTATAAAAGACTTATAAATAATTTGTATTTGTTATCATAATATAACCCTCCAGGGGGCATACATTTTTGGTTTTTGATATTTTTTATTTATACAAAAAAGAAAACTATGATTTCGGTTGAAAAGCCGCAATATGACTTCTTCTTGTATGCAGTGTTGCCAGATGGTCCGATATATCGGATTTGTTACGATTTTTAGCATTGGATACGATGATCCGATATTTGGCCAAAATACCTCAAAATGTTACGAATTTAGGAAAAATAGATGCGACGTCCGATTTCACATATATGTATTTCTTTGCCAACAACATGGTGGCAACTTTGAAGCATTATTTTTTATTAAAAATCATTGGTAGCACTTCTGATCACGAATGTCAACACAAAGAATCACAATTACATTCGCTGCATTGCTTTCAAAACTTTTCTTTGTGTTTGAATTATTTACTGTTATATTTGTGCTAAACTGTGTCGTGGATGAAAATAAATCTCTTTTTTGGATATGATAAATTTCTGATTTAAAAGGTAAAAATACTAGTTAATTATTGTTGCAAAATAAATGCACGAGTTCAATAATAATTTCTACTATTCTGTTAAGGTATAAGTAGCTTGTACCTCAAATTCTACAGCGCAAATTCTTTAATTTTGTATGTTTGTAGTATAACATTGCTTAAAGAAATGGATTATGTAGAAAATGTAATTTATTTAAATAAATAAACCTTAAATGTGGATCATATGTACATCTATATTGTATTTTATTTGTCTTCCTTCCGACAAACGCGACGAAAATCCGACGGGCTGAAAGCAAAAGTTACGATGCGAAATTTTTTTTTCCTGGCTTGTATGTATTAGTTTGTTGCGCGCCCGCCGCAGCGTAAAATACTTGTTTTTTTAATTTATTGTTAGTTTTTGTAAGTACATAATGTGAATTTAATGAAATGTAATAATACTTTTAGCATAATAAAAATTTATTTATTTATTGTTGATTTTAATACCGAAATTGCACTAATTTGCCGATTTAGTGATTTAGATTTGCCGATAATACCGAAAAGGCTGCGGGAGAAATTTTGACGCAGCAGGGCGGTAACCACGCCAACCATAAAAAACTTTGTAGATATCATATTTCTAATGTTTGTGTTCCAAAAAATGCAAAACATTTATAAAAAGCAGAGAAAAGATTTTTTTAATTTGTGCAAATTTTTATTTGGTTTCGTTCTTAGAAATTAAAAACGCATAAAAAAACCTTTAGCCCCTGACATTTTCAAAAATCGCAAAATAAGGGACACTCTACTCCACAGTGATGTCCATTTCCGTGGCGTGTTGATTTCGTTGCCTTTTTTCAAATGAAAAATTGTTTTGCTATCTTATTCGATGTGATTTATTTAATTAAGATAAATCAACGAAACAGCTGTCTATTTTAATGGTTGTTTGTTCTGCTTTATTTTAGTAGCAACCTGTTCAGGAATTATTTGGCAAAAAATATCTCTCTTTGGCATCGGTAACTCCAAATATAATTCTTTAAAAAATATTAGTTTTAAGATTTTCAGACCAGAAATCATATGTGAACATTTAAGAAAATTAATGTCAAATTTTAGTTCTTAAGAGGCGAATATTTGTATGAAATGTCCAGCCTCGGTCATGCATGTCTGGCTTGACATTCACCCGGAATTGTCATTACATTTTCTACTGAGCTTTTAATAAAATAACGAAGAATCAAGAAAAAGCTTTTTGATATTTAAATCATTCTTGAATTACCATGTTTTAGGGAATTTTCAACTTTTAATATCTGCAACTAGACCACTTGGAATTGATCTGCTTCAAAATAAGGTATATATTGTATACTTAAAGCCTCCTTAATATGATCACATTCATTAAATTTCTATCTTAATAAATTGAGAACTTTAACATATTTTAGTTTGAAATGACAATTCAGGAAAACTCTCATTAAAAATTAAAAAATGTGTCCCAATAGTCAAATTTGACAAAAACTTCTCACAAAATAAATTAAAACACAATGCTACTAGTATCAGTAACAGGACTTTAAATACACAGTGAAACTTTGGAATTGTTGAAGCAGGACCTATAAATTGTAGATATAAAAAACTTGGGAAGTTGAATTGAATATTTAATGTTCTCGTCGCAAGGATATTCTTTTAGTGTTTTATTTTTTACATAATGAAAAAAAATTGTAACACCCAGCATGAAGAACACCAACCCACGGCTCAACACCCCCAAACAAGAATCGGCAGTCATAAGTCGGAATGTGGGCCTTGTTCTGAGGACTGACCTGTCAAGTTGGTTTGTTCTCTTGACATTTTCACACCCCACTTATATTCAACGTGCTTCCCCCACTCTTATTCAAACAGCAAAGAACAAGAAAGAACCTTTGCAATGTGTCTTGCCACAGAAATTAATTTAAACTCATTTCTGAATTTATTTTGTGGGTTTTTACATTTTGCATTTTTTTTTTCTTGCAAGGCAACTCATGAAAACAAAATTTACTTCATTTGTTTATTTGCTCCATTCATGTCGTGTGGTCCTTCTGTCCTTTGGGAAAATACGTTGCTGTTGTCCTGCCAAGCAAATATTTTTGTTTTCGTAAAAATTTTCATAAATTTGATTGCACAAAAAATAATAAAAAATACTTTTTTTCTTAGCTTCATATTCGGACACATCCACATTGTGCCCTAACACAAGGGTAGTGTAAAAATATGCTGTAGTGCTTCACACATCGGCTGCTAAAGCGACTTAAATCGAATTTTATTTATTATGGAAATTTTCGAACTTCAAAAAGTTTTTGCTTTTACAAAAAAATATACAAAAAATGAAAAAAGATATTTTCCCCCTCAAAAAGTCAAATTTCCAGTGTGTGATTTCTGCATTTTAAGTTTCACAAATTGTTATGAAAACAATATAATCAGATAAGGAAAGTACAATCGGAAGTTACTTGCCGGCGGCGAATTTGATTTTTTTAACATATTCTGTTAAAGCCTTTTCGAAGGAAGGAAAGTGCGTAAGCATGTACGAATTATGCGATGCCGAAGAAAGCATAGCACTTTGATGTCCAGTGTCGTTTTCCTTTTAATTTGAGAAGTTTTTATATTCTTTCGAAAAGTTTATTGTAGTTGTTAAATGAAAAAAGAAGTTAAAGGCCTTTATAGGTATTATTAAAAAATGTATACAATTTATTTACATAAGTTTTATATTTATTTTAAGGACCTCCGGGAGTATTTCAAAAAAATAAATAACACTTTTTTAAATTTTTTTTTTGTGAAATTGTGTTTTATTTTCTTGTCGTTTTCATTGAAATTTGTTTTTACGTGGTGGGCTTCAAACCCAACGCACAACCCTTTAAAGGCAGGGGGAGCCCGCCGCTCAGATTAGCCGTCAAACTAACGGTTGCCAGTTTGCCGTTTCTAGAGGACACCACGCAGAGGTTTGAGTCGACTTGAGACGAGTTCGACATGGATAATGCTGGCCTCACCAGGTTGAGGCAGTCAGACACGTTGCCATGTGAAGATCGCCCCCTTGACCCTCACGCGTAGCCTTGTGAGGATCGTCCTCCATTGGTCATGTTAAACGAATGGAAAACGACGCTCCAGCGAAAAAAATATTCGATTCGGTGCCCGGTGGTGGTCAACGCAGAAGAGGACGCCCTCATCTTCGTTGGAAGGATCAGGTGTTGGATAACCTGACTACACTTGGTGTTTCCAACTGGCGCCAGCAAGAGCAAAACAGAAATGGCTGGCGCAATTTCTTATACGAGGCCAAAACCGACCTTCGGTTGTAAGCGCCAGATAAGTAAGTAAGTAAGTGTTTTATTTTAGACCAAATTTTCTTACATTATTAAAGTGTAACTATTCAAGATTTATCCCTGATATTTTGGTCCAAAAATATTCGGCGAGAACGCAGAAAAATACAGTGCCGCGTAAGAGCTTAAATTTTGCGGTGAGCAAGATATCTGGAGACTGGTTCATCTGAAAAAATAAAAAAAATAAAAATTTCCGGTTTAGTAAAAAGTTCTTGGGCGTTTAATCGTTGATTTTTGAAAAATATTAATTTTTGAGAAAATGGTGGGCGTAAAAAGAAAATTTTCATTTCTTGTGCTCAAAATTGAGGTCGTTTTAGGCTATAAATCAAAAATACTAATTAAAAAAAATTCGAACGATTCAACGCCCCTTAACGAGTCCTTAAGTAAGTGTCGAAAATTTGGTTGCAATCGGATGAGTAGCTTTAGAGCAATCTTGCTCACCGCAAATTTAAGGTCTTTCGCGGCATTGCACTTTTCTACCTTATTGACCAATATTTTTGGACCCAAATGTCAGGGATAAATCTTGAATAGTTATATTTTAATAATTAAAAAAAAAATTGGTCTAAAATAAAATACGGCTTCAAAAAACAATTTCAAAAAAGTGTAATTTCTTTTTTTGAAATACTCCCGGAGGCCCTTAAGTTAAAATAGAATATGTTATAGTTCGAGTAAGATTAAGTAAAAATATTATTGTGACTTGTTTTACTATAAAATGCTCAGAAAAATATTCACTTTTTGCAAATAAATATAGAGTGATTTAAAAAATAATAGAAACGGCTTGCATGTTTTTCTTTTGTTTCAAATAGGAACAATAGACTTATAACTTACACACGAATACTATTTTTTTGCTTTGAATATGCCAAGTAGTTACTGTAAACTTGTTTTACTTTAATATTTTGTTGTGGCACTATGGTTTTTTAGAACCTTGGTGCTTCGACGTCCCACTGAATCCACTAGTTCGGCACAAATTGAGGGAACAATAGCATAACACTCATCCTGCACTTTTTTCCACAAATCATCTTCTTTTTGGATTTATAGTCAGCTATTTTCTTCTTTAAGATTCCCGAAAGGTGTTCAATCAGATTGAGGTACGGTGACTGTGAAGGCCATTCCAATAAATTAATGCTTTTGTCCCGGAACCATTTTTTGCCAGTTTTGGGGAGTGTTTAGGATCTGATCGACAAGGACAAACAACCCTAGCATTATGTGTTTCGGATTATGTGCAGTAAGGTGGATCGAAAAAAAAAATTTCGACACTTATATTCCGGGAGCTGGTTTCAAATAGATCTTAAATCCAAAAGGATTTTGAAACCGGTGTAACCGTCTGCCTGCAGTTTTGATTTGAAAAAAATCACTTTTTTGCCTAAAATCAACGGTTTTTTCGGCGTAAGTTTTTATCAAGCTAAAATAACTACCTCAAAGAAGGGTTCAAATTAAAGGTATCTGGGGCCACAAAATTGTGAATAGAGAGATTGTTTGATTCGAGAATTTTTTTAGTGCAAGTGTTCAGATTTCGGTCAAAATTTTGGGTATTTTTCACAAAAATCGCTATAAAGTTTTCAGTAATTTTTAGACAATTTAGTATTTCTAAAAAAACTTTATATAAAAATCTATTGATTTATTTGCCAAAATAAAGAATTAGTTCTTTATAAAATTATTTATAATATAGAATTGCACTATTTAGACTTTCACATTTCGTCGTTGCGCATACAAAAAAGGTTATGTGTAAATTTCGATTTTTTTTTTATTTTACCATTTGATAGCCATATATATGCCCCAACTAATCACCAAATGGTTTTTCAATATTTTTATTGGTTCAGAAGCTAGCAAATGTGAAAGTTAGCTGGCTATGTGAAAACAGTATTGAAATTGTCAAAAAACAAAAATGTTTTTTTCGTCTCCTGAAAAATTGTTCAAAAACACATAACCTTTATTGTATACGCAACGGAAATAACATACAAAATGGGATCGAAAAATATAATTGGTAGAAGGAATTTGCACAAGAAGCAATGAAAAGTAGTGAACGCTCAAAGCAGGATAAATTTTGCGTATTGCACTTCGATGAAATGAAGGTTTCATCAACGTTCGAATATGACCCATCGACAGATCTGGTAAGGGCACCAGTAAACTACGTTCAAGTCGCTATGGTTCGGGGCCTAAAATCGTCTTTTAAGCATCCCATTTTCTATGCATTTGATACTGAGATACCCAAAGAGCTTTTATTTGACATAATCAAGGCGCTTTCTGATTCAAAGTATACAGTTGTAATAATGGTGTCAGACATAGGCCCAACTTACCAATCACTATGGAGAGAAATTGGAATTTCGATAAGTTAGTTGACTTAAAATATTTTTGTTTAAAAATATGTTTTTCGCAATGCAGGTTTAACCCTTAACCACCGAGTGATGAAATGCAATGTGAAACCGACTCTAAATAGTCTAATAAAAACTTTTTAACAAAAAAAAAAAAACCGACTTCAAAATCACTACAAAATAAAACATAATTTGCAATAACTTTTCCCATTAATTTTTTGGTCAAATTTTAAAAGTTATATTAGAAATCTTATAATTTCTTTTTTTTTCTAATTTGTTTTATTATCATCAATATATTAATTGGTTTATGAAAAAGTTATTTAAAATTATTTTTTACTTTTTAGTGATTTTGAAGTCGGTTGTTTTTTTTTTTTTGTGTTAAAAAGTTTTTATTTCTTCCTTTTTAGAGAATATTTATGTCATAGCATTTTAAGTAAAATTTCAAACATGAAACCTTGTTCATAAAAAATTTGTTTTATTAATTCCTGAAAGTCTTTTGGGTATTTTCCATTGCTGTCTCTAAACAATTTTTATGAAAGTGACACGCCCTTTTTCTAATCCCGCCCACTTTATTTATAGTACTGTATAATGATTCTACCTAGCCCTGTGCCAAATTTCAGTTTCCAAGTATCAATATTAACCGATATATACCACTTTCCTTAAAGTGCCACACCCTATGTACAATCCCGCCCACTTTTTGTAATGATTCTATCTACCCACCTACCTGTACAAAATATTAGTACGCTAGTGTCAATATTAACTGAGTCATAGTATTTTTGCCACATATATTGCCAATATTGCCATACCCCTTTGTTGAATAACGCTTTTTTTACCGTAATTTGTAGTAACTGTGCCTACCCATGTACTAAATTTCAGTACCCTAGTGTCAATATTATTCAATGTAAAGAGTTTTTTAATATTACCACACCCCATTGGCGAATAACGCCCACTTTCTTGACCGTATTTTTAATAGCTCTGCCTTCCTATGTACTAAATTTCCGTAGCCTAGTGTCAACATTATTCGATATACAGTGTTTTTCCAATATGACCACACCCCTTTGTCAAATAACGCCCACTATATTGACCGTAATTTGTAATAATTCTGCTTACCTCAGTATTTTTACTGTAAATTTCAGTACCCTAGTGTCAATATTTACTGAAATACAGTGTTTTTCTAATAGTGACACGCCCCTTTGTCGAATATCACCCACTTTTTAAAAAACGGACCTCCGCGTTAATAATATCTATCTGTTGACAAAAAATTAGGAAAATCGGGCAAGTGCTTTAGGAGTTATCGATGCACATACATTTAAAAAAAAAGAAAGATTAACCAACGAACTTGAGAACCTCCTCCTGTTTGAAGTCGGGCAAAAAATTGGTTTATGATAGGGCTGTTCATGTTCGGTTTTTTCAAAGCTTCGGAGTATTCGAATATTCGAAGCAAACTTCGGAACTTCGAAGTTTTTGAGGCGAAGCTTCAAATGTTACTATTCGAATAGGAAAAACTTCGAAGAATTCAATTCTTCGAGTATTCGAATGATACCCAGTTTGAAATACATATTGTGTTACTACATATTTATTTATTTTAATTTGTGAACATTTTTTGATTGCTTTCTGAATGGGTAATTCATAGATGCAGAAAAAATGGTACTACTTGTTTCATTCAGTTTTCAATGCGACATTGAACGCGTTTTATAAACGTAAGCTCTCTGAAATGAACTTAACCCATTTTGGCCCAGGAGGGTATTTTTCTACCCCTGTACTAAAATACGGTTTCTATAAAACGCTTTACTACACGCAAGATATCACCAAATAAAAGCTCCATTCTGAGATTCAGTTTCCTTCTGCTTCCAAAGATCTTAAAAATTTAGGTTGTATGTGCGGATCCTCTTAAAATACCCGTCCCAGTTTTCTAGTAGAGGACATCACCCAATAGTAATTCCATACTTAGTTTCGTTGTTATGCGACATTTTTTAATAAGGTAATAATGCCGAATTTGGCTTTCACCTGAAAAATTAAAAAATAATCAGCGCTACGGTTATAAAGCCAAAAATGACTTTCTGCAAATGAAACATTGTTTCTGATTTTTTATCATTACAATAATATTATAAAGGCAATATGGTCGTGAATCTTTGGCCTTACAGTATCCCACCGTGAACTTATCTTTCTTCATGCTGGCGTTTTGCCTATTATGTTGAACGAATAGTCAAGCTTCGAAGCTTCGTAAATCCGAAGTTTTTTTCCTCTTCGAAGTTTTGAAACGAAGCTTCGAACTTCGAAGCTTCGAATACTTCAAAGTTCAAAAACTTCGAATAAGAGTCATAGCCCTAGTATATGACAAAAATTCTTTCAAAAAAGACTTAAAAGTTAAATTCTATCAAAAATATTTTATTTAAGTTTGAATTTTTGCCTCTTAGGCTCAACTTGGTTGGTTCATCTTTCAAATGAAGCCAAAAAAACTCATGGTTTTTTCCGAGGTTCCTCACCTCCTAAAACTTATAAGGAACAACTTTATGGACACAGGTCTTATATGTAAGAACCCGGTTGTAACACAACAGATCATAAAGAAAGTAATGCAGTACGCAATACAGAGAATCGGACGTTTCAATTGTTTATAAAATAAACGATAACCATTGGTGTCGGCCGTGGCACAGTTGGTAGAGTGTGTGACCCATATACCAGAGGACCCAGGCTGAATTCCATCTGACACAGAAAGTTTTTTCAATTGAATTAATTTTTCTGTTCGGTCGTCACCTCTCTGCAGACAATGACAAACCTAAGAGAGTAAATAATGCCATGTAAAGCTTCTTGAGAACATGCACATTAGCCGTTTGGAGTCGGCATAAAACTAGTAGGTCCAGTTCTCGGTTAATTGTGTCTAAACATTTGGACAAAAAACAATTGACACAAAACAATTCGATCATAAGAGGTTCGGTCAAATTCCTTTCAAGGGCTTAAATGGCCAGTTTATTATTATATTATTATAGATAACCATCTAACTGAGAAGCAAGCAGGTAAACAAGGTGTTATGTACATTTGGTGTACACCCCATTTTGGGTGTACGACCAAAATTATATGATTTTTTTATTTATTTTACTTTTTATTTTTATTTCAACAACTTTCTTTGAACAAAGAATTTTCACAACTGAAATACATTTTTATAAATTTTGATTACTTAAAAACTAACGAACTTAGATTTAAATTTTAATTTTGTCGTGAAGTGTTTTTGTGTAAAGTATTGGCTGTATGTAGTGTTTAATGTATGTTTTATGTGTGACTCTGAGGGCACCACATACATATATCATTTGGGTAATTTGACGTTTATCAATGGGTTTGGATAGGAGTGTGCACAAATAACTTTACGTAGTCTTTAACAGTACACACCCTACGCAAAAAAAAAGTTTCCAACCACTATTTCAACCAATCTTTTTATTAAATGACTATTTTGTTGGTTCTTTTTCTTTTTATATCGTTGCAGCAAAATAAGACATCAGTATTAAGGGTATTAATTCAGTATTGATTTTTTTTTATTTTTTTTTTTTAAAAAAGCTCGACGTCACTGGAGAGATAAAGTAATAAACTAAAGAAAGGACTTGGATCAGATGATCCAGTGGTGCTGTAGGCTGGTCACCGCACAAAAACGTAAAGAAAACTAAAAATTAATTATAATAACTCACTAGCGGATGTTACCCGGTGTTACTTGGGATTGTATTTAAGCTATGTTTGGCATTATTTAATAAGTTTCCATATTAAATTAAAATTAAGCAAAAACGGTGTTACATAGTTTTTAAAAAATTAAAAAAATGAGTTGAAAATGCTTTTAATCAGAAATATTATGGTGTACGAAATTAAAAAAAAAAGAACAATTTAAAACAAAAAGAAGTTGCGGGAAAGTTCGATGGGATTATTAATTTTTAAAACACTTTTTATAGATATCCTTTAACTTGGCATATCAGAAGTTACAGTTATATGACACACAATTTGAATTTCGTAGCTTCAGTGGTTCTTAACTTAAAGCATGACAAAAAACTGACGGATAAACAAAAATTTCATAAATGTCGGTTTGGCTTATTGGGATGCTAAATAGAATAAGAAAATCTGAAAATGTGTTTCTATCTCAAAATAAAAGACAGACACTTTAATTTCCTTTATGTATACATAAATGAAGATTTATTGAGTCATTGTTATTAATTTACAAAAAATAACTTTTTTTGGTTCTATTGATAGCTCGATATGCAATTTCATTGTTCTACTCTTTTACTATGCCACGAAAATAAAAAATTATTAAATGAATGATTTGATAAGACCATTTAAATGCTAAATTATAGTTTTAAGTTTTTGCTCTAAGCCTATTTCGTTTTTTGTCGTTTGTAAAAAATTATAATATAGCCGTGGTCGAGTGCATCAAGAAGTACGTGAACCACTTGACGCCAATTCGACCCCAGGTTCAAACCCCAGCTGACACAGTAAATTTTTCAAACGAAATTAATTTTTTCTGATCGGCCGTCATCTGTCTGCAGATAAACGTTGGTCTTCGGTTTATGTTCAGGTTTTGTTTTCTTCCCTCGATCCTGTTGCAGGGTCAGGTTATTTCACATACCAAATTTTAGCAAACTTGGTCAAGTCGTTTAGGAGTTATCGAGTCTTAAAAATGCACTACTTAAAGCGCCCTCTTGCGGAAGTCTTTGGAATTTTTTATTCCCGATGTTTTATCTTGGACGCAGTTAAACCTTCATACCAAATTTTATTGAAATCGGTCCAGGCGTTTAGAAGTTATTATGGAGTGCCAGGCCTATAGACTTGCTCCCACTTTTTCACATCCCCCTATGATCTTCCACCCTATGAAATGTAATCGGTGTCAAATTTCAGCTCAGATCAGATCAGATAAACGGTGCGAGAGCCTATATGGACAAACAGAAGACAGAAGGATAAATCTTTGATTTTATATATTAGAAGACTATTATTCGATTTTGGTCGATTTTTGACATTCTTAGAAACATATTTTGTGCAAACCGCTCTAAAAGTTGCATTTCTCAATAGGTTTTAGAAAGTTCTAAATGGTTAAACGTTTATATATTTTTTTGAAAACATATGACTTTTTGTCCCTCCCTTTTGTAAATAAATTTTTGTAAAATTTATCCAAATTTGAACTAAGACAACATAGAAAGTGCCATTTATATTTTTGGGAAAAAGTATCTAACGACAACCCAGAATAAGTTTTGCTGCAATGTATGCTTTAAGGTATTCCATAAGCATCATCATTTCCAACCTTCCTTCATTCACATGATGTTATTTTCAATTTGCTGATTTCTCCTGTGATTTGTACAAAAACAAAGTTGTGAGCTCTGCATATGTTACTCCAACAATTTCTACAAAAACACAGAATACTGCGGAGAAAAAAATTTCAAAAAGTACAACGCCATAGAATACGAAATTCGTATCAACCAAAGTAAAAGAAAAAACTCTGCTTCGCATATGCTACAAGAATAAATAATGCTTCCAAGTACTATCTTAGTTTTCATTTTGAATGCAGTCACCAGCCCACACTTGACTTTCACATACGGACATCAGTGCACCACACAGACACTGAGCTAGCCTAAGTTTTGCTTCGTTCGTGAGAACTTGTCAAAAATTTCTTCTGATAATTTATATTATTACAGGACGAATGATTTCTCTGAAGCATAAGGATAATGGAATTTTAATGGCGGCCTGACAAGCAAAGCAGGAATAAGCTAGTAAGGGGATCGCAATGAAACAATTGGATTTGTGACCTGCATAACAATACACAAGGCATCAAGTAAAAAATTGCACATGGCAAAACATGTCTTGGCTACATATTTATCTGGAAATCTTTCAATCTATTTTGTTTTTATCTTGATTTTGAAACTTAAATTATAGTAAGAAGTAAAGATACTTAGCGAAGTTGCATTTATACGCATGTATTAAAAGATTTTTCCAATAATTTAGTTAATCAGTTGTAAAAATGCATCTAAATTTCGGAACACACTGCATCACATTGACAAAAATGCACACTTTTAACTTAACTTTACACAGGACTTACTTTTGTGCCAACTTAGTGTAGGCTTATGTTTAAAAAAATAAGTATTTGACGGATCTCTGCAACCGTAAAACCATGTTTATACCACCACGCATACTACGTAAGGGGTATATTAACTGTGCCGCTCCGTTCGTAACGCCTATAAGAAAACTCGGCAAATATAGAAAAGTATACGTATTCTTGATCGTCAACGATATTTGAGTCGATAAAGCCTAGCCCGCAATCAAGATAACAGCCGTAATTTTGAAGCTATCGTTATGAAATGTAATGCGTTATGAATTTAATTTAATTTATAAATCAAAGTTAAAAGCGCCGAAATCGATAGAAAACTATTCCATACAAAGTGACGTAATTACTTTGTAAAACTCCACAAAAATTTATTTGATGACTTGACACTTTGCATATCATTCATTATTAATATGCACTCCAAGATTTGAATTTGGTTAAAATAGAGAGAAAACTACGGCTACTTCCCATACAAAGTGATGTCATTACAAAGCAAAACTTTATAAATCTCACAAAAACTAATTAATTCAAAATGAATCTAATCACTAGAAAGAAAACTAACTAGAAATACATCATTGTTTGATACAATATAGTTTAATATGTCCTCTGAGACAAAGTATGTAGGCCCCCAAAAAAACTTTGGGAACGGAAACTTTGGGAATGTATGGAATTCATGTATTCAAAATTCTCTTCATCAGAATAGGAAGGAATGAAAGTTATGACAGGATCGTCAGTAAGTCTATCAAAAGTTTTGAATGATTAAGGGAATGATTAACCCATCGGATTTCTTCTATGTACTTATTTTGTATTCTCAAATCTCTTTTGATCAGACAATATTCTCAGCTTAATATTTTCTTAATATTCAATTTCCAGAAATATACGTTTGTAGGTTTCTAGGTCATTTGAGATTTAGCTACAGACATATTTTCCATGCCCCATTTTCTATTTCCAATCCTTTGAGTATCAGGGAAACTCAGAATTTTAGATAAGGATAAGGACTGATAGCACATAGCAAAGAGGATTATTAGAATTATTTCCATTTATTAACCTTAAAAAACATTTAATTTGTGATTTTAGCCCGCCCTTAAGGCTTACTACATGCCCAATTGTGAGGAGCCGAAGGTTTAAAGAAATGACACCCAAGAAATGAGTTTTCAGGTTGTTCGTGCTTATACAGTCTAACTCCTTTCAAACTGATTTCAGGTTGTTATTTGCTCATATAATGCTAACTCTCTGCAAACCAGTGGTGCTTAACAGTGCCGTAGATAGCTTTTTGCAATGGGAGGGGATGCAATTTATTTTTGTGACAAACATATACATATGGGTCAATTGCAAAAAAAACGTACACAAGGAGGTTTTCATATTTTGTTTTTAAAGTTTTTTAAATTTTCCCGTTAGAGTAGTCAAATTAAGTGAAAAATAATGGAGAGTTCGAAGTTGTTTTTAGGCCCTGCAAAAAATAATTTTTTCTATGGTTTTTATACGATTTTCGTATTGAACGTCACACAGCAGATATACGAGAAAAATCACTAAAATGTAAATTAAAGCGTACTGTGATGCTTGTTAAGTTCTTTAATAAGTTAAATCAGCTTTTGCAAAAATCGCCATTTCAGTTACAGAAATAATAATTTTTTACCAATAATACCTACATATTTTGCAATTTTAACGGGAAAAAATTAAAATTTTTCTCCAAAAAGACATCAACATAGAGGTTATTTTCAAAGTAGTAGACTTGCAGCAATAAATATTAAAAATTTTTTAAATAATAAGCAATTTCAGAAAAAACAACAGGGTGACGTTCAATACATTTTCTTCCGCTTAACCAAATAATGTAAATAAAATTGGAAGTTTAGCAAAAAACAGGTTTATTCTTTTACAAAAACAAAAAAAAACAAAAAGTAAATATAAAGTATATATTTCAGCTATACATCAAATTTTCATCCAATTTGTTTTTCTTTATTTTTTTATAAAAAATTAAAAAAGTCAATAGCTAGCTGAATTTGTATTGAAACTTTATTAAGACTTCACGTTTTACAATATAACTACTGAACCCTTTAAAACCACATCTTCGTAAAAACGTAAAAAAATGAAAATTATAAAAAAGGAAAAAATGATAGCACGTGTTGCTGGCATGGTATTAAACTTAAACAAATTAAGAATGAGTAAACTTTTTGCAATATTTTCAATTGCATTTTGTACTTTTCCTCAAAATAGATGAAATAACTTTTCCAATGATACTATATTACCGGTAATCGGTCTTAAGTTGATTGAGCTACGTTGTCTCAAAATAGCCCCCCTTTTGGCCGCGAAAAATTATTCTGAAAATGTATACCTTCAAATTTGGTTTTCAAATCAATAAACCAATACAAGAAAAATATTTGAGCCAAATCGGAGATGATCAACGCAACTGATCACTTCAATGTGAAATGGGCGATATCAGTTAGTAAAAACAAAAATCAGTTCAAAGTCGAACATAGGTACCATTATTTTTGCTTTCGTTTATATTCTTCATTTCGTTCCTTATCTACACAGAAAAAAAAATGTTAGCTTAAAATTAAACACAATGTGATCAAAAAATGTGTTCGTAATTTGCTTTTTTTTTATATGTTTTTCAAAAGTTTTAAGCACATTTGCTCTTACTTTGACGAAATTTGTTGCAAGCTATTTTTTAAACACAAAATTCGTCAAATTAATAACAACTGTCGTCAATTTTAAAACATTTTTTTTTCAGTGTAGCTTTATTTTTTTCCCAGTATCTTCGTGCTCTTTCAGCAGGCGTTAATTTTGCTATTTTATTTTTTTTATTTACTATTTTTGCTTTAATAAAACTCCGCGTGACGTTCAATACATTTTTCCACATACTTATGATGATGAACTGAGAAAACACAAAACATTTACTTTAATATTATTTAATCGTCTTAATTTTTAGAATTTCATGAGAACTAATCTCTGCACTTCCTTAATATAACTTACTTCTCATCTATACCTCTCCTAAATTATAACTAACGAAGTGTAAAAAAAAGTGACGTTTAATACAATGCTTGGGGACTAAATGTAAATCGAAAGCCTAATTCGCGATGACAATTTTTTGAGAATAACAACAAAATTAAACATAAGAAATAAATGCTATCATTACAAAACAGTTATTATTTGTTATATTTTTTAATTGTTTTCAACTTTTTTTTCACGTTTTTCATCAAAAAGTGTAACTGGGGACATATGTTTTTGTATTAAGCGAGAACAAGAGAGCAATATAATATTCATCAAAACAAATATGCAAATAATTTTAGGATTCTGAAAAATATGTTTTGTCAATAAATATTCTTCAGTGATCACTTTCTCATTTTTTATTTGTTTTTTTCTTTTTGTATTTACCTAAAAAAAGAGTTAAAAGAGCGGGGACAAACAAGAGCATTTTGTATGCAATTGACCCATATATAAAAATCGTTACAAAAAAAAAGGTAAACTTTTTATTTTATATTTTTTGTAAATATTCTTAAAGCGAAAAATGCGGACGACTTGGATTTTTTGCTAATTCAAGAACTTCTTCAGCCGATATAACTATTTCTCTATGAATCGCGAGTCTTGTCGAACCATTTAATCGGCCCTACATTGGAAAAATATAACTCATTACAAATATTTTGCTAATAAAAAAATTTTTTGTTTTTATCCTCTTTGGATTGTTTTTATCTTCTTCAAAGCCGAAAAGGTACGCATTAGGCGTGGTTGTGGACACTGGCGTAGATAGCATTTTGTAATGGGAGGGATGGGGAGGGATGAAATTTATTTTCGAGACAAAACTACAAAAAAAAATTTTTGGTAAAAATCATAATTAAAAAAAGGAAAATTTTTCATTTTATATTTTTTGTTAAATGTTTTTAAAGCGAAAAATCCAGCCGGCTTGGATTGTTTGCTAATTCAAGGACTTCTTCAACCGATATAACTATGTCTGGATGTATCGCGAGTGTTGTCAAACCATTTAATCAGCCCTACATTGGAAAAATATAAGTTAATTCAAATATTTTGCTAATATAGACATTATTTTGTTTTTTTCTCTACGCACGTATTTGTTTGGAAAATTATCCGTGCATGCTTTTCTCTTATTAAGTCTGCCAGACATATTGTTATAGACAATATTGCTGAAGGTTACATTGCTGAAGATTTTCAACAAGTAGGTTGGCAAGTGCATCACCTATACATGTATGTATAAGATGTGCCAAAAAAAAAGTAAAAACTCATCGTGTTTTCGAAGCTTCCGGTACAAATTTTAGAAAAACTTCGTGTATGATATGTCTGCCATTTGATTCATGCACATATCGAATGCAGTTTGTAACAGGCCTTCGTCTGATATTCTTGGTAAGTAAATAATAATAGTTATTATAAAAAGCAGGTACCAATTATAGCTCAATATAACAATAAGAAATCCCTAATTGAAAAATACTATTACGCCTCTACACTAAAAACCAAGAGAAAATACCAATTTTGCTTCTTCCAGTTGTTGAGACCCTTGTACACCACCTTTAGCAAACAATACACAAGGAATGCAAATATGCAAGCAATTAAGCCGGAAATATGCTACCATCCATTTGTATTGTATGGAAAAATTAAACAGCGAGGCCTCAAATTTTTCCAGAAGACGAAATTTGTAATTTTAAGACATAGCCCACACAGTAAATTTCTTCTACCATCTTCACTTAAGACTTTTTTGTAAATCAGTGCAAAAAAATTCTATCGAAGGGGGATATATCCCATAAATTTCCCCCTTTCTTCGCCACTGGCGCTTAATAAATATGCTTGAATAAATATATGATATAAAAGAACATATAGGATGTTTATGTGTGGTTTTTGTTTTTGAAGCGCAAACAAAACTAGATGCGAAAATGTTCATCTGAAAGTTCTAGCAGCGTATGTTTTTTTCAATACATGTGGAGTAAATGCGCATCGACACCCTATTCTCATGAATTTTTAAACCACACTGAAAGTAGGGATGTGCAAGTTGAAGTCGAAGTTAGTCGAAAATCGACTTTTGCTTGATTATTTTCAACTTTAGGCAATCGACTTTCTAATATTGAAAAAGTCGATAGTCGACTTTTTTTACTTACGACTTACGACTTTTCGTATTTTAGGCGAAACAAATTCCTAACGTTAATAGGGGATTCAGACGATACTACATGTTGTCAAGCCTAGTGTAATATCTGAATAACTGTAAATTAAGCTTTGCGACCAAACGATCCCACATGTTGTCAAACCTCATCAAGCTAAAAAAATTTCGTAAAGACAAAAAGTCGAACTTTTGGCAGCAGTTGTTATAATATATGAATTACACTGAGTTACAAAATGACACTTTATAAAAGGTTCTCGATAGTCAATCCCGAATGCATTGTGGCTGCTGATTTCAAATATGGACTCCGTTTTTCTCCATCAGGTCGAGTTTTTGAGTTATAGGCAATAACATGAAAATCAGTTCTTTTTCTGATAACTTTGCTATATCTATTACATTGATCTACCGATTTGTATTACGATGACGAATTTCAATGAAGAAATATTAGACCTTTTAATTTTTGCACATAAAATTACAATATCTTTGACAGTTTTGAAGTGGAAAAAATGTCACAATTTTACGTAGGCTGCGCTTTTGAAACCCTGTATCTTTAATATTTTTCAACGGATTTGCAAAAACTTTTTTTTACTTGATAGAAAATCTTTCGAATTTTAATAAACATTTTAGTTTTTTTTATTGTCTTACATTTTTTCAAAGAAATTAAAAAAAGAAAAATTTTTTAAAATTATGTTTGTTAAAATTCAAGTACAGTTGATAAGATTTTTTGATAAGCAATTGATAAAGAAGGACCATGTTTTGTAACCATGTAAGCAAAAAATGGTTCTTCTTTATCAATTGTTTATCAAAAAACCTTATCAACTGTATTTGAATTTTAATAAGTTTTGTTTTAAAAAATTTTTCTGTTTCTTAATTTCTTTGAAAAAGTGTAAGATAATAAAAGAAAACAAAGATGTTTATTAAAATTCGAGAGATTTTCTATCAAGTAAAAAAAAAATTTTTGCAAATTCGTTGAAAAATATTAAAGATACAGGGTTTCAAAAGCGCAGCCTACGTAAAATTGTGACATTTTTTCCACTTTGAAAGTCGATATCTTCAAAACTGTCAAAGATATTGTAATTTTATGTGCAAAAATTTAAAAGTCTAATATTGAAATTCGTCATCGTTATACAAATCGGTAGATCAATGTAATAGACATAGCAAAGTTATCAGAAAAAGAACTGATTTTCATGTTATTGCCTATAACTCAAAAACTCGAGCTGATGGAGAAAAACGGAGTCCATATTTGAAATCAAGAAACCAAACTAGTTTATAATCAGCTGAAAAATCTCCGGCACCAAAATGTCTGTCGGGCTGTGTTATTAGAAGATGAAGAGGATTTTTGTATTTACATGGAGTATTCGTATTGGAAACAAATTAGATCGGTGAAAGCCGATCTTCCCTTGACAAAACCGTGTTGGTTAGGGACAAAAAAGATTTGCAGTGAAAAAACATAATGTTGTAGATACTATCGAAAATTATGGGTATACATGACAGTTTTACTACTGGTCTATAATTTGAAATATCATTGGTTAGTTAGTTCTTCTGCTGTAGAAAACTGACTGAGAAATGAAGAACTCGAAAAGAGACCATAAGGATGAGCAAACGTGTACGAAAATTTTTCGTTACCTCGTGGCAACTTCAATTAATTAGAAATAGAAGCATTCATAATCTATTTCAGGATTGTGACTAGTAAATAACCGGCTGAAGAAAATCGAAAAAAGATTTGCGATTATTTCATGGTCGTTCGAGGAGAATTCTGACAATTTAAGGGTATATTGATTATTGTGATGTTTTACAGGAAAAGGGACCTTATCTCTCCGGAATCAAAGTTGGTTTTTTTTGCATTTCTTAAAATTACATATTATTTTGAACAAAATGACACGTCAATCTCCAAAAAAATTTAAAAAATAAGCTTACTTCACATTCTTAAGTTCTAGCATGCAAATCTCAAGTTTTGAGATGTTGATGTTCAAAGTTTGACAATTAAAATGGACTTTAACTTCCCCGTTTAAAATACATGATAGAAGATAAGGTTTTCTTTCTTTAAGGGGGTAGAGGTTGGGAAAATCTCTTATTTGGTATTTCTGATTTAATAATTGACTTAAAATTGACTTTCAAATATTTAGAACATATCTAGGCAGTATTACCAACCTTAACCTTGAAACCGATACAATTTACCCAAACTTCATCACAATTATCAAATTTTCTCTTTATGTTGATGAACTGGTTCAAACTTTTTGGGTAAAATTTAAGCCAGTTTATATTGAATATGGGAAAGATAGGTTACATAAAGATGTTAACAAAGTTCGAAGCTGTAAAAACAATGCTATAATCATAGTAATAATTGCACGTGCCGGAATGTCTTTGTGTCAAAACAAAAAAAAAACAAAACAAAAGGGACCAAGAGGTAAAATAAAGTACATTGCTCCGGACCTAGTATCTGTATTGGACAGATGTAAAATAAGTGACGTAGTAGCAGGTCGTCCGTGGCGTAGTTGGTTAAAGTGCGTGGCCGCTATGTCAACGAACTTGGAGATCTGGTTTCGAACCCCAGCAGTGACAGAAAATTTTTTTAAATTAAAATAATTTTTCTGTACGGCCGCTACCTCTCTGCAGACAATGACAAACCTCAGAGAGTAATCAAAATGCCATGTAAAGCATCTTGAGAACAACAACATTCCGTTCATCGCCTTTCGGTTTCGGCGTTAAATCTGTAGGTCCGGTTCTCGATCAATTGTGTACAAACTAAATAATACGCACAACACAATTGAACATAAGAAGCTAGGTCGAAGTCCTTTCACAAGGGCTTAAATGGCCAGTTATTTATTTTTTTTTTTTGTAGTAGCAGGTCGTATACTTACCTATTTCAACAGCATGGTCGTTCGGACTCGACCCAAGGGAATATATTATAAATCGTGCATCCCTTCGAGAGTGCCATTCACAAAATCGAGAAAAGTCAACTGAATGCATAAAAGAAACTGAATACTGATATATTCCTTTTGTTTCTTGTTCAGCTCCTTTTCTGACTTGCACTGATTCCCGATTTTATATCAATTCCCTGATTTCCATGCCGATTAACTTTAAATCCCCGCAAATTGGTAAACTCCTAGAAAGTTTGCACCACTGATCTGCAAGTCTTTTATGATACATGTTTACTTTTTTAGTTGGCTGAAGCAACATTTTTCACCGTGCACTGGGACGCACAAATGCTGCAGGACTTACAAGGTACGAAAAAAGTTTATCGACTTCCCGTTATCGTCACTTATGATGGGAAGAAACAGCTCTTGTGGTGTTGAAAAGTGCTGAAGGTACTGCCAGGTAAGGGAAAAGGTAAACATTGCACTGAATGAAAATCATCAAGAGCAGACTACAAAAAGTTCCTCGAAATCGTTCTCTTGTTCCTTGACGAAAACATTCCCAATTACCGCATGTATTACCGAAACCTCGCAAATTTTTTAACTTTGATCTTGATGCGACGCCATTTACCCCCCCTCCCATCCCCTTAATTTTTTGGCTCATACATTTTTTTATCAAACCACAAAAAATAAAATCGAGAATTTTTTTCTTTTAATCAGGATTGAATATGGTTCTGCCTTAAGATAGAACCAAAAGACAGCAAGTGTGAAGCAGTTGAAGAAGTCTCCATAAAAACAAAAGCATTATTGATATTCTCATGACCATTTTCAAAAACATGTTGGAAGTCAATTCTACCATAAGTACCTATTTCTAGATTTTCAAATTGTTTGCTGTTGTGAAAAGTACTAACTTTTCAATTCTTGTGTTCTATACCAAAGGAGTTTTCTGTAATGCCATTTCTACACAGAGAGTTTAGTTTGTGTTTCCAGTTCAATGTTGAATTTTGCCATTAAACGCAAAATAAACTCTTGAGTTCCCCAGTACAATTCTGCAGGATGAAACTCAACTGAAATCAACTTTGTTTCTGTGTTTATCAAAACTCAATTTGAGAAATCCTTAAAAGTGTACTAATCTTCTCATAAAAAGTCACGTTTAGATGCAACTTATACAATTTTGTGGTGAGAAATGTCAGAAACAGCTATTTGCAAAAAATGAACAAAAAAGTGAAGAAAAGAACTTGGGTAAGTGTAGAAGATAAGGTCTTCATATCAGTATGGACCGATAAAAATTCCGATTTACGCAGCGCAAAGAAGAACTCGCATGTATATGCAGAGATGGCTGCAGCCTTGTCCTCCGCATGAATTGATGTCACGGTGGTGGATGTGCCGAAAAAATATGAGTACACAAAGTAAACAAAGAAATGTCACACTAAATACAATTCTGCCGACGCATCTCTGTGTGAACAGCTATGGTTGAACTCAAACTAAAGTCTCTGTGTATACTATAGACATGGCATTACATTGGCTTCGCTTGTACACTTTCCGTGATATTATCTCCTTTTTTAGAAGATAACATGATAATTACTTCTAGTTCAGAAAGTATTGAATGAGTTATGAATATCGTAGTTCATCGCCTTTGTCATTCAGTGCTTGGAACAAGAATTCAAAATAGTTTTGAACGATGTTAAGAGCACTTGAATATCATCCCATAAATGTGATTTGATGGTTTTGCATGGTTTTTACACACTTTCTCTTGAAGCGTTTCCATTTACTTGGTAATCGACGCAAATTACAATTTACATTCTGATTTTAAGATATCAAACGCCATCAAATTGTCATCTGCAATTTTGATAACATCACCAAACTTGGTCAGTTGGTAATTTTTTTAAAAACTGTTGTCTGTTGTCAGAAACTGTGGGTTGTGAAATCCGCTTTGCATCGCTACTATTGCCAACATTACTCGGGATAATCATATGTCTATGCACTCATCACACTAAAACTCTTGTAGATAGCTTATGTTTCTTTTGGACAAAACAACACACCTTTCTGCGAAATTCTTTGCACATCGTTTTGGGAACATTGCTTCTGTTAATTATATAGGAGAGATTTTCAGAGTTATTTCCATTTTTAAATTATAAAAAAGCATCATATAGTCTTTTCATTCACCTTTTTGCAGAGGTGCACTTTTGTTTTCAGTTGAGAAAGTTACAGAGTACACCGAGAAAAAAAAGCGATAGTAAAATCACCTAAGCCGGCTTGGGTAAAGAAAATTGTATGGAAGTTAGAAACTTATGGTTATTCACCAAAGTAATATATTGTTTAATACATTGCTTTGTAAGCACATACTTCGATACCCTGCCAATAAAAAACTGTTTGATTCACCCAAGTTAAGTATAAAACATTTTAACCAATAGTGTAGGTAAGCCACCGAATTTTACACTTTATCAAAATGGTATGAGCAAAATTTATCGCTGAATACTCCCGGTTTGTTATAGTTCTCGTTTAGTTTTTGTAATGAAAATCATATAGCATAGATATTTAGACAAAGTGCAATGCTTCGTGAGTGCATTTTTATACCCCTACGCTTAAAAAACGTAAACGAGGTATATTAATTTTGTCACTCCGTTTGTAACGCCCATAAGGAGGAGTGGTAGGTATAGAAAAGTATATATATTCTTGATCAGCATCACCATGTCCGTCTGTCTGTCTGTCTGTCCGTCTGTCTGTGTACTTGGGTAATTTTGCACAACAGCAGTATACAAAGTTTTGCCTAAGTATTTATATGTTCATTTCATACTTGTCTTTCGAAATTTTTTACAAAACAATATACAGTAATTTACCTATGTTAAGTAGTGCATATTTTATACTTCTCCCTGTTTATTTATTTATCTATTTAACTTTGACAATTCAACAAGGTTTTTTGTTGAAAACTTGAACACTATTTTCGGCAGAATAAGCAAGCACGCTCATATAAATTGTCGAAGCTAATGTGTAAATTACAAAATACTTCGCTAATTTATCATCCAAATCAACATCCGTAAGTTAACAAGTAAAACTTATGTGTTTTGACCAAAAACTTAGGAGGCTGAAAACTACCAAAGCCATCATATAAATTATACTAGGTTTTTTATTAATTTTGCATAAGTTTTTTTCTCGGTGTAGCGGTTTAAACTCCAAATTTTATTTGGATCAAAATTTTGTCATGTCTTAATTTTTTTAATAACTTATTTTTAATTTTGTTATTAGTCTGATTTATGTGGACATGTACATAGAAAAAGGTAAAAGCAATAATTCGGGCTGACATTCGAAATGTAGTCTGACATTATGTTATATCAAAGCAAAGCTCATTGTGTAACTAGTTGGAACTCTCAGCTCCTGTTGCTACACTAAATATAAAGATAACATTAACTGCTTAGTGACACGTTAACAAAGCCGACCAAAGATAGAATCAATCACATATACCATGATTCAGTAGTTTTGAACATATGACTTTGTTATTCCTATATAACTTTCGACATTATGAGTACCTTTCGTGTAATTTTTTTAATATGGTATGACAGAATCTGATAACAACCCCAAATTTTAATGTTATTTGTTTACATTCGCTTTCGTTACAGCTCTTGTCTGTCTGTTTGATATTGTTTTCAATTTAAAAAACAGAAGAATGATTTCAAGCATACATTAATACGGAGTTAAACAAGTCTACTCACCCAATCATGAATAACGCACTTCAGTTGAGCCATATGTTGGCATTAGCAAAAGAGTCTGTTCATCTTGTTTAGGGGTAACAAATATAACAAGTGGTTAAGGATGTTACTACTGTTCTCTCAGTAGTTTTGTTTTAGAGTCGAGCATAGACTAGATTTGTGATTCATTGGCAATAAATGCATTCTTGAATAAAAATTTGTTTTAGAAAGTAATTACTTATGATGGATTGCACTGAGTGCTCCCAATTTGACTGTCAAGTAATGTAATTTGCGCATTTGATCACTAAGGTGAATATTTATGATATGAGTATATATAAGATAGTCACAAGCCTTAAAGTCTTGCTTCAAAACATTTTAAGGGAAATGTTAAATTTACCACATAGTGCATTGATATGTAAATATTTATTTTTCTGCTAAATTTTATGCCGCAACGAATTGAATTAGCGACCAATGTGTGCGCGGCGTTCAGCCACAGCAGATGTATAAGGTGCGTACGGGTATTTTTTACCCAGAAGCGACTATTTCTGTCTTATTATTTTTATTAGTCTACATTTAGTTTTTTGTTGTTTTAGACTATCAAGATGCCTTATTTTCCTCTTAATGAAGAACAAATAGAAGAGTTCCAGCTTTTAAAATATAGTGACGAAGGAGATATTTCTGAAACTGAAGACAATGAAGATTTCAGTGAACATGAAAGCAATCCACAGCAAGAAGCAGAAGACATACGGGCATCCACAGCTTTGTTGACATCTAGTGAAGAGGATATAGTACCTCAGCCTCGTATAAATATACAAAATCGTCAGTATCTAGATGACGTGGCCTTGCTTTATATAAAACGTGGAAAATTTACCGGAAGAGATAAAACTTTCCATTAGCAAGTTTTAGAACCACCATAGAATGTTCGAACACATTTATCCGGTCCAATTAATGAAGGTAAAAACTGTGCTACTATTACAGAGGCCTTTAGACTATTTTCTACTGATGGTATGTTAAAAAAAAGATACAGCAGTTTCGACTATGTCGTAACACAAGGCGTAGAATTATTCAATTCGCTTTTGATGACATCTTTTTTAAAAAATATATAGCAAGAATGGATAAATAAAGCAACAGCGGAATTTTTTTCGTTACCTAGCACGCTATAGAGTCGAAAAATTTGTTCAATGCTAGCAAGTTCAACAACCCATGTGGAGAGTTGAAATGTCAAAATTTCGCGGTCGATTATATGCCCGGATATTTAATTGGCTGCGTAATCTTGACATTTCAATAAGAGTACAGTACGACCTCGCTTAAGAGTACAGTACGATTATCGTAACACTCAAAAATTTACATTCTTTACTTAGTAAATGCAAATTTAAAGAAAAAAATTGCACAATTATTGCGACTTACATTTGCGTTAACTTGCATAAACTTTTACCTTATTTCCTTTCAGTTCTTTGCTTGCATTTTTTATATAGAAAAAAATCTATCTAGTTGCACTGAGGAAGGTTGTACTGTAGTTGTTTTTTTCTCCACACAAAAATTTTGACTCTACACTGTGTGAAATCATATGCCGCGGAATTTTCGTTTCTACAGCATACTAAGCTTTAAACAAAAAACCATGCGCAAAGCAAACAGAAACATCAAATGCTGGTTTTATATTATTTTTTAAGGGGAGCAACACAGCCAGAGGCCGAAAAAAAAGGTCATGTTTGTGAATTTTTTTAAGGAAACCTATGGGATATTTTTGAATGAGGGTTTTTATACCTAAAAATATACACATTCAAGAGTATTTTTAGTTTTTTTTTTATTAAAAAAAATTTAATATTAAGTCAATACAGCAGTTTTTGTAAAGCGCTCTGAAAAAAAAGTTAAATGCGTTGACAAAGATTGCTCCTCCTTAATTCATCTGAAACAAAAAAATGAAATATATTATTAAAGTAGATACTTAAAACTCGTACTTGTCATAGCCGTTTTTGAAAATATTGATTTTTTCACAAAATGGCGGACTTTCAAACGTAAAAAAACGATTTTCGACCAAAAATTCGTCATAGTTTTGCCTATAAAAAATGAACGAAGCTAAAAAAAAAAAAAATCCTATGACAAGTACGAGATTATTATGTGTACAATAAGCCTGCAAAAAAATCAAAACGATCGCTTCACTGAGCTTTGAGAAATCTTGGTCACCGACTTTGAAAACATGGTTTCGAGAAAAACGCGTTTGAAAATAAGCGCCAGCACTGCGCGCTCTAGAAGGCGGTTCACTCAGTAGGCTATAACTTTGTTATTTTTTGAGATATTAACTTGAAATTTTCACCAAATATTCTTGAAACTTAAGGCTTTAAGAAAATGCAAAAAATTTTTGAAAAAAAAAAAAAAAGTTCTGACTGCGTATCTCCCCTTAACTGGCAGTGCCCTCTTGCTTTAATCAGCAACACTCAGTACATACATAAATGGTCCGCCAAATCATTTTTTTTTTTGAAAATGCTATAAAAAAAACTACTGAATATTTTCTCAAATGTCTTTTTTATTTGAATGTACAATCCTTCCGGTTAATAATGGAAAATAATTTCATTCAAATGGCTGCCTCGGCTGGCCATGCAGTAGCCTACACGATCGGTCCAATTTTTAAGCACATTATCGATTGTGTGCAGCTGTATTTCACCAATGGCTTTACGAATATTGTCCTTTAAAGCGTCAATTGTCTCTGGCTTGTCGGCGTAGCACTTATCTTTGAGTGCACCCCACAAATAATAGTCCAACGGTGTCAAATCGCCGCTCCGAGGTGGCCAAACGACATCAGCTCTGCGGCTGATAATGCGATCTTCAAAAACAGGGCGCAAAAAATCGAGTGTAGCTTCGGCTGTGTGGCACGTAGCGCCGTCCTGTTGAAACAAAATGTTGCCAATATCCCCCTCTTCAATTTTTGTGAACAAAAATTCGTTCAACATGGCCCGATAACGATGGCCATTGACTATAACGGCCACTCCTTGCTCATTTTCAAAGAAAAATGGCCCAATTATGCCTCTGGACCAAAATCCGCACCAAACTGTGACTCGTTGTGGGTGCATCGGCTTTTCAATGTATGCGTGCGGGTTTTCTGTGTCCCCAATGCGTCAATTTTGCTTGTTTACATTCCCGCCATGATCAAAATGAGCTTCATCTGAAAAGATGATTTTTTTGGCAAAATCGGCATCTTCTGTAAGTCGATCGCAGGCCCACTCAGCGAAGCGAAAACGCATTGGATGGTCAGTTGGCTTCAACTCCTGAACCAATTGGACTTTGTCTGGCGTCATACCAAGGTCTTTATGCAAAATTCGTCTCAATGATATCTCTGAAATGTTCAATTATTGAGAACGACGGTGAATTGATGTTGATGCCGCTTCACGCACACTTTCTGCCACAGCAGCATATTCTCGGGTGTACGCACTGTTTTTGGCTTTTCACGCTTTGGTTTATCGATGAGGATGCCAGTTTCTTTCACTTTTTTCACAAGATAACGAACATACGGAGCTGACGGTGCTTCTGTTCTTCCAAAATCCGTACGCAATTTTCGCACACATTCTGCAACATTACCATGATTTTCAAAGTAATGTCGCAATATTTCCCAGCGTTATTCAAGCGTATACACAACCATATTCGTTCAGCGGAAGGATAAAACTAATTATCTGTCAAATCAGACATGTGCTAAGTGTTACCATTTACAAAATAAGCACTAGTTGAAGAAAAAAACGTTAGATGGCGGACCCTTTATCTTCTATTTTATACAAAACCAATGCAGTCGATAAATAGGTAGCAACCTTAACCCTTTGACGACCATTGGGACACCGGTGACCCTTTTACTTTCGAATTTTTCCTGGAAAAACTATGCAAACGATTTTTCTTAACAAGGTATCATTCAACAGGGAATGAATGTGACTTTCAGAAAGTACTTAATTTTCAAGGGTAAGTTCATCCCTTTGCCTACCAGACCACCCCAAAATCGAAAAATCTTTACTTTTTCGCCCCCTTCTTCTTGCTGCAATATTTTGGGGGTAGGAAGAGCTATGGGTTAAAAATTTTTGGGGAAGTTGCGGGCAACCTTCCACTTTTTAACTAAAAATAGCAAAAAAAGACAGTCCACTCGGGCTATCTACGCGACCACCAAATCTGACGGGACCTGTATGTACCAATGGTCGTCGACGGTAAAAATCTAAGACATATTAAATTTTATTGAAAGGTTGATTTATTTGAAATAAAAATACATTTTTTTGCATTTTTGATCAATGCATTGAATTTTCATTTTCTTATGATGAAATTTGAAGTTATTTCGATCATTGGCGAAGCAAAACGCCTTTTTGCATAAGGCACAAATAGTAATTATTCGATGGCCTTTGTGTTGTTTTGAGCAGAAAATACATCCTTACGTCCCTTTTCACTTTTGCAGAATTATCAGACAGGGAAGTGATATCCGCAAGTTTAAATCTCTTAGGTACCTGTCTTACAACTTCGCCGTTGATAAACGTATTGATCATTTGAGTAGCCAGTTGCCCGCGGACTTCCAATGCAGATATAGAAAATGAATCATTATTCGAAGTAGAAATTTTGTTGTAAAAACAGTGCACAGCGGCGGATTTATATACGGGTTGATAAGGTTTTAGCCGCCATCCCCCTTGAAGAATTTTTTGTGTAGGAAAATAAATTGAAAAAAGCGCTAAAAGCCGTTTCAGCCTCCCCTTTGGACTTTAAAACTGTTAGCTCAGTTCTGGATTCACCAGAGGGGGGAGAAATAGGTAAAAAATTCGTTAAAAAACCCCATATTTTGTGATATTTTGAATAGTCGTAAAGAGGTCAAAGTACCTCCATTGGAAAGGTTATTTTTCAACCTTTCATTGGATATCAAACATTACGTCGTAGCAAATATAGAAGGCCAGATATTATGATAGAATTTTTGGGGTTTTTTTAAATCTTTTTAAATATTTTGAGAATATCTCCTAAACCAATAGTCAAATAGAGGTCAAAGTACCATCATTGCAAAGGTTATTTTTAAAACTTTCATTTGTAAACCTTTAAAACAGATTAAAAACAACGAGTTCTCATGAAGTAAATCAAAATTCAACCTCAAACTTTTCGTTCGCATACTGTCAACGAGAGAAAATAGTGGTATACATTTGACGACCATTGGGACACATACAGCCATGGTCATATAAATAGCACAAATGTCAACTTATTTTTTAAACGTTTCGTTTGAATCTAATAATGCATTCATTAACTGTAGTTATAATTTTTTGAGACTCCAGTGTGACGTTGCTTAAAACTCCGAGAGAGATGTACCGTTACTTACTTTTATTTGCTCAGGCCATCTCTTTCTTTATAGGCATGTACGATCTGCTGTGGTCATATAAATAGCACACATGTTGGTGAATAAAAGTTAACAAGATCGGGTGTTTGTAAGCATTTTAGAGTTGTATTTAGTTAATTTCGCCGATTCTAAATAAAATTGGTCGTGGCAAACATCGCACTCCGGAAAAAGGTTCATAATTCACGAACTAAGTCGAAAAGGCAAAAAACCATCTGAAATCGCGGATATTCTGAAAATTTCACGAAAAATGGTCTATAATGCACTCAAGCTGGTTAAATCAAATGGTTCAAGTAATTTCGAGAATAAGCCGCGCAATCCTAGACCGCGTAAAACCACTGCTTCTACTGATAGACTTATAGTTCGCAAAAGTAAGGCTGATCCTTTCAAGTCAGCAAAGCAAATAATGAGAGAAATAAATGAAGAAATTGTTCGGCGCCCCAAACGCCAAGAATTGAATCCTAAGTATACAAAAAAAATCATTTAAGCATGTATAGGGAATTTAATGGCTTGGGGAGCTTTTTCCTGGCACGGCGTTGGGCCAATTTTTCGTATACCAGGAATAATGGACAAAAATATGTATTTAGATATTCTTAATAACCAGATGGAACCATTTACATTTGAGAACATGCCTATTAGGTGGACTTTTATGCACGATAATGATCCTAAATACACGGCAAAGGTTGTGATTGATTGGCTAAAAAAGGAAAAAATAAATATTTTGAATTGGCCGGCTCAAAGCCCAGAACTCAATCCCATAGAAAATTTATGGAATGATGTGAAGGTCAGCATAAGTAACCAAAATTTTCGAAATTTATATGAGTTATGGAGTGGAATTGAGAAGGCTTGGTACTCTATTCCGAAGAATAAGGTCGGGAAGCTTGTGGAGAGTATGGGACGAAGATGTCGGGCTATTTTGGACAATAACAGTACCAAGTTCTAGTTCGTAAGCTCATTTTAAAATAAAACTAAATTACTTTGTCTTTTTTTCAGAATCCAAATTGTGCTATTTATATGTCCACCTAAGCTAAGGAGCAATTTCAGATTTTTGATTTATTTTCTAATTTTTAATTCGTAATTACAAAGTAACTACTGATTTTAAGTTTTTAATGTTTAAACTCAAATACCATGAAATAAATTCTTGTTTTCCTTTATGTATTTTATTTAAATTCATGTGAAACACCCTACATGTATTTTTGTGCTATTTATGTGTCCACGGCTGTAGGTCCCATGACTTTTCACACTTTTTCAGGTAAAAAAAATTGTTTTTTGCGACACTTTTGTTTAGCAATATGGAGTCGCTTAACACGTATCCGTTGTCGGATTAACGAATTTCCCAGCGGTTCAAGAGCGGTCGTCACAGGGTTAAACAAGAACCATGCGGAAAGCAAACAGAAACATCAATAGTTGGCTTTATATTTCATAAGTTAGAGAGTTCAAACATGAGTTTTTCTCCCAGTGAGGATCACACAGGAGATCCTCACGCGTTGCCTTGTGAGGAGCACGAATTTGGATGCGGATTCGTGGTTGGCAAGCGACTACGACATCATGTTCTGCGATTCACACCTGTGAACGAACGACTTGCCATAATCCGTGTCAAGGCAAGATTTTTCAACATAAGCCTGATTTGTGCGCACGCTCCGACAGAAGATAAGGACGATGAGACCAAAGACAGCTTCTACGAGCGCCTTGAAGAGGCCTATGAGCGCAGCCCCCGCCACGACATAAAAATCGTGCTTGGTCACTTTACCGCCAAGGTGGGAAAAGAAAATATCTTTGGTCCAACAGTCGGAAAGTTCAGCCTCCACAACAATACCTCCGATAACGGAATGAGGCTGATTGACTTTGCCGCAGCGCGAAACATGGTCGTTAGTAGCACTAGATTCAAGCATCTCGATATTCATAAAGCAACTTGGCTGTCTCCTGATCAAAAGACGCGCAACCAAATTGATCACAATTTGATTGACGGAAGGCACTCTTCTAGTGTTTTAGATGTACGCACGATCCGTGGTGCCAATATAGACTCGGATCATTATCTTGTCGCAGCCAAGATCCGTACACGCCTGTGCGCAACGAAGAATGCGCGCAATCCAGCACAGAGAAAGCTAGACGTCGAAAAGCTGCAATCAAAGCAAACAACCGAAGACTTTGCTACTCGACTTTCACTCCTGCTTCAAGAAAGCACTCCTCTGATCGACGATATATGCGCGCAGTGGAATCACATTTCCCACTCTATGCGTACGGCAGCCGAAGAGGTGATTGGCTATCACCGCCCTCACCGAAACCAGTGGCACGACCAAGAGTGTCGCGATGCCACTGCAGAAAAAGATGCCGCCTACAAAGCCACCCTACAGTCGGTTGTAACGAGTGCTGCTAAAGAGCGATACAAAGAGAAGAGGAGGGAAGAGAGACGCATTTTTAGGCGAAAGAAAAGGGAAGCGGAAATGCGTGAGTGCGAGAAAATTGAGATGCATGGTGACAGGAATGAGGTCCGAAAATTTTTCGAAAAAATAAGACGCCTGGCCGATGGTTTCAAGATGGTCAAGATGGCCGATGGTTTCTTCCTGCAAGGATGAAAATGGGAATCTAGTGACAGATATCCAGAGTACACTGATGATGTGGAGGGAACACTTCTCTAGGCTTCTGAATGGCGACGACGACAACAATCCCGCCGATAGAGATGATATCCCGGAATCCCCAGTTTTGGACGACAGCGTTGAAGTTCCGCTGCGCGACCATAGTAAAGTCTTGAAAACTATAGCTCGGCTTAAAAACAACAAAGCCGCAGGAGCCGATGGCTTACCGGCTAAGCTCTTCAAAAATGGAGGCGAAGCTCTATTTAAATGCATTCATGAGCTTCTATGCACAATATGGTCGGAAGAATGCATTCCAAACGATTGGAACCTCAGTGTGCTCTGCCCAATCCACAAGAAAGGCGATCCCACAATTTGCGCAAACTACCGTGGGATAAGCATTCTGAATATCGCATATAAGGTTCTGTCGAGCGTACTATGTGAAAGACTAAAGCCCATCGTAAACCAGCTGATTGGACCTTATCAGTGTGGCTTCAGACCTGGCAAATCCACCAGATATTTACGCTACGACAAATCTTGGAGAAGACCCTAGAAAAACAAATCGACACACAGCATCTTTTTGTCGATTACAAAGCCGCCTTCGACAGTTCAATAAGGAATCATCTATATTCCACCATGTCTGAATTTCGTATTCCTGCAAAGCTCATCCGCCTTTGCAGAATGACACTGAGCAACACCAGCAGCACAGTTAAAATCGGGAAGGACCTCACTCCTCCATTCGATACCAAACGAGGTTTCAGACAAGGTGATTCCTTATCGTGCGACTTTTTCAACCTAATGATGGAGAAGATCATCCGAGCTGCTGATTTGAGACGCAGTGGCACGATATTCTACAAAAGTATTATGCTGCTGGCGTATGCTGATGATATTGATATCATTGGCCATAATACGCGCGAAGTCAGCGCAGCATTCTCCAGATTTGCGAAAGAGTCGAGTCGAATGGGTCTTGTAGGGAGTGTAGATAAGTCGAAATACCTAGTGTCAACAAATAAACAGTCCCAGCGTCTGGATACCACGTCACTGTTGACAAGTGCTCGTCTAATCGTTGGCATTAACACATCGATTGCTGTTACTGCGAAAAACTCTCGCTAATATTATACATACATATTGTGCTCGCGTTAGCTTGTAACATAATGTTCGCTTGTGCGGCTTGCAATATTCATCTGCTTAACTCTGACCAAATCTCGTGTTGGTTCTGTTCTAATAAACTGCATAAAAAGTGTGCTAATATTGACTCGAAATGTTTCAACTTGCTAAAATCAAATAAAAATATTCTATTTAAATGTGACATATGTTCAGATAACGTTTTCTCTAATATCTCGAGCAAAATTGATAGTGCTCTTAAATCTATCAAAGAGTTAAAACAAGTCTTTGAACCCTTGGTGAAGGTGAATCTCGCTCCCGCCCCAGAGAGTAATACGATGGGGTCTAATCTAACATACGATGATACCCAGATTCTCACGCGCTCGAAAGCTAAGAATGCGGAAACTCGTCGGTTGCCGCCATCATCTGATCAAAGCAGTTCTCTTCGTTCGCACTCAATACCAAATAAATTTCATACTGCGCCGACTACCGGTCACACTACTGCAATTTCTAATGCTGATGCTACTTGTTCAAGTGCCCATTCTCCATCGCTAACTAACAATGCGTCCACTTCGCACTGTAGCGCATCTGTTTTGAACTCATCTTATGCTTCTGTTGTCTCCCAGGGCTCAGCTGCAGGTAATGCTGTTGTTGCTGCGGCTCGAAATGAAAGTACAACTCCTATTGTTTCTCTTGCTGCCGATGCTCTTGTTACTAGTATTGAGACTGCTGCTTGCTCTCCCCATGTGATTGAACTAGTCGAAGGTCATAGTTCTTTGCCTGCTGACACTGCTATCACCATATCATCATATGCACCTGTTGACTCTGGAGGTTCTGCTGCCGACGCTCTATTTGCTGGTATTGAGACTCTGCCTGCTGGCACTGCTGTACGATCCAAATACAGTGGTCTAAATCAAAATTTATTAAATGAAGTTAATGTTAGTAATAATGCCGCTGCATTGAATACTTATAACATGAATGCGAACAGTAAACGTTCTAATAAGAATATCGTAGCAATTATAGGCGATAATGAGTATGAAGGTGAAAACCTTAACGTCATAAGACGGCGCAAATGGTTTCACCTATCTAATTTTCGATCTACTACAACATGCGAAGCAATTCAAAATTATGTTTCATCTAAAGCTAACATTGCTCCATTGGAAGTCTCCTGCTTTAGTTTGGCTAAGAAAGACGGATCTAACCAGAACTATGTCAGTTTTAAATTAGCTATTCCAGCTAAATCGGTTGGAACTGTATTTAACTCGAACTTTTGGCCAGCGGGTGTTCGTGTTAAGCCGTTCCTAAATCACTCAAAAAACTCCAAGCCCTCGGTAATAAGGAATCTGGACAAATAGGCAACCTTTTGCCGATTTTATCACAAAATACTGCGTTATTGCACTCTGCATATAAAAATTTAAATATATACTACCAAAACGCTGGTGGTCTGCGTACTAAGTCATCGAAATTTGCACTTAATCTTGTTGATTGTTTTCATGATGTCATTGCTTTAACTGAGACCTGGTTGCATCAAAACATCTTTACCTCAGAACTTTTCGATGAGCGATTTGAAGTTTTTCGGCGTGATCGTTGCTTACTTCCATCTGGATTAACCCGCGGCGGTGGTGTCTTAATTGCTGTCCGCGCGTGCTACCGATGTCAGGAAATGACATTACATCACCAATCTGATAACATAGAGCAAATATGTGTCAGAGTGGATGCTCCTGTATCGCGTGATGGATCCGCTGTATCGTCGTTTATAAGTATTTATATATTTGTATCGTATATTCCACCATGCTCTAATAGTGAAATCTATTCGATGCACTTTAATAATATACTCAATATTGTTGATCGCCTTAAAGACAACGAATACCCTTTAGTTTTAGGTGACTTTAACTTAGGTAATACGAATTGGTCTCATTCTGATGAGCTTACAAGTATGATCCCCAATTCGAGCTTAAGCACGGAGATAGATTTTATTGACTCCATTTTGTCATTGGGAGTAATTCAAATAAACTCAGTTAAAAATAATTTAAATAAAATTTTGGATTTAGTCTTTTCTGATCCTGATCTTAATACGGTTTGCATTGCAGCAGACTTCCTTTTGTCTAACAATAGTTTCTATCATAAAGCGTTATTAATTAAATTGGATATTCTAACTATAGACTTATCCGCTCTAGAAGAAGATACTTTTATGTTTGCTTTTCGAAAAGCTGACTACGTTGCAATGATTAACTACTTATCAAGTGTAGAATGGCATGTGGTTTTGGGTGACAATTTGTTACAAAACTACCAGTTTTTTATTAATATCATAAACGATGCGTTTTTTTATTTTGTTCCAATAATAAAATTAAAGAAAAATTCTAAGCCGAAATGGTTTAGTAAAAATCTATCCATATTAAAAAATAGAATGAATAAACTATTCAAAAAAAGCAAGGTTAATATAGATTTTCGTCAAAGTTATCTTCAAACGCGAAAAGAATATGAATCTCTTAAGAAGCACCTCTACAAAAGACATATAAGTGGTCTTGAGTCGGATATAAGGTGCAACCCGAAGGCATTCTGGAATTTCCTGAATGAGAAAAGGAATACCAAGGGATTCCCTAAAAATATGGTTTTCAATGAAAAAACATCGAACAACTCCCAAGATGCCTGTAACTTGTTTGCTGATTTTTTTCAGTCAAATTTTGTTTTAGATGATGGCGCGATTAGCGAATATCCGCTCTATAACGGTGACCCTATCACAGATTTGGGATCTCTATCTCTTTCTGAAGAGGATGTGTTGCGCGAATTATTAACTCTAGACATTAATAAAGGTATTGGTCCTGATAATATCCCACCAATTTTTCTCAAGAAATGTGCAAATGTTTTAGCAACGCCACTTGCACTTATATTTAATTTGTCCCTAAAAAAAGGACAGTTTTTAGATATCTGGAAGGAGTCTATCATAATTCCTATCCATAAATCTGGTTCCCGACAGAACGTTTCTAATTATCGTCCGATATCAAAACTACCCTTAATTCCAAAATTGTTTGAAGCAATTGTAAAAAAACAAATTTATGCCAGCATAAAAACCTTAATATCTGAAAATCAGCATGGTTTTGTTTCAGGAAAATCAACATCGACAAATCTTACTCTGTTTTCTCATTTCATAAAAAATGAATTAGAATCAGGAAACCAAATTGACGTCATTTTCACAGACTTCGCTAAGGCCTTTGATAGGGTTCAGCATCTGACACTGGTAAGCAAGCTAAGACTAATGGGGTTTCATTCTTCTTTATTATCCTGGATAAAAGACTACCTCACAGGTCGTTGCCAAACTGTCCGCATAGGTAAAAGCTTCTCAAAAGATATTATGAACCTTTCAGGTGTACCGCAAGGTAGCCATCTTGGACCGCTTTTGTTCGTTTTATTTATAAATGATCTACCAAACTACATACACCACTCGGAATGTCTTATGTACGCTGATGATGTGAAAATATTTAAATCTGTATATTCACATGATGATTATTTGCTACTCCAACATGACTTAGACTGTGTTCATAATTGGTGTACAGTTAACAAGCTCTACTTAAACATTTCCAAATGCAACATAATGTCGTTTTATATGAAACAGATACCTCTATGTTTTAACTACTTAATAACAAATAATGAACTCCTGCGAGTCGAATCTAAATCTGACCTAGGAGTGTTATTTGATAAAAGGATTACGTTTGCCAGCCACTACGATACCATCATCAGCAAGTCTAATGCAATGATAGGATTTATAAGGCGCAATACTAAAGAATTCTATGATCCATACACCCTTAAAAGTTTATTTACATCTCTAATAAGATCACTATTAGAATATGGTTGTGTAATATGGGATCCATATTATGATATACACAAAGTAAGAATTGAGAAAGTACAGAGACGTTTTACTCGGTTTGTAATTGGTAAACTCAACTGGGATTTTGTGCCAAATTATTCATCTAGATGTGCCCTTCTTGGCCTTGGCACTTTGGCTTCTAGAAGAAAGTATTTTCTTATAATGTTTGCTCGCGATCTATTGATGCATCACATTGACTGCACTCCTCTTCTTGCACTTTTTAGAATCTATGCCCCTGAAAGGCATTTTAGACAAAGGGATTTCTTTCACATACCGTACCATAGAACTAACTATGGGCGAACTGATCCGGTCTGTAATATAAGCTCTGCGTTTAATTCTGTATTTGCTCGAATAGATTTCACACAGAGTAGATTAACTTTTAAACAAAATGTATTAAATATTGTATAGGATAATTTAATAATACTTCCACAATTTATCTATATTATGAATGATTATTCAATGACTGTTAAACATTTTTGTTGATAGTAAGAAAACAAATAAATAAATAAATAAACATCTCCTTCGAGGTTGTTAAGGACTTCGTCTACCTGGGATCCAGCGTAAACTCTTTCAACGATGTCAGTATTGAGATAAAGTGAAGGATAACTCTTGCCAACAGGTGTTATTTTGGGCTGAGTAGGCAATTGAGAAGCAGAGCCCTCTCTCGACGAACAAAACTCACGCTCTATAAGTCACTAATCATGCCCGTCCTATTATATGCAGCACAAACCTGGACGTTGAGCAGTTCTGATGAAAAGACTTTGGGAGCCTTCGAGAGAAAGATCCTTCGTAAGATATTCGATCCAATCTGCATCAATGGCGAGTACCGAATTCGATGGAACCACGAGCTGTATGAGCTGTACGCTGACATCGACATAGTTAAGCGTGTTAAAATCGAGCGGCTCCGCTGGCTAGGTCATGTTGAGCGAATGGAAAACGACGCTCCAGCGAAAAAAGTATTCGATTCGTTGCCGGGTGTGGTCAACGCAGAAGAGGACGCCCACATCTTCGTTGGAAGGATTAGGTGTTGGATAATCTGACTACACTTGGTGTTTCCAACTGGCGCCAGCAAGCGCAGAACAGAAATGGCTGGCGCAATTTCTTATACGAGGCCAAAACCGACTTACGGTTGTAAGCGCCAGATAAGTAAGTAAGTAAGTAAGTAAGAGGATCAAACAGACCAACAAGTGCTTACATCAACATTGTACGATCAGTATTTAGGCACAGCAAAGGCACAAAGTGTGACCTAAAAACGCTATCAACCACCCTACTAACCTCCGAGAATGACGTAATTCTACGTCAAAACGAAAATAAGCAAACGTTAACGTTGAAGAACAGTGCTGCCAGAGAGTTTATAAGTAATCAAAAATATTTTAAGGAGAACTGCGCTCATGTGTGAGATACGTCTAATCGGGTTGAATCGATCGAATCAATGCGTTTCGATCTTCGTTATAACTCCGATTCAAAATTATCGGAACCGAAGTCGGAGTCGGAGGCATAAAATCAATCGGAAGTTCTGACCTTTCGGAATCGAATTCGAAGCTCCGTTACATCCCTAAACCAAACCATTCTCAAATGATAGTATTTTATATCAGTAAGAAAAGCCTCAATCCCTTTTTGATCGACTTCGTCACAATTTTTTTTTTTGTTTCCATTGTTTAAACTTTGAATTTTTTGGTCAAAAATCAAATTAAACAATTTCAAAAATCATTTGTAAAAATTAATTCAGGGTGGTTCTTGTCTTCGGGAACCTATACATATTAAAATTTACCGAGGAATATTTTCTCAGAACATTTTAATCCTCTAGCTCTCACCCGAATGGGTAATTTTGGACCCTTTTTAGAAAAAAAGTTGTCGCGATCTAAAAATTTAGTTGCGCCAAAGTGGAGCACGGACAAAACTACCAGGCGATTATTTTATGCGTAATCATAAAATGATAAATTTGTTCTGTCCGGACCCGTCGTGTTGGAGTGACGCTCAACACCCAAATACACTCCGGTGGTCATTATGCCACTTTATTTATGGTTTTTTTTATTAACCCGGTCTCGCTTAGGTTTCTCCTCGAGTGACTGAGCGCGTGGAATTCCGCGACAAGCAAAGGAACAGGACTAGGACGATTATTGTGAAGTAAGTAAAAATCACTTGACGAATTCAGAATGAGGGCTGCCATTGTGGGCTGTAGAACGTGTGGACTGTTGCCACACAAATACTAGCATAGATGCCGCCATTTATTATATTTTACTAATGATTTATTTTCTTTATGGGTGAAATAGGCCTACAGGGGAACCAAACACCCAAAAAAATCGGTAACGCACCAAATTGTATACCTCAAGGGTGGTGTGGAAATACAATAGACTTTCACAACTTGTGAAGTTTTGATTTCACATCTATCACTCACATAAGTTTCATGCCATTTCTTAACAACAATGTTTTTTTGTTTAACAGGTCTGATTGTAAATATTACCTGATGACTTCACATTACATATTTACATCATTATTCGTCCTATTTACGAATTCATTCTATTTAATTATTCTAATTAGGCCGTGTGCTATTCGGAAACTTTTCACTCGTGGTAGGAGAGAATTTAGTGAGTTGAATACAATTTCTGTCTGTTGAAATAAAATTGTAATTTTTGCTGTGCCAAAAGGACGATGAAATTTTGACAACTAGAAATTTTGACGTTTTAGATTTGGTAATGCATTAGCACAAGAATTTAATTTAATTTGCGAAATTGTTAATTTATATTGAAAATTAGCAATTTTGGTTTCTATGCTGTCGGAAACAGAAAATGTTGAACTTCTTTACGACTCACAATCTCACAAGTGTTTTTTTTTTCCATTTTTGCTTGTGTCAAAAATTCTGTTTCGGATTGTCAAAATATATACTAGCCCCTGCTACATGAATTTTTGACAGTCATATTCACCTCACAAGTGCCAAATATTCTCTTTCAAAGTGTCAAATTTCATCACCCGAGTGAAAAGTTTCCGAATAGCACACGGCCTTAATGTTGCAAAAGTTTGCGCCTTCTTATTTGCTGCACCCGAATGCGGTCTTGTGTAAATTTTTCTATGTGTGTGTTAACCAACACCAATGAGAAAAATACCTCACTTTTGAGGAATAACACCGCTTCCTTATCTCTTATTTCTTTGACTTCGCGGTCCATGGTATAATAATACAAGGTAGTATTGACAGTTGCTTGGGAAACCAGCATCTGTAAAAAAAAAGGTCAAGAAAGAGAGCGTTCAATTATTGCTTATTTTTTCGCCATTGTTTATGTTTCAGAGCTTGCAAATAACCACACATTTGATAACAAAATATTGCATATTTTATTTTATTAATCGTGAGTCATTATTATTAGAACGAAGATAGTTTGTAAACTTAATGTTATTAAGTGCAAGCATAAAAAAAACTAGTAAGAAATGATCTTCGACTGGGCCGAAGTTAAAATACCCCCACGTCCGAACCGAAGTATATTCAAAGTCTTAAGCCGTCAATAAAATGTTTATTTGTATAAAACATTTTTGTTATACCTACATAGTTTTAACAGAAAATATTCGATTTCATTTTTTATAAAATCACTTTGTATGGGGGTGGGTGTGGTTTTCACTCGATTTGGTTGAATTTTATACACAAAGTGCATGTTATATATCAAAGTTAATTAGTAAAATTTCAAGTCCATATATTATTTTTTGTGGAATTTAAAGAGATTTTACCTTTTTGATGAAGTCACTTTGTATGGGAGGTAGACGTGGTTTTTATCCGATTTGGTTGAATTTCATACTTAGAGTGCACTTTAAATATCGGAGCTCATATGCAAAATTTCAAGTCCATATATTAATTTTTGTGGAAGTCTAAGAGATTTTACCGTTTTGATAAAGGCACTTTGTATGGGAGGTAGGCGTGGTTTTCATCCGATTTGGCTCATTTTCGAACTTGACCTTAGTTTTTTAGATAAAAGCTTAAATATTGAATTTCGTGATGATAGCTTGAAAATTACGGCTGTAATCGTGACGACAGACGGACAGACAGACGGACATGGCTAAATCAACTCGGGTGGTGATGCTGATCAATAATATATATATTTTTCTATACCTACCACGCCTCCTTATGGGCGTTACAAACGGAGTGACAAAATTAATATACCCCCATTTACGTTTTTTAAACGTGGGGGTATAAAAATGTTGAAAACGTTTAAGTGCAACAACCTCAGCAGCTGCAGATGCATGTGGAAATTAAGGGGAGCAACGCAGCCAGAGGCCGAAAAAAAGGTCATGTTTGTGAATTTTTTTAAGGAAACCTATGGGATATTTTTGAATGAGGGTTTTTATACCTAAAAATATACACATTCAAGAGTATTTTTAGTTTTTTTTTATTAAAAAAAATTTAATATTAAGGTCGATACAGCAGTTTTTGTAGAGCGCTCTGAAAAAAAGGTGAAATGCGGTGACCAAGATTGCTCCTCCTTAATTCATCTGAAACAAAAAAATGAAATATATTATTAAAGTAGATACTTAAAACTCGTACTTGTCATAGCCGTTTTTGAAAATATTGATTTTTCACAAAATGGCGGACTTTCAAACGTAAAAAAACGATTTTCGACCAAAAATTCGTCATAGTTTTGCCTATAAAAAATGAACGAAGCTAAAAAAAAAAAAAATCCTATGACAAGTACGAGATTATTATGTGTACAATAAGCCTGCAAAAAAATCAAAACGATCCCTTCACTGAGCTTTGAGAAATCTTGGTCACCGACTTTGAAAACATGGTTTCGAGAAAAACGCGTTTGAAAATAAGCGCCAGCACTGCGCGCTCTAGAAGGCGGTTCACTCAGTAGGCTATAACTTTGTTATTTTTTGAGATATTAACTTGAAATTTTCACCAAATATTCTTGAAACTTAAGGCTTTAAGAAAATGCAAAAAAAAATTTTGAAAAAAAAAAAGTTCTGACTGCGTATCTCCCCTTAAAGAAGTTTTCAATTAAAATTAAAAAACCACAGCTGGAAAACGTTAAACACATATCACACATAATTTTTTCACAACTTTCAGTATTATGATTGTTTATTTAACGTACATATTTTGTGGAATTTATTTATTTTTACATTCGTTTCATTGTTGTTGCACGAACAATTGTTTTTGACAGATGCTAGTTTCCTTGTTGCTGAGAAAATCAATACTTCTCAATGCTACCTGTATAATTGTATCATGTTCGCGGTCGACACTGCTTTAATAGCTGAATTACAATACTGCGTTAGGTCGGTCGGCCTTTGACCGTACTTTGGTCTCCGTTGTAAAAACTTTACGATATAAGCTGTCAAAACGGACGACCTCAAACTTTGCAAAACTAAATGTTGCGTTGACAGATCGTGCGTCTGTCATTTTGGTGATGCCAATAAAAGCAGCTATACTAAAAATCCCACAAAACGTCCCTTTTTCCGAAATCATGCAATTATAATTGTAATCAATGAAAAATTAAAAGATAGTGTCATAATAGCGTTCAATAGCGTTAAAAATCTTTTTTAAATGCTTTATAAATGAGATAATTTTAAAAATGGAGGAAACCTTCAATAAACCCTCGATAAAGCATTTTTAAATTTTATTTTGTTTTCATCTGAGCACAAATTATGTCAAAAATACATCAAATTGTTTCATAATATATAAAAAAAAACAGAAAATGTAAAAAAAAATTATTGAAAATGTTTGTTTATAAATGAGAGGATTTTTAAAAATGGTTGAACATCCAATAAATCCAATAAACCCCTCATAAAGCATTTTTAAAATTATTTGCTCTCATTTGAGGACAAATATTGTGAAAAATAATTAAAAATACTTCAAAAATTTGGATAATATGTCAAAAAAATTCAAAATTATAAAAAAATTCAAAAGAAAAACAAAATAAAAACAAGAAAATTGGTCAAAACCATGGTAGAATTATAAGGTAGGGCCGACTCGGAGAAGAATGTTCCACTCCATTTTGACAACTAGCAGCGAAAAAGGGGGCTAGTTGTCAAAATCAGCTGTTCATATCGAGTTTCTTTATGTTCATGTTTCGCAGTTGATTTTAGGTTAAACTTTTTACAAGCTTTTTTCAAATTTAACACTTCCGCGGCATTTTATAGATTTATTTACAATGTTTTTACAATATTTCCACTCAAATTAACACAAACTTAACACACGTGTCCGCACTATTTACAAATTGAAAACATATTTCTTTTTTCATTTGACGTTTCCACCAACTTCGTCATTTTGACAACTACCCGACCTTTTCACTATCCACTATTCGTTGACGCGTGAGGGCACTGAACGACCCGGCCCTACCTTATAATTCTACCATGGTCAAAACATTTCAAAATATTTACAAAACAAGATAATAAAATGACGATGTTTTCAGTGCAGAGAGTAGCTTCGAAAAAACAACGAAGTTTAAACATCAAAATGTTGACGAAATTGTGACAAATAAATTAAGTCATTGAATTTATCAAATACACAAACCATTATTGACACTCTTCCCACTTCAAATCGAAAGTGTTCCTATTTTAACTACAAAGCAGCTACAACATTTTTATGAATAACAAAATTTATCGATTTATCGATTTGTTTTCGAGTTATCGATTTAAAATTTTTTTTTTGTTATAAGGTGTATGAAGAAAATTGGCTGTATTGTTCTAAATATATAACCAATATTAATGATTGAGGTGCCAAATTGCAGACAATACAATAAGCTTTCAGAAAATTTGAAATTAATGAAATCCGTGAAGTATTTCAGATTTTAAAGATATTTGCATGTAAAAGTAATTTTATTTTTTACACAAAACCATTTTTTTCTTCAAAATTAACCTTTATTACTATGGATTAAAGACATTATATTATTAAAGCTTGGAAATTAATCTTTCATTTGGTGTATAAAATTTAAGATTTACTTGAACTTTTATCGTGTTTTTCTATGATATAATGATTGCCTTTGTACGAAATGCTCTAAAAAATAGGGTAGATAACGATTTCTGGAACGCCACGATTCGACAGTGCATTTCAGAAGTTCTCTTCATAAAAATAAGAATGGCTGAAGGTTTTCTAGTAGATGGACATTACCAAGTGGCAGCTCCATACCAAGTTTCATTATTATGTGGCATTTAACTCCAAAGCTATTTGATACCATAAGTTTGACTTATATGGGCGGTGCCATGCCCCCTTGTCCAATGCTCACTCAATTTTTCCAGTCAAAGGACAAGACTAAATAGTACATTCTTACCGAGTTTCATTGATGTGTGACTAATAGTTCGAAAGTTATACCCACAATTTGGGAAGCCGAAAAAGTGCCACACCCTTTTCCCAACGCCCATAAAATTTTGCCAGTGGAACGGCACATGTAAATCGAGGCCGAACACCTAATTCCAATGTTGTGCGACCTATAATTCCAAAGTTATTCAATATTGCAGATTCGAGCTGCCACGCCCCCTTGTACAATGCTCGCTGAATCACTTGTAATTAGTGAGTACTTGGGTACAACTTTACAAAACCAAAGTAAACGGCATTTGCCAATCTACCTTACCACAACATTCCTTTGTGTGTTATATTATTCAAACAATGATATTAAGGGTATTCGTCCTCAACCAACCTCATTAAAATATCTAATTGACCAATATAAAAGTTTGCCATTTTGCATGAATACCCTTATAATATTATTTATAATATACTAAAAAATGCATAAATTTTAATATGAAATACAATTGAATAATATTAATATCATGCTAAATTCATCAAAATCATTTTTATACTACTTAAGCAGCATGTTAATTTAAAAAATTTGATCAATTTAAAAAAAACTCGCATCAAAATATAAATTCCCACGATAATCCTATGAAAATCTGAGTTTTCCATCGGAATCCAAGAATACCCACATTTTAGCATTGCTCAACGAAAATGCAACCCAGCGTTAATATGGAATGTCAAAAGCACGACCTAGCTTGAGCATGTCGCTACTCATAGCGTTGATCGTACGTCACCCCCTCAAATTCATATTTACGGGATGAGGTCGACGCAATGCATGAGGTCATATTTTGTGTTGCTTCATAAGAACCCATTGTTTCTAGTCGAGCTGTCAAAGGCCGACCGACCTAACGCAGTATTGTAATTCAGCCATAAAGCATTGGATTGAAGTATGGCTGAGTTCCAAAACATCAAAATACTTTGTAATGATGCGGTTAAGCTACCGTATCAATGCAAAGCAACCCTACATTCCGTAAACTTTGTAAAAAAAAAACATTGTATACAATTTGACGTTTTGGAACACGTTGTGTACAAATCAATTTTTTTTTATCTCTAAAATTATAATTTCTGATAATAAATTAAGTAACAAACAACCTCTAAAATAGCAAAAATACATTCTTACTCTTCGATGTCGCCAATTGTTGGAAATCAAATACCAAAGCATCACAAACCTTATTGATTAATAATTTTTGTTGTCAATTTTTAAATTTTTTATTTATATGACAACTTTACACAAGGAATCCAATACACAAAGAATTTTCAACTATTTTTTTTTACCCATTATTCATATTTTATTCATTATTCATTTATTTTTTTCATTATTCATTTGTTATTCATTATTAATTACTAATTTCTTATTTAATATTGATTTTTTTATTCATTAATTGAAATAAATGAAACGAATAATTGACAAATTTTTTAAATTTGAATATGGAATAACATTTTTATTTATGAATGAGTTTTGCATTCATTGAATGGATTCTTATTTCGTTATTCACTCATTCACCTTTTTGAAAATAAAATCAAATTGAATAGATTTCTTTTACAGCTCTGACTGTGTTGTTATTCTAAACGGCAACTATTGAGTCGGCTGAAAGCAGCTATTGTTTTTGTATACTATGCTTGCTGTTGTCACGTTTATTATAAACAAGTCGCTCAACATTTCTCTACAACGACAGTGTGGACTCCTACGCTTTAACCTTTCTGCATAGCTTTCCTCATTTCTAATCAACTAAAATTGAAAAACTCATCAATATTTACGACTTGAAGTTGTAGTTGGTGGCAGAGAAGTTTGTGAATGAGATCGCCTTATAACTTGAATTCACCGAGGTAAAGGCATAACACCTCAGATTTAAATTCACATGTTTTTACGGCTTTCAACCACTTCCCCCACACATTTCGCTTGATTTCACGTTCCTTCCCATCTGTCGAACTACGACAGATGATAATAACCAAACTGATTTCAAATGTCAATATAAATAACTTTTAAATAATTTGAAAATAAGAAACATTGTGTTATTATACGGTACCTCAAAAAGCTTTTTATTTGCCGTATAGCATTTTCATCAAGTGTAAAAAAATCGTAATTGGTGAATTCGTTTTTTTTTTTAATAGTGTCACTTACCACGACGCACAGTGGTTGAGCCCCATACAAAAAATAGAAGTAGTCGTCGTAATTCAACAAAATTTGGCACAGAGTTCAGTTTGACTGTATCAAGATAAAAACAAAAATTTTTTGATATCTGCCCACAACCACGCCTACCTCCCATTTAACATAAAAATTAAAAACGCTATATTTTTCCTATGACTTATCCTATGATGAAACCACATTGTCAAAAATCTTAAATTAAAGTGTTTAATAAAAATAAAAAACATTTTTTCCGCCATGCCCACCACCCCCAAAAAATTTTACACTCCACTTGTTTTCCAAATTTTAAACTTTAAGGTGATATAGCATCTAAACCGTTAAAATAAGATGTTCATGTTACTGAAAGTTTTTTTTTTAAATTATTTTGTAAGACAATGAAAAAAAAATTTCAAAATAAAGCTGCCCGTTTCGCTATTATTTAAAAAAATTTAATGAAACTTTTGCATTCAGCAACAACTTAATAATTATTGCATAAGCGATGATAGCAACAAACCTGCTATCAATCTTCATATCTGTAGTTCATGTTGTAGCTTTTTATGCGTATAAACACACGCAATGAAATTGTTCGTTTACCACAACTGAAAAATTCACCAACTATACTTCGTTTGCGAGCTGTATTTGCCGCAAACGAATATTCAGTTGTCACAACTTAAAAATATATATTATATGTAAATACCGCAAGCTATTTCGGTCATTATTATTTATTATATTAATAATTTTTCTCATTATGTCCATCCGTCTTCTTATGGATTGCACCTCTGTTGCTATCACCGTCCGCGTACTAAGCAAACTACCAATTTTCTTATATAAAGAGTGATTTTTTAAGTGCCTGATAACTTTTTTTTTAAAAAAAACGCATAAAATTTGCAAAATCTCATCGGTTCTTTATTTGAAACGTTAGATTGGTCCATGACATTTACTTTTTGAAGATAATTTCATTTAAATGTTGACCGCGGCTGCGTCTTAGGTGGTCCATTCGGAAAGTCCAATTTTGGGCAACTTTTTCGAGCATTTCGGCCGGAATAGCCCGAATTTCTTCGGAAATGTTGTCTTCCAAAGCTGGAATAGTTGCTGGCTTATTTCTGTAGACTTTAGACTTGACGTAGCCCCACAAAAAATAGTCTAAAGGCGTCAAATCGCATGATCTTGGTGGCCAACTTACCGGTCCATTTCTTGAGATTAATTGTTCTCCGAAGTTTTCCCTCAAAATGGCCATAGAATCGCGAGATGTGTGGCATGTAGCGCCATCTTGTTGAAACCACATGTCAACCAAGTTCAGTTCTTCCATTTTTGGCAACAAAAAGTTTGTTAGCATCGAACGATAGCGATCACCATTCACCGTAACGTTGCGTCCAACAGCATCTTTGAAAAAATACGGTCCAATGATTCCACCAGCGTACAAACCACACCAAACAGTGCATTTTTCGGGATGCATGGCCAGTTCTTGAACGGCTTCTGGTTGCTCTTCACTCCAAATGCGGCAATTTTGCTTATTTACGTAGCCATTCAACCAGAAATGAGCCTCATCGCTGAACAAAATTTGTCGATAAAACACATTTCGAACCGAACACTGATTTTGGTAATAAAATTCAATGATTTGCAAGCGTTGCTCGTTAGTAAGTCTATTCATGATGAAATGTCAAAGCATACTGAGCATCTTTCTCTTTGACACCATGTCTGAAATCCCACGTGATCTGTCAAATACTAATGCATGAAAATCATAACCTCAAAAAAACAATTTGTCCAAAAAGTAACTCTTAACTATAAGCGTTATGTTTATACAACGAAGGGAAAAATAAACAAAATTTTCAGTTGGGAAAAACGAAGTTTTCAATTGCTGTAATTTAAAAATCACTCGCGTTTATGACAAACGAAATTAATTTCCTGCAACTATATGACGCGTTTCTCGCAACTGAACTGTTATTATGACAACTGTTGAAACGTTTCTGAAATAACGATTTCAAGCACGACAAACGAAGTTCGTTTGCGGCAAACTGGCGATAAACTTTTTTTTCTTTGCGTGCACCGGTGTGAAGTTAGCCCAAATTTTTTATCCCAAATTTTCAACTCAGCCCAACTTTTGAATTCGCTGTAAACTCAACCCAAAAAAATTTTAATTCGCCGTAAATAAAAAAATGTTAGAAAACAATTAAGAAATCTAAATATGAAAGAAAAAAAATTAAAAATACTGTATATTCATGCAAGACCAACCTTGAAGATGTTATTCAATAAAATTGAAAGTTTTATTATGAAATTTATAAGTCAGGTCATGAATATGTTATGAAAGGAGAAAGCTCTAAAGGTCAAAATTGTAAAGCTTCAGACTGTCAGAAAAAAATTTGCATTAACCTTTTGATAATAAAAATCGTCTTTCGTATGGCTAAATTGCATGAAATGAGTTATTAGCAATTTTGAAGTATTTTTGTTTGGAAGAAACGACAAAAGAGGTAGAAGATAAAAAGTTCACATCCTGGATTTCTGCTCAAAATTGTAGTTTTATACGGACAATCGAATAAAACTATGCTCAAGTACCGGTGTATCGTCCTTGGTGCCGAAATTTGAGCCAAAATAGAAAAAAAAGTAATTTTTGTATGCGGGAATACCCGAGGGAAAAAAGTCACTCCAAAAGGCCTTTTGCGCATCATGTAAACGAGCGTTGTAATGTTGCAAAATTACCTTGTCGTGCCTCGTATTCTGACCGTTTTCACTTCAATGCTCCGCTCAAACGCATCAATTGAGTTCAGTAGAGTTGCCCTGTGATGGTGTCACCCGGTTGTAGCAGCTCATAGTACACCATGCTCAATTGGTCCCACCAAATACAGAGCATGATTTTTCCACTGTAAATTTTCGGCTTTGGCGTCGATTTTTCCGCTTGGGGTTATCGTAATGAATCCATTTTTCATCACCAGTTATAGGGGCCTCAGACGCTACGACTTTTCATACTACCTAGTAGTATAACTCAGTCGTACGTTCGCATCATACGTTACGACTTTTTATTACTACTTTTCACAAACTTCAGTCTGCGTACAGTTTTTACCTCAACAAAGTCCTTATCCTTTGATTATTCTGCTTACATGCTTTACAAAACGAGAATGTACAATGAAAACAAGCATGAAGTCATATTACTTGCCCTCACACAGTCAGACTTTTACTTCAACTTGAGAAAAATAAAACTATTTTGATTTCCATACGAACTGGGCGTACGACTTGCCCTCACGCACTACGACTTGGCTAAGTCGTTTGAAAAGTTGTAGCGTCTGAGGCTTATATTACAATACTATGCAAACATCCCTTTCTTTTTTTGTCGTTGGAGCAGCTGTTCGCTAGTGAAAAAACGGCGTTCGACATGTCTCGGTTTCAATTCACATGTCACTCAATATGGCTTGTTGAGTCACTCCAAACACTTTTGCGAGTTTTCTTGCGTTTGGCATAAGTCTTCATTCAATATAGCCTCCAATTCGGCATGCTCAAACTTTTCTGGCAGTACTTTGCGCTCTTTGCCATCGGTATCAAAATCACCACTTCTAAAACGTCTATACCAAACGTCACATGTGGAAATCGATTCTCCGTAAGCTTCTTGCAGCATTCGATGGCCTTCAGCTGCATTTTCTTCAAATTAAAGCAGAAAAGTAAATTTTCCCGCAAATTGTGTTTTGTTGGCACAAAAATTGACATATTCTGAGCACACAAAACTATGTTGTTTACACCCTGCAGTACGCTGAACTAGTACAAAACTAGGAAATCGCTACCCCCGTGGTAACCGCAACTAGTTGCGCGCTAAAACATTTTGTACGCTAATGTACCTTTTGTTTCTACTGCCGATTTTTACACAGAGATGTCATTGGATGTAGTAACATCTGCCTCCCTCTGCATTACCAGTAGCTAGCTACTTCGGTGATTACCAGTAGCTAACTACTTCAGTGGTTATCAGTAGCTACCTACTTCTGTAATGCTAGCTACCCAACGAACTAGCTAGGTATTGGGAGTCAACAAAGATGGTAGCTTCTGGTAATGCAGAGGGAGGCAGATGTCACTACATCCAATGACATATCTGAATAAAAATCGCCAGTAGAAAGCGTACAAAAGGTATTAGCTCGCAACTAGTGGTGGTTACTATGGAAGTAGCAATTTCCTAATCTTGTACTAGATCGGTATACTGCAGTGTTTTTATTTGTGTGCTTTTAAACCTATATCTACATTGAAAAAATGGAAAAAAATTAAAAATATAGCTAGCAATCCATTTCATTTATTAAATTAGAACTCGGCTTGAACATGTCCAAACTGTTGTAATAATATATCACTTTCGTTTTTTATTAATCTTTTGGAATGACGTTTACTTATCATTGTATTTATTTTTTTTTATTTTAACAATTCACTTTTACAATTTATTTATTATATATTTTAGTTATTATTTTCTTCACTTTATTTTTTTCACCTACCACTCACTTTAAATTAACTTTCTTTAACTTTCTCAATAACATGTCACGACTTGAATGTAAAACTAAATGATGCGCACAAAACTTAAATCAAAGTAACGGGATAACTCAATTATTTGTAATTTTGTTTTATTTTGTTACTGTAAGACGAATGTAGATTTAAAGGGCTTACACATCGGCGAATCTGTTCGTCGAACAATATGGCAGCGCGAACGTGTGTGAAAAGCCAGCGTTCAAATTGAACGAACCTGTTCGTCACACAAGCCATTGATTTTTGTTGTTGTTTGTCATCATTTTCGGCAGCATCCCTTGTTCGACAGAGAAAATAAAAAATTTTGTAAACACGGCCAACCGTGTGACAAACTGTCGAACATCACTTCTTAACCAGCGAACTTGTGTGAACATGGCCGCCGTGTGACTAACAGATTCGCCGATGTGTAAGCCCTTTTATGGTGTTCGTTTTTTGTTAGAACATCTGAGCGTAGCTTTGCTCGCTTAATCTAAAATCCTATTCACGTACTGGTTCTGCGCTGCATTACCAATTAAACATCTGCACGAATACACCCGAACGCCGCTTCAAAACATTTGCTTAAAATATAAATACTTACTCTCTTTCATTCTCAGCTACCAAGTACGAATGTGCAAAGTAGAAAATAAAAACAAAACATTCATGTAACAGTACCCAAATCAGACGAGCATTCGATATGATTTTTGCTCGCGTACTTGTGTTATTCTATGAATGATTTGGTGTACACCAAGTATAACGGTCTGAACAGATAGACATCATGTCAGATCATGAAGATTATGTGCTGTTGACAACGTGTCAATGTGCACGTGCGTGCTGATGACATGTTAATGTTGAAGAACGAATACAAAAAATGAATGCATATGTACTTATATATTGAATATGGTGTTAATTGATTGTCTATAAATTATTTTTATTAATTTATATAAATAGAATTAAATAAAAAATGTGAAGCTATGTGATTATTCATGCAGCAATAAAAAAAATATAACATAATTTTTTGAAAATATCCATATTGTTAAACTAAAGTACATTCAATAAAAAAAAGCAAAAACATCAACTTTATTAATCATTATTCTATTTCAAAATTGTTAAAAATCTCAGTTTTGCCGTGACGAAGTTACGTTTTACCGCGCAGTTTTCCAAAAAAGTTGAAAAATGCATTTTTTCAAAATTCATCGGTGTTCCATTGAATTGTTACTCGCTGAGTATAAGAGCTATAACTACAGAAATGGTACGACCATAAATATCATTATAAAAATAAAGCAAAAATTCAAGACGTCATTTGGACGAGGTGGCAACTGCTCAAGCAACGCAACTGAAAATATGTTACGCGGAATTATTACTCGCTGAGTATTAGTGCTAGGATTAGAAATACGATACACCTATAAAAGCCTGTTTTAAGCCCTCACAACAAGTCATGAGGCCCCTCAGAGAACCGCCTAATGTGGCTCATTTAAAAAAAAAAGCAAAAGCAACATTAACACCAACACCAAAACCAACACCAACACTAACATCAAAATCAACATCAACATCAACATCGACATCAACTTCAACTTCATCAACTTCAACTTCAACAACAACGACAACAAGAAACACCGTTACGTCAAAAACCTACGGGTGAGGTAAGATCAATAAAAGTTATTGATCTTACCTCACCAGCATACATTTCAATAAAAATAATTTAAATTAATTCTTATACAAATAAACACGAAACCAAACTATTGAAAAATGTATATTACCAACACGGTTCACACTTGATTACTGATACTGATTTCTGTTTTTCGTTTTGGTTCAGTTATGAAATCAAATAACTACCTGTGACTGAACAAAAACTAGCAAGAGAGAATGAATGCATTGACCCCTTTTACATTGGTCAAGACTTGAAATCAAGTCTGTGAGCTTGTTGATGAAAGACGCGGACATCAACGTGAGAGAGGGTAAGTTTAAAAGGGAAGAGCAAAGAATTGAATTCAAGTCTTGACCAATGTAAAAGGGGTCATTACGAGCACTAGGTGTACTCCATGGTATAATAATACATGGTAGCATTGACAACTGCTTATTTTCTCTTCAACAGGAAAACATAAACTGTCAAAAACAGCTTTTTGTGGAAATACATCAGCAGCTGCTGTGGTTGTTGTTTTTTTTCACTTCAACGTTTTCAACATTGCTTGTGTTTTCAATGGCGGATTGTGAGCGCTCTCTTTTTGAGTATATTTTTTGACAGTATATGATTTCCCAAGCAACTGTCAATGCTACCATGTATTATTATACCATGGGTGTACTCGATGTATTTTAAACAGACAGCAATGTAATCTGTAGAGAAGCAACTATGCAATGATTACAAACGTTCGACAAGTTATGTACACACGCTGCTTAGATCTAACCGAATGTTGTACAGTGCTCGCTTCAGTCTATGTTTGATTTGAAAGTAATGTACACAAGTTTGAAGCAAACCATAAAATCTTGTACACTCTCAACATTGTACACTTTGCAGAAGGCAAAGCAAATGTATTCATGCAGATGTTTAGTGTGGAGACATGCCGTTTGTCGCTTGCCGCGGTCAATGTGGATAGGCTATATGTTTGTCTGTTTTTTTGTTGTTGTTTATTTTTTATTTTGTCACTTTGTAGTGTCACTTTGTCAGTGGTTTTCTGCAGTAGCGCAGTCGCATAGACTTGAAAACAGACTTGAACAGTAGAAAGCTTGGTTTTTTCTAGCAATTAATGCAGGCTAAAAACAAAATAGAATCAAGTCTGACTTATGATTCGTTTTTCAGAAGCAAGTCGCGGCTTGTAGGGTAGAAACATACCAAGTTTCTACAAGTCAAGTCGAAACTTGATTATTTTTAAGTAACTTGATTTTCAATTGACTTGTTGCAGATCTCTGGTTCACATCGAGTAATTATAATATTGCCATAAAAATTCGAAGCACATGGAGCCTGTCTTTGATATTCATATTGAAAACATCACCCTTGAACAAAAAAACCAACACTAACTGCTGCTAAGTAACAGAGTTGTAATTTTAAAGTATATTTCAAACTTTTGAGAGTAACGAAAGAGTACACAGAGTATATTTCTGTATTGCATTTATTTTTCTTATGTCTTTATGTTTTTGATACAAAATTCTACATATCACATAGTTTTATGATACATATTAACCCTCTCCAGCCCTCTCTGAAAGCCCCCAAGTAATGAGGGTCGATCATACATATTAAACCTCTAGGGGCCTTCCTTAAAGCCGCTCTCTTCAGGTGTAGGGAATAAAAATTGACATGTGCCAGCCATGGTATAATAATACAAGGTAGCATTGACAGTTGCTTGGGAAACCATCTCCTTTCAAAAAATATACTAAAAAAAAACCTCACAATCCGCCATTGAAAACACAAACAATGTTGAAAATGTTGAAGTGAAAAAACAACAACTACAGCAGCTGCTGATGTATTTCCACAAAAAGCTGTTTTTGACAGGAGATGTTTTCTTGTACAAGAGAAAATAAGCAGTTGTCAATGCTACCTTGTATTATTATACCATGGTGCCAGCAACAATGCTGTGTGGTGTTTTGAGTTTGAGAAAAAAAAAAATTAAACTGGAGAAATGATTTTTATTTTTGAGCGTTAAATAAAAATTGAAAAAAAACTTTTATTTCTGAACGAAAAAATAAAAATTGGAAAAAAAATTGTATTCTTGAGCAAAATAATAAAACTCAAAAATAATTTTTATTCTTGAACAGAAAAATAAAAATCAAAAAATAACTTATTTCTGATCAAAACAATAAAAATCGTAAAATAATTTTTATTGTTGATAAAAATCATAAAAAAATTTTTTTGAATGATAAAAAATTTTAAGATAATTTTTATTGTTGAGCAATAAAATAAAAATCCAAAAATAAAAATTAAACTTTTAGTTTTTGGGTATCGCTTATAATAATAACGATCCCTGATTAAAACAGATTTAATGTACGCTTGCCATTATATGAAATGGTACTTTTTAAGTAAGACTATATTAAAGAGTAAATCAATTAACCACTTAAAAATCAACTTTTTGGGCTTAAAGTGGTTTTAGGATAGCTTTTAATTTGGAAAAAACCAACATAAGATATGAATAAAGTAATGCAGTGGACTGTTAAGCCAGCAGATGAAAATATTTTCTTAGGTTGTTATTAGCTAAGTAAATTTCTCTTATAAATCTACAACGATGATTATAGGAAATCAATTGGGTCTACAAGAAGTCAAAATATATAAGTTGGCAAACTTAATTTATTCATAGTCTCAATTTTAAGAAATAACATGCTTGAAATTATAAAAATTTGTTTAATTAAATATATTCTTATTACTTGCTCAAAGATATATTTATTATTGCCCATATTTTCTTATTGCTATATGAATTAAGCATTCGCAATAATTTCATAAATGTAAGAGGTACTTCCGTAAAATTTAGAAAGGATAAGTAATGATAGAAATTGGAGTTTAAAGGTTTGCGGATTGAGCTGTAGAAATATATATGGAAAAATAATAAGGGTTTTCATACCAATGGGCAATACCCTTATAAATGTTATAAGCCGTATAAGTTTATCAGCCTTATAAATGTAAACCTGTCAAAATTCTAGTGAAAAGGCCTTTGCACAAGCCAGATAAATTTTTTCTTCGATTTAGGTGAGTAAACGAGGTGGCAAACTTATATGATCAAACAGCTGTTTTCTTTTTTGAACGAATAGTTATTTCTAATTAGCAAGTGCCGAAAAGCAATGACAGAGGTAAGAATTTCCGAATTGGAGCAAAATTAACAAAGATTTAATCCTAAAAATTTCAAAAGACAACAAGAAAAATCAACAAAGCGTCCCTGTTTGAATGGAACGCATCGCTGGACTGAGGTGCAAACTGAAGACTTGCTGCACATTATGGTGGATGAAATTAAAGGGCATGTGGAATCGTTTGAGGTACAATTTAATAAAGATTGAATCGGAAGAAAGAATGAAAAAGTACGAGTTAGACTTAAAGTTTCAACAAATTTACTAGAAATAATAATTTCTAATGAATTTTTAATGCAAATAACTATTCTTTTTTTAATTAATTCTTAACAATTGAATGAAGTACAAATTTTGTTTTTTTGTTATTTTATGTTTTTTTATTTACTTTGTAATAAAAACTTAATCTAATATCGAAAACTAAAAAACAATGAGTATTTTTATTGATATTTTATTTTATTTAGATGGAAAATCATCTTCTGGAAAAATTCTTTTTTTGCTTTAGATTCCTTGAAGTAATTTGAATTGAATTGAAGGCAAATTGAAGTAATGCTCTTCATTTTGCCTCTCCTTCGAAAGTTTGCATGTTTTAAACAAAAATTTCTGGTCAATTTTAACAGTCAATAGAAGTTAAGTCTTATTGCATTTCAAAGGCATCGTTTTCTCCATTATCAATCAAAAAATTATGCAAGATAGCGCAAGCTGTTATCCAACCAAATGGAAATTCGATTGACGACTCGTTTTTTATTTGGATTTTAAGTTCCTTTAAGCTATTGAAACTTTCTTTTAATATGCCAAAAAAATGCTCAATTTTTATATGGTGATGGCTGGTTAAGGTTATATAAATGACAATGACTTATAAGTGTGATACATACAAAAATTTGTTTTTAAAATTTGACTGAGATACATCCCGATTGAAAAATTTTAGTATAAAATATTATCTTATTCTAATGAAAAGACCAACAAGTATGTCACTATTGCAGTAGATGCAGCAAGAGTATGGCGCAATTCCCTTCATTTCTTTGAATAAATATTAGCTGAAGCCTACTCTGTGGTAAGCAATGTAAAATAGTTCAAGGAACTTTTCATCCAACTTTTTAAAAGCTGAAATGAATTCTTCTCGGGGTTGTATAAGATTAAACTTATCGCATTGCTTCTTAAGTGTGAAGAGGAAGTCATCAGATACCACTTCATCGCCAAAGTAAGGCAAAGGGCAGAGACAATTATGATGCTTATATTGATTTAAAAACTAATCAACCACAGACATACAGAAATGTATTTCGCTTAAGGAAAATTGTTTCATAAACGTTTACATCGATTTGAATATTTTGAATGAAAGAATGTTCAGGTCTTTGTAAACTCTGAAAATGTTGCCCAGACTTGTCTTGAATTAATATATCATTAAAGACATTGTTCAAAATACACTGGCGAGCAATGAAACTGACTCACTTGAATTTTGTGATTTAAATGCTGTTTTTTTTTTTCCTTTCCTATAAAAAAAATCGGAGAACTCCACTTAAAAGACCAGGAATTTTTGTGTTTGCAGATACAATGCTTTTTATTCTGTGACCAGTGGTCAATTTTATATCAAGCAAAACAAATAAAAATACAGAAATTAATCAAGTAAAAATTACATCAACAAAGTAAGATGGAGCAATTAACAGTAACAAGGGAAAACTAAAGCAACAATTAATGACGCGTATTACCACCTCGGTCTCTGATAACAGCTTCGCACCGGTTTTTCATTGAACGAATTAATTTTCTGATAGTTTCCTGTGGGATTCTTTGCCATTCCTCTAGAAGCGCTGACTTCAAGCCATCCACGGTCGATGGAGCCACATATCTGGCCCGTACTCTTCTTTTGGCCTCGACCCACATATGTTCGATTAGGTTCAGGTCCGGGCTTCGGGCGGGCCAGTCCATTAACTCAATGGCGGCTTCAGCAATAAAGCGACGCACCGATGTTGCCACATGAGGCGAGCATTATCCTGCATGAAAATAAAGGAGTCCCCTAAAATTGCAAGATTTTCACAACATACTCTTGCAAGATTTCCCGGATATAGCGTTCAGCCGTTAAACCACTTCCTCTGCCTCCACCATGTATAAAAACCAGATCTATTTTTCGTTATATGATATTCCAGCCCACATCATACAAGATCCTCCTCCGTAAGACAGTGTTCTTCTAATACAACATTGTGCATAACGCTCATCTGGCCTCCTATAGACGCGTTTTCTTCTATCGCTGCCATGTACGCACATTCTGGACTCATCTGAAAAGAGAACTGAGCTCCATTGTTCTAAACTCCAATCTGCATGCTATTGAGCAAAAATAAGACGGGCTTGTCGGTGCGCTGCAGTCAGTTGTGGGCCTGTTGCCGATCTTCTTGGGATGAGGGAAGCTTCCTTAAGCCTTCTTCTTATAGTCCACTCACTAACAGCTACTCCATGCACTTGCAACAGCTCTTTCTGGAGGCTTACGCCGGTGGCATGACGATTTCTTAAACTCGATGTGACGATAAATTGGTCTTCTCTTGCAGAAGTAGCGCGTTGTTCACTTGATCTTGGTCTACGACTAAAGGAATCGGTCTCCTGGTATCTTTGGTAAGCTCTAGATACGGTGGATTGACTATGGTGCAATTCGCGGGAAACATAGCGCTGACCACTATTTGAGCTGCTTCAGTTTGTGTTGCATCCATCTTTAATTTGCGAACATTAAAATTTTATGTAATTGCAATTTTTACAAAAGCTGGATAGATAGATTTTTTGCATCTTTTTCACAAAATAACTAGAGTACAAAATTTAAAAAAATTGTATCTTAATGTTTTAGTTGATATTTAACAATTAGTCATGGTCAAGTTAATAAAAAAATTAACTACGAATATGTTAATTTTACAAGGTTTTATATGACATTGAAATCTTTGCTGCAAATCTAAATTTGTGGAAGAAAATAGCATTTAAATGAAAAAAATAAAGTGAGTCAGTTTCATTGCTCGCCAATGTAGTTGTTGGGAGAACATTAATATCGGGATTATTTTGGAAGTCAGGTATGATTTTACAATTTTCTTTTACTACGACTTCGACATAGCTTAAACCCGTCGTTTTTTAAACAAGCAGCCGAATACATAGGGAGTTATTCTAACAGAGTTTCCTCTACCTTTTCTTATTTGCCCAAAAAAGTGCTCTAACCCATCTTGACATAGTTTTCTTGTCTTTAAATATGGAAATCCTTTTTAGATAAAGAATTCCATAGGTGTATTAATCCAGATATTTTATATCAGTGCCTTTTGCGTTCTCAATTTTCATTGAATTAAGAAGTATCTTGGCCTTTCCAAAAAATTTATTTGATCATCCGATTCACAAAATACTTTTTTTGAAGGGCAAATTATGGCTTCATTACTGATATTGAAAATATTAAAAAGTTGAATAAAAAAATAAAATATATTTCACAGTATTTGGCATGGTTTAGGCCTGACGCAACTGTGTCTTGTGTCTTTAAGACTTGTGCAGCTAATCGCATAGACATTTTTTGGAAGTTAGTTGGTTTTATGTGTGCACTTGTTAACTTATGTGCACACCTCATTGGAAGCTTTAAGTCAATATTGTAAAAATGTACAAAGCATTGTTAACATAAATGTTTTAATATTTTTAGTTTTTTTCAATGGAATTTCGACTACTCTTAAGAAAGTGGGGAGAATCATGGAAAAACACTATTTCTTCTCCATTGAGTAAAAAATATGTATGAATTTCACTTACTCCCAACAAATTAGCTAATCTTACAAACTTCGATCCCTGAAGTATCCCTTGCAAGCAAAATGGCGTGGGTGTAAGTTAATACTTTGAAGTTGCTCAATTACTTCTAAAACATAGTTCTTGACAACATCTCCCTTCCAGGGCCCATTAATACAAAATATGCATAGGGCTGTTGCCACGAATCTCCCCTATGCCTTGACCCATAAATGTCATTTACCATTTGAAATTCTAGATGAGTGATTATCGTCCCCGTAGTCTTTGAGTCCAATTATTTTATCGCTGTGTCTATCGTATGGCAAATAAACTTTTAATGACATTTCGTCACAGGATATGCGTACAAATCTTGCTCGCTATAAGACCACGACTTCGCAATTGTAGGGCCTTGAGACTACTAAAGGAGAATCCTGGTGATTTTGGCCAGCCAGATATGAAATTATGAAGAGTTCTCTCCTAGGGCGTTATTTCGTTTTTTTCAAATAGCGGTAAGCAATGGGATATAAAATAAATTCCTAGGGCCATGGTTTTAAGTTAATCTCCATATATCCGACAATTGGGATGGCGAAAATTATTTTGAAGGCTATTTTTTCGCATAAAGCCAATTCTCTGGGGAGCTTACTGCAGAGTCGGTCTATGCTTTGCTCTTCAGTATAATTGGTTTCTGATTCCTTCTTTATATTACTTAATTCTTTTCTAATTTTTGTATTCTCTCCTGCTAACTTATCATGTTCAAACCTTAATCTTTTTCTATCTCTTTCACTCTCAACTAGTTTTTTTTCAGATCCCGAACCATTTTGATTTTTCTTAGAGCGTTCTCGCTCCAATTTTTATTTGTTTGAATTTGCTTGTGGAACTTTTCTATACCCCTTTTAGAAACGAATAGTAAAGTGCGTGAAAATAAGTAGACGGTTTTTCGTCAATAAAAGGGGATGATTTTTCTAAGAGATTTTCTTTTAAACTAATGTCTACTCCAACTTTACCCACTACATATTCAATAATATAATTTAAACCTAAGCTTAAATATGGACCTGCATTATTCTTCAGATGCTTCAAACTTGACTTCCTTCTCATAGATTGGTAAAAATGACGATCGCAAGCATACATATATTATGGCGTTTGTCCTTGTATACCCAATCAGAGAAGCCATTCATTGTTATAAATTAGAAAAAATTGTTTACCCTTGTTGTTAAAGATGGAGTAGACATTTGTTACATGTTATTTATAAAATGTTTTTGTTCTCATCTGAGCACAAATTTTGTTAAAAATATAGAAGATTATTTCAACATATATTAAAAACAGACCAAATGTCAAAAATGTTTTAAAAATGGCTGAAACGTGTTGTAAAAAGAAACAACAATTTCCCTTTTTTTTTAAATGTAATTTTGATTTTTTTTTTTTTTTGCATATGGCATTTCCACAGAAAAGTCCACCGGCACCAAAAAATAAAAAATTAATAAAACCAAAATTTATATGTACATGATTTCATATAAAATAAATGTTGAATTTTTATTAGTTTAAGCAATTTGCAGATTTACTCAGTTGTCATGATAACGAAACTGATTGCAATTGGCTCTATATCTTTTTCGCGGAGAGCAACTTTAAATAGCATTTTATCTTTAATATTTACTACTTTAAGAGAGTAAAAAGAAGTGTTGCACTCAAAACACAAAATGTGATTTATAACAACAACTAACTAAAAAAAATGTTAAGAGAGCAAAGTAAGATCAATTAACGGTAATTTTTAAATTTGCTTTCTTTGATATTCTTCTGTTACGTGCGCTACTCAAAAAAATCATTATTTCTGCGTTGTCAGGTGCAAGTGACTCAAAATTATAACTTAAAGCAAGTTTAGTGTATACAATTTAAAATTTTTTTTTTTTTGTGCTAATTAGCCAGAAAATAGTTTTTTTTTTAATTTCAAAGTTTGTATCGCCACGTCACCGTAAGCGCGACCACTTTTAAACTAAAATATTATAATGTAGATGGCATCTTCCTTTCAAAAATAGAGAGCGGAATAGAGAAAAAGTTAAAGAAGATTCACTTAAATAAGAAGATTATCGTGGAAAGTTATAATTTTTAAGCAAAAGTGAGAGCGCTAATGCGGCCCATACACACTGCAACCAAAGCAAAGCTGGAAGTGTAACCTGTTAGTTTTTGACGTTTACCATGATGAATTCGCAGCATGTGTGTCGAAGTTACGCAACTGTTTGACGGTTGCAACTCAGGTTGCAGTAAAATTAAAATCATTTAATATTTAGGGGCGGAGCTAAAGTTGCAATCATCTGGTTGCAACGTGTGTCGGAAAGTTGCATTGTTTTATTGTTTATCGCTACACATATTTGTCATCACCTGCACAAATTCGTTTGATTTTTTCCTAATTCCTAAATAATTTTTAAATTTAAAATAGTAATTTTACTTTTGTTTATGCAGACTATTTTTGCAATTGAGCATTGAAGCAACTGATAGCTAGTTACAAGAAAAGTTACAGCGTGTGTGGCAAAGTTGGTTGCTGCAACCATCGCAGTGTATATGGTAAAATTTTAGAAAGTTCTGCTTTTTGGTTACACTTCCAGCTTTGTTTTGGTTGCATTGTGTATGGGCCGCATAAGACATCGAAAGAAGCTGCTGGAATTGTCAACTTCTTAAGGAAAGAAATGAAAAAAATCGCATAAAGCAAAGAAGATATCGAGACAGAGAGAAGAAGGAATCCCAAATAGAAGTTAACTGTGAGTCTTATGCCTGTAAGCAAACATTGGGGAAAGCAGCAAAAAAGGTAGAAAAAGCATTACCAATGAACTTCGGAAAAAAGGTACAAACAGGGGCCGAATTACAGCATCCGTGATCGAATGATTACTTTCTTATTAATTCAATTTGGTATGACGGCTATCGTGAACGAGTGAAAGTTATCGTTTTTTGAACGATTGCTGTTGTAATCGAGACAAATGATCGAATTTTCGTATGGCCCAAAATACACTGTAGTGCTCAGTCTGCGTGAGCAGTCAATCATTCAAAAACACACTGCACTGGTCAGTCTGCGTGAAACCAGTTTTATTTCGTGTACATGAACTGTGTTTTATTGTATTAGTGTGGTAAATTTTGTGAACATCTAAATAAAATATGACGACTTGACTTATGTGTGCGTGTCAGTCAATCGTCACTACAGCTTTTTCGGTGAGTGAAATTTCACGCACTTCACGTCCGCTGACTCACCTCCCTTGCCTTAGAAACCCGGTTTCACGCAGACTGAGCACTACAGTGTATTTTGGGCCAATGATATCTATCGTGAACGAGCATATGTTCGATGAGGTTCTACCGAAATAGCATTCGATTGATTTCAGGCAGACGAGTGGGCACCAATTTATTGCATATATAATAATGTAAGTAAATTCTATGATTTATAATACACTTTCCATTACTAAAAATAGCCCTCTTTACAGGACAAATGTAAATAAAATAAATGCGATCCAAAAAATTGAGATGGGTGAGTTTATGGCGAGCCACCCAGACTTGGCAAAAAATATAATACCAAGCAGCGTGCAAGGCAAAGCAACGGCCATCCAACTATGGGAGCAGTTGAGTCGGAAGCTTAACGCATGTGGCCCACCAATTAAGGATGCCAAAGCCTGGCGTAAAGTAAGTAATCTATACGTTAAAATTAATTTAAGTTATCTAAAAAGGTATTTTTTCTAAAGGTCTATGCTGATCAAAAATATGCTGTAAAAAAGAAGCTTTCATTCAATAAAGCATCAAAAAAACGCACAGGTGGAGGACCTTATGAGGAAAAGGTGCTGACGGCCACAGATGAGCTGCTGATGGAAGCAAGTGGGCTCGAAGCTGCAGTGGATGGTCTGCCTGTGCTGTATTTTGGGAAGTTTATTCCGAATGATGACAGTGAGGAGGTGGAGTATCTGTATGAAACTATGGTCGATGTCAACTTTGAAGGAGATGATGTGGAAACGCCGCTGACCACTAGCAAAAAACTAAAAAAGGTGACGAAACTGGAATTATTGGAAGAAAACTTAAAAGTGTACACAGAGATGAACAAAGACATTTCGTCGAAGATGGAAATTTTAATAAATGTGCAGAAATCCATTTTACAAGTAAAGGAGGCGAAATTTAATAAATACATGGAGTTTAAAGAAAGAGAGTTAAAGCTAAAAGAAAGAGAGTTAAAACTTAAAGAAGAAAAGTTGAAGAAATTCGATAAATTACTAGATCTACAGGAGAGGTTAGTAAGAATCAAAGAGGAGGAAGATTTTTTAAACAATGTTCCTTAAAATTGTGATAAAAGAATAAGAAGTCATGTTTAAATTCAACTTCTTACATTTAAAATTCAACATCTTGTAAGTAAAATTTACCGTTCAACTTTTTAAAGTTATATTTCAACTATTTTATCAGTCAAAACAATAGATTAGAAGTATAATTTCATATATAAACAGTCTTATTAAATTTTTGTAAGTAAACTTTTTATATATCAAATATATTATTTTATATATTACTATATTATATATAATATATTATTAAATATTGTTTTGACCGATAAAATAGAAACCTAACTTTAAAAAGTTGAATGGTTAATTTGATTTACAAGATGTTGAATTTGAAATGTAATGTAAATTGAATTCTGTAATAGTTAAGTTTTTCTGATTTGTTCTCAAAAACCCATATACCATTTAATTTTTTTTAATGTACAAACTTTTGAAGTCTCTTAATTTATTTTTTTAGTTTTAGTTTTTTTCAATGTGATACATACATTTTAAATTTTTTTTGCGTATGCATATTCTTAATATTTTATACCCAGATTTTAAGTGCCTTAATGAATTTTTTTTAATGTGATCTCAATATAATTGATATGCAGTTTCAGTTTTTGCGCTTTGGCTGTCGAAAGTAAAACAAAAAACTTGTATTTGATATGCTCCTTTAGTGTTGTCTGATATTCCGGCTGAATTTGTAAGCCTTCCTCTGGGACATTTAACAATTTTTTAAGTATTTAAATATCTTTTAAGTTCTTAAAAATTGTTATATGTCCCAGAGGAACACCTTAAAATTAAGCCGAAATATCGGACAACATTAAGGCAACATATCTAATACAAGTTTTTGTTTTCTTTTTTAAAACAAAACTTACAATTTGTTTTTCAAAAATTTGTAGACCAAAGCCCAAAAACAACGACTACAATAAACGTATAAAGCTGATTTCTGAAATATATACACACATATATACTGTGATTTAAATATAATATACTATGCTATTTGGATATAATAAAAAATGAAGTTTAAAATTGTTGTTTTTATTTGTTTTATATTTAAGTCATTGAACTCTGATATAAAAAAAAAAATTTATGAATTAAAAAATAAAAATTTTTATATTAGTCACTCGTACTACATAAAGAAACTTTAATATTATTTCTTATTTTCTCTCCGATTTTGGTTATGTTGGTTTTTTCTCCAATATAAAATTCTGATGACTCGATTCCGATTTCAGAGTCCTGAATATGGTATGGAATTTTAAATTTGATGCAGACATTATGCAGTGCTGCACAACAATTGCCAAAAAGTGCAACTTTTTCTGGAGCGTATCGTCCCCTTTTTCCATAAGAAAGGATTCTCCAGCGCCCTTTTAAGATTCCTATGCTTCTTTCAACTATGCAGCGCGCTTTAGAATGCATTTCGTTAAATTTAGCCTCAGGAGACCCTTCGTTTGCGTTTCTATATGGTGTGATACACCAAGGTTCTAGTGGGTACCCAGAATCTCCTACAAAATTAAATAAATTTTATATAGTTGCAGATAAAAAAATAGCTTAATATTATATGAATATCATTGTACAATTTTACCTAAAAGCCAAGAATTCTTCAAAGTGTTGTTGTATCTTTGCTCCAAGTCTACTCTTTGGTCTGAGTGTTTCCAAACAAAGGAATCATGTGCTGCACCTCCATATTTGGAATCTATTGCAGTTATACGGTACTCATGATCACATATCTGTAATATAATGGTGTCATATATTTATGAAATGCTTTAAAAGAAATAATTGGAGACTTACTATCAGCGAGTTTAAGCTGGGGTATCCTTTCCTATTAAAAAACATATGCTCATTTTTAGTTGGTTTCTGCAAACCAATATGAGTTCCGTCAACGCAACCAATAACTAAAAAGGAAATGCATACATAACATAAAGATTATCATGAGAACATTAATTCTCTAAAATTAAAAGATTTACCTCCAGGAATTTTATATTTCGTCAAAAAAAAGTCCTTGCAGCATTCCATAGTCGCTTGTGTAAATCCAATCATCTTTGGGCACAATTTTCTTTGCATTTCCATCAATACCCTAGATGCAACTTTCGACACAGCGCTTTGGCACAGTCCTAGGCAATAATCATTGCCAACAGAGTGTTGATAACTACCACTGGCCAAAAGTGTAAGTCACTGCTAACTGGAGCATTGGTGGTACATGCGTTGACATGTGACCTTCAAAACTAAGCTCGGACAGCACATATTTGAAGGCTTCTTTTGTCAGACGATAGCGTTTAATAAATCTAAAAATACAATTAATGGTTATTAGTTATTCTTGGCTTAACACATATTATGAAACTTACGCTGATTGTGGCAATGACAAGGGATTGCTACTATCTCGGATTTTTCTCCTTATTATCCTTTGCTTCATAGCATTTTCTTCCTCTTCCGAATCGGATGACTCTAAATAAAAATATAATACTGGAATCATTTTCACAACACAAATTAAAGCAGTTCCAATTGTTCAAGTTTGCTTAAGCTTTTTTTGTTTATGCTTTCAGCTGTCAAATGGCTTTTTTCGATAACAATCGAACCAAATTTCCATTCGTGTTCGATCGAATGTTATCATACGAAAAAAATAATCGAAGTGGAATTTTATACGATTCGACTGCTCACTCCTTCACGGTTGCTGTAATTCGGCCCCAGTTAAAGTTCTATACAACAAATACGTCAAGCCGTTTCTGTCGGCTTGACGTATCTGTTAATTCTGTTAATTCTTCTGTTAATTCTGTCGAAAACAGAATTAACAAGCCTTTCGAATTTGAACAACAAATACAAGCAGTAAAAAACGATTACATGCGTGACGATATTAGCGTGCAAGCTGCAGGCCGTAAGGATACACTACACGTTGATGGACAAATAGTTGGTAAACGCTTTATGTTGATGACCGTATCAGAGGCCTACGAGCTGTATAAAACCGAAACAATTGCCAAAAGTGTAAGTAAGTTCACATTTTTCCAGTATCGACCAATGCAAATTAAGCTAACGAATAAGATGCCACATAACATGTGTGCATGCCAGTATCATGCAAATTTCGGGTTTTTGTTGGAGGGCTGCAAACAAGTTATAAAATCATTTCCTGATGATTTCCAAAGTTTTCCACAGTCTGCTTGTTGTAACATTCAGGAAGAAAACTGCATGACAAACCAATGTCAACATTGCGTACGGGATGTTAAATATGATCTAGTCCCTCTTAAATATTTAACAAAAATGGATGCAATGGCAACATTGGCGGAAAGTTGATGACCGAATAACATTAACATACACTATTGCTCCCTTATCTGATCTCATTAATGAATTGAAGGTGCAGCTGCCCCTTTTCAAACTACATTTTTTTGTTAAACGTGCTCAACAAAACTACTTTGAAACGAGAAAAAAGCATTTGAAAGCTGAACAACTTATCATACAAATTGATTTCGCGGAAAATTATCGATTGAAAAGTTACAATTTTCACATGCGTAGTCTGGCTGATTGGCGAAAAAAATCATTTGCTATTGTCAGTGACAAGTTAAGCCACAACAAATACGATGTTATACAAAACCAGTATGGATATTTTCAAAATATCTTTGTATTCTCCGACGGAAGCAGCAGTCAGTTTAAAAATAAATTTATTGCTCGGAGCTTATCCGATTTTTTAATTGAATTCAGCTGCAAAAATTTTGAATGGAACTACTTTGCAACTTCTCATGGGAAAGGTGCCGTTGATGGAGTAGGAGCTGTAATAAAAAGAAAAGTTTGGCAGATAACAAAATCAAAAAACATTGTTTTACCTGATGCTCTGTATTTTTTGAATATGCTCAAGAACACATTAATGGAGTTCAATTACTGTATATTTCTACAAAGCAGATAGAAGAGTTTTCTCTGCGATTGAGTCATAAATGGATGGAAGTGCCGAATATCTCCGGTAAATAAACATTTCATGTCATTGCTGTCAATGAGATTTTGATGAAAATTTAAAAATAAAAGCAGCTCGAACAGCAATTTCTTCAAAAACAAATATTTTTTAAAATAATAGAAATAACATTTTAACACAAAACTTCTTAATATTATTTTATTAATAACATTTTATTAATGAAAATTTACGTTTTTTTTTATATAATAAAATCCTAAAATCAAAATAATATGAAGAATTTATTGAGTATATCAGAATGAAAAAAAATATGTTACGTAACGTGTGTATCGTAACGTATTATATTTTGGTTTTTATAAAAATAACTAATGAAGATTTTTCAACGAAACAATTACTAATGTATAGCTACAATATTCCAGATTATAATAAAAAAAATTCATAAAAAAGTCGTGCATACTTCGCAAATTTTTTTGTTTTTATTGATGCCGACGAAAACCATTCCTAGTTTTTGTTACGTAACACGTCCTTTTTTGTTTGCTTATATCTTTGGACTAATATTTCGTTAGCTTCTATTTCTTACACTTATTAAAGTGCTATTTGAGTGCTATCCAAAAATATAAACGAGACAAAAAAGTTTTAATTTTTCTTTGCTTTTTCTTAATTTTTAGCAACATGAAAGGCGTACGAACGTTACGTGTGCGACTATGGAAATGCCCGCATTTTGCGATTGTTTGAAATAATAAAAAAAAATAAAAATAAATAACTGGCTATTTCAGCCCTTGAGGGGACTTTGACCTAGCTTCTTATGATCAATTGTGTTGTGCGTGTTATTAAGTTTGTACACAATTGACCGAGAACCGGACCTACAGGTTTAACGCCGACTCCGAACGGCGATGAACGGAATGTTCTTGTTCTCAAGAAGCTTTACATCGCAATTTTGTTTACTCTCTGAGGTTTGCCATTGTCTGCAGAGAAGTGGCGGCCGTACAGAAAAATTATTTTATTCAAACAATTTTCTGTCGCTGCTGGGGTCTCCAGGTTCGTTGACATAGAGGCCACGCACTTTAACCAACTACGCCACGGACGCCACAAATTGTGCAATATTATGCGAACATTTTATTTGAAATGAGATTCACTGTTTGTGATGACACTGTTTGTCTTTGATATATCCCAGCGGTTAAAATACGCCTGAATTAATTTCTTCATTCATTCATTCTTTAAGGCCTTAGGGGTAATGGTAAGACCTGAGCTTTCGGCATACCTCTTGATTTCTTTTTCCCATTTAAATGTTATATTTGTTATAACACCTGTGTCGTATAACGTAAACTCAGGCCTGAATATCCCTAACAATATCCCTCCAAAAATTCAGACTTGAGTGAGTCAGTTAAAAAATCAGGCCTTCTATCAGGTAGTGAAACTCAGGCCTAAATATTTAAACGATAAATCAGGTAATACATGGAAAAATAAAATAAATTAATGATTTTCATTTTTGAAATTTAAATAAAAAAAGTAAACAGATTAATTGTTGTTCCTTGAAGCTTTCTTTTTTCTCTCAGACTTGGGCTTATGGATGCGATTCTTGACTGATTTAAATGCAGATTTAATTTGTTTGATATATTCGTCCTTTGTGTAGTTCTCCTGGAAACATATTTTATTTATATAACTGTTGATATACAAAACTGCAAGAAAGGTATTTTTGTGAAGAAAATTTAATTTTGACTTATGCCAAGAAAAATTTTGAGTTAAAAAAGGCAACATTTTCTTATTTATCAAAGGTTGGAGAAAAATATGTTGATCCCCTTGCAGCACACATTTTCCTAATGACAGCATTTAAAAAAGTTTTGTCTTATTATCATTTTTTTCGTAATTTTGATAATTTCTTATTTTTATGGAAATTCCATATTTCGAAAAATATGTACGACACAGGGTTAGATTCACGTGTAAGGTTGGAAACGTAACTTACCAAATAAAACTTTGTTGAGGTTCTTAAATGTTTTGAAAGCATTCATTCCCTGCGTTCCATCGTAGTTCATTGTATGAACTCTTCCGTAAAAAAGCAGTGAAGCTTTTTATTGAAGTTTGATCTCCTAAAAATGTTTTTAACGATTGATTGCTTATAAAGTTTTTAGATATATTTGTCAATTTTGTTAAACTTTTTAATTTTTTTTTAATTAATAATACTTTTCACTGAATCTTTGTAATGTTAACAATTTTGTTTACATTTTAATAATGAAAAATGACGCGCTGACTACTTCGCATTGTTTTTATTTTTATGTTTAGGAGAGTTTTATTTTAAAAGTTTTCCAAAGTAAATTGGTGGCATTACGACTTCACTTCTAATATCAACTGTCACTTCAGGAGTGAAAACGAAGCAAAATCAAACATTTATTTTTGGGAATGGTCGGTTTTGATCAGTATCTACTCAGGTGTGTGGTCTGACATAAAAACGAAAAACGCTTTATGCATTAGTTATCACTTTCGACGCTTTGCTTCTTGCTAATGCTATGTTAGCACCACGGATCGCTGATGGCCTCCTTCGGCTAGGAACCGCAAAGTCATAGTCAGCTGAACTATTGAATGAATCGTAGATTGCAGGGGATAAGGTTTCCAATAAATCTAAAAGAAGCATATAATGGAATGCAATGAAATTAAAAACGCTACTTACGCTTAATCAGATATATGTAGAAGATGACTGTGATCTCGCAGAATTTTGAGCTTAACTTTTTCCTCTGCTCTAATAAAACAACAGCCAAACATATTAAACTTATTTTATCGCTTTGTGTTTCAATTTCAACTTATAATTCAACAAAAACAGCAGAGAAGCAACTAGTTAAAGAAAAAATAAAAAAATAGAGCTTTCTTCCGATATCAGAAAACAGCTGATTCTGACATATTCGAATCCGATTTAATTTTGTTTCGAACATCCTGACTCCCTTCGGAATGCAGAACACCTTCTCAAATCCGATCGGAATTCAATACCGATTTTCAAGCAATTTCGAATTCCGGATTTCAGAACAGGGCAGATAATATTTGAAAAGAATTTTTAAGTTCAACTAGAGCGTTGAATCATCGAAATCAATGAAGTCGACTATAAGTAAAAAAGTAAATTAATAAATGGAATGAAATGCAATGAAATCATAAATTATCTAAAATTTAAAAAAAGAGTTAAGAAATTAATTTCATTTGAATCAATCATTTATATATTTACATAGATATAATTACTCCTAAACATATACCATTTCATTAACATAATGAACATTGTATAAAAAGAATAAATTATGCAATTATACTAATTATACTAACTAAAATTCAATTTCACGTATTTATTTTAGTATTAATAATTTGAACGTGATGTATACTTTAGATTTAGAATTTTCATTGTTTATCTTTTGAAACAAAGCGCTGACTTTTGAAGTTACGTAAAGTTGGCAATGTCTTGATAAAACCGCTCTTCATGCTCTTCACTAAAATCATCCAAATTATCTAGAAAAAAATTCAAATGGTTGCTCGAAAAGTGAATTTTTAACTACATGTTGGCTCCTATTTCATGATAAGATTCAATCATTTCAGCCACAATTTCTTTATAACTATCTGCTCTTTTGTTACCCAAAAAAATTCTCAATTACTTCCCAGTAAGTCCATAGTAGCATGCATACACGAAATATGCATGCTGTACACATGCAGATGTATGGACAAGGCATGCATTGTCATAAAAAAAAAAACAAAGATTCATCAGAATCACTGAAATTCTTGTTTTGCAGCTATTTTATGCTAACAGTATGCATGTTGTTTATATAAAGTAGCATGCATGCTAAAACAAGCACGCTGTATTAGTACTAACGAATGTACCGAGCATGCATAGTTAAAAAATTTTATTAAATTCCGATAAATTTTGGTTAAACCGATTTTGTATGCATACAGTATACATGTAATTTGCACAGCGTATCATAAATAAATAAATAAATAACTGGCCATTTCAGCCCTTGAAAGGACTTTGACCTAGCTTCTTATGATCAATTGTGTTGTGCGTGTTATTAAGTTTGTACACAATTGACCGAGAAATGGACCTACATGCTTAACGCCGACTCCGAACGGCGATGAACGGAATGTTCTTATTCTCAAGAAGCTTTACATGGCATTTTGATTACTCTCTGAGGTATGCCATTGTCTGCAGAGAGGTGGCGGCCGTACAGAAAAATTATTTTAATTCAAATAATTTTCTGTCGCTGCTGGGGTTCGAACCTGGGTCTCCAAAGTTCTTTGACATAGCGGCCACGCACTTTAACCAACTACGCCACGGACGCCACTTATCATGCATTCGGAAAAAACAAAACAGCGAAGAATTAGTGGAAAACCCAGAATTACCAACAATAAAAAAACACACAAATACAACAACAAGCAAACGCGAAATTGCAGTGTCCTTGATTCTGAGGCGCAAAAGTCAAACAAAACTTATTTCGGCGAATTCTAACAAACTGTAAAATTCTAACAAAACATCAATGACCTGCAGTATCAATTGAAGTCTTGATCAGATCAGTTCATAGATCAGACCATGATACAATTATACAAGGTAGGAGTGACAACTTGCTTTTTTCTCACCAGTACCTTGCAGCGACTGTCATTTGCCTGTATATTTTGTTTTCTATTTTCTTTTCTTCTTTTTTCGTTCTCCAATTTATACTATTTTTGACAGTTAGCGCAAGACGAAGGAACTGTCACTCCTACCTTGTATAATTGTATCATGGATCAGACCACCACACAAATTAAAATAAACAATACAAAATACATATATAAATAGCTGCACAAAATGTCACAATATTTTCACGAAAATATACCAGCCACACCAAATAATATTGCATGCATACGGCATTAGTATTTACTCATACGGTATTAGTATTGACGCATGCATACAGTATTCATGATATTGTATGCATACAGGATTAGTATTAACGAATGCATACAGTATTACTAATTCCTCATGCATGCAGTATTAGTAATTGTGCGGGTTCACTGTACACATGCTCTTGTATGACATCGCCATGCAAAAAGGAAATGAACATGCCTTTATGCTGGCATTCATGCAGAGCATCAGACGCATGCATATATTCTCAATGCGGCATGCATGAATGTACTTACTGGGTACATAAAGCTCACAACAGAAGAGAATATAATTCAGTCGTTCTCTGACGGTGATGCTGTAAGGACCTATGTCGTTTTGCGCTGCAAATTATATGTACACTCGTGACTTATCAACTTATCAACTTATTGTAGATTCATAATACTTATGCACATATTTTTTAGTTTGAAGAATTTTATATTTTTATATATTAAGGTTTCATATAATTACATATTAGCTATTAAGACCTTTTGTATTGTTCATTCACATTCCTTATTAATTTTTTAATACTTAATTTTTTGATTACTTGCTTATTTATTTTATTTAATTCTTAATTAACTTACTTAATTTACTTACATATTTTTTGTTATTAATTTTAATTATTATTCATATATATTAAGATTTTATAATATTAAAATAATTATTCGTATATAATAAGGTTTCATATAACTCATTCATATTATCTATTAAGATTCTTTAGATTATTCATTCATATTACTTGTATTAATTAATTTCATAGAAGAAATAATGGACAATACGATGACTAAAAATAAAAACATAAAATAAAAAAGAAAAACTTATTAAATAATTGTGACAACTATTTCGGTCAGTGTGCTCAATTCGAGAGAGCACCAATACTAACAAGACAAAATAAAATGTGACTGTGTTAGAATGCCCAGCCCTGATTTATAATAAATCCACATTCGATTTTGACTGTGTCGCTGATTTGTATGGCCGTGGCGTGGCGCATCTTTATATTATATGATCTTTGGTCGAACGGTTGATACCGTCAACCTTCTGTTGTATGCGACAGCCGCTGACCAATTTCATTTGGTTTTTCCTTCTGCAGCGTTAACTTCGGAATAGTGACAGTTAAGCAATCAGCATTTATTGAAAAATACCAATCCTTTCCACGCTTATGGGATGGTTATTGCAAAGAATATTCAAATAAAGTTCTCAAAGAAAAAGCTTTGCAGATTTTAATGGAAAAATGTAAAGAAAATAATCCAAATGCAGCCAAGGACTTTGTTCAAAAGCGCATTGCAAATATGCGCACATCATTTAGCAGGGAGTTAAAAAAATCCAGTTATCCAAAACTACTGGTTGCAGCACGTATGACGTGTACAAATCAACATTGTGGTATTATGAGTAGCTTCTATTTATTTTTGAAGGATGGCGAAGTCGCTAGAGATGGGAATTCCACGTTATCGATCGATGCAGATATATCTATTGATATACACGGAAAAATATAATTAATTAACTTTAATGAAAGCTATTCATTAAATAATTTGTATATTTTATAAATAAATTCGTTATTTTTAATAGTTTTTTCATAAACTTAACGAATACTTTCATAAAAGTTTATAAAAGTGTTCATTAATTTTAATGAAACCCAATTCATAAATATTTCTTCAGAGCAACTCTGAATATGTCCAATATTTAGAATTTATGCCCCAGTTTATGAAAAGTATATGAATGGTCTTCATTAAAATCTCCAAACGATCTCGTCGTGTAACGGGACATACACACTTCGTTTGCACACGTCACGCAGTCTTTATGAGTCAAAAACAAAGAACAGAGAACAGTTTACTTAAAACAGTGAAAAGCGTTAGAAGTGAGTAAAAAGTTAATAAAAGTAGATTTTTATCCGTGTTTGCATTAGTTAAAATATTTACATAAATAATTATAAAAATGCTTTGTTCTTTGTGCAAAAAAGAATACAAAAGTATATGTTTATACATAGAGCATATAAAAAAACTTCATTTTATTTCCAAGAAGGACGCAACGTGTCAATTTTGTGAACATTTTTTTGGTGGTGTTAGCATGTATAAAAGACATTTAAAAAGAAAGCATTCTGCTTTAGCGTCTAATAAACCAGACGCGATTGGCGAAGGTTTCCAGCATCCGAAAGCAATGAGGAGCGCTAGCGCTCCGAGCTGCGCAGCTGCGAAGCTGATTGCATGGCTGACGCAGCTGAGTCAGTATCGTCAAATTAATTTGTCAACATTGAAGAAAATTTAGAGCAAGAAAATTCAATATAGATGCAGAAATAAAAAATCTTCATAAAAATTCTATTCAATTTTTGACATTTCTGTATTCACGAAATAACTTTTTAAGAAAAGATGCCTCCGACGTGGCAAATAGTGTAAAAACTTTGCTAATAAAGTCAGTGTTAAGTGTTGTGAAAAAAATTGTTCAAGAAAAACTTAAAGATAATTCTGACTTAAAATCAGAAATTTTAATGGTAATTAACTCGTGTGTAGGGCTTTGTAACTCAATGAAATCAGAATATGTGCTTTAAAAGACACTTGTGTCAAAAAGCTACGCCAGTACCTTAAGAGCTTGTAATAAATAAGGAGCAAGATTTCATTTTAAAAAGTCAGTTTGTGCCCAGCGAAAAAATAGTAAAAAGGATTTCAATGCCACTATATCATACTTTTAAAAGTATCTAAGAAAATTATGTGTTACATGAGCAACTAAAAAATTCAAATAAATTTATAAACATTGTTCAAGGTAATTTGTGGCGTTGCAAGTGTGAATTGTATCCAGGTAAATTGTTAATATGATACTTCTTATATACGGATGATATAAAACTAAACAAACCACTTGGATCACACTCTGGTAAACATGCCGTGAGCCACATTTATTATTCATTTCCCTATCAACCTTACGGTGATATCAAGCAAGCTAATATATTTTTAGCAGCAGTTACTAAAACAAAAGACATGAAAAATTTTGGAAATGAGAAATCTTTAGGAAGTTAAGTTGATCAATTAGTCATGCTCGAAGAAAAAGGAATTCAATTAAAGATATCAAATGGCCTATTATATAACCCATATTTGATACCCGTGCTGATTTTAGGGGATAATTTAAGCCTCAACTCTATTTTAGGTTTCAATAAATCCTTAAATGGAAGTTTTTGTAGAGCAGACGGTTCTTATTAAATTCTTTCGCCACTTATAACGTCAGCAAAAGGTCAATATTTCATTCGCTTGAAGGAATACTATTTTCCAGCTCACAATTTACTTTTTAATCAACGAAACCTACTATTTTTTACCGAAAATGAACTCATCAGTTGAAGACCTATTTTCACAAATATGTGAAGATTCTGAAACATCAATTCTAACATCAATCTGAATGCTGAAGATATATCTAAGGATAACTTGAAAATATTATTAAAATCATGGAAAGTTGGAGCTATGTACAGTCTTCTTAAAGGTTTGTATTTTTTTTAATAAATGAATTACAATAATCAAATATTTATTAATTTTATTTACCGATGAAAAGATAACAGTAGAAATTTTAAAAATTATAGAGTATGATCATTTAAAAGAGTTGCTAAAAGATTTTAAGTTGGGTCATCGTATTCTCATTGAATTCAATTTTGAAAATTGGTGGAATGAACAAACCACTGAATGAACAAACCACTGGATTTTCGACCATCGACGAGTGGTTCATGTCACAATATTTCTTCTGATTCTTCATCGATTCCATCAAAATTACCAGTTTCTATTCATTCAGCTGAGTCTTCATCACAGCAAGTCGAAGAAGGAAAAAGAATTTCACTTGCAACAATTTTAAATGCAGATCCTGAAGCTTCAAATTTAAAACATTTTTAACAGTCTCATAACACACTTGACAACGCTAATCGAAACATACTAATAAACAAGATTGTACGATATTTCATCAGTAGAGAAATTCAAATTGCACTTCAATCAAGCCATCATCTGAAGAAAGAAATTTTTCACCTTTTCCCAAATGAAAAGTTTAATTTTTACAGACCTGAACAAAGAGGAAAGTTATATATTTAATTTTGCAATTTGAAAAGAAAGAGAAAAATCATTTTTATACCACATAAAGATACTAACATAGAAAGAATTGCAACGTCAAGCAAAAGATGTAAACTTTAAAATGCTATGATTCAAGTACTAAGTAATAAAAATAAATTTCTCTCCTTTTCAGTTCCTGAAGAAGGTGCAGAAGAAATAGTACGACGAATTAAATACGTCTATACTATACGATAGTTGTTGGCAAGCTAGTTCGAATTATAGAATTCAGCAAATAAAAGAAAACCTTGATAACAGAATTTAAAAAAATTAATGGATACCGACTGGTAATATTTAAATACTGATACGTATTAATTAGATTAGAAAAAAAACTAGAACTTTATTTTAAGATCGACTTTGATTTTTAATCGCTTTATCCAAATCATGAAAACTTGATAGGTTGGCAGCAAAAATTATTAAAGTTGTTTTTCTATCTTCAAAAACCTGAGATCATAAAAAACATACCTTTAAAATCAATAATAAATTCGTTTTCTAAGGATGACTTAGAAAATGGTATTTTTTTATACAAAACAAATTTTACTATTATAAACAGGCACAAATGAAAACTTCGGTGCTTTCATAAAAAAACTCGCAGAACAATTCTGAACGTTGTAGGTCTGTAACACTACACCGTTAAGGGTTAAACTTATTTCGATAATATATAAAATTTTTGAGCCTATATTTATATTAAATTCTGTAAATATGCCAAGTTATAGATAAGGAATTAAGGATTGTTTTTTAGTGTACCATTAAATAAAAATTTACTTTTTTAAATGAAACAACTTTTGTTTAAAACTTTTTGGTGCTTGCACGGGCATCTTAATCCGACACTTAAAGTTGTGCGAAAGGACATCACTGGAAAAAAAACACTTGCAGGTACACAATTATGGATTCCCAAGAATCTTTCGCATTCGTGGGACAAAGTCTTCAAGAATTTGACAGCCACATAAACTTTTTAAGCCAGTGCGGAGAAAGTATTTAGCCTTTTATTCTTGCACTAAGAGACAAAAATCATACAAACATTGAACAATTTTTTTTTATATTTAGATGGAACAAAGATATTTCTTAAGAACTTTTTACGATGCATTGATATTTGTTTCAAGTCTTTTCACTTATTTAACGTTGAATACCCTAAAGCAAGCATTTCATTTTGGACATTTATTGAGACATATTTTTATCAACTCCTCAATCTCGAGGCAAACGAACGTCCAAAATAAATATTTGGTACACGAGCTTCTAGACTTCTAACTTTCAAGATTTTTTAACTTTAAATATTCAAATATAAATTTTTAAAAATAATGTCACAATTATTTATGAATTTAAATATAAAAATAACAAGATATAAAAATAAAAAAACAATTCTTGCTTGAAGTAATTATTTCTTTACTGGAATTATTGAAAATATCTTAAATTTAAATAAAACAAAACACAAAAAAACGAAAACACAAATTATTTTCCATTTTTACTCAAGACCGTATCAAAGCATTCAAATCGGTAAAACTTTTGATTAATACTTTTGAAAATTAAATAATTTATTAATAATTTAAGTTTTTATTTAGATTTATTGAAGTAAGTTGTAAACATTTCACAATTTCTTTTTTTCCATTAAGATGATTGCTTATATTCATCAATATACAATATTAATACAATACAAATTATATGCAATATACAATATCAAAATCAATAATACAATAATACAAATCAATAATACAATAATATATTGTATAATAATGATAATACAATATCAAAATACATATAATATGCTTCAATTTGTATCATTGATAAATATGTTTAAGAACTTCTACATTAATGTAAATAGTTCTTCGTTTCTATTAGTCTATTAACTTTTGAAATTTTTCATTAAATTTCATTGAACTTATTCACTAAATTTAATGAATTTTTTCTTAATATTTAATGAAATTTTCCACTTAATTTTAATAAATTTTTTCATTAATTTAATGAAATTCTTCATTAAATTTTAATGAATTTTTTCATCAAATTATGCGTAATCATTAATTTTAAAGTTTATGAATAGCATGCATTAAATATTAACGAACGTGTGCGTTGGTTCAAAAAGTACACATATTTTAACTAAAAAAACGCACTAAATCATTAATTTTATGCATATTTTCCATTCCATGTAGATAGTATGTCACAAGTAAGACATCAATCACATCTTCTTTTTCAGGACTTGTATTCATCTCAATTTTTTCACTTCGACCACTCTGATCGTGGAAATCAACCTAGACGTGCATCTTCAACCTGCTAAAAAAAAAACACAAATATGGAGATTAAATTTTTCTCAAAAGCAGCGGAATTTATGTCGATTAATAATGATAAAAATGACGATGAATCTTATTTATTTAGAATAGATGAATAGGAATTTCATTTTAAAAATATGGAACCAGATCAACGCTTATTATCAGAAAAAATAATATCTGATGTGCTCATACATGGACGAATGAATAAACTAAACTATAATGAATAAACAAACGACCAAAGTCTAACGCAATATTACATGGTACAAGATGAACTTTCGGAATATATCACTATTCATCATAATTAAATCAAGTTCTTTAGTGATTGAAAAGTATTATCAAACCTTATTTATTTTATTTATTATTTATTTTTATTTATTGAATGAAATATGTTGTGCGGTTTTTTAAGTTAATTATTATTTATAATATAATATATTTCTGTTTTTTCTGATATAGAACACATTTTATTTTGAAAAGAAAGCTTTCCTTCATTGCCATTATTATATCGACCAAGGGACAACAATTCGTGCTCTTCACTCCAATTCCCTGAAATCACTACACCATTTTCAAAATCTTTCCTGTCCAAACATCTTTCCGTAATGTAATTAGTTGATTCTGATCTCAAAAAATTGTGAAGACCGCAACATGCTAAAATAACTGTGTCAACATTCTCAAATTTTATTTGCAAACATTTTTTAAAGGTCTTAAATCTTAAATCTTTTCTTCCTTTTATTTTTTAAGAAATCAGTTTTCCATAATATGCATCCGTCAGGTATGCGTCGATTCTCGTAATTTGAGTCGAAAAGATTTAGTTACCTTAAAAAATTTATTTTTCAACGTATTATTTACATATATCCCAACATGTTTCATGAACAATTTGACTTATTGACTGTGATGATGCTTCACAAGTGTATTTTAGTGGGAGGAGTACCATTAACGTTCTCAAAGAGTTAAAGTTCTCAAGATTTATTTTGGCATCGGTGGTTTCACAATAAGAATCAATTGTTGCAAGCATTCAAATAGTTTTGTGAAATTTACGTATTCTCTCAGTCGCACATATCTCATTCTAATATGCAACCAGAAAGCTCTCGCTGTTAGTAGTACTTACGCTGGAACCAAGGATTTGATCATTTTGGGAATGATCCTGGGAGTCTAATACAAAAAGAGGATTTGCTATTTAATAAAGTTAAAGATAATTTTTACATATTTTGATGCAAATGAAAAATCATGTATATCTTTTGCGAGAGGCTTTCAATTATTTCATCTTCTGAAGAGTTTAAAAATGGATTATGGCAGCTGGAATTAAATTGTAAGTTCTATGTAAGGGAGGGTCCAAATATATAAAGCCGCAAGAAAAAGTTTTTATTGATAAAAAGTTAAAAAGGATAACAAGAGATTCATTAAACTTTCAATTAAATCGTTGTCGTAGGATCAGCAAGTGGGACAATCCGACAATTGTCGGATTGCGAAGTTATTTGGCTACACTACATCTTTTTCGAAGTTTGCCTTTACGTTGTCTTAGTCTAGAACAGTGATGCACACGAGATGCTTACGGAGCCGCTCGGCTTTCACATACAAGTCGTGTGTGCGAAGGTACCGAACTTAGAGCCTGAACAGAATCAAAAATCGTTGCGACCAACGACCCTCTCTGGTCGTCGATCGCAGAGAATGTGTCCAGAATGATGCGATTGCGATTGCGATTAACGATTCAAAGTTGCTTTTATTTAGTATTTTTTATTTATTTTTTCTATTTCATTTCAATGTATTGGTCTCTTCAATTGTGTGAATACAACACACACAAACAAGAAATGTCAGAAGATAAAACAAAACTAAGATTTCATGAAACACTGCCAATTCTTAGCAAAAATATGGTAACACTAATGACACTCAGAGAGAGAATCGTCGGTCGCAAGAGAAGAAATAGAATAGATTCTAAGAGCCCGAACAGAATCAAATATCGTTGCGACCGCCGATCCTCTCTGGTCGTCGAGAGCAAAGAACACGTCCAGAATGATGCGATTGCGACTGACGACTCAAAGTTGCTTTTATTTAGTATTTTTTTATTTATTTTTTCTATTTCATTTCAATGTGTTGGTCTCTTCAATTGCGTGAATACAGCACACACAAACAAGAAATGTCAGAAGATAACAAAAAACCAAGCAAATTTCATGAAACACATCCAATTCTTAGCAAAAATATGGCAACACTAATGGCACTCAGAGAGAGAATCGTCGGTCGCAAGAAAAAAAATAGAATAGATTCTAATTGTGCGATATATCGTTGCGGCTGCTGATCTGTGATTTCATTCTGGACGTGTTCATACATTTGCATGCATTCTATTGCTTTGCGATATCGCAAATCGCAACGATATTTGATTCTGTTCGGGCTCTAATTGTGCGATTTATCGTTGCGGAAAAAGAGCTGCGTTTTTTTCCACATTTTGCATGTATTTTCCAACAACAAAGATCGGAGGCCGCAACGATTTTTGATTCTGTTTAGGCTCTTAAACGACGCTAGCAGAGAATCAGTTTGCGTTTGCAATTCATGGGGTAAGCGTCTCATGCACAAATTATTTTATTTAATGCTGTACAGACGCAATATATGAATGAATTAAACATTTTTCGACCTTTATGGGAATTTATTTATTTTTTTATTGAAATCCTTATTACGAGCCTCAATCTATCCATCAAAAAACACTTTATCCTATCATTTTACTCAATGAGTGTAAAAGTATTTGTAGAAGTATTTTTTTCAATATTCTGCTCGCACACACATACTAAAACAAAAATGTTGCGCTTGTATTGGAAGGTCTGCCAACGCTGTGCATCACTGGTCTATAACGTCGCGGAGACTCAATTGCAAAGTATGATCTGCACACCGTATCACAATAAGCGAATCTGTAATTTTAAAGTAATAGAAAATATGTTTGTTTATACATGAATTGAATTATTTGATTTGTCATCTAGATCAGAGTTGTAAATTCCATAGCTCAATTAGCACTTTTAGCTCACTTACAACAACTTCAATATTTCAGTGTTTGTTGTAATTCGAAGAAATGATTGTCGGCGCATTGCACTGCGACACCAAACAAAAAGTGTGCATAGCATTGTTGTTGTTTGCTCGTGTCGAAAGATATCAAGGTTATTGATGCTGTGTATATTTGTTGGTATTTTCTAGTAGCTCAGACTCAAGTGGTGGCTAGTTTTTTTGTTGCGACATTTTCAATTTTACTTGTTTTTTATTTTTTAAGTGAACATCAGTGTACATATGTTGTTTTTGTTCTTTATTTTTTTCGTCGCCATCGAAGTTTTAATTTTTGGTTTTTTTGTTTTTAAATTTGTATTCCAGCTCACTGCCACGACACCACTGATCTAGATAATGGTGATTGAAAATAGAGTCGTCAGGCAGCAATGTTCAGCATTCCACCACAACGGCTTCTTGTTGAACGAACACCTTCTATGTCGTACACAGTTATTTCACTGTTAAGAAAATTTTTACAGACTATCATATTGCGAACATTATCGCACAAAATGAGCTTGAACTGAGTTTAAACGAAAAAGTCTTTAATTGAAAATTTTCCGACGGAAATCCTTTTACAAGGCTTAAGCATCATCAAAAGCTCAAAACTAAAATCATCTGTCAATATCTTTTTGAAATAGACTGTGTTCGGAAATGCAGCAAAAATGCAAATCTGAAATGCAAATCTAGCAGCACTGCACATGTCATGTGTTTTGTAATGCCAATTATACATCAGCAGTTGCGCATTTATTGCATTTTTGATTACACTGCGCACGCTTGTGTTTTTCCGCGTTGCATTGTTACAGGCTGCGCATTTCTTTACATTCCGAACACAGCCATAACTAACTTTTTGTATTCTTCTTTAGAAAATTAAATTGTTTGAGTAAACTTCTGTATTCTGTATTGTATATAAAAATGCACTGTAAAAAGCAACTTTGTCTTCTAAAGATAACATATATTTAAAATTCAGTCCACTCTGAGTTTAAAAAAATCAACTAATTCTTCTCATAGGTGAAAGGTGAAAAAAATTTGAAAGTTGACAAAGTTGTTCATTGCACAAATATTATTTATTTTATTCAACACGTTGGAGAAAAGCGGGAAATATCAGATTTAAAGTTAAGCGTTGAAGATGGAGGTAGATTTTTCAAAATTTGTCTTTTGATTCAATCAATATCTATTGTTTTATGTGAGCCAACAGTTCAGCGATCCAAGTACAATGAAGGATTTTCTGTTAATAAATTTAAAGATGCGTGAGTTAAAAAATTATTTATATTGGCAGTAGCTCAGAATTCTCAAAAAAATTATGAGAATTATGGCTTTTCAACTTTTTATGAAATTGAATATCGGCTCCTTGAATACACAGCTGCAAGTGATCGTACGTTTCTAAACATCTTATGCGCACCTTACACGGTCAATCATTTGACGTCAAGCATGTGTACGTGTGGATTGATGCTATCCCTTACACACATCAAGCATAGCGTCAAATTTTCATTCTTCATAATTGTTTGTGGCGGTCGGACTTTTCGGCCTCGGCGTGCGCCCGCTTGCTTTTCTTTTCGGTCGCCCTGGTTTTTATATTATGTTTGGAGAGCGCCCTTTGAGGCGCTCCTGGTCACAGTGCCAGACGAGAAAAAACCAGGGCGGCCGACCCGCGTACGCGCACAACCGCACCTGTGGGTGCTACCGTCCAGGGCCCGCACGAGCTTGCGTGCCACTGTGCTGCCAGTTCGGGAAGTGGGGGGGTTCGTTTCTGGGCCGGTAGCACCCCTTTGCCGCACACAAAAATTTCTCGTGCGGAATATGGTTTGGTGAGCTCGCCCTGTGAACTCATATATATCTGTAAAGAAAGATAATAATAGAAAAAGCAAACCGGAATTTTAATTTTTGAATGAGAGGGGGGCCCTGTTCCTCCACTCAACCCCAACCGCGACGCTCATGGACCGGATGGTATGGCCCATGCCCCACGTTTCCCACCCACCGTGAGGATCCGGGGCGAACATTTTGGGATCCTCCCTATTAGTTTTCAGATTAGTTTTAATTTCAATGTTTATATTTTTATTCTTTATATAATATATAGTTAATATATGATAAAATATATATTTTGTACTTTTGGTATATATATTTTATATTTTGTACATTTTATATATATGGTAATATTTTTTTTTTTTTTTTTTTTTTTTTTTTTAATATTAAACATTAAAAGGAAAAAAAAAATAAGTAAATTATTAATAATAAAAAATATGTGGAAGTATGGTTGTTATATATGTATGTTTATGTTAAAAGTTGAGTTGAAGTTTTATTTTAATTTTGATTTTAAATTTTAAGTTATTTTTAAAATATAAAATATAGATGAGTTTTTAAAAACCTGGCGACCTCATTCCAGGCCGGGGTGGTCCTGTCCGGGGTGTGATGGTTGTCTCTGTGTTGTTGCTCCGGGGTTGTTGTTGCAGCGGCACAGCAGTAGCGCTAGGGCTGCTGTTGTAGCTGTCGCAGATGATGATGATGCTGGTGTTAGATGTTGCTTCTGTTGTGCGTTGTTTTTGTGACGGCACAGCGGTAGAGCTAGGGCTGCTGTTGTAGCCGTTGCTGTTCTGGCCGTTGTTGTTGTTGTTGTTGCTGTTGTGCGTTGCGTTGCAGCGGCACAGCGGTAGCGCTAGGGCTACTGCTATAGCTGTCGCTGATGATGATGATGCTGGTGTTGTTGTTGTACGTTGCTGTTGTGCGTTGCAGCGGCACAGCGGTAGCGCTCGGGCTACTCTCAAAGCTGTGGCTGATGAAGATGATGCTGGTGTTGTTGTTGTGGTTTGCTGTTGTGCGTTGCAGCGGCACAGCGGTAGCGCTCGGGCTACTCTCAAAGCTGTGGCTGATGATGATGATGCTGGTGCAGTTGTTGTTGTGCGTTGGCGTTGCAGCGGCACAGCGGTAGCACTAAGGCTACTTTTAAAGCTGTGGCTGATGATGATGATTCTGTTGTTGCAGCAGCACAGCGGTAGCGCTCGGGCTACTCTCAAAGCTGTGGCTGATGATGATGATGCTGGTGCAGTTGTTGTTGTGCGTTGGCGTTGCAGCGGCACAGTGGTAGCGCTAGGGCTACTGCTATAGCTGTCGCTGATGATGATGATGCTGGTGCAGTTGCTACTGTTGCAGCTTTTCATTTATATGCTATATAGTTAATTAGTTATTGCAATATATATACAATATTTAAACAATTTAATTTATTTTACTTTACCTAAGTTTCCTTTGTTTTTTGTTGCTTTTGCTCCTTTGCTTTTTAGGAATTTAATTTTGCGACCGTCCTCGCTGATGGCTCGACAGGAAAAGAGCGATGGCCGATCGCTGCGCTGCTTCGCCAACGTTGATCCGCCATCTTCGTTACCTCAGGGGTGCCCATGATACAATTACCAGGTAGTATTAATCGCTACTTTTACTCGTTGCTTTGGGCATATAGTGTCAAATAGCAGTATTGCAATCACAGCAAGAAGTAAAAGGAGATATTTTTGTTTTTTATTCTCAAACCAATCATTTTAAATATTTAGAAAGAAATGATTAATGATGAAATTATATCTCTGTTTAGGTTTTGCTTTGTTTTTTATATTTAATACAAATATAATGAAATGATTAAATTGAAGTATTCATCTGTATTTTATTAAGACTCCCTCATGTAAACCTTAAAAATTATTTGAAGACTGCATCAACAATAACAACAAAACCCAACAAATTGTTAGAAAAGTTGGTATATATTTGTACACAGTTGTATAATATAAAAGTAAGTACAACTGTGTTGGCAGTGTCCGCCATAGCGCAAAAGTTCTTATATGTATGTGTGTATGTATGTATCACGCTTGAAACATATAGCACCAAATTCGTTCTTGATGTAAGCAACATGATGATATCGCGATTCAATTGTTTTACGTTTTACCAAAAAGTGCTCAACCCGCTAAACAAGTTTTAATTTTTTAAAAAATAAATATGAAAATTTTTTATAAAAATCGCGCTATTTTCATTTCCAATAATACAATAAGCAACATTGTTTGCACCTACTCGCTATATTTTGACACTATATGCCCATAATGACAGTTTTTCCACAGCTGATTTTCAGCGAATAATACTACCTGGTAATTGTATCATGAGGGGTGCCAACCGAATGTCAAGTGGGTATGTTCACGTAATGTACGTTAAGGACCATTCCACACTTAACGCATGGTGTAAATAACCATGAAAAGGGTATTCATGAGGCATTTGTGCCATTACATGTTCTTGAAATACAGACGGGCCATGAGTGATACAGACGATTGCATCGCATATATTGCGATAGCAAATGCTATTAAAAAACATAAAAATAAAAAGAACATAATTTGGATGAAAGAGTGGTTCAAAAAAAGAAATTAACTTTCAAACAAAAATCTCTTAAAAGAGTTAAAAATGTCTGCACCGGAAGATTTAAAAAATTTTATGAGAATGGATAACGCCACTTCTCAGGAACTGTTAAATTTAGTTTCGCCCTTAATTAGGAAAAAAGACACCTTAATGCGTGACGCTATAACTCCAGATCAACGATTATCGACTGCACTTCGATATCTCGCAACTGGAAATTCGTTCGAGGAGATGAAATTTTCCACCGCAATATCACCTATCACCATAAGCCAAATTGTCATAGAAGCCTGTGAAGCCATAATAAGTAGCTTAGCAGAATACATAAAAGTAAGTAGTATTTATTTCAATAAAAAAAAATATGAATTAATAATTAAATAATATTAATTATTAATATTAAAATATGAATATTTAGAGGTTAGATAAGCCAAAGTGTTCCATTATTCTTAATTCAATATAGATTTGTCGATCTCAAACTTGCACGCGTTGTTCTTAAACTTATATAACTTAGTTAATTACTTTATTTTATTTTGCGAATAACTAGTGTTTCCTATTTAACCTTTATTTCAAAATCCAATCAGCAACACAAGCTACACAAAACAAAGTTTCTGTATCACACGCTATCTGCACTGGGATTGAGTGGTGTTCTTCCACAGGGAGTGTTATTATTAACAACGATCTTCATGGTTACAATAGATAGCAGTAAGCAGTCGATAATGAGATAAGAACAAAAGATGCAATGCAGAATCTTCACAGCCAGACGTTAGTGCTTTGTTTGATAAGAATCATTCTTCCTTACATTGAGCTTGAGCAGTGCTGAAAAAACCTGTTTTTTTTATAGCCCATTGGGCTTGACTTATTTTTTTAACATAAAAATCATCAATAAAAATTCTGATAAAATTCATAACTATGCATTGAATATGAAAAGTTTACGATATTTTATAACAACAAAACACCAACAACAAAAGAAGCAAATCAGAAAGATTTTTGTAAAAGAATCGTGTTTTTTGCCGAAGATTTTTTTCACATTGGCGACCATGTTAATAGCAAAATTGCCCCATTTGAGGATTAGAAAACCTGCGAGTGATTCAGGAGATGCCAATGTACAGTAGCTCACAGCTTATTTTATGCAGTGCATACTTTCAGCTTCAAGGCTCTACAACAACCAAACTAACAGGAATATAAAAAACTAGTAAGATATGATCTTCGACTGGGCCGAAGTTAAAATACCCCCACGGCCAAACCAAAGTATATTCAAAGCCTTAAGCAGCCAATAAAATTTTTATCTGTAAAAAATGATATAAGTAGCTGATATAATATATAAAAGTAAGTAGTATTTATTTCAATAAAAAAATATCAATTAACATTTCAAGGTACTTTAATATACATCAAAAACAAAAGTTAAAACAATTCAACATGTAAACAAAAATAAAAGTAAAAGAAAAGAAAAATAAATTATAAGCGGTATTCACGATCTGGAGTTTTGGAGTATTTTAAGTAAATTAAAAAGAGTTTGCTACAGACTGTGAGCGCTCTTCGGCCCAGTTTTTAAGCGGGTTTCAACTCTAGTCAAATTAAACCGAGCTTAAATCACCAAAATTGGACGTTTAAACTCGGTTTTACTAGATGTTTTAGCATTCGTTGAAGTTAAATTGAACTAAATTATCATACGATGTGTTTTTTCTTTGCTTAAACCGAGTTTAAATGTCCAATTTTAGTGAGTTAAGCTCTGTTTAATTTGACTCGAGTTGAAACTTGCACTGAAAAACTGACCCTTATAGTTTTCAGCTGTTCAAATACACAAATACTATGCAAAATTTAGAATAGAGTTACACAATTTTAAATGTAGTATTTATAGTATTTGGAAAATGCCCATGTTTTGTTTTTGTAATACTGTCAAATTTACTACAAATATCAAAGCTATCAGAATACAAGACCATAAACTACAGATCGTGAATACGGCTATAGTTTTTCTATGTAAAAGTAGAAAAATAAGTTGCTGTGCTTATTTCGTTTTCCGGCTGATTTTCCCACTGATTTTCTTCATATAAGTCATACGGCTTTTGTATGTTGTGGGTTTATTTATTTGAGGAACTGCAGGAACATATTGGTATACTCTTTGGCTTGTTGATACCGGATATGCGTTAATGGGACGCAATATTCTAGTCGCAAGATTTTTTTGTTGTCTGAATATTGTGTCGCTGGAATCGATGGAATCTGGTGATGAGTAATACTCATTTGATTGTGTTAAGTGTTGAGTTCGTGTAGATGATGGGCATGTTGAATTAATTTTAACTGAATTTCTGGTTAAATTTCCTAAAACGCCTTCAAATATAATTTCATTTATAAACTTTTCTGCCCACAAATGTTGAGAAGAATCCATATCTTTTCATTTTGATGCCCAAACATCTGCCATTTTTTTCCAGTTATCAGGTTCCTGCTTCAAACGCTTAGAAGCCAAGTATATTGGCTCATCGGCTGGGTCGCGGAATTTTGTAAGTTTCTTTGCGGCTGGTTCTCGTTCATCCTGTTAAAAACATTTTTTAGCATTTTTTTTGTATTAAGTATTTAGTACTTAGTATTTTACTATTTTAGTATTTCGACCACAAGCGATTCTAGTATATGTTATTTCATTTGCAATTACAATGACATTATTTAGCTCAATAAAATATTTATGCTATTTTCAGGTCCATCAATCACAAGAAAAGTAGAAAGAAATTGCAAAAGGATTCTATGATCGATGGAACTTTCCGAATTCCTTGGGAGCCGTAGACGGCAAACACGTCGCAATAAAAAAAAAACCCTCAATCCGGATCCTACTACACTAGAGCCCCGACTTGCGTCGGTAATGGGGACCGGAGAAACGCGACGCAAATCGAAACGACGCAAATCGAAACGACGCAAATCGAATCACCTTTTTCTATATAAATGCACTGAAATTTAATTTATTGGGGAAAATATTCAAAACAAAACAACAAATTTTGTATTTTTGATAAAAAACAAGTATGAATACATTTTTATTTATTTCATTTACTTCAACAAATGTTTATAATTATTATAAAAAAATAACAAAACAATAAATTAAGAACAAAACAAAAATTAAATTCATTTACATATGTATATTCTTAAAAAGTAGATGCATTAAAAAATTGTAATTTATTTAGCTAACATTGAGCTCTCTTCAGATGATAAATCTAAATCAACAACACTTATATCCATTTGATTGGATGGCCTTTCTGCTCTTTTAACAAAAATGTCTAAAGTTTGTTGAATTTTTAAAGATTTTTTTTGTTGATATATTTCTTTGTAACAACTAATGGCTTGATCAACGGATGCTGCGACGCCCGTGCTACGGGTTTCGTCAGGATCGTTTTCAGAAAATATATCCATTGCATGGGAAATTAATTGCATAGCTTTGGAAATATTGGCGATAGTTAATTTTTTTTCTTCTAATGTATCATCACTTATTATGACATCTTCTTCTGAAACATGCTGAATATCAATGGCTAATAAATTTTCATTATCAAACTCCTCATCGTGACACAGCAAAAATTCATTAATATCACCTTCCTCCATTCCGTCAAATTCTGCTTCTCTAGCTAAATTAGCCAACTCATTACTAACGTTTGGAACAACATCGACACCATCTTCGTCTCCATTAATAAGTTCTGGCCATAATTGCCGCCAACTCCCTTTCATGGAGGATGCCTTAACTTCTTCCCAAGAGAAATGTATATTTCCAATAGCTTTCGCTATGTTGTAGTTTTTCCAGAAGTCTTTCATAGAGAGTTTATCATTTTTGTCTGTTGAATCAAGAAGTTGCCGGAAAGTTCGGCGTAAGTAGTACATTTTAAAGTTTGAAATTACGCCCTGGTCCATAGGTTGAATAACTTTTACATGCTCCGATAAATCATCTGAAAAAATTGGATGTCCTGGTGCGTTATCCACAAAAGCATTTTGAACTCAATTTGTTGAGAGGAACAATAGCGTTTAAACTCAGGAACGGCACAATTTTCTAACCAATCTTTGAACAGGGTTGCGGTCATCCAAGCCTTTTTATTAGAGCGCCAGTGTACCGGGAGGTCTCTTTTGTTTATACTTTTCATTGCCCTTGGATTTTGTGATTGGTATATCAAAAAAGGTTTAAATTTAAAATCTCCTTCTGCGTTTCCGCCCAAAAGAAGTGTTAGCCGATCCTTCGCGGTTTTATATCCAAGGCATGCTTTCTCATTTTTTGACAAGTAAGTTCTAGATGGTAACCGCTTCCAAAAAAGACCTGTTTTGTCGGCATTCAAAATCTGCTTAGCAGAATACCCTCCTTTTTCAATTATGGCTTTCAGCTCAAGCTTAAACTTTTCTGAAGCTACTGAATCTGCACTGGCTGACTCTTCTTTTAATGCCACATTATGTAAATTTGCCCGTGTTTTAAAGCGGTTAAACCAACCGTTGCTGGCTTCGAAATCATCAGAATTTCCGTTACTACTAGATGCAGTGTTTTTCTTAAGGTCGGAGTAAATAGAAAGAGCTTTAGTTTTTATTACGTCCTTGCTCAGTGGCATTCTTCGCTTATTTTGATCATGTATCCAAATTGAAAGAAGGGACTCCATCTTAACCAATAAAGGATTTCTTGCAATAGTATCTTGTTTAGATTGGAGTGGTGTGACAATTTCAGCTAATTGATTTATTTTATCACTGTCTCTGTTGCAAATTGTTCTTACTGTTGTAGGTGCTAGTCCAAGAGCTCTTCCTATATTAACAGCCTTTTCTCCCGATTTAAAACGTTTTATTACGTCCAATTTTAGTTCCAAAGTTATTACTTTTCTTTTACTTTGACTCATTTTTTACGTCCTTAATGTACTCCGGCGAATCACACACTAAATTCTTACCACAACCAGACAGTTGTTCTTAGCACCACTTATATAACAAAGAGAAGGGAATTCCCCTTATTTCACGCTATTTGAAAACTTCTTAAAGTACAGGTGACGATCAGTGTTGCCAGAAGTTGTAAAAATGCTAAAAGACAGAAAAGATGCTAAATTTGGCACTACAAATGCTAAAAATGGTTATCCACAGTGCTCCAGTAAAAAATTTAACCGTTTTTAGCGACGCAAATCGAAATCAAAACGACGCAAATCGAACCGACGCAAATCGGGGTCAAAACGACGCAACTCGGACTGACGCAACTTGAAATTGCAACGACGCAAATCGAATTTTTCCAGTTTTTAAAAAGCGACGCAAATCGAAACGACGCAAATCGGGACGACGCAAGTCGGGGCTCTAGTGTACTTTAATTATAAGAAGTTTTTTAGCGTTGTGCTAATGGGAGTAGTTGATTCAAATTATGAATTTGTTGTGGCGGATGTTGGAATCAATGGACGGGTATCGGATGGCGGTGTTTTTAGCCATACATCTTTTGGGAAGGCATTTCAGGAAAATTCAATTAATTTACCTGAAGCGGATATATTACCACTTAGCGAAGTGAGGTTGCCACATGTCTTCATTGGTGACGATGCATTCCAATTGACAAAAAATTTTATGAAACCTTTTTCGCAAATCAGACTAACGCACGACGAACGAATTTTTAATTACCGCTTAAGTCGTGCACGCCGAATTATTAAAAACGCATTTGGCATCTTGACATCGCGGTTTGGAATATTTCAGCGTCAAATCCAATTATCGCCAGAGAAGGCACAAACTGTCGTCTTAGCATGCTGCTATCTTCACAATATTCTGAGGCGAAAATTAATTAAAACATATCAGCCATTCTATTTTGAACGTATCACTCATACGGGTTGATCACCTCCGATGATGCTCACACTTTCAGAATTGAATTTTCTCATGAAATAAAAACACTAATTTGAGTAAAAAAATTTTTACATTTTTTTTAAATTTTTTACGTAACATTAAAAATTCGTCAAAATGGGAGAAAAAGTGAAATTGCCTTAGACCCTTTTTACATTGGTCAAGACTTGAATTCAAGTCTGTAAGTTTGTAGGCAATTCGCCGCACATCGGAAGCGACGAAAGGGTAAGAGAACATTGAAGCTGTACCGTCAATTTTTTTGGCAATTTTTTGTATTCCTTTTGTGCTTTTTCCTGTTTTGTCGAAGTGCTTCACATTATTTTTCGTTTGCTTGCGTTCGTTTGGTGTTTTGTAGCTGAAAATTGTAAGGCTGCGAACATAGTGCATGTGTATGAGCAGAGCAAACATATTAAACCAATAAAGAACGCATCTCTTTTGCACCAGAATTCAACTCTTGATCAATGTAAAAGGTTTCGTCAAGTCTAAAAGAGAACGTCAAAAAACTTGATTTCAAGTCTTGACCAATGTAAAAGGGGTCTTACTCTTGAAAAATCATATATTCAACAAAACTAACTCGATTTTTACGTTTGAGGTACTTTCAAAAAGACAATAAATAGCTGTTTTTTTAAAATATATATAAAAAAAAATCATTTTTTTTTTAAGTTTCTTAACATAAAAATAGGATTTTTCCCCACTTTTAAAATTGAAAAAAAAATATTTTTAGAAAGTTTATTTTATGACCTTTCCATCTGCCAAAAATCATGAGGGTGTTATTTTTCTTTGTATTTTAATAATTTATTTAATATTTTTTAAACGACCACCGCTATAGTTTTTCGGCGGTAGGTCATATGTCAATGCGCGATCCCTACGTTCGGTCAAAAAAATGTTTTTTTTTTCGTAATTGTCTTGCAAAAACGCGTCATATTCGCTGGTATACGGCGCACTTTTTTTTAGGTACAGTCTAATGTACATAGTATGGTTGTATGGAAGTAGTATGGTAGGTGGTCGTTTAAAAAATATTAAATAAATTATTAAAATAGAAAGAAAAATACCACCCTCATGATTTTTGGCAGATGGAAATGTAATAAAATAAACTTTCTGAAAATATTTTTGTTTCAATTTTTAAAGTGGGGAAAAATCCTATGTTTATGACTTCCAAAATTTGACCTTGAAGTTAAGAAACTTAAAAAAAATAATTTAGTTTTTTTATATTTTTATAAAAAACCAGCATTTATTGTCTTTTCGAAAATACCTCAAACCTGAAAATCGAGTTAGTTTTGTTGAATATATGATTTTTCAAGAGTAAGGCGAGACTTCTTCTCCCATTTTGACGAAATTGTAATGTTACGTAAAAACTTGAAAAAAAAGTAAAAATTTTTTTACTCAAATTAGTGTTTTTATTTCATGAGAAGATTCAATTCTGAAAGTTTGAGCTAAATCAGAGGTGGTAAATTCGTAATTTACGTTTTTTTTTTTGATGCGTTTAATTTGGAATGGCTGATATATTCCATTGGACTCCACTGATTCTGAAGTTTTGGAGTTAGTAACAGTGGCAGAAGGTTCATGGAGACGCAACAAATGAAAAAAACCACTTCACGCAATTCTTCAAATACAGCCAAAAATACCCGAGAGGCATATTGCCACTAATTCAATAATAAAGGCCAGGTATCATGGCAAAACAACTTTATAAACTAGGACAGAATATAAATTTTATAAACTAAATATATAAAAAAATAAGTTATATATATTTAATAATTTGGTATAATATATACCATATAATATAATTAAAAAAAGTTTGGTATAAAATAAAAAACACAACTTCTAAAAAAAGTTTTAAAAAACGGCAATTTGTTTTTAAAAAACTCCCGGAGGCCCTTAGGCAAAAATGTTAACAATTTGTGAAACGTCACAATTTAATCAAAATACGTCAAATTTTAGCGTATAGCGGCTGAAAAAGTGAATATTTTTCAACTTTTTCTTGTATTAAATGTGACAGTTTAGGATTTTTCGACACTTTTAGCTTGCTCTTCACATTCATTGGAAATTGTATAGCTTTCTTTTGTGTGCTGCTCAGTTTGGATTTTTAATATCTTAAAAATACAAAAAAAGCTAGTATCATATCAGCTTAAGGGCCGTATTGTTCAGCCCTGGATATCTTTAACCAGTGGGTAAAGTATTTGATTTTCTGTAGTTTCAGATAGTAGCAAAACAGCAAATATCCAATGGTTCAAGATATTCAGAGGTGAACAATGCAGCCCTTAGCACTCAAATTAGACATAATAATGGTTAAATTTAAAAAAGTTTGCAAATAAGAGGTGGCCTCTTTTTTATTTTACACATTCTTATAAAGCACTTTTCGGATATATATAAATCTGACCACCTTAAGGTTAATACGTGCTCAAAAGACAAAAACTTCAAACCGTTCATATGATTTTCATGAAAATTTGCTTGTAGATATTTTTAGGAGAACTGCGACGAGAAACAGTAAAGCTAGTTTATACAATATAGCTAGTATATCTATATCTATACTATTATATAAAATGAAAGTGAAAATTTTTTGTGTCCGCAAAACTCCAAAAGTACTGGTCCGATTTTTTTGAAATAAGTTTTAAAATATCACATTTGTGCTACAAAAGGTTCATTGGTTATTTTCTTTTCGAAATTTCAATAATAAGTATCTTTAATTAAAGTGTTAAGTTTTTTAAAAAATCATCCAGAATGCCATGCATTGCTTGATCGTTAGCTTTTCATGCGTTTGTGCTGCGAGAGCCTCGATAAACTGCATGTTGCTCTCTACTATACTCTTTTTGTTCTCAGCAAACACAAAACAACAAAACAAACAAACAAATACATATACATACATACTTTGCTGCGCTTAAAGCTAATTGGACCGAAGTACATTCTAATATGTTCAAATTAGTTTTGATGTGGTGAATTAATCTAACACAGTTTTGTTAAAAGGGGATTCACTGGCCACCTTTAGCATGCCTTTGGGGGTTTTTTTTTTATGAAAATGAGAATAAATCCGACTTGATGTATGTATGTATGTATGTATGTACGTATGTTTATTTGTTTCGCTGCATGCAACTTTTCTACACACGTTTTGACGGTGGTTTTCCTGTAATTTATAAATGAAAAAAAGGAACAAAGGGCTGACTTTTTACTTTATAGAATTGACATTGTGTGATTCAATAAGTTTTTTTATAAATAAACAAGAGAACTGGGACGGGCATAGGAAAAGGGGTTATGGCTTGGACCACACAAGTAAAATTTTCGATATTGAATAGCTTTGGAACTAAACGTCGCATGACAATAAAACTCATTATGAAGTTACTAATTGTCAAAGTCTTTCTACTGGAAAACTGGTATGTGCATAGAAAAAGGGTGGATGGCCCAATTCTCTATACAGAATAGCTAGGGAAGCTAAAATCACAGGACATTGAAACTCATCATGTAATTGTCACCTGGGAGTGATGTTCTGCTACTGGGAAACTGTAACAGGCAGTGGAACATGAGCGTGGTGTCAGACTAAGGGACTAATAAAAGTTTTGAATGTACTTATTATTTCCAATATACTTGCCGGATGCAGCAACGCGCGACGGGTATCGCTAGTCATTAATAAAATATGTCTACTTACCTCTGTTAGGGTCATGTCTTCAGAAATAGTACTGCGGGACCTGCTTGGCGTTTCACCGTCTTTTATGAAACTTAAATCATTGAAGTACCACAAACATGGCTCAATCTGATCGTCAGCACCTGTTCCACTTTTGTTGTTATCATTCAGGCGTTTCTGTTCTCGTCGACAATTTGTGCGAAGTGCATTCACTTTTTTTGCGACGTCTGCTTTTTCGGCTCCTGGATATTTTTCCTTATATTTATCAGAATTTCGTATTTTTGCGCTTTTTTGTTCCTGTCGCTATAGTGCTTGGACTTTACGCCCCACAAACTGGGTAAAGTCCGGTAGAGTTCAATAAACTCGGACAAAAATTGTTTGTCCTCCTCAATTCTTTTTTTTTTTTGCAGCTTCTTTTTTCTCCGAAGACATGGCCGCCACACGACAAAAACAAACAAACTGACGAAAAGCCGTCAGTCAAGCCCTTACACACATCAATCCGCTTGACCAGCATTGCAAAATATCAAAAATTTTAGATTTTCGTCAATCAAGCCATCAACGAGTCTGTGTGATGCATACAAACAAATATTTACTAACACATACAAATGATTGACATCAAATGATTGACCGTGTAAGGTGCGCATTAGTAGGAATCATGTCGAGTAGTAGTAGTCAATAGAGAGCTGCATGAATTCATTCATATCATCTCTCTTCAGTGGGTGCAGTACTGAAGTTTACTTTATTCAAATCATTCATGCAGACTAGAGTTCCGTGCAATAAAACATCAAAAGTTTAAAGAGAGCAAGAGTATAACACTCTAATCTTCTCTTAGTGTGTTTCACTCTATTTGCTTTCTCTCATGTTCTGTGCTTTCGAATAGATCGAAGCATTTGCAGTTTAAGGTGTCTTATATTTCATGGGTTCAGTGAGTGCAGTGAATTATTTGTAAAGTGTTTCTTCTGTATTGAATAAATAACTAATTGAAGAGTTAAAATGTCAGAGAATGAAGTAAGTTAATTTAAAAAGATATTTTGAGCATAATTGAAAGAATTTAACACCGGTTTACGGAAAATTAGAATAAAGTGCAAACCATGATACAATTATACAAGTAGCATTGATAAGTGTTGATTTTCTCAGCAACAAGGAAACCAGCATCTGTCAAAAACAGTTGTTCGTGCAACAAAAGTGAAACAAATGTGAAAATAAATAAATTCTACAAAATATGTGCATTAATAAATTAACATTTATAATAAAGAAAGTTGTGAAAAAATTATGTGTCATATGTGTTTAACGTTTTCCAGTCGGTAGTATTTTAATTTAAATTGAAAATTTATTTCATTTCGCCCATATGCATCTGCAGCTGCTGAGGTTGCTGCATTTAAATGTTTTCAACATATTTTTTTATCTTCGTTCTAGTAATAATAACTCACTATTAATTAAATAAAATATGCAATATTTTGTAAGCAAATGTTTGGTTATTTGCAAACTCTGAAACATAAACAATGGCGAAAACATAAGCAATAATTGAACTCTCTCTTTCTTCAAATTTTGTTTTTTTGACAGATGCTAGTTTCCCGAGCACTTGTCAATACTACCTTGTATTATTATACCATGCGTGCAAACTAATTTCTTGTCTATACTTTATTATGAAGTCATTGTCTTAAAATTTGTTAACTGTAATTGTCAATTGTTCTTATACATATTTTTCTTGGGTTAACCGTTATGTAGTAATATTTCGCTTTGATTTTGTCTTATAAATATATTTTATTTTATTAATCAGCTATCGTCGAGAGACTTGCTTACAATAGAGGAATCCTTTATTAATATTGGTGATTTGAATAGCACTGTTATCAAAAATAAAATTTTAAGCGGTGAATTCAAAATTAAAGAAAAAAGGGGAAGAAGTAAAGTATGGGAGGTTTTCGGAAAAATTGAAAGTGGGACTGGAGAGGAAATTCAGAATTTAGTTGCATGCAGACTCTGTAAGAATATTTATAAGTTTAACCAGAAGAGCACTTCAAATCTTGTTAAACATAAGTGCTATATTACTTCTAAGCATCAAGATGATTTTACGGGCCAAAAAATAGAGGTAGATACCGAAACGAAAAAAATTGGTATTCGTATTATTACCCAATGGGCAATAGAGAACTGCCGTTCGTTTAAAATTGTTGAAGACTCTGGCCTTAAAAAATTAGCAGAATTTTTAATTTCAATTGGGGCACGATATGGAGAGCATGTTGATGTAAATAAATTATTACCGAATCCAACAACAATTTCGAGAAATGTGGAAAAACTAAGCCATGTCTATTTCACAAAAATAAAAGCGGAAGTATTAAAAGTTAATCACACGGGATATGGGCTAACGTCAGACATATGGACTGATAGTTATTTAAGAACTTCATACATATCTTTAACAATCCATTTTATAGAAAATGGAATATTGATAAGTCGACTTCTTGGAATGAAGTCAATGGATGAAAGATGCACAAGTAAGGTTTTCTTTTATATGGTGTAAATACATATGTGTTTTGAAAATGTCTTTAAAATTTTCAGGTGAACATATTTTTGTAAAGGTTCGTAATTTGTTAAATGAGTTCGGATGTGAACTAGACGAAAAGGCCGTTATAGTTACGGATAGGGGTGCTAATATGGTTGCAGCTTTTCGTGCGCACAATAATATTTTCTGCATTAATCATTTGCTGCACAACACGCTTGAAAAAGCAATGAAAGCTGTTCCTGAAGTGGCAGAATTGTGCATTATGTCATCCAAACTTGTAAAGTTCTTCAAAAAATCCGGTATCAACTCGAATTTGAAAACATCTTTGAAAAGCTTTTCACCCACGCGATGGAACACTATATATTATTTATTGGATAGCATTGAAAAAAATTGGGTGGAAATTATTAATATTCTGCAAGAAAAAGGAGAATTGAACAGAATAAATAGCTTTAATTTGAGTAATTTAAGGTCCATAATTCAGATTTTGGTACCTTTCGAAGAAGCATCTAAGAAGTTAGAAGGTCAAAATTATGCAACTATTCATTTAGTCATAGTATATATACATCGCTTGAAAAAGGTTTGTCAAGTCGAAGGCGGAGATGCCGATGTTGTACGAGAATTGAAAACAAAGCTTCTTTTTTATTTGGATACTCTAGTTTTAAAAAATTTAACAATATATCACAAAATTGGTCTTTTCCTTTTTCCACCAGCAAATAAGCTACTTCAATTTAATGAAACCGAAAAAAATTCGATTCTATTTGAATGCAAAAAATTAATGCATAGTCTTTCCAATATTATGAATGAACATGCAGAAGAAACTCCTTCGACATCTTTGCAGTTGTCGCATAATTCTGAGCTCTTCGTTGACTTTGTTCAACAAAACGAAATTTTAACACATGAAGAAAAGATTCTAAGAGAGTTGCAGAAATATGAACACACAAATATAATTTTTCATGATAATTTCAACTTGCTGAAATGGTGGTATATACATAGAGAGGAATTTCCTCTACTTTATAAAATAAGCTGCAAAATATTGGCGATACCTGCAAGCAGCGCCGCATCTGAAAGAACTTTTTCTCAAGCAAGGCAACTTATCTCCGAAAAAAGAAATATTATTGGTTCCAACCCTGTATCAGTGAACCAAATTATGTTCTTACATGCAAATATTGATTCAACGGATATATTGAATGAACTACACAAAGATATAAATATTTAATACAGTTTTTTACCTATTACTAATTTCCTTTTATACTGTTTAATTTTATTTTAATTTTTAATTACTTATGTGTACAAAATTAAATAAATAGTACAAAATGAATAAAAAGTACAAAATGAATAAATACTGAAAACTGCAATTTCAATTCCATGAATATAACCATTACAGTTTCAAATATATAAATTCTATTCAAAGCTTTTCATTTCATTCAGTAAACTCACTGCATTGCACTCAATTTTCAAATACTTTCTTAAGTGTGCACGCTCTGATAGGTGGACAGCACTCAAATATATTGATTGTCTTTTGTTTTCATTTTGCTCTTGCTACAAATGATGAATGCTCTCATTAATTTGTTTCACTCCCTTAGAGAAGATGAGAGTAAGTATTTGAAAAGCAAATGAATGCTTTGAGACTCATTTCAAACACATTCATGCAGCTCTCTAGTAGTCAATGCAGTTGGTGCTACGCTAATAAAAATGAACTCGATATCTCTGGCAGCCTCAGAACTTCGTAAAATGTATTGCAAAAATATGAGAAACGACGTGCAGCAGGAGAATTGAAAGAGCAAGCTAAAGATTTTTAAATATATTCATTCAGCGCTTTTACAGACTGAGAAAGGAAAATAATTTTTATATATCATTCCACCTCCAGAGTTACATCTAATGCTCGAAGTTGTGAATTCAATTTTTTCCCATATGTTAAAAGAACATGAAAAGCATTAGATAGCCTGGCCAGAAGCCTTGCTCCGCGAGTCGTGAAATAACTCAAGTTAAACCAGAATTCAAGGGAAATTCTTGTAAAGAACTGCTGAAAAATGTAGACAAGCTACGTAATATAAAAAATGTAGGTCTGATGAAATATGTTCAAGTGTTTAGTGTCTTAAAGAATGTAGTATCTTCATGCTTTGGAAATCATATAAAAAAAGATTATAAAGACTACATAGGCTGAGGTCACGTTTGAACGGAGTTGAAAGGGTTTCGTTGTTGATTTTAATGGAAAACTTTAAAAAAACAGTGAGAGTGAGAGGGGATGAACATTTTGTAGGGCTTTCAAAACATGTTCATTTTTGAACCGTGTACACTACAGCAATCATCGTTCAAAACAGGGTTTCTATGTGGTAAAATAACGAATGTACTGGCTTTTAGTAGGTAAAAAGTACTTTTTTTAGGAAAAGTACTACTTTTATACTGCAAAAATAATGAAAAAAAAGAGTTGTATGAAACTCTTTTTTTTATAGGTTTATTTGCAAAATATAAAAAGAACGGAAGACGACAACAAAGAAAACTAAAATTTGTGTACATGAAAATTGTTGCATTAAGCATAAACAATAAGTATTTATTAATGTTGCATGAAAACTACATTTATATTTTTCGTTAATACTATTAATTTTTGCAGATTGCGTTACAAATATACAAACAAGGCACACACAATAAAAAGAAAGACCATAACAATAAAAAAAGAACTAAGAATTGGTAAGCATAAATAAAAAGTATTTATAATTGTTTAATCCAAGACGCATTTATAATTTTCGTTTAAATTATTAAATTTCAGTTTGCAATGGCTACCTGCTCAAAAAAGGAAGTAGAAATACTGATAAACCTGCTGCATTAGAAGCGAGACCTGTGGGACATATAAGATCCAGGTTATTAGAATCGGAGCAGAAAATAGTGCAATGCACTCCATTTTGGTTGATTTCCAAACTTCTGGCACAAACACGCAGCTTGCTTCTGCTAAAGATATGCGGAACAAGATACAGAGCTTGAGAGGTCAATACAGAAAAGAACTTAGAGCAATCGAATGCTGCAAACGCTCAGGAGCTGGTTTTGACGAGGTGGACTAAATCGATTTTCTAAAGCCCTTCGTAGAGATAAGACAATGAAGATCAAATAATGAAAATTCCCCTCCACAAAATATCTAAGCAGTTGTAAGTTTGGAATTCAGTTATGTTATAACTCGAAGTAACTTTAGTTGTATATAATTATGTTATAGAATAAAAACGAAATCTGCTCGCCGGAGTCCTCGAATTTAAATGATCCTTCGGTAAGTTCTGAAATACGCATATTGAAGTATTTTTGCCTTTGTATGAAATTCTAGTAACTCTTACTTTAATAAGTTACAGTTAATATATCGTTGTAGAAATCAAAAACCAAAATTTACATTTAAAAATTTTAAGGAAGAAGCAAAAAACCTCTCTTTTTGTTAACGCCGTTCGATTATGGAATTCATTACCAAGTCAACTAACACTGATACTGTCAGTTACGGTTTTCAAACTTGCAATTCGGAAACACTTTTCATCACCTAATTTTTAACAAAAAATCCGTTCTGTTTCGATTCTCTCTTGTGCTCTTCTTCATCTCTGTCTTTATCTTACTCTTCCTAATCGTTTTCATTAATATCATGTAAGTATTATTTATTTATGTAACTATTTCTGTAACTTATCTTAGTTTAAGTTATAATTTTTAATCAAATTTTGTAATCAAAACTGTCACTAAGCTTTGTACTATAGAAGAACTAAGTTCTAAGCGAACAATATAATGAAGGCATAATAATAACACTATGACACAAAAAACACTTTTGGCAAAATAATGGCATGCCAATGTATAGGTTCGATTCTATGATCAGTGGTGAGTAAAACGCTAGCTGGGTTTTGCGAGTTTGGCGCCCGTTTCAATTTCATGGCCCAATTTACAGTGGCTCACAGCTTATTTCATGCAGGTGAAGAACTAAAATTTAAAATGTTGTAATTTGAAAACCAAAATAAATATCGATAAAAATTAAACGCTAAAATGTTGAAATGAAAGTATATTTTAAATAAGAACTTCAATTATTTTTTTTTACTTAACGGTAAACAACTTAAAAATAAAAAACAGAAAACATATCCAAATTTAATGTCACAGCTTATTTCATGCAGTGCACTATTTTCTTAAGAATAAGTTAAATATATTAATTTAAAAATTATTTAATATTTGGTATGGTATCCTTTGGCTTTTAATACAGCGTTTAGTCTAGCTGGCATTGACTCCACAAGTTTTTTCGTCGTTTCCGAGCCGATTTTGTTCCATTCTTCCAAAATAGCTTTTTTCAGGTGTTCTTTGTTGCTTAGTTGGTGTTTGCGGATGTTATTTTCCAATAAAGCCCATAAATTCTCGATGACATTAATGTCGGGTGATTGGGCTGGTGGATTCACTAAGTGCGGACAATTCCATATAAGCCAAGTTTGTACAATTGCCGATTTGTGTTTTGGGTCGTTATCTTGGTAATAACGGAAATCTTGACGAATCCCAAGTTTCTCGGCACTTTGGAGTAAGTTTTCCTTAAGTATATTGAGGTACACCGTTTTGTCCATAATACCCTCAACAAAGACTAAATGTCCAACTCCGGCAGCGGACATACACGCCCATACCATAACACTGCCACCACCATGCTTTACAGTTGCCTTGATGTTACTCTTGTGTAGCTCGGTATTGGGTTTCCGCCAAACGTAAGACATTCCATCTGAGCCAAAAAGATTGAACTTCGACTCATCAGCAAAAATTACCGTCTTCCAATAATCAAAATTTTTAGTTTCCAGCTCCCTAGCGAAAGCAACTCGGCTTAGTTGGTTTTTTTTGCTAATAAATGGCTTTTTTCGTGCTACTCGGCCATTGAAGTCATGTGCTCGTAGCACCCGGCGCACAGTTTCGACACAAAATGATTTGTCTAGTTGCTGCTGCATCTCTGTGGTAAGTTTTGGAGCCGATAGCTTTGGGTTTTCCTTTATTTTTCGCACAATTAAACGTTCATCGCGTTCATTGAAAATTTTATTTGGAGCGCTTCGACCTTTATTTTGTATCCGATTTTCATGAACGAAGCGCTCAATTATACTTTGCACTGTGGCATGACTCAAATTAACTAATTCAGCAATTTTTCGCTGCGATTTTCCAGCTTTGAAATGGTTTATTACCAATTCCCTCTGTTCAATACTCGTACGTCGGCCCATTTGAATAAACTTTTTGTACAGATCACTCGACTATCAAAAACGCACTAAAAATGTCATAAAACAATAAATGAACGCGAGTTATGAGCAATAGAGAAGTAAAATACCGTTAACATCGAGACTGGCTCTCGCCACAAGACAAACAAGTACGTGCATGAAATAAGCTGTGAGCAAAATTTTTGCTTTGCAGCTGCATTTCGTCCCTTTCCATATGCGAGACTGTATTGTACGAGTGCTGCTTTTCTTATGATATTAGTTAAGTATTTGACTAAATATTAACATTAAAATTTTTTTTACATTGCTACTAATATTAATATTATTGCTATCTAAATTGATACACTGAAGCTGCATGAAATAAGCTGTGAGCCACTGTATATTGTGGGTTTTAGTGTTTTTGAAAAATGTTACCATCAGTTTTTATTCAATAGCTCCGTCAGAAATAGATATGTCGTTTTATTGTTTCTGGCAAAGTTGTAGCAAATAATCCAATACACAAACATATAAACAAAACATACTTGTACAATAATTTGTTTTATTTTTTTTTTTAATTTAAATGTCAAACAAATTTTCATTTTTTCGGTTTGTGGGCATAAATTGAAGGGAATCTACTTGAAATTTTACAACTCTTGTGAACATACTTATGTGATCTGAACGTGTCTACACTACTTAAAAAGCTCAAAAAGATAATTTTTTAAGTAAAAAATATTAATTTTTTGGGCTGTTTCACAAGGAAACGCGTGAGGGTCAAGGGGGCGATCTTCATATGGCAACGTGTCTGACTGCCACAACCTAGTGAGGCCAGCATTATCCATGTCGAACTCGTCTCAAGTCGACTCAAACCTCTACGTGGTGTCCTCTAGAAACGGCAAACTGGTAACCGTTAGTTTGACGGCTAATCTGAGCGGAGGGCTACCTGCCTTTAAAAGGTTGCATTGGGTTTGAAGCCCACCACGTAAAAATACATTTCAATGAAAAATTTAAGAAAAAAGATAAAAATTATCCCCAAATCTGATGACGACTACCGCAAACGAAAAACTGACAATGATTTACGGATATGCACTTGGAACGTCCGAACCCTTAATTTGGATGGTGCCTCTATCCAACTGATAGATATCTTAGAAAGATATAAAGCTGATATCACTGCAATCCAAAAAATGCGATGGAAGGGACAGGGTTGCTCACGGTAAGCATCCTGTAATATCTACTACAGCGGCCATGCGGAGAAGCACGAATTTGGATGCGGATTCGTGATTGGCAAAAGACTACGACATCACGTCCTGCGATTCACACCTGTGAACGAACGACTTGCCATAATCCGTGTCAAGGCAAGATTTTTCAACATGAGCCTGATTTGTGCGCACGCTCCAACAGAAGATAAGGACGATGAGACCAAAGACAGCTTCTACAAGCGCCTTGAAGAGGCCTATGAGCGCAGCCCCCGCCACGACAAAAAAATCGTGCTTGGTGACTTCAACGCCAAGGTGGGAAACGAGTGTCGCGAAGCCACTGCAGAAAAAGATGCCACCTACAAAACCACCCTGCAGTCGGTTGTAACGCGTGCTGTTAAGGAGCGATACAAAGAGAAGAGGAGGGAAGAGAGACACATTTTCAAGCGAAAGAAAAAAAAAGCGGAAATGCGTGAGTGCGAAAAAATTAAAATGCATGGTGACAGGAACGAGGTCCGAAAATTTTTCGAAAAACTAAGACGCCTGGCCGATGGTTTCAAGACCGGGGCCTCTTCCTGCAAGGATGAAAATAGGGATCTAGTGACAGATATCCAGAGTACTGTGATGATGTGGAGGGAACACTTCTCTAGGCTTTTGAATGGCGACGACGACAACAATCCCACCAATAGAGATGATATCCCGGAAACCCCAATTGTGGACGATAGCTTTGAAGTTCCGCTGTTCGACCATAGTGAAGTCTTGAAAGCTATAGCTCGGCTTAAAAACAACAAAGCCGCAGGAGCTGATGGCTTACCTGCTGAGCTCTTCAAGAATGGGGCGAAGCTCTATTTAAATGCATTCATGAGCTTCTATGCAGAATATGGTCGGAAGAATGCATTCCAAACGATTGGAACCTTAGTGTGCTCTGCCCAATCCACAAGAAAGGCGATCCCACAATTTGCGCCAACTACCGTGGGATAAGCCTTCTGAATATCGCATATAAGGTCCTGTCGAGCGCACTATGTGAAAGACTGAAGCCCATCGTAAACCAGCTAATTGGACCTTATCAGTGTGGCTTTAGATCTGGCAAATCCGCCATAGACCAGATATTTACGCTACGACAAATTTTGGAGAAGACCCTAGAAAACAAATCGACACACACCATCTTTTTGTCGATTACAAAGCCGCCTTCGACAGTCCAATAAGGAATCATCTATATTCCACCATGTCTGAATTTGGTATTCCTGCAAAGCTCATCCGTCTTTGCAGAATGACACTGAGCAACACCAGCAGCAAAGTTAAAATCGGGAAGGACCTCACTCCTCCATTCGATACTAAACGAAGTTTCAGTCAAGGTGATTCCTTATAGTGCGACTTTTTCAACCTAATGAAAATCGTGTGACTTTTTCAACCTCAACTTTGGGCTGAGTAGCCAATTGAGAAGCAGAGATCTCTCAACGAACAAAACTCACGCTCTATAAGTCACTAATCATGCCCGTCCTGTTATATGCAGCACAAACCTGGACGTTGGGCAGTTCTGATGAAAGGACTTTGGGAACCTTCGAGAGAAAGATCCTTCGTAAGATCTTCGGTCCAATCTGCGTCAATGGCGGGTACTGAATTCGATGGAACCACGAGCTATATGAGCTGTACGCTGATATCGACATAGTTAAGCGCATTAAAATCGAGCGGCTCCGCTGGCTAGGTCATGTTGAGCGAATGGAAAACGACGCTCCAGTGAAAAAAATATTCGATTCGGTGCCCGGTGGTGGTCAACGCAGAAGAGGACGCCCACATCTTCGTTGGAAGGATAGCAGTGTTGGATAACCTGACCACGCTTGGTGTTTCCAAATGGCGCCAACAAGCGCAAAACAGAAATGGTTGGCGCAATTTCTTGTACGAGGCCAAAACCGACGAACGGTTGTAAGCGCCAGATAAGTAAGTAAGTAAGAATAGTTCATTCGGCGTATGGAATTGATTACTGGACCAAAATACATGAATGCGATTCACGCTGAGCAAGTAAAAATTCATAATTAATGTGTACCTTTTTTGTTCAGTGTAATTATATGAAAACTACATTTCAATCTGTGGCCTCTATGTCAACGAACCTGGAGACCCGGGTTCGAACACCAGCAGCGACAGAAAATTATTTGAATTAAAATGATTTTTCTGTACGGCCGCCACCTCTCTGCAGACAATGGCAAACCTCAGAGAGTAATCAAAATGCCATGTAAAGCTTCTTGAGAACAAGAACATTCCGTTCATCGCCGTTCGGAGTCGGCGTTAAACCTGTAGGTCCGGTTCTCGGTCAATTGTGTACAAACTTAATAACACGCACAACACAATTGATCATAAGAACATAGGTCAAAGTCCTTTCAAGGGCTGAAATGACCAGTTATTTATTTTTATTTATTATATTTCAATCTAAGTGAAGACTTTTTAATTATTTAAATAAAATAATTATGCTTCAACTTGAGAATTTATTCAGTTCAAAGTTAATACAAAAGAGATTAAAAATTAAGTTTAAGTAAAGGAACAAAAAAATTAAATGTGATAAAATATACATAAGGGTAATATTCCATTAACAACCAAAAACGTCATATATAGTATTATTTGTAATATTAATAAAAAATATATTAAAATACATATGAGGCAAGTGAAAAAAATTATGAAATATTCTTTTTAATGAATATGCCGTTTGGCTACTATTAATTTCAAATTTTCGTCACAGGAGATCGGATGCCTGGAATATTTGGTAAATCCTTCCATTTCTATATCAAATTTGGCGAAATCTCTTTAATTTTGTCAACACCAATATACATGATGTGAATGCCAGTTATGTGCTCTTGTGCACATTTAAAGAAAGAAAATGCATAATTTTAAAGAATATTTTTTTTGTTGTTACATGTTGGTATTTTATCTCCTGAGCAAGTTTCGTTATGAAAAGGTAAACGTCGCTTTTGCTATTACTTAATCATCATTGATTACAGCGAATGATTTGGTTTTGTCAAGCATTCACGCTACGCAAGTAAAAATGGAATCTTGTCTATAATTTAAGTGCGTTCTTTGTACTTCATTTTGGCAGATCAGCTCATAATTTTTTGCAAAATAAATTTGTATGACTAGTTCCCCGGGCTTTATATATTTCTTCATGTTTTCATGTTCATGACAAAGAAATGTCGTTTGAAAAGTGGCAGCTGCACTTATAGTTCATACATAATATCTGATAACGTAGCAACAGTGTGAGTTCACATGACTCGATCCTTCACTCTGCTCCAATGTTGCCATTTTACATTTTCACACATTTTCGACAAATATGCTGGATAACTATATCATTTTTTATATCCTGTGTACAATTTACAATACAATACAATCGCAACCGTTTAGCATACAATTCTCATCCCCAATATTGCAACATACAGATTGTAAAAAACTTTGGGAGCAGCTAGGAAACGATTTTACGACACTTGCGCAACCCTCTAACAAAAAATAGAAAATTTGCATAATAAATGCATACACTCATGTTATGTGGTATTTTGCTCGAGAATTGGATATGCCTTGACCGATATTGGAAAAAGGTTGACTTTTTTACAAATTCACCAATTACCTCTTTTTTGTAAACCTCGTACGCTTCTAATACGGTTACCAACATAAATCGCTTAGCCAATAATTTTTCCATCAGAGATGATAGTATCTTTTTTACCTGCAGACTGGACGCTGATATCACCACGATTGTAAAAGTGTTTCACCACTTTTAATTTTGCATCCATTTCAAAAGAGAGTTCAGAGGTCTTTTCTGAAGTATTTGCTAGTTGCACTTACTTTTTATACAATGCTTCAATAACTTTAACTTGTCTCGCTAATCCTCTGGTAATGCATTTTCTGCTTTTCCAAATGTTTGCTTACATGTATAAGATCTAAAGTTATCTTTTTCTTTAGCATAATTTTTCTTTTTTTAGCGCAACTTTTTCTGCCTTATACGATATTTTTCCCTTTTCTCTTTCAGCACCTTGTTATTAATTTTTGCCAATTTCGATAGCTTAGCGCGAAGAATTTTCATCCTCTTCGCTACTTTATAACGATATTCTTTAAAATTTGCGGGATCTCTCTTGAGTTTTTCTATATAACGCTTTGATGCTTCGCTTATACTTTCGGCACGTGTTTATACTTTCGTTTGCATATAAATATATATGCAAGTAAAAGTAAAATACATTTTTTTTTAAAGTTACACTTTCTGCTATTTTCATTGGTTGAAGAATCGCTGGTAGCGGTTTGTATCCGAAAGAATCCTTGGTAGTATAACTTTGTGCTCCTATTTCTATGGTTGCGTTATGATACTTTATAGCTTCCGTTTAGGTCCATTGGTTTTTCATTGATTAATAATCTTCATTCGAATTGATTATTTCTTCTATAATAATTATTTCTATTTCTATTGTATTGTTGAATTTAATCTGTTTATTGCATTCTGGAAATTTTCTGTATCTATGAAGTGGATTAGTCTAAACGTTCCCGTTTGTAGCTTGGCGAGTCCTGTATTTATGATTGCTACTTTGGAGTTTGTGTAGTCCAAGATTTGAACGTCAGCAACACAGAGTGTCATTAGCCTAAAGGAATATGTCATAATTAGTTCTTGATTTTACTTTTGTGTAGAGTTCGTACAGATTCTGTCAAAATTGTTGTATTTTTATACTATTTAACTATTTCTTTTTTGTATTGGGATGACAGTTTTGAGCCTGATCTTTTATTTATTTTGACATATATAACGTCGCCTGTGTTAATGTCTTGACTGTTTGGCGTTTCTTGTTATGATACTCTAAGTCGGCTTTGTGTTTTTCTTCTAGTCTTGCTATATTGTCGTTTCAATCTTGTTCTAGTCTAGGTTGATCTGTACTTACTGTTTTTCCGAAAAAGATTTCTACAGGTTTTTTCTCGTAGTGGAGTGTATTGTCAGTTTGTATCTGTATATTGATTTCATTAGTAACTCGTGGAATGAAGTATGAGTTCTATTTGTTTTAAGACATCTCATGACTTCGGATAAGGTCGAGTGAAATCTTTCTACTTGACCGTTAGCTGTACTTGTGTAGGGAGGCGTAGTATAAATTTCTATGTTGTATTGATATTTCAATAGGAAGGATATTGTGGTAGAATTTAGAGATTTTTTGCTGTCGATGACGACGATTTTCGGTCCACCAAATGCTACTATTAATTCGCTTAAAGGTTTATTAATATCTTCGATGGATTTTGATTTTAGAATTTTGGCCTGAGCGAACTTCGAGAATTTATCTACGGCTGTGAAGTAGTCCTCTGTTTCCCTGTGGAGTAAACATCAATATGCACTATGTCACCGGGCTTTTTTAGAATGGGAGTTGCCTGTATTTCGGGTTTTACAGGGTGTCTGTCGTATTTTTGTTCTTTACAAACTTTGCACTGCCTTACTATTTTTTCTATCTGCTCTTTCATTTTTGGGAAGTAACAACGCTGAATGATTTGATTTTTATTTTCTTGACTGTTTCGATGAGCTCTATTATGTTCCTTTATTATTGTATCATCTTGTTCGCTTTCTATGGTTATATCTTTGGCAGACATTTGTGTAAATCTAATTTTGTATTTCCTAAAATGTAGCGGGTAATATATTAGGATTTTTCCCATTATTTCTTCAGTAGTCAAAAGGCCGTTAATTAGGTTTGGGTCTAAATACTTTTTGAAGATAGTAATTAAATCTTCTTCACTGTATTCGGTTCGCTTAATAATATGTTTGCGGTAAGTGTGAAAAGGAATATAAAATTTTGTAACTATTTTCGTCATCAATTAATATGTGAAGTTGGTTTTTGAATACGTTAACGGGACATTCGACTGCAAGGATAAGATCATGACCAGAGCTTTCGTTGCTATGTTGCGTCATGGTTAATGAATTGCCTTGGCTTTCAACTGGTGGTCTAGAGAGGGCATCAGCTACAATATTGGTTCTGCCGGGCTTATATAATAAACTGTAGTTATATTCTTATAAGATGGATTTCCATCTTTTCATCTATGCATTTGTATTCTTATTACTTAAAGCAAATATGAGGGGTTAGTGCTCGATAAAGATTTTTATTTTTACTGTGCCGTAAAGATGGTTGCAAAAAGATTTTAGAGCCCAAATGATGGCTAACATCTCTTTTTCGTTGGCCACATAGCTCGCTTCCGTTTTGCTAAGAGCATTTGATATGAAGGATATTGGTCTATTGTCCTGTTCTAAGACTGCACCTAGTGCATAGTTAGATGCGTCGGTTGTCAATTGGAATTCTTTTGTGAAATCTGGATATGCTAAAATAATGTCTTCTGATATAAGGCTGTTTTTAATTTTTTGAAAAGATTCTAATACTTCGTCACCAAGATGTATAGCAATTTTTTCCGACTTACAGTGGCGAGCAACATAGTTATAAAATTATAAATATAAAACCGCTTTAAAAAACATATTTCATTTTTAGATCTTTGTTTATTTAACTTTAATACAAAAAAGAAGAATCAACTAAAAAAAAATATATAATACTTAATTTTTTGCTAAACTCAAAAAAGTGCATGTATCCATTTTTGCACGTGTATGGAAAACTATTTTTTACTACATTTTCAGTATTTGGTCCATAGACCTTTATTTTTAATTACACTTGCGATGCGGTTTGGCATACTTTCCACCAAGTTTTGTATGGTTTTTGCAGGAATACTTCTCCACTGTTCATCTATTCTTACCTATAGCTCCTGTAGGTTCTTGGGAACCCGCTCGAATGTTAAAAGTCCTCTTTTACGATAACCCATAAGTTTTCAATTGGGTTCACGTCTGGGCTTTGCGCCGGCCACTGCAAGACCTGAAAATGCTGTTTTTGGAGCCATTCCTTTACAATTTTGGAGGTGTGTTTTGGATCACCATCCTGTTGAAAGTATATTTCCTCTTCAGGATAAGCACACATCTCAATAAAATCTGGCAAATTTTCTTCCAAAATTTTAAGATAATCGACTGCTTTCATTATGCCTTCTATCTTTACTAACGGCCCAATGTGCCACCAAGTAAAGCAGCTCCAAGCCATTACGTTGCCACCACCATGTTTGACGGTTTGTTTGACTTGGTGCTTTTGAATGGATTCTTTGGGCCGGTGCCAATAATATGATTTACCATCTGACTGAAATCGATTAAATTTTGTTTCGTCGGACCAAATTATTCGTTTCCAGTCTTCCATACTCCAATTCTTATGCTCCTTGCAGAATTTTAGTCTCGCCTTCACATTTCTTTCTGATAATACAGGTTTTTTTTGTTTAATAGCTGATACTAAGCCAATCCTACGAAGTGCTCTGCGTGCGGTCCACTCGCTAACGCTTTTGTTTATCAAAACTGCAGCTGACTTAGGAGTTGTTAAGTGATTGCATCTTACTATACGTTCCATACAGCGGACATCTCTGTCCGTTAGCTTTCTAGGTCGGCCTGCCTTGATGATTTTATGGTTAGTATTACGCCGTTTTTGGACACGAAGAACTATGACTATGACTAATTTTCAAAGCTTTTGCTATAGTTCTTGATGACTGACCATTTTGAGTCATAACAACTACATTATCTTCGGTTTTAATAGATATTTTTTTCATATTAATTACGTTATTCTTCTATAATTAAATAAGGAACGCTCAGGTATTAACTTGCAACTGACCTCTACACTTTGATCACTTTGAACTGATAATTAACATAAAAGAAACTAGCCACAAAAATATTTAATAAAATGAAATGAATAACGGAAAATTTACAGCTCCAAAACAAAAAACAGTGCAGGCGTGCAAAAATGGATACATGCACTTTTTTGAGTTTAGCAAAAAAAGTGGTATTTTATATTTTTTTTAATCGATTCGGCTTTTTTGTATTGAAGTGAAATAAACAAAGATCTAAAAATCAAATACATTTTTTAAATCGGTTTTATTTAATTAATTTTATAACTATGTTAGTATGAAACTGTCAAACATTGTCCCAATTTTGCTCGCCACTGTATGTTTGGACGCTCGTCCGTCTTCCCCCCTTAAGAGGTTTGTTAGAGGTTTTGCTAGACTAGCAAAGCCTTTTACAAATCGTCGATAATAATTCGCAAGACCGAGGAAGGATCTCAGATCTTTAATAGTCTTTGGGATAGGAAAATTGGCAATGGCTTCAACTTTTTTCGGGTTTGTCTTTATACCGTCTGCTGTGATTAAGAAACCTAGAAATTCAACTTGTTGTTTTAAAAATTCGCACTTGTCTAATTGTACTTTCATTCGTGCGTTCTGTAAAGTATGGAATATTGTTTGAATGTTTTCAAAATGAGACTTTTCATCCTTGCTAAAGATGATTATATCATCAATATACACGTAACATATCTTTCCGATATGATCGCGAAGGATGTCATCTAATGTTCTTTGAAAGATTGAAGGTGCGTTCTTCAATACGAATGGTAAGCGTGTGAATTCGTATTTGCCGTAATTGACGGAAAAGTCTTTTCGATATCGGATTCCTTGAGTGGAATTTGATGAAAGCCACTTTTTAAATCAATTGTCGTAAATAGTTTGTTATTGCATAGTTGTGCGATAACTTCGTTAATGTCGGGTATAGGATACCTATCTGAAACTGTCACTTCGTTCAGTTTACGGTAGTCAACTACCATTCTGTATTTCTTTTCATTTGAAGCGTCTAATTTCTTCGGTACAATCCATACCGGTGCATTGTAAGGTGATCGGGATTTTCTAATTATTCCGTCTTCTAAAAGTTTTTGAATTTAATTTTCTATTACATATTTTAGTGCCATAGGATATGGATAATGTTTTGAACAAACTGGTGTGTCGGTTGTTGTGCGAATCTTCCCTTAACTCTTGTAGTATAAGTCAACTTTTCGTATGGTTCAGAAAATAGGTCTTTAAATTGATTAGTAAGGATATTTATGGATTGTTTTTGTGCTTCTGTCATGTGTTCATTGCGTATATTAATAGAATTAACGGATGGTGAAAGGTGTTATTTTAAATCGATTTTTCTTCCATTTCCAAGTATCATATAATTATTTTTAGAGTGGATTACTGCCGAAAGTTCTCTAAGACTCTCATTTCCTAAAATGGCGTGGACTGACTTTAGTATAGTTAATAGGAAGAATAGAATTATTCATATTAAAAGGGTTTGCTTCGACATAATGTGTTATTTTAACATCACCTGCAATAAAGCTTGCGATAAAGCTTGCGATATACGAATTATTATTAGGTTTTGGATTTGGTACGAATGAGGGTTGTTTATAATTTTTGCTTGATTATAAATTAATATCTAGAAATTCTACTGGTTCGTTGGTGTCAGATGGCATTTCTTGGCATTGATCGTATTGTTCGTTCTGAATGTCTTCTGGATATGTTTGATTAGGTTCTTGGTTGTTATTGACGTTTATGTGGAAATTCCTTTGGAATTTGTTTTGACTAGACCATTGTTGAGACGAGTCTAAAGGTCTTTTACCAAAGTGCTGGTTTTGAGTGGAGCGATTAACATAGTTTATTGCTCTGCTTTGAATTGTGTTATCCACTTCAATTGGTTCTGGACGTGGTTGCGGTTTTGGTGCAAAAGGGTCTTTGTTGGAATACACCTCTGTGTTGTGGTTGAAATCCTTGTTGAAAAGGGTAATTATTATTAAAAGGACGTTGTTGTATAAAATTTCTTTGGAATGGTGCTTGGAGATTTTGTCTCGGGAAATTGTTTTGTGAGAAGTGCGCTAAATGAGGGTAAAATACTTGATTCCTTAGTTGTGGATGGTAAGTGTTTTTTCGAGAAGGCAACGGTGGTGCATGGTTTTCAAATCTTCTCCCATTATTGGTACTATTACTATTTTTGCTATGACTATTATAATATATTGTTCTCTGAATTGTTGGTTCTCTAGTTTTTGGCATAAATGGAGGGCTTGTGGTAAATCAGTTGGCTCTCTACTAGGTCTATGGCTAGTAGTCTTGGCAAATCGCCATTTAAACCACGGATGAACGTGTCCAACGCTTTGTTTCTGTATGATTCAGTTAAAACCCTTTCTGCTTCACGGGTTGTACCTAAACATGAAATTTTATTGAGGATAAGAGAAAAGTGTGCATATACTTTTTGGTAAAATTCATGAATTGTTTGGCCTCGCTGAGTAAGAGCGGCCATCTGGTATTCTAGTGTCCCTATGTCGCGTTTATCTGCGTAGTGTGTAGTAAGACAGTAAGTTGTTTAACAGCTTCCCAGTTTAAAGCAGTATTATAAGATTCCAGGACTGTATTCGCTTCACCTATAACTTTGTTTCTAACTACGCTCAATATACCGTAGTATTTCGAGCTTCCCTTTATGGCTGAATTACAAGACTGCGTTAGGTCGGTCGGCCTTTGACAGCTAGACTAGAAACAATGAAGCAACACAAAATATGACTTTATGCATTGCGTCGACCTCATCCCGTAAAAATAAATTTGAGGGGGTGACGTTCGATCAACGCTATGAGTAGAGACATGTTCTACTAGCTAGTGCTTTTGACATTCCATATTAACGCTGGGTTGCATTTTAGTTGAGAAATGCTTAAATGTGGGTATTCTTGGATTCCGATGGAAAACTAAGATTTTCATAGGAGTATCGTGGGAATTTATATTTTGATGTGAGTTTTTTTTAAATTGATAAAATTTTTTAATTAACATGCTGCTTAAGTAGTATAATAATGATTTTGATGAATTAAGCATGATATTAATATTATTCAATTGTATATCCTACACTGAACCAAAAAATTGATAGAAACTACCGTAAAATTGATAGTTTTTGTTTACAATATTCGGCCGATAGTGAATAATATCAAAATTGATAATTGATCACTATCATTTTGATATGAAATTATTTGATATGAATAATGTAGAAATGATATTGTTTTTAACCGACTTCAAAAAGGAGGAGGTTCTCAATTTCGTTGGTTTGTCCGCGCTTTTTTTTTTTTTTTTTTTTTTTTTTTTTTTTAAATGTATGTGCATCGATAACTCCTAAAGCACTTGTCCGATTTTCGTAATTTTTTGTCAACAGATAGATACCATGAACGCGGAGGTCCTGTTTTAAAAAAGTGGGCGATATTCGATAAAGGGGCGTGTCAATATAAAAAACAATGTATTTCAGTTAATATTGACACTAGGGTACTGAAATTTACAGTAAAAACACTGGGTTAGACACAATTATTACAAATTACGATCAATAAAGTGGGCGTTATTTGACAAAGGGGTGTGGTCATATTAAATAAACACTGTATCTCAAATAGTATTGACACTAGGGTACTGAAATTTAGTACAGGGGTAGACACAATTTTAAAAAACTACTGTAAAGAAAGTGGGCGTTATTCGACAAAGGAGTGTGGCAATATTAGAAACACACTATATATCGAATAATATTGACACTAGGGTGCTGAAATTTAGTGCGTGGGTAGGCATAGCTATTACAAATTACATTCAATAAAGTGGGCGTTGTTTGACAAAGGGGTGTGGCAATATTGGAAAAACACTGTATCTCGAATAGTATTGACACTAGGGTACTGAAATTTAGTACAGGGGTAGACACAATTTTTGAAAATTACTGTAAAGAAAGTGGGCGTTATTCGACAAAGGGGTGTGGCACTAGAGTGCTAAAATTTAGTACATGGGTAGGCATAGTTATTACAAATTACAGTTAATAACGTGGGCGTTATTTGACAAATGGGTGTGGCAATATTGGAAAAACACTGTATCTCGAATAGTATTGACACAAGGGTACTCAAATTTAGTACAGGAGTAGACACAATTTTTAAAAATCACTGTAAATAAAGTGGGCGTTATTCAAAAAATGGGTGTGGCAATATTAGAAACACACTATATATCGAATAATATTGACACTAGGGTGTTGAAATGTAGTACATGGGTAGGTACAGTTACTGCAAATTACGGCTAAAAAAGTGGGCGTTACTCAACAAAGGGGCGTGTCAATATTATAAAAATACTATATCTTAGTTAATATTGACACTAGCGTATTAATATTTGGTATGCAGGTAGATAAGTAGGTAGAATCATTAAAAAAGTGAGCGGGATTGTACACAGGATGTGTCACTTTAAGGAAAGTACTATATTACGGTTAATATTGATACTTGGAAACTGAAATTTGGCACAGGGGTAGGTAGAATCATTATATGGTACGGTAAATAAATTAGGCGTGATTAGAGAAAGGGCGTGGCACTACAAATTGTAAAGAAGCAGAAATGGAAAATACCCAACAAACTTTCAGGAATTAATAAATCAAATTTGTTAAGAACAAAGTTTCATGTTTAAAATTTTCCTCAAGAATAAATACTATTGCATAAAATATTTCATATTATCTAAAAAGGAAGAAATAAAAACTTTTTAACAAAAAAAAAACCCGACTTCAAAATCACTACAAAGTAAAAAATAATTTTAAATAACTTTTCCGATTCATTTCTTGGTCATATTTTAAAAGCTATTTATACGTGTTATAATATTGGAAATCTTATCATTTTCATTTTTTTTATTATGTTTTATTATCAATATATTAATTGCTGTATGAACATAAAAGCTTTGAAGTCGGCGCTCATCTTTGACACACAATCATGACCTTTTACCATCCGTGCACTATTTGGTGCCTTGGTGACACTGCAGTAATTTTAAAAGCTTTGTACACATTAAAATTCTCACTAAACTGGTTTGGGTGAGCTTGTAAAGCTCATATTGAATATGACATAGTGTGTAACAGCTGCACAAATAATGCATGGAACACATTGGCTACATTCAGCGTACTCAAAAATTGCCAATTGAAAGAAAAAAATCGCTAAGAAGCTTTTATATTCATAAAGTTAATAATATTTTTATGATAAAACAAATTAGAAAAAATTAAAATAAAAAGATTTCGACATAGTAAGATAAGCGCCGACTTCAAAGCTTTTATGTCCATACAGCAATTAATATATTGATAATAAAACAAAATAAAAAAGAATGAAAATGATAAGATTTCCAATATTATAACACGTATAAATAGCTTTTAAAATATGACCAAGAAATGAATCGGAAAAGTTATTTAAAATTATTTTTTACTTTGTAGTGATTTTGAAGTCGGGTTTTTTTTTTGTTAAAAAGTTTTTTTAATAAGGTTTGATATGAAAGTATATTTAATAGTATGTATACAACTTTCAAAACGATATGACGAAATGTTGGAATAATATGATTTTAATATTATTTTAATAATTTTAATGTATTAATGATATTAAAAAATGATGAAATGATATGATATTAATGTCATTTTGAAATGTTTTTCATATCAAATTGAAATGAAAAAAACGTAATATTGATATGATGTCGATATCATTTTGATATGTTGTTCATATCAAATTGAAATGAAAAAACGTGATATTGATATGATGTTGATATCATTTTGATATGTTTTTCATATCAAATTGAAATGAAAAAACGTGATATTGATATGATGTCGATATCATTTTGATATGTTTTTCATATCAAATTGAAATTAAAAAATGTGATATTGATATGATGCCGATATCATTTTGAAATATTGTTCATATCAAATTGAAATGAGAAAACGTTATATTTATATGCTATCAATGTTATTTTAATATTTATTAATATCAAATATATATGATAAATGACATATTATTAAGACATTTTTAATTTTATTTCTTTTCGAAAGAAGTCGATTGTATTTTAAAATTTACCAAATGGATATGAAAAACGTAGTAATGCTATGATGGATTTTTTGATATTCTTCTTGTCCGTACTGAAATGAAACACCTTTTAATTTATAATACATTTATTTGTAATACTTATAATAAGTACCTTCTTAAAATGATATAATTACAAAAATAGTTAAAGTACACATTCAAAATATCTTATTTCTAATAAGTCAAGTTCCATCTGGTATATAATACATATGAATAGGCGGGCCTGTAAACATTTCAAGGACCATTATTTCCAAAAAATTATATTTGGAACCCACAATATATGACTGATAATGTTAAGAAAAGTTAACAATTTCGTGTTTGTTTACAATAAAACATATGTTTTTATCATTACATATGTATTAAAATTTCATTAATTTCATAAAGCTCAACAATTTCTTCAAAAGTTCTTGTTAAAAAATATACCTTTGTATAGGTTGTCCCTTAAAATGCAATTTTTTGTGAATAGAATATTTTTTAATATTTTGTTTTAAAACTATTATACTTAGCAATTGATTCAAAATTTACAAAGAATTCAAAATTAAAGAATTCATCTTTTTCATATATAATTGGGTTTGGTAAACCAGTTTGGGTAAATTGCTTACTTTTACTTTTACTTTTACTTATCTTACTTTTTTCTATGGAATCATCAATGGAGTCAAATTAATTTTTGTAATGCTTGTCCTTGATGTTGACCCTGTAGAAACAATTTAGCTCCCTGTGAAGTTCAGGCCATTTATTTGTCATATTGAAACTTTTTTCAGGAAACATCACTTCAAAATCATGATTAATCTGGAAAACGATATTGAGAAGTTAACTTAAGTTATTTTTAATAAAATTAAAATATTAAATTACAAATTTAGCTCCACCAGCTTGCAATTTTGCAAAAGGACAATCGTTCAAAATTACTGCTAAAGAGTTTGAAGCTTCTTTTTTGTTGTTGCGAAAAATATATGTTTTTTTCCATGTGTCCATTGACTCATTTTCATTTCCATTCATAAATTTCATTTTATTTTGTAATGACAACATTTTCTGATCAGGTTTCATCTCCTCAGGACTGAATATTTGCACAGCTGCTGGTACTCTTTAGAAAGTGAAAGTTTGAAACGTTTCCGATTTAAATTATTAAATCGGTTCTACAATAACCCATTAGGATTTGCTTTTCCCACTTTTTTACGTGGTATATAATAAATATCTTTTGATTCCGTTGAAAAAACTTCAACTATTTGTTCAGTTATTTTTTCCATCTCGGATGGACGTGGAATTATATATGTATTATGAGTTGCATCGTAAAAATACTCAACAATCACGCTTATTAACGTCTTTCTACTTTCGTTAGCCAGTCTTTTTTTTTCATATGCAGACAGAAGGTATTTCCTATCTTAGACGACTTCAAAATATCAAGAACGTTCTAAAAAAAGTGGATAGAAAAAAAAATTAAGTAATTTAATATATTAAGAAAATATAAGTATTTGTTAAGTCTTAAATGCGACTAATTTTAGGTTTTGTATACAGATATTTCTATTTAAAAAAGTTAATTTATTGGCTTGAGATCGATTGTAAAGCAATTTTAATGAAAATGGTTTTTTTTATATGCTTTTAAATGCCTTGTGTTAATTAGTTAAACGCTATCGTTTGTCTACCAGTTACTTTTGTAACCTTGGTTCATTGAAATTCTGAGCGGTGTACCCATATGTAACATGTCGGAGCTATGCCATAAGCGTACTGGATACTGTAGGCCGCAAATTTAATAACCTTGTGTAGACTACCGAACCTTACAGCAAACTAAATAAACTGAGGACATTTTGTTAACATTTTTTAAAACCTTCTTCCTTATACTGTAGTGCTCCAATATAACGAACACTGATTTAACAAATTTCCAATATAACAAACCCTTTTTCATATGCATATTTTTCAAATATTTTTTTTATCAATGTGTATGAAAGAATTATATATGTTGTTTTGGAAATTCTTTAAAACTATTTTCGTTATAATGGAGCACTACTGTATTGTATAAAATCACTGTTTTCTGTACGGCAATGTTTTTTTCGAAAACAATGATTTAATTGAATAGAATATCCGTATGGTTTAAAATAAATTTAAAATTCTTATTTATTACGTACAACTCTCTTACCTGATATGCTGCGACGACATGAAATTGGTGTTAATGGATCTAACGACTCCACCCAATTTTCCACAAAAGAAGATGATGCAGTAATTGTTGAAAGTTTTTCATCTGGAAACTATTTAGGAATTTAAATCAAAGAGACATTTGAATTGTTTAAATACTACGTTGTTGGCTTTCCACTTGAAGAGTTTTTCTCTTATTTCAATTCTTAAACCAGTGTTCTCTCTTTCTGGAAAAATAACATCTAAATCGCTTTTTGTAACATATCGCATTCTTTTTACGTTCAGACCACATTCTGAAAAAATATTGTTTATTAAGTCAAAAAACCAAATTTTATTATAAAATGTCTCAAGAAATGAACAATATATGTTCTATGTAACAATATTATATATGTACATTTAACCCTATAATGCATAATGACATATAAAATATGATGGAATTTATATGCCCCTTATTGTGAATTAATAACTATAATGTTATATAAAATATATATGATATATTTTAATATTCAAATAAACCTTAATATTTAAATAAAACCAATATTCTATAAAACCGAACAGTTTTAATTTTTATTTTTAGAAACTTATTTGAAAATGGTTTTTTATATGCTTTCAAATGTCTTGTGTTAATTAGTTAAACGCTATCGTTTGTCTACCAGTTACTTGTGTAACCTTGGTTCATTGAAATTCTGAGCGGTGTATCCATATGTAACATGTCGGAGCTATGCCATAAGTGTACTGGATACTTTAGGCCGCAAATTTAATGACCTAGTGTAGACTACCGAACCTTACAGCAAACTAAATAAACTGAGGACATTTTGTTAACATTTTTAAAACCTTCTTCCTTATACTGTAGTGCTCCAATATAACGAAGACTGATTTAACAAATTTCCAATCCAATCCAATTTCCAAATCCTTTTTCATATGCATTTTTTTAAATACGTTTTTTATCAATGTGTATGAGAAAAGTATATGTATATGTTGTTTTGGAAATTCTTTAAATCTGTGTTCGTTACAATGGAGCACTACTGTATTGTAATAATGATTGTAATAATGATTATATTAAATAGAATATTTTGGCATATATTTTAACTTTCTACGATGAATATTAGAGGGTGTATTTTTACCTTAGAGTTAACTAAAACGTTACACGCACTTGACAAAATTTGTGAAACGACCTCATACGAACCGAAATGAACAAAAAAAATTGCCGCTACACATACGCTGCACGTTGCAGGCATAGTAGAAGATTATATAAAAATTACATACTTAGATTTCGACTTCATCTTATAAATCTTTATTTGTTATCAATATTTTATATTCGTAAATCAAAAATTGCAATTACATAATCTTCTACTATGCCTGCAACGTTCACTTCAATAACTTTAATAAATCTAATATACAGTGTGCAGCAAAAGTCATGGTACCCCAGCCGCAGTATAAAATCATTCGTTTTTTCTTAAAAAAATATATCGCAAAAGATATGATTCTTATTTTTATTTAATATATCCATTTATATACTACAAAAAACCAAAACAATATTTCAAATATTTATGTAAACAAAAATAAAAAAAAATAGAGATCACGTTAACTTCAGTTTTTTGCCCAGCAAAAGTCATGGTACCCCTGGAAAAATATTTTAATTTTTATATTAATTTTACGATTCTTGACTTTAATTTGCTTACCTAATACTTAGTAGGATATCCCTTTAGTCTGAGAACTTCATTTAATCTGTTCGGCGTTGAGTGCACAAGTTTTTTAGTGTAATCTTCGGATATTTTACCCCATTCATTCAAAAGTATTTCTTTAAGCTGTGTTTTATTCGAAATAGTATGATTTCGAATACGTTTTTCTAAATGATCCCACAAGTGCTCAATAGGGTTTAGATCTGGACTTTGAGGAGGAGTTTTTAGCATGTGTGGTGTATTGTATGCGATCCACATCTTAACGTCTGCAGCGGTGTGCTTAGGATCATTGTCCTGTTAAAAGTAATAGTTTTCACGAATATTTAGTTTTTCAGCACTTTGGTTCAGATTTTCTTTAAGAATATTCATATAAACCGTTTTGTTCATCGTCTCCTCAATGAACACTAAATTGCCAACAACTTCTGCAGACATGCAGCCCCATACCATGACTCCACCTCCTCCATGCTTCACAGTTTTCCGTGTATTTTTTGGATTAAGCTCTTCGCACTTCTTCCGCCACACTAATACGCGTCCGTCCGATTCAAAAATGTTAAATTTTGATTCGTCGGAGAAAATTACGTTCTCCCAAAAATCATTTATATCTTTATCTTTATTTATATATTCTTTGGCGAAGTCAATGCGTTTTTTTCTATTTATTTCACTAACGTGCGGCTTCTTACGAGCAGTGCGAGCATTGTACCCAGCCTTCTTGATGAACCTAAGCACCGTATCTGCAGAAACATCTTTCCCAAATGATTCTTTCAACTCTGTTGCTATTTTAGGTGCACTTGTAAATGGATCTTTCTTTACAATGGCTTCAATTTTTCGTTCTTCCCTTTTATTGAGCTTTGGTGGACGGCCTGTTCGCGGTTTATTTTCAATAACGTTATCTCTTTTGAACCGATTAATAACTTTTTGCACAGTTGATTTACTTCTGTTTATAATTTGAGCAATTGCAGAGTAAGATTTACCCATTTCGTGGTTATTAATTATTATTTTTCTTTCTTCAATTGATAATTCTTTTCTCGACATTTTAAGAAATAATTTGACTCTCCTTCTTGCAATTATAAAAAACTTCTTTTGCTGACTGGAAATTTGAAAAGTACCGTTTTATTTTTAAAAGAGAGCAAACAAAAGCTTTAAGGGTTGCCAACAATTCGTACAAATATTTAATCGGGTAAATCAAATGCAACTCTATTTATGACCAGGGGTACCATGACTTTTGCTGTGCAAAAAACTGAAGGTAACGTGATCTCTAATTTTTTTTATTTTTGTTTACATAAATATTTGAAATATTGTTTTGGTTTTTTGAAGTATATAAATGGATATATTAAATAAAAATAAGAATCATATCTTTTGCGATATATTTTTTTAAAAAAGAACGAATGATTTTATACTGCGGCTGGGGTACCATGACTTTTGCTGCACACTGTATATAAAAACCAGGGACCGAAAATAACTATTATGTTCTCTTGCTGATATCAAAAACGGCAGGCTTGGCTGTAAAGTTTTTGACTTTAAAAATAAAAGGCAACATTTAACCGGTACTTTCTGCCGTTTATTTTTTTGAACAAGAAATAACGATTATTTTCTGCTGGATATTTTTCCAGCAAGAATATCCAGCAGTTTGTTATATTGTGAAAACTATAGATGCTAGGACCATCAAATTTGGTATATGGGGGCGTAGCATTAAGACAAATGTATTTATTTTGGAAATGTGGGCGGACCACGCCCCGTTTTTAAGATAATTACAATATCTCATGATCACGCAACCCAATAATTAAGAAATTTGGTATGTGAGGGATAAGCATGAAGATAAATTCTTTTGGAAAAGGTGGGTGGACCACGCCCTTTTTTAGGAAAAATAACAATATCTAATGACGACGATAGGCAATAACTATGAAATTTGTTATGTGGGGGCTAAGCATGACGATCTATATTTTCGGAAAAGGTGGGTGGACCACGCCCACTTTTAGGAAAAATAACAATATCTAATGACGACGATAGGCAATAACTATGAAATTTGTTAGGTGGGTGGACCACGCCCCTTTTTAGTAAAAATAACAATATCTTATGACCACGATAGGCAATAATTATGAAATTTGGTATATGGAGGTTAGGCATGAAGATCTTTATTTTTGGAAAAGGTGGGTGGACCACGCCTCTTTTTAGGAAAAATAACAATATCTAATGACGATAGGCAATAACTATGAAATTTGTTAGGTGGGTGGACCACGCCCCTTTTTAGTAAAAATAACAATATATTATGACCACGATAGGCAATAATTATGAAATTTCGTATGTGGGGGATAAGCATGAAGATACATTTTTTTGGAAAAGGTGGGTGGACCACGCCTCTTTTTAGTAAAAATAACAATGTCTTATGACCACGATAGGAAATAATTACGAAATTTGGTATGTGGGGGCCATATTTCCATATATTTAGTAAAAATCTTAGTGCGTCTCCATGTAGAAATGTTTGCTGAATACAATTGTTTTTAACTTAATTGAAGACAATTACTTAAAATAGTTAAGGGGGCATATAGATTGCAAATTATAGGTCTGTTTAGTGTAAAACGTATGAGCCGCATTATTGTTGTTTTATTTTTTATGCAAATTTTGTATTGTATTTCTCTTAACCTAACCACCTTTCTCTTTCCATCTGCGTCGAACACTTAAATCTCTATAAAAAAAAAAATAAATAACTGGCTATTTCAGCCCTTGAAAGGACTTTGACCTAGCTTCTTATGATCAATTATGTTGTGCGTGTTATTAAGTTTGTACACAATTGACCGAGAACCGGACCTACATGTTTAACGCCGACTCCAAACGGCGATGAACAGAATGTTCTCGTTCTCAAGAAGCTTTACATGGCATTTTGATTACTCTCTGAGGTTTGCCATTGTCTGCAGAAAGGTGGCGGCCGTACAGAAAAATTATTTTAATTCAAATAATTTTCTGTCGCTGCTGGGGTTCGAACCTGGGTTTCCAGGTTCGTTGACATATCGGCCACGCACTTTAACCAACTGCGCCACGGACGCCACTTAAATCTCTCTTATTATTTATTTTAAGAACTTCCACTTCTATATATATATACTTTTACACGCTATACTATATTTTTTTTTCTTCTTCGTTATTGATTCTTGGTTGAACGTTAACTAAGATCGAAGAGAAGATGAGATCAGGTGCGTGGGTGACTGGCACAAAGAAAAGAAGAGAATGGAAGATGAGTGGAAAAGAAGAATTATATAACTCTTCCAGTCACGCAATTCAGTAAGTTTTAGGTGGACCAGTGTTGACTGCAATTTGTGTTATTGTTGTTCGTACATGGTTTCGTTTTTGTCCGCTTTAAGTGCTTGGCTATGGTTTTTGTAAATTGGAGCTTGGTCTATGCTCATGGTCGTCAGCAGGGGTGTGGGAAAAGGTCTCATTATTAATAGTATTAAAATTTTTTAAATTATAAAAAAATGTATTATATTTCTGAAGTCAAGGGAGAGCGGAAAGAGCTCCTCAATGGACCTCCCTGTGGACGCCCATGTCTACGCTCAAGAACATAATACAGTTAAATTCGTAATAGTAATCAGTTTTCTCTAATCTGTTTCGTTAATTTATGCGATGACCAGTTTCACCAGATTCCTATCGTGGTGATTACATATTGTTATTTTTACTAAAAAGGGGCGTGGTCCACCCACCTTTTCCAAAAATAAAGATCTTCATGCCTATCCCCCACAAACCAAATTTCATAATTATTGCCTATCGTGGTCATTAGATATTGTTATTTTTACTAAAAATGGGTGTGGTCCACCCACCTTTTCCAAAAAAATTTATCTTCATGCTTATCCCCCACATACCCAATTTCATAATTATTGCCTATCGTGGACATTAGATATTGTTATTTTTCCTAAAAGTGGGCGTGGTCCACCCACCTTTTCCGAAAATATAGATCGTCATGCTTAGCCCCCACATAACAAATTTCATAGTTATTGCCTATCGTGGTCATAAGATATTGTTATTTTTACTAAAAAGGGGCGTGGTCCACCCCCCTTTTCCAAAAGCATAGATCTTCATGCTTAGTCCCCACATACCAAATTTCATAATTATTGGGTTGCGTGATCATAAGATATTGTAATTATCTTTAAAACGGGGCGTGGTCCACCCACATTTCCAACATAAATACATTTCTCTTAATGCTACGCCCCCATATACCAAATTTCATGGTCCTAGCATCTAAAGTTTTCACAATATAACAAACTGCTGGATATTCTTGCTGGAAAAAATATCCAGCAGAAAATAATCGTTATTTCTTGTTAAAAAAAATAAACGGCAGAAAGTACCAGTTCAATTTTGTGTAAAAAATTACAAAACAGAAAATAACTATTACTTTCTGAATTTTTTTGGAAAAAAGGAATAACCGTTACGGTCCCTGATAAAAACTATTAATAAAAATGAATATTACCAACCTGAAAAAGCTCCGTAGGTGTCTTCTATTCCAATTGATGCCAAAAAATCTTCAAGTGGCATTTCCGGTACCGAAGCATCAACTAGCTGCTCATCCATATTTATCCACAATTTAACAAAACACAATTTCACAAAACACAATTTATATTATTAAAATTACATTTTCAGTAATTTTTTATTATAAAAACCACGACCACTTCCTTCCAACATTTCAGCACAACTGTAGCCATCAAAGCTTTGAAAAGATGTTGCGTCAGTTTCTTTTCGCATCATTTCATGTTGCACTGATTTACAGTTCTAAAAACCGTCGATTCTTTTACCCAGCAAACCGAACTTTTTGATGCGACAGAATTGGTGCAATTTCAGATACTATACACATTTAAAGCTGAGTTTCAACGTATGTATGAAATATATGGGGTTAAAAATTTTCTTAAAGTAAGGGACCACGTACCCTTAAAATTCGAAATATTTGCTTTGCGTAAATGGAATTTATCTAAAGAAATAAAAAATTTATTTAAGAAATTTATAATTTTATGAAATTTAGCAAAAATATTCTCAGATATTAAACACGTTCGCGGACTCTAAAAATGTCAGGGAGCTGCAAAAATATACAATGATTTTTGAAACTAGTTTTAATCTCCGAAATCTGATTAGACATCGTATTTTAACCATTATTTACAATGAATGATATAGCATCCACGACGATATATATAATATTTTGCAACTAGGGCGACGTGAATGCTATAGTATTCAATTATAGAGTACATGAGAAAAATAGGCTTATTATATTTTTCTAAAAGCACAATTTCGCAAATACATGTTCGCAAGCTTATAGCTTTATATAAATAGCTATAAAGAAGACTAATTTTTCACAACATATCGTTGGTTCAAAAGCAGAAATCACTAAGTCAAAAAACATTTATAAGATAATAGATAATTTCTAACATTTTATAAGATAATATAATATCTTAGACAGTTTTTATATAAGATGTTTGTGTCTCTGAAAATTTTGTAATTGTATTTAATATAAATTTCTTTATAAAAAATTGTTTTTTAGGCTTCAAAGTTTAGTTTACAAAAGTTAGTTTACAAAAATTATTAATTCCAGTTAACTTAGTGAATTTTGCTTGTACTTAGTGAATTTTGTTTGTAAGCCAACGATATTAAAAAAAAATTGCATAAAAAAATAAATCTAAAAAAAAAATCGCATAAAAAACACGGCACCAAAACAGGTTGGACTGTATGTTATGCTGCTTGCTATACTTAGTAAATAAGCATTAGTCAAACACTTGAAAAACCGTACCAAATTCGGAAATAAATTAGATCAGTTTCTGAGTTTTTGGTTTGTTGGGATTGAACATTTGTTTCCGTGTATGTGTTCTCTCTCCCTCTAGCATATGCGCAATTTCGTTATTGTAAACTCTGCACGCATAGGAGCAACAGCAATAATCACAAACGCAGTAATCACAAACGCAGTAGAAGCGTCATGTTTTTACAGGGAAAAGCAAAAACAACATCTTATGAATTGTTGTTGCACGATGCTACCAACAACCCATGATACAATTATACAGGTAGCATTGACAAGTATAGATTTTCTCAGCAACAAGGCAACGACCATCTGTCAAAAACAGTTGTTCGTGCAACAAGAATTAAACGAATGTAAAAATAAATAAATTCCGCAAAATATGTGCGTTAAATACACAATTATAATAATGAAAGTTGTGAAAAAATTATGTGTGATATGTGTTTAACGTTTTCCAGCCGTGGTGTTTTAATAATAATTGGAAACTTCTTTAATTTCGTCCATATGCATCTGCAGCTGCTGAGGTTGCTACATTTGAACGTTTTCAACATTTTTTCTTATGTTTGCACTTAATAACACAAAGTTCACAAGTTATCTTCGTTGTAGTAATAATAATTCACTATTGATTAAATAAAATAGGCAATATTTTGTAAGAAAATGTTTGGTTATTTGCAAGCGCTGAAACATAAACAATGGCGAAAACATAAGAAATAATTGAACGCTCTCTTTCTAGACATTTTTTTTGACAGATGGTCGTTGCCCAAGCAACTGTCAATACTACCTTATATTATTATACCATGCCAACAACCATGATACAATAAGAAGGTAGGGTAAGGAGCTTTGACAAGACCTACTGCTTATGTCAAAAAGCATTTTAGCGATACCACTTTTCTGTATATTTCATAAATGTGGGATAAACACATAAAAAAGGAATTTTATATAGGGTAAAAAGGAAAAATGTGAATCAATATGTCTATAATTGAAACAACGAATTATTTAGTTATTTTATAGCTTTATTTTCACTAATTTAATATTGCCCATAATTTTTTGTTTAATTTTGTTTTCTTTATATATTTTTTTTAAAAATTTTATTCTAATGTGCATACAATATCTTATAAAAAACTTTTTATACACATAAAGTATAATATCTTATAAAAAAGAAGACTTACTTCTTAAGATAGTGGAACTGTTGAAGATAAATCAACTTCTTTTTAAAAGTTCCTCGATTATCAATATTTTCAGCAAAACATTTTATATAAAACGCTTACCAACGGAAACCATGAAACATGGATTTGTCATAGGATTTTTTTCTTAAGATATGGTAGCACAATATTTTATGGTTTTGACATTAGCAGTAGGTCTTGTCAAAGCTCCTTACCCTACCTTCTTATTGTATCATGCCAACAACGATGTGAAGCGCTGTTTATGTTCGTATGACGAAAATATGCATTGACGTTTTAAATGTAGAAATAACAAGGTTTCATATCATTATTACGTTAAAAATTATATAAATGAAATGTTAAAAAACGCGATCGTCGCGTTTTCAATGTTGAAATGATTCATATCAAAATGACAGTTTTTAATTTTTTTTTTTGTCTACATCGTAAAATCAACGTTAAAAACTATTAAATTGATATTGATATTTTGGATGAAGTTTTAACGTTACAAATTAGTAGAAATAATAATGATTAATATCAAAAATGAAATTGACGAAATGTTAAAAACGATAAGAATTCATATCAAAATATATAAAAATTTAACGTTTATAACGTTGAAATAATAATGATTCATATCAAAATTACAGTTTTTACTTTTTTTTGGCTAAATTGTTAAATTAACGTTAAAAACTATTAAATTGATATTGATATTTTTGGCTGAAGTTTTAACGTTGATAATTTATAATAAAACGTAATATGATAAACTATTAAATCAATATTAAAAATATGAATTTGACAAAAAAACTTTCAATTTAACAGTAAAACTATTGCAATGATATTTTTCTTATCAAATTGATAGTTTTTTTTTTACGTTGAAAATGATAAGACAAAACTTTCAATTTGATAATTTTGACTAATGCATTTTTTAGTATATTATAAATAATATGATAAGGGTATTCATGCAAAATGGCAAACTTATATATTGGTCAATTAGATATTTTAATGAGGTTGGTTGAGGACGAGTACCCTTAATATCATTGTTTGAATAATATAACACACAAAGGAATGTTGTATTTTTACTTTGAAAAAATAATAGTTCATGCAAAATTTATTGCTGCTAGCAAGATTTGCAATTGCCCACAAAATGTCAAATGATAAATATAAAAGCATAATAAGAATGAAATGATGAATATTAGACATGTGCATGAATGTGTTTGAAAAAAATTTTCAACTGTGAACACTTGTGCAGTTTCTTTTTGTTTTTGTAAAGTTGTACCCAAGTACTCACTAATTACAAGTGATTCAGCGAGCATTGTACAAGGGGGCGCGGCAGCTCGAATCTGCAATATCGAATAACTTTGGAATTATAGGTCGCACAACATTGGAATTAGGTGTTCGGCCTCGATTTACATGTGCCGTTCCACTGGTAAAATTTTATGGGCGTTGGGCAAAGAGCGTGGCACTTTTTCGGCTGCCCAAATTGTGGGTATAACTTTCGAACTATTAGTCACACACCCATGAAACTCGGTAAAAATGTACTATTTAGTCTTGCCCTTTGACTGGAAAAATTGAGTGAGCATTGGACAAGGGGGCATGGCACCGCCCATATAAGTCAAACTTATAGCATCAAATAGCTTTGGAGTTAAATGTCGCATAATAATGAAACTTGGTATGGAGGTGCCACTTGGTAATGTCCATCTACTAGAAAACCTTCAGCAATTCTTATTTTTATGAAGAGAACTTATCAAATGCACTGTCGAATCGTGGCGTTTCATAAATCGTTATCTACCCTATTTTTTATAGCATTTTGTACAAGGGCAAATCATTATATCATAGAAAAAACACGATAAAAGTTCAAGTAAATCTTAAATTTTACACACTAAATGAAAGATTAATTTCCAAGCTTTAATAATATATTGTCTTTAATCCATAGTAATAAAGGTTAATTTTGAAGAAAATAACGGTTTTATGTAAAAAAAAAAATTACTTTTACATACAAATATCAATAAAATCTGAAATACTTAACGGATTTCATTAATTTGCAATTTGGTCTGCAATTTGGCACCTCAATCATTAATATTGGTTATATATTTAGAATAATACAGCCAATTTTCTTCATAGACCTTATCACAAAAAAAATTTTTAAATCGATAACTCGAAAACAAATCGATAAATCGATTTTTCCTTCGAATAATCTTTTTTTTTATTGAGAGTACTCTTTGAATCCATCGTCAAATCGCGGCGCCCCGGAAATCGTAATTTCCCCTGAACATTAGATGAAATAAAATTTAATTCATTATTTTAAAAGAGAAATATTTCAATATTTTAAGCCGCAATAAAACTAACTTTATCGCTACAAACGTTGCGAACACATACACATGCTGTGCGTGTTATATGATGCACAGCATTCACTAATGTACTCTGAATGAATAAAGAAATTGGTTTGTTTCATGTTCGGAAATATTTAAGTGGCAGCTCTGGCAAACCGAGTGTCATGATTTCATTTTATTTACAAAAGTAAAAGTGGAAATTCTAAATATTTAATAGAAATAATAATAATATAATATGGAAACAAATACGGTGGAGGAACAATTTGAGGAGAAGCTCATACAGCTAGTGAGCCAATTTGATTTCTTGTTTAATACAAAGTCAAGAAGTTACAAGAATGTGCTGAAGCGGGATTCTACTTGGGAAAAAATTGCAGAGCAGTTAAATAAACCAGGTAATTTTCTGATTCAGTTAATAGTGTTGCTGTATGAAAAATAATATGCTTGCAGTTACTGAATGCAGGCAACGGTGGAGGAGTCTTCGCAACCGCTTCGTAAAGGAGAAAAAAAGACTGGAGCAACCCTCTAGTAGCGGTGCTGTTGACGTCAGTGGCTGGGTGTTTTATGACTCTCTACAATTTCTTAATGATGCAGTACAGCCCAGGAAGTATTGCAACATATAATTTCTTTTAGCACTATAATTATCCTGCAAAGAGGTCAATACCAGCAGATGTTCCCGCGGCGGAGTTCTTTGGCAGCCTCTCCAAGACGCTTACGGAGAGGTTTAAAACAGAAGAGCCAGATGAAAATGAGCTCTTTATGAAGATGCTTGCAAAAAAAATGAAAGCTCTTCCAGAGGAAGCAACGACCCGGCTACAAGAAAAATTTCTGAAAGAAGTTAACGATGAGATACTAGCGTTTAAGTATGTTCCCTTGTAGTCAACAGCTATTCAAAAAATATCGCACACCCTCTTCAAAAGTGACACAACTCGAAATTTTTTAATTTTGACTTTTTAATATAAATCAATTCGCAATCCACATTTTGTATCCATCTTTTTTATGAAGTTGTTTGCAAAAGGAAATAGTTTTTTTGGCTCTCCTGAAAAATTTCAAAATTTCGAGTTGTGTCACTTTTCAAGGGGGTGTGCGATATACCAAATATTAATTGTTCCTTATATGTTTACTTTTATTTCTTACTAACTTTTTATTTATTTTTATACTAGTATTAATAATGGTAATGAAATTAATATAATAATGAAATTAAATATAATGAATTGTTATTGAATTATTGAAGCTATGTTGTATTCTTCATCGGATCAAAACCACGCCTATGGTAAAATGTTTTCAATTTTAGTAACACCAAAGTTGTCAATGGCGTCCGTGGCGTAGTTGGTTTAAGTGCGTGGCCGCTATGTCAACGAACTTTGGAGACCCAGGTTCGAACCCCAGCAGCGACAGAAAATTATTTGAAATAAAATAATTTTTCTGTACGGCCGCCACCTCTCTGCAGACAATGGCAAACCTCAGAGAGTAATAAATTGCCATGTAAAGCTTCTTGAGAACGAGAACATTCCGTTCATCGCCGTTCGGAGTCGGCGTTAAGCATGTAGGTCCGGTTTTCGGTCAATTGTGTACAAACTTAATAACACGCACAACAATTGATCATAAGAAGCTAGGTCAAAGTCCTTTCAAGGGCTGAAATAGCCAGTTATGTATTTATTTTTTTTTTTAAAGTTGTCAATGAAAAAGAAGGAATAATAATTAAATTTTTTCATACATTTATTTTTTTTAAGGTCTAAGAAAAGTTAGACCCCATCCTTGTTTGGGTTAGAGGAGTTACTTCGTTCCTCCACTGGCCTCGTTGAATTACGACATAATTTTCGTCGCATAAATCCACATAATTTTGAAAACAATAAGCTGCCTCATTCAGTTTTACAAAATTGTGTAAAACAACTGTTGCCTTCACAATTTTTTCAGCGTTTCATGGTAGCATATTTAATGTTGTTTCCAAAATTCTCCACCTGGCTACAAGAATCTCAAAAGCGTTTTCTATTACTCTGCGAGCACGAGACAAACGTTTGTTAAAATTGGTTTTCTCAGCGTTTAGAAGCCTTCCTGGATACGGCCTCATTAAGTATGGCTTCAATGGAAAAGCCGCATCGCCAACCAAATAAAAATTGAATGGAATATTTGTGTTTGGCAAGCAAGATGGCGGAGGAAGATTCAAATTGCCACACATGAGATTCCTACCAAACGATGACTCAGACAAAAGCTCTGGCTACCGTATGCACCAACGTCAACTGCCACAAATAAATAATTGACATCACATGCAGCCAGCAGAACAATGGAGTGATGTCCCTTATAATTGTAGTACTCTGAACCTGCGTTTGGAGGACAACGAATGTTGACGTGTTTTCCGTCTATTGCGGCAACGCAGTTAGGTAGATTCCAAATAGTCTCAAAATCAATTGCATTTTCTTTCCAATTCTCTTCCGACAGCGGTTGCATGTATAGGGGCATCAGAATGTTCCAAAGAGCGTCGCAGGTTTCATAAATTATATTGGCGACCGTCGCATATCCAATTCGGAAGATCCATGCCAGAACTTGCTTCGGAACTCCTTGCGAAAGATAACTAAATAAAAAAATTAACAAATATGACATAACTGAGAAGTGAATCACTTACAGAAGAACCAAAAAAAGCCTGCAATATGGCGAAATTGGCTCCCTCCATGACGACTTCTCTAACGATGGCTCAATTAGAACACAAAGCATCTGGAAGGTTTTCGGAGTCATCTTTGTTATTTTAAAAAAATGCGGATCCTTCTCCTGCATTTTTTCAAAATTAATAACGTAGAAACCTTCAACGTCTCTGGCCAAATTCAATTCTCGAATCCACTGCCTTTTAACAGACTCCGCTTCCTTCTCCTCGTAATAGTTAGAGGCAGCATATCCAATAAGGGCAAATAAAGCCAAATCCATAATATCTTTCATACTTTCGTTGTCCATTTTTGTTGAAATTTGCTGTTTAGTTACTTCTTCAATAATTATCATCAATCTGCATTCATTAAGAGCAGTGTTGCCAGATGACTCAGAAATGAACACACTTGCAAAATACCTCAAAACATCACAAAATACCTCAAATTACCAAAATTACCGAGTCCGAGAAGAATTTTTACACTTTTTTATGATTTACTACCGAGTTTTCTTACAATTTTCTAAGATAATTTTTTTCTAATAAATTATTTATTTAACTTGTAAAAATCAAGGGGTGGGCCTTGTTATTTGAATCACAAAAACGGTTTTTAATTTTTGCGTAAAATTTAAACAATTTTTGCTGATAAGTGCTAAAGTTTTTAAAAAGAGTTGAAAATTTGCAAATTTGAATTTAAATTAGTTTTACAATAAAAACAATTTTTGCTTCCAAAATTTCATTGTAATTAAAATTTTCGCAGTATTGAAGATATGTTAGTATTTTTGGTATCAAAATAACGAAAATTTTTTTCATTTTACTAAATTTAAGAAAAATTATATATTTTCAGCCGTATTCATAAAAATATCTTAAAATTGCTTTAAAACGTTCAATTGTTAAAAAGCTTTTTAATGCTAAAAAGTCTTTTAAAATTTTGTTACTCATAAAAATGTTGTAGCTGCTTTGTAGTTAAAATAGGAACACTTTCGATTTGAAGTGGGAACAGTGTCAATAATGGTTTGTGTATTTGATAAATTCAATGACTTATGGCATCATTTTATAAATCACCGTGATGAAACGCAACGCTAACGCGGCGCATCACTTTGATTTAAAATCTGCATTTTATTAATCACTACGTTATTGCGTTAGCTATGTTACCGTACCACGGTGAACTGTCAGCCAACAGCAGTTTAGGGTTGTCACATGTGAAATAAAACTAGCATCATTATAGCTAAAACGCAATACTGCGTTAGGTCGGTCGGCCTTTGACCGTACTTTGGTCTCCGTTGTAAAAACTTTACGATATAAGCTGTCAAAACGGACGACCTCAAACTTTGCAAAACTCAATTTTGCGTTGACAGATCGTGCGTCTGTCATTTTGGTGATGCCAATAAAAGCAGCTATACTAAAAATCCCACAAAACGTCCCTTTTTCCCGAAATCATGCAATTATAATTTTAATCAATGAAAAATTAAAAGATATTGTCATAAAATCATTAAGAACCATAAACCCTACTTTATAAAGCTAACAAGGAAAGGTTCCCAAGCGTCAGACGCCGATTTGAATGATTTTCGGATATGTGTTAGAGGATGAAATTCTAAGGTTGACTTTGGTTTTTTTACCATAACTCTGCTATTTACCATAAAAACACATACAAATTTGGTATCAAACGAAAGGTATTAAAAAGACGCAAATAATGGCATCCAATTTGTTGATCTAATAGTTATTGCAATTTCGTTGTTGCAATTTTCAACAGTTTTTAGTCGATATCATGGTATCACCTAAACGAAATTATTTCATATTAATTTGTATTTGAGCGCAAACAATTTTAAAAGTTACCCTTTTTTTATTTATTTAAATTTTTAAGCTTTTGTAATGGGTTTTTTTTCTCAAAATGTACTAATAACTTAGCATTTTGTTTGTTTTTACAGATAAAGTACACAATATGGGTATTAAAATTTTTGGTTTTTCACGACCTTTTCGAATATATAGATAAATTATCATAAAAGCTCATAATTAGTAAGGTTTCGATAAAAAATTTGTGCTTTTACTTGTTTGCCCCATGCCACAGTTAAACCCAATTTTTATAAATAAAAAATAATATATATTAACACAATGAGCAAACGCTTTTGCATACATTTACAGAGTTATGGTAAAAAAACCAAATTTTTGCTGATTTTGAAACGCCATTTTGAAACCCTAAACATTCAATTGAGCACATATAAAAAAATACGTCAACCTTAGAATTTCATCCACAATTTGGGACGCCGAAAAAGTGCCACACCCTTTTCCCAAAGCGTATAAAATTTTACGAGTGGAACGGTACATGTAAATCGAGGCCGAACACCTAATTCCAATGTTGTGAGGCCTATAATTCCAAAGTTATTCGATATTGCAGATTCGAGCTGCCACGCCCCCTTGTACAATGCTCGCTGAATCACTGGTAATTAGTGAGTACTTGGGTACAACTTTACTAAAACAAAATTAACTGCACAAGTGTTCACAGTTAAAAATTTTTTTCAAACACATTCATACACATGTCTAATATTTATCATTTCATTCTTATTATGCTTTTATATTTATCATTTGACATTTTGTGGGCAATTGTAAATCTTGCTAGCAGCAATAAATTTGCATGTACTATTATTTTTTCAAAGTAAAAATACAACATTCCTTTGTGTGTTATATTATTCAAACACTGATATTAAGGGTATTCGTCCTCAACCAACCTCATTAAAATATATAATTGCCCAATATATAAGTTTGCCATTTTGCATGAATACCCTCATAATATTATTTATAATATACTAAAAAATGTATAAATTTTAATAGGATATACAATTGAATAATATTAATATCATGCTAAATTCATCAAAATCATTATTATACTATTTAAGCAGCATGTTAATTTAAAAAATTTTATCAATTTAAAAAAAACTCGCATCAAAATATAAATTCCCACGATAATCCTATGAAAATCTTAGTTTTCCATCGAAATCCAAGAATACCCACATTTTAGCATTTCTCAACGAAAATGCAACCCAGCGTTAATATGGAATGTCAAACGCACGAGCTAGTTGAACATGTCGCTACTCATTGCGTTGATCGTACTTTACCCCTACAATATTTTTTTACGGGATGAGGTCGACGCAAAGTATGAGGTCGAATTTAGTGTTGCTTCATAAGAACTCATTGTTTCTAGTCTAGCTGTCAAAGGCCGACCGACCTAACGCAGTATTGCGTTTTAGCCATTATTGCAAATCTTTGAAATATTTAAGATTCACCAAATTCTGACTAGTTGTCAACCATATCAGCTGTTCTTTTCAGCCATCATTAAATTGAAATTGCAATATAAACGCCAAACACTGTCGTACCATTTGCTACCTGCGGTAGTTTTTTTATTTCTTTTAGCAACATTTCGAACTGTTGGTTCGTTGTTGCTGTCTTTAACCTATATTCAAACGATATATGTAAACATTTAAGAATATATGAGTGAAACAAACAGTTATTACCCTTTCAATGCCAACTTATTCGTTCTAACGGCAGCTTAAGAGCAAGTGATGAAAGTGACAGTTCAAGTGAACGAATTTCAAGTGCAGCGTTTTATAAAATGCTAACTTTGTACTGTTTTCACTACGCTATTGCGTAAGTCAACGCTGAAGATCACGGCGTGAAGCGTTGCGTTTTATAAATTGCGAATTTCAACAACGCAGCGTGAAGTGATGTGCAGGGATTTATAAAATGATGCTATTAATTTATTTGTCACAATTTCGTCAACATTTTGATGTTTAAACATCGTTATATTTTCGAAGCTACCCTCTGCCCTGCAAGACAGCGCTAACAAGTTTACGAACACAATGAAACACAATCTTTTGTGAGCACTAACACATTCATACGGTATCATGTTATGTGAAACAAAGAAAATTATATCTGCTTGTATATCTTGCTCTTTTACTATAAAAATATAATCGAAAAAATTTTAAAACAGTCAAAATAAAGTGAGCGGTACAAATAAGTTTCCTTAAAAATATATAAAATTATGTAAAATAACAAAATATAAATGAAATAATCTAGCAAATAAGTGGTGTGAAAAAGCTGTGCTGTTGTTTTATTGTTTTGAGTTCAATTAGTTTCCTTTTTTTAGTTAAAATTAATATGTTGTGTGTCGAATATATTTTAATTTGTTCATGCATTATTTTTACTTTAATATTGAAAAAATTGTAAAATTATATTTAAATATGTGTTTTGTAACATTTATAAGGAAAATAACGATTTAAAATAATAAAAAATAGTAATAAAAAAGCTTGTGTTTTTGTTTGAGCCAGGGGTTGAACTCGCGATTCGGACAGAGTAAGTTGGCATTAAAGGTCTGTGCTCCAGTGTTCCCAGATTAGGGGATTTTCCTCTAGATTTAGGGGTTTTTTTCGGTTTAGTAGAAAATTTAGGGGTCAAAAACCTTTAGGGGAAAACTTTTAATTTTCTGTTAAGGTTTTTTGAGAATTTTTAGTGGTTTATAAAAGAAGTGATACCATCAACTATGAACTGTTTTTTTTTGCATTTGATGCACCCTTTTGTGTTCTATTTTTCATTTGTTTTAGCCCTTAAAAGGTTTATTTTGTCAAAAAGAGTCAAAACAATTGCGTACCATCGAAACAATGCTGCTGATTGTTTTGTCGAATGAGCGAAATAGCACCAGAATATGTGTGAAACGTGAGGCTGTTTTAAATTCTGACGACAAGAGAGCATATATTTAAATTTGTTTTTTTTTTTATTTCTTAATGACTTAAATACCATTGAATTTGTAACAAACAAAAAAAAAATAAAAATGTAAAAAAACAAAAATTAGAAAAAACGTTTTTCTCTAAATTTATTAAGCAGTTTTTATTTTACTAAAAATTAGTAGAAAAAAATCTAAATAGTTCAACCTAATTACAATCGAAGAATTATACTTTCATAAAATATAGTGTATATCTGCCTTATGTTTCTTAAAAAATTGGCTGCGCGAAGTTGCGCATAATAAAAAACACTTCATTTAAAAAAAGCTTAAAAAACAAGTTTTCCTCAAAACGCACTAATTTTCAAAACAAATTCTGTTATAGAACTAAAAGATGTTTGTGAAAGATGTGTTTGTGTTAATTAACAAAGGTACTTGCAATTAGTAAGATATATTACTGTTTTCTCCCGCCTTTGGCCCTGTTTCCGTCTGTCCGATTGTTTGTCTGTTATGGCGATTATAGCTCTTATATTGAAGCGATCTTAATGAAATTCAAAATATGTAGTTTCTTTATTACTTGTTTTTTCAAGTTCCTACTTACTATTCCTTACTATGTACAGGGCCGTCTTTAACCGTTTAGAGGGCATATTAGTATAATGGGGCCCCTATGACTTTGACAGAACACTATTTTGTTAAAATAAACAAAAAAAGTAGATAAACAAGGTTTTTATTGATACTCACATTAAGCGAATAGATAAATGTAATATTTTCCACAAAAGTAACTCCCTTAGCATTCACAGGTTAGTGATTAAAAATCTATAAAAGAATTCAATTATGTTAGAATTCAAGAAATTTCAGTTTATTTATTCTTTTGTAAAAAATACGAAAAATCAGGAGCAAATAATTTAGGTAGTATTTAAAATGTTAAAAAAAAACCGGCAACTGTAACGATAAAAAAAAATCGATTAGAATACGCGACAGAGCAGAGCAATTTTAAACTACTTACTTCTTTTACAACTTTTTACGACTTTTTCTTTTCTCATGGACATCAGAGGTTGGCGTTAGAGAGACTGGCATCAGGGTTGCCGCCTTATTTATGTCGTTTGAAGAGGAACCCTTCTAGATTTGAGACAGGCAAAATCGTTTATCACTTCTTCAAATTCTATGCTTTTTAGCACATCACATTCTATGGACATCAGCGACAAACTGGTTAATCTCTCTTGAAGTATTGTACTTCTCAATTCATTTTTAATTCTTTTTAGTTTGGAGAAGGAACGTTCCCCACTGCAGTTAGTAACCATCATTCTTAAAAAGATTCTCATTGCGATTTCTACATTTGGAAATTAATTATTTTATAATTATTCCTGCATAGGTTTTCCTATAAACACACAATAAACATACATACGCATTTACGTTGCTTTTAGTTTTTTTTTATTTCGCGTCGGGTTGCTTAATGAGAATGAGAATTTTGGTTATCGTTTAGTAATCTGGCAGGAACTAGGGGGCCCCTATCTATCGCGGGGCGCTGGGCACGTGCCCAGTGGGAAAGAGGGGTCTGACTATGTACAAAAAAACTAATGTGATTGTTTTTTAGTGCAAAAATTTATTTTGATATTGTATTTATTTACATCAATTAAACAAAGTATTCAATAAATTTTACTAACTCAAAAAAATTTTAGGGGTTTTTTTTTATTTTTAGGGGAAAATTCAGCAAATTTTTTCAGATTTAGGGGAAAGAAGCTCAACCCATCTGGCAACACTGCTGAGCTCTAACCATTACGCTGCGGTGGGCAAGCGGCGGGCGGCCGCTAACTGTGTTTTAAATAAAAAGCCTACATTTGTTATGATTTTTCTTATGTATGTAATATCCTATTGGTGTGTGGAGTGCAGCTTTAGTCTTTTTAAATGAACAAAACATGGGTGCCAGAACGAAATGCAAGGTCACACGTATAGGACAATACTTGTTAGATTTTTCCCACCGCCTGAACAAATATAAGGAGTTTTGTATGGAGAATTTTATATGGGCCTAACAGATTTTCTGTTACGTCTCGCGTTAAATAACAAGTTAGCTAACAGTTACTGTTCTAGCTGGGTGCACTGAAAACATCGTCATTTTATTATCTTGTTTTGTAAATATTTTGAAATGTTTTGACAAATTTTCTTGTTTTTATTTTCTTTTTGTTTTGAATTTTTTTATAATTTTTTATTTTTCTGACATATTTTCCAATTTTTTTAAGTGTTTTTATTTATTTTTGATAATATTTGTCCTCAAATGAGAGCAAATGATTTTAAAAATGCTTTATGAGGGGTTTATGCATAGTATAATAATAGAGGTAGTCGCAGCGCTGATTGTGCTCTCTTTTGTCATTACTGCCGATATTGTCAGAATCAGCTATGTACTTACTGCTGTACTTTTGTTGTTGTTTAGTTGTGCTCCCTGCTTGCAGTTGATAATTTTTGTGTTTAATTTTCAATGGTGTTTGGCTGGAAACAATTTTAATTTAGTTTAATATCAATAAAAACACGAAAAATAAGCATTTACTACAATTTTTAATTAATACAACAAGACAGCTTCAACTGTTTCATTTCGTTTACATTTCGCCAATTCTTTCTTTCTCTTGTCATTCTCATAGCTTCAAGATTTTATATGAGTTGTCAACTTAGTTTTGACATTCGCGGCAGTATCTATCACAACTGGCGAATCTTAATAATTGTGTCCAATCCAAGAAATGCGATGGAAGGGACAGGATTGCTCACGGCAAGCATCCTGTGATATCTTCTACACATGCCATTCGGAGAAGCACAAGTTTGGATGCGGATTAGTGGTTGGCAAGCGACTACGACATCATGTTCTGCGATTCACACCTGTGAACGAACGACTTGCTTAAATCCGTTTCAAGACAAAATTCTTGAATATAAGCATTATATAAGCATTATATATATGTGCGCACACTGCAACAGAAGACAAGGATGATGATGGCGCAGGCCCCGCCACGAGATAAAAATCGTGCTTGGTGACTTCAACGCCAAGATGGGAGAGGGAAATAGCTTTGGTCAAACAGTCGGAAATTTCAGCCTTCATGACAATACCTCCGATAACGGAATGAGGCTGATTTTGACAACTAGCGCACCCTGCTATCCATTATGAGCCTACCTTGTAATTGTATCATGGTTAGTAGCACTAGATTCAAGTATCTCAATATTCATAAGGACAGCCCTTTGGCTGTCTTCTGATGAAAAGACGCGCAACTAAATTGGTTACGTTTTGATTGACGGAAGACACTTTCCAATATTTTAGATGTACGTACGATCCGTGGTGCCAATATAGGCTGCCAAGTATTGTAGCAGCCAAGATCCGTACACGTCTGTGCGCAATCAAGAATTCTTATTCTTCCAGCACAGAGAAATGAAAACGTCGAAAAGCTGCAATCAAAACGAACAGACGAAGACTTCGCTTATCGACTCTAACTCCTGATTCAAGCAAGCACTCATCAGATCGACGATATATGCGCGTAGTGGAATGACACGACCAGGAGTTTCACGACGCCACTGCACAAAAAAGACGCCGCATACAAAACTATCCTGCAGTCGGTTGTGACGCGTGCTGCCAAGAAGCGATACAAAGAGAAGAGAAGCGCATTTATAGGCGAAAGAAAAGAAAAGCGGAAAAGCGTGAGGGCAAGAAAATTGGAATGTATGGTGACAAGAATGAGGTCTGAAAAAATACGACGCCTTGTCGATGGTTTTAAGCCTGCAAGGATGAAAACGGAAATCAAGTGGCAGATATCCAGAGTACAGTGATGATGTGCAGGGAACTCTTCTCTAGGCTTCTGAATGGCGACGACGACTACAATCCCTCCAATAGAGATGATATTCCGAAAAACACAATTGTGGACGATAGCGTCGAAGTTCTGCTGCCCGACCATAGTGAAGTCTTGAGAGCTATAGCTCGGCTTAAAAACAACAAAGCCGCAGGAGCCGATGGCTTACCTGCTGAGATCTTCAAGAATGGAGGCGAAGATCTATTAAAATGTATTCATGAGCTCCTATGCAGAATATGGTCAGAAGAATGCATTACAAACGATTGGAACCTCAGTGTGCTCTGCCCAATCCACAAGAAAGGCGATCCCATCATTTAAGGCGAGCCCACCAAGGGATAAGTCTTCTTAATATCGTATATAAGGTCCTGTCGAGCGTATTATGTGAAAGACTGAAGCCCATCGTAGACCAGCTGATTGGACCTTATCAGTGTGGCTTCAGATCTGGCAAGTCCACTATAGACCAGATATATTCGCTATGACAAATCTTGGAGAAGACCCTAGAAAAACAATTCGACACACACCATATTTTTGTCGGGACAAGCCTCCTCCGGCAGTTCAATAAGGAATCATCTGTACTCCACCATGTCTGAATTTGGTACTCCTGCAAAGCTCATTTGTCTTTACAAAATGACAATGAGCAACACCAGCAGCGCAGTTAAGATCGGGAAGGATCTCACTCCTCCATTCGATACCAAACGAGGTTTCAGACAAGGTGATTCCTTATCGTGCGACTTTTTCAACCTAATGATGCAGAACATCATTCGAGATGCTGATTTGAGACGTAGTGGCATGATATTCTACAAAAGTATTAGGCTGCTGGCGTACAGTCCCAGCATCTTGGAAGCCACGTCACTGTTGACAACATTTTCTTAGAGGTTGTTAAGGTCTTCGTCTACCTGGGATCGAGCATAAACTCTTTCAAAGATGTCAGTAATGGGATAAGATGAGGGAAAACTCTTACCGACAGGTGTTACTTTGGGTTGAGTAGCCAATTGAGAAGCAAAGCCCTCTCTCGACGAACAAAACTCACGCTCTATAAGTCACTAATCAAGTCCGTCTGAACTTTATATGCTGAACAAACCTGGACGTTGGGCTGTTTTGATGAAAAGACTTGAATATTTGATTCGGTGCACGGTGGTGGTCAACGCAGAAGATGACGCCCAAATCTTCGTTGGAAGAATCAAGTTTTGGATAATATGACTACGCTTGGCGCTTCCAACTGGCGCCAGTTAGCGCAAAACAGAAATGGCTGGCGCAATTTCTTATACGAGTCCTGAACCGACCAACGGTTGTAAGCGGCTATCTGTGCCAAATATAGTTGCAGCAAATTAACAAAGAGTTCTGGAGGCTCAATAAAGTCGATTTGTAATAATTGTTGCCACAGCATTAACTGAAGAAATTAATTTTATATGTTTCAAGAATATTTTGGCACACCGCTAAGAAAAATTTTATCGGTTGGAGTATCAAGATGGTTGTCTATGGAAGAAGCAATCAACAAGCTTTTAGAGCAGTGGGATGCACTCAAGTCGTATTTTTTGTGGGATGAGTTTGAAGAGCATGACAGCCGAGAAAAATCTCTGCACTTGGTAGATTCGGAGCTTAAAACTTACTGCATTTTTATGAGCTTTATTCTTGGCATACTCAACATGCTAAATAGGAAGTTAAAATTCCAAAAAGAAATTTCCCATCTCATCGTTCCTCGCATTCGCCACTTGCAAAAGCAAGTACTGAGAAATATTTTTAAAAATAAAGCCTTCACCAGAAAGAAACAGATTTAGGCAACATTAAAAATTTTGTTCGCATTGAAAATATGTATTACGGTGTCGGAGTTGAGAAATTTTTGCGCGGTAGTCTAAGATACAATCGCCAAGCTTTTCTTAAAGGGGCATTTAATTTTTGGAAGGAGCTTTCTGCACAAATTATGAAAAGAATGCCTTTAGACCAGCGCCAGGGCGCTCCATAGCTCACTGAGCTCTCTGTGAGCGTAACTTTTCACATGTACATAAAGCTCACAACCAGTGTTGCCATTTTAGCTACTTTGTAGCTAGATTTAGCTTCTTTTTTTTCATTTAGCTCCAAAAATTGTGTTTTAGCTCCTAGCTACTTTTTTAGCTTCTTATTTTTCGAGTTTAGCTATTTTTAGCTACTACTTTTTTTTGGTTAAAAAATGCAATATTTTCGTAATTTTGAGCCATCTCTAACTTATACATACGATGAAATCCAATGGAGAAAACTTCACACTTATCCATGGACTAAAGTATCGTCTTCTATTGATTTTTGGATTGAAGTAAGAGAATGGAAGGGTGCTTTAAACGAAAACCCTTTCTCTGATCTTACTAAATTCGTTTTTTATTTTTTACTTTTACCGTTAAGCAACGCTGAAAAAACGAACGTTTTCAATAATGAGTCATATAAAAACAAAGCAAAGAAATTCAATTAAATTGTTAATGTCAAATTCCACAGTATGTTAAGCCCATCATTCGTATCACGAAACAAGGCATGAACGACAAAAAAGAAACGATCAGCACTACTTTCTTCTATATATAAACCTACATATTGCTTATCGTATTTTGCTTATATTAAGTAAGCCTATGTCGTGATACAGAATAAAGGGGTAAGATATATGTATCTTAAAAAATAAACAAATGTTGCCACGACTACATTATAAATGACGATCTCATAAAATTTGTGGAACGGGAAGATATTTAGAAAGATGAAGATTCTGATAGTTCAGATTATAATAGTAATGATAGTATGGAATTGAGATCTGAAGTGATGGTATACACCTACAAAACTGTGCCTACATATAAATATTAATACATACATACATGTATTTATTTAAAACTAAACTTTTTGGCCTTTTTCTTGTAATTAATTTTTGTTTTAATTAACACATTACCGTTTTAAAAAAATTATTAGTGTATTGAAAGTGTATTCTACTGATCAAAATGTACCTTAGCATATGAAAATATATTCCTTTTGTTTTTTTTATTTATGTACACAGAATTTAAAAAAAAAAATTTAAGCTGAATGAATAAAATATAGTAACTTAGTTGTTTTTAAAAACTAGCTTCTTTTTTTAGCTACAAAAAAAATTATTTAGCTCTTTTTAGCTACTTTTTGTATCATTTTTAGCTACACCCTCAAATATTTTCTGGCAACACTGCTCACAACAGAAAAGAATATAATTCAGTCGTTCGCTGACGGTGATGCTGTGAATACCTGTGTCGTTTTGCGCTGCAAATTATATGTACACTCGTGAAAAATCAACTTATTGTTGATTTATAATACTTATGCATATATTTTTTTAGTTTGTAGAATTTTATATTCGTATATATTAAGGTTTCATATAAATAATACATATTAGCTATTAAAACTTTTTGCATTGTTCATTCACATTCCTTATTAAGTTTTTAATATTTAATTTTTTTATTACTTGCTTACTTATTTTATTTAATTCCTTATTATTTACTTACGTATTTTTCGTTATTAATTTTCATTATTCATATACATGTATTAAGATTTTATATTAAAATAATTATTCGTATAAATTAAGGTTTCATATTACTCATTCATATTATCTATTTATTAAGATTCTTTATATTATTCATTCATATTACTTGTATTAATTAATTAGTTAATAGAAGAAATAATGAACAATACCGATGACTAAAAATAAAAACATAAAATAAAAAAGAAAAACTTACAAAACTAGATATTTGGGACAACTTTTTCGCTCAGTGTGCGCAATTCGAGAGAGCACCAATACTAACAAGACTTAATAATATGTGACTGTGTTAGAATGCCCAGCCCTGCTTTAGACCAGTGGTGATCAACGCGCGGTTCAAAAACAACAAAGAGAGCTTTCCGAGTGCACAGCTGTACACTGAAACAAGAAGTTGTTAAAAGCTCTCACAACATTTGGTGCAAGGAAATCACCATGAGAAGGTGAGGCAGGTATAGTTAAGTATATAGGCAATTCCCATAATCGATTACATTTGGGAGCAAAGAAAAATGGAAAAATCGCACATTAATGGGCTTTTGCGTACTCTACAATCAGCCCATCAAAATCACACATCTGAAAGCAAACACAACTTTTACTGTCGGCTGCGGTGATAGGGCGTGTTTTAGTGGTTTTTTGTAGTTTTTACCCTATAGCATGAGAACTAGAACGCGTATGAATTTTAGGAAACAGAATTTCATTATTAAAGAATGAAACGCTTTCTAATATTATGTTCACACCTAAGCCAAATGAGCAAATTTCAATATCTCATTTAACAGTGTTCACACTTTCTTATCTCATTTTGTTTGATGGTTGTTTTTGTTTTATTATCATCTTTTGTTTTGATAAAATTTTAAAAAGCATGTATTTTCACAAAGCAGTTTAGTGTGTTCAGAGCTGTGTTAAACGTGAAATTATATTCAAACTAGAATTTCTATGGGAAATGAGCTAATTACGCATTTTGTTTTTTGGCCGAAATGAGCAAATTAGCTTAGGTGTGAACGTACTATAAGTTTGAAACTGAGACATTGCAATTGAATCTTTTGAATCAATTGAATCTCGAAACTTTTTTATATTCATTTTTTTTTAATTTGTTTTATTATCATAAAAATATTACTAATTTTATGAATATAAAAGCTTTTTAGCGTTTTTTTCTGTCAGTTGGCAATTGTTGACTACGCTGAATGTAGCCAATATGTTCCATGCATTATTTGTGCAGCTGTTACACAGAGGGAAGAACCTATGGACTGAGTGCATAAATTTATGTACTCATGACAGAAATTTCCGCACAAAGAAATTTTATTTTTCCTGTATTGAGTACATGTAAAAATCTGTATTGACTACATGATGCTTTTAAGAATTTTATGTACTTATCACAAAATTTTTGTAAATAACTTTATGTAATGAGTACAGTTCCGATGTACGTAGTACATGTAGATTTTTGACTCATTACATATAATTATGTACAGCAGTTTTGTGATGAGTACATAAAATTCTTTATTGACTAGAATTTTAGAGAAAATCACAAAATTTCTGTGTGTAGAAAATCCTGTCATGAGTCTATAAATTTATGTGGTCAGTCCAAAGGTTTTTCCGGCGGTGAAGTTTGATAAGGTATTCATACCGAATTAAATCTTAACCAAAGATTTTCTGAGAAGATTTAAGTTATTTATAAGTCTTATCTATGTTATATGTCGCCTATCTAATGTAGCAGCATTAAAAATGAATTGATCCGACTGTTGATCGAGACGTTTGCAAATGAAGAAGCGTGTGACATAAAACAGCAAAACCGTATGCCGTTGAGCGAAATCGTATGCAAACGAGACATGTACTGAGCCCATATTTTATATATTGAGTACAGTTCTTGTAAAATGTTACAAGAAATATTGATTGAGTACACGTTGCTTGTATTTCTTGAAGTCTGCAATGTATTCAACACATAATAAATACATATTTTATTCAATTTATAAAGTGAATAAATTTATATGTAACTAGTACACGCTCACTTTACCCAGTACATGCAGCTCTCGTTGCGTTCTCATACAAGACGAAGCACATAGATTTTACATAGATGTCTATGTACTGAGTCTATGTACTGAGTTCATAGATGATTACATGAGTTTTTCCCTCAGTGTACACACTATGTCATATTCAATGGGTCTAATGCAGAGCAGGGCGCTCCATAGCTCACTGTAGCTCTCTGTGAGCGTAACTTTTCACATGTACATAAAGCTCACAACAGAAGAGAATATAATTCAGTCGTTCGCTGACGGTGATGCAGTTAGGATTTATGTCGTTTTGCGCTGCAAATTATATGTACACTCGTGAAAAATCAACTTATTGTAGATTCATAATACATATTTTTTTAGTTTGTAGAATTTTATATTCGTATATATTAAGGTTTCATATAATTAATACATATTAGCTATTAAGGCTTTTTGTATTGTTCATTCTTATTCCTTATTAATTTTTTAATACTTAATTTTTTGATTACTTGCTTACTTATTTTATTTAATTCCTTATTATTTGCTTACATATTTTTTGTTATTAATTTTAATTATTCATATATATTAAGGTTTCATATAATTCATTCATATTATCGGCTAAGATTCTTTACATTATTCATTCATATGACTTGTATTAATTAATTTCATAGAAAAAATAATGAACAGTACGATGACTAAAAATAAAAACATGAAATAAAAAATAAAAATTTACTAATCTAGATAATTGTGACAAGTATTTCGCTCAGTGTGCTCAATTCGAGAGAGCACCAATACTAACAAGACAAAATAAAATGTGATTGTGTTAGAATGCCCAGCCCTGGTCTAATGCATAAAAATGAGATGTTTCTCAGAGATCATTCGTGTGAGATCAATCTCAAGAAGTGAGTCATAAGAACATTCTCAGTCTCAGTCTCAAAATTGAATGCATAAAAAGGAGATCAAGCTCATGACAAACAACTCAACATAAGTGAGATCGATCTTAAAGCTTCAGTTGAGCGTTAGTTTATTTAAAGCAAGCTAAAGCAATTAATCGTTAAAATTGCTTCTTAAAATTTCAAAAAAATGTCCGAAAGAGAATCTGGAAGTGAACAAAACTGTAGTTTATCAAATTATAAAAATAATAAGCTGGCATAATTTCTAATTGATGAGTTAAGAGAAACTCAAATTTTACTACAGAAATCTAATCTGCCGGTGCACAAATTAAAAAAAGAAGCACTTGAAAGGTTTCGAATTGTCCTAGAGACTGATGAATTCCTATGTCCTCACCAATTTCATTTTGAAATCCAGGATTAGCCAAAAATTTTAAATATACTCTCATTTTTTCAGAATTTGTAATAGCTCCACCAAGCTATTCCAATGTTGGCCCTAGGAAATGCTCTGCTAACCAATCGATGTTTTCTTTATTAAAACGAAATATAAATTTACTGCTAGATTCTTCAAGATGTCTACGCAGCTTATACATATTTTTAGGACTATAAACGCGAAAGTATTCTGCCATTTCAGTTGCTTGAAATAAACTGTGAGATCACTTGATAGCATGGTATAATAATACAAGGTAGCATTGACAGTTGCTTGGGAAATCATATACTGTCAAAAAATATACTCAAAAAGAGAGCGCTCACAATCCGCCATTGAAAACACAAGCAATGTTGAAAACGTTGAAGTGGAAAAAAACAACAACCACAGCAGCTGCTGATGTATTTCCACAAAAAGCTGTTTTTTACAGTTTATGTTTTCCTGTTGAAGAGAAAATAAGCAGTTGTCAATGCTACCATGTATTATTATACCATGACTTGATAGGAGACTCAACATTTACCGAGAAAGTTCTCAGACATGTCAGCTTCATCTCATGATTATGCATACCATTTTGAGAAATTTCTCACAAAGAGCTTTCGTTTTAAGAAGTTTCTCAGGCCTTGAGATGCATCTCAATGAGCGAGATCTTTCTAACGAGTAAATAACTTTTTATGCTTACGACAACGAGTAAATTCTCAAAATATCGAGTAAAAAGTAATTTCTCACTTTTATGCATGAGACCCAATATGAGCTTTACAAGCTCACCCAAACCAGTATAGTGAGAATATTTGTGTACAAAGCTTTTAAAATTACTACAGTGTCACCAAGGCAGCATATCATCAAATAAAAAAGTTTGAAATAGTGCAGGGATGGTAAAAGACTATGGTTGTGTGTCAAAGATTAGCACCGACTTCAAAGCTTTTATGTTCATAAAGCAATTAATATATTTATGATAATGAAACAAATTAGAAGAAATGAAAATGATAAGATCTCTAATATTATAATACATATAAATAACTTTTAAAATTTGACCAAGAAATTAATGAGAAAAGTTGTTTAAAATTATTTTTTTTCTTTGTAGTGATTTTGAAGTCGTTTTTGTTTTTTTGTTAAAAAAATTTTATTTCTTCCTTTTTAGAGAATATTTATGTCATTGTATTTTTAAGGAAACTTTTAAGCATGAAACTTTGTTCTTAAAAAATTTGTTTTATTAACTCCTAAAAGTTTGTTGGGTACTTTCCATTTCTGTCTCTTTAAAATTTTTATTAAAGTGCCACGCCCGTTTTCTAATCCCACCCACTTTATTGATCGTACTTTATAATGATTCTACCTAGCCCTGTGCCAAGTTTCAGTTTCCAAGTATCAATATTAACCGATATACATATACTACTTTCCTTAAAGTTCCACACCCTATGTACAATCCCGCCCACTTTTGTAATGATTCTATCTACCCACCTATCTGCATACAAAATATTAGCACGCTAGTGTCAATATTAACTGAGACATAGTATTTTTGCCACATATATTGCTAATATTGCCACACCCCTTTGTTGAATAACGCTTTTTTTACCGTAATTTGTAGTAACTGTGCCAACCCATGTACTAAATTTCAGTACCCTAGTGTCAATATTATTTAATATAAAGAGTTTTTCTAATATTACCACACCCCATTGGCGAATAACGCCCACCTTCTTGACCGTAATTTTTAATAACTCTGCCTTCCCTTCCCATACACAAATTTACATGAATATTTCCATATGTATTTCCAACTTGCTTTCGTTGACGAAATTTCCTACATTTTGCTCTCAAAATTTGCAAAGATCTCGGCAAAAATTAACAGTAATAATAATAATAAATAGCAGTCATTTTGACAAAAACAAGAAAAATAATGACATCAAGTAATCGCATTTTATAAAAAAAACAATATAACAATGTTATGTATATAAAAATATCGATCAATCAAAGAAAAATTTTTTGCCATAAAAACTGAAATGTGTTTCCAGAAATTCCATTTTAAATCTTAATTTAATTTCACATTTCATCATTATATTAGAAAGCGTTCATTTCTTTTGAAGCTTCTAGTCCGAATTTTCACGTTAATATGTGACATTTTTCATTGGTCGCATTCTGGCCGATAATTTCTACGCAACTGTTGCACAACTTTCCGGCTGAATGGTATGTAGCATAAAGCGCTCACACAACATGTTGCCTGAGCGGTCGCCATTTTAGGTAGCGAAAATATTTTATGCTACCTCGATTGAGCGGTTTGCGCTCACTTGATGTTGACAGATGAAAAAAGTGTTTTGTTGTGAAATTGTGCTGTAAAATTATAAGATTAGTATTTTAATATAAAAATACTTAATTAAATATCTTTTCCATGATTTCCTTGCGAATTTAATTTTATTATATTGCTTTTAATTAATTTTTTTTTAATCGAATCACGAACAGCTGATTGCAGTTTGACGTTTCTCAAAAAAACCCATTCAGCAGAATGTATCACTTTATGCTACTTCGCTACCTGAGCGCTTTTTCTGCCAGAATGCGACCATTATTTCGCAGATTATATTACACTTAATAAAAAGATCTTAGCTTTCTAAAGTAGGTTTTATGGTTCTTAATGATTTTATGACAATATCTTTTAATTTCTCATTGATTAAATAAAATTAAAAATAGCACGATTTCGAAAAAAGGGACGTTTTGTGGGATTTTTGTATAGCTGCTTTTATTGGCATCACCAAAATGACAGACGTACAACATTGAGTTTTGGAAAGTTTGAGGTCGTCCGTTTTGACAGCTTATATCGTAAAGTTTTTACAACGCAGACCAAAGTACGATCAACGCACCGACCTAACGCAGCTAGGTTTTAGTTATCAACTAGAAATTTTGCTTCCGCTCTTTTTTTTTTCTTTGAGTATAGGTGAATTGAAATGAAAACCAGAAACTCACGTTATTCCCCATTTAAATATATTATTTCTGCTCGAAGATTTTAAGAACTAAGAATATACTCGTAATGTTTTATATAACAGCATATAATATATTTTGTACTATGTGTTTATTTTATATTATTACGTACATACATTATGGGAACAAAACGGTGTATTTTTATTTATTTTGACTCTTCGCCATTATTGTACAAATATATGAACACACCTTTTACTCGTGTGCAGAATATGGCTTAAAAACGAAGTAGAAATAATGAAAAAGGGATGCTTTTTCCAAAATATAATAACATATGGCATTGATTTTGGTAAGGAATCAAACATAATCTAATGACAAAATCGTATAAAAAAACTTGTTAACTACATTAATATAGGTATGTATGTATGTTGGAAATATAACTGAACCCTTTTTCGCAAAAAAAATTAGCAAATGTCAGATACACCCTTTTCAATTAGTTCATGCCAACACTAGCTCCTTCCATTTAGGTGTTCCTTATATTTTGGAATTATTTTAATTTAACAATCACTTCTATGTTTTTTATTCATTAAGAAATTTTGAATGTGTTAAATTATGTACTGAACAGTGCACCCTAAACAAGTACGTGTGCGTGGTTTAACTGTCAAAATCGGCTCATGCACATACATTTTGTATGAAGCCTACAAAAACGCGCACCGAACTACCCTGAAGTCATAAGGAAGAGTGCGGCATCTAGCATGGAAATCAAAATCAGTTTTATTGTTTTTTTTTCTTAATCATCTGTCTTTCATCTTCAAATAAATAAAATAAAAATTGCGAATATTTTGCTGAATTGCCTAATATTTTAACCTTAAATGTCATATCTACACAAATTATAGCAATAATTAAAGCAAAAAACGCGGTATCTACATAAACAGATATAAAAAAAAGCAGTATCTACAGGCAGTTATCGTGTTTTCCCTTTATATTTGTAGTTACTGCTTTTAAATTGTGTTTACTTCATTATTTGTACCTCTTAAAAGAGGTACGTAAGGTTTGTTTTTTCATAGATATTTTATTTATGATTGTGAATGTAAATTAGTGTTGCCATATGTCCCGTATTTCACGGGACGTCCCGTATTTTGCATGATTTTTTGAGTGTCCCGCTGGGACAAAATTTGTCCCGTATTTTTGGCATTTTTGTAAAATGTCTTTGATTTAAAATACGCATTCACATGAACTGAGGCATTAAAGCCCTAACCAAAATAGACGAAACGAAACGATTACAACTCCCCGAACGTTTGCAATCGTAACGTCTGTTTTGACGTTTAACCCAAAATGAAACGAGTTCTTCCAATCGTCTGAAAAACCAAGAAGACTACTCTGCACAGCTGTTGTTGACGAGTTGAGACGCTAAAAGTTCGGTTGTTACGGAACAGAACGTCTCGTCAAACCGTTTCGTTTAGTTTCGATAAGTTTACGTTTGCTCATTTTGGGTTACAACATTGAAATGCATTTAAGCGAACATTTTCGTCTTCACTCGTTACGGAGCAAATCGTCTATTTTGGTTAGGCCTTAAAAAAGAAATGTTTCCTTGAATTTTTTTATATTATAGTTTTATTAAGTTATTTTTTTTAGTATTTGTTTGGTTTATTAATGTATTTTTTTTTTGTTATGTACCTATCAAACTTAAATTCTAATAACTGCGTACCTAAATAAATTGTTTTTTTTTTTCTGAAATAAATGTTTTTAAAAATAACTTTCTGTTTATTTATTGTCCCGTAAAATTTTCCTAAATCCCGTTTTTTTCTTGCATATTTTGCATTTGTCCTGTATTGTTGAAAAACAAATCTGGCAACACTAATGTAAATAGTCAAAAAAATTAATGAATCTGAGCACCAGGTTTCATCCAAAATCTATGGGCACAACTTTTATGGCTGAATTACAATACTGCGTTAGGTCGGTCGGCCTTTGACAGCTCGACTAGAAACAATGGGTTCTTATGAAGCAACACAAAATATGACTTCATGCATTGCGTCGACCTCATCCCGTAAAAATGAATTTGAGGGGGTGACGTACGATCAACGCTATGAGTAGCGACATGCTCTACTAGCTCGTGCTTTTGACATTCCATATTAACGCTGGGTTGCATTTTCGTTGAGAAATGCTAAAATGTGGGTATTCTTGGATTCCGATGGAAAACTAAGATTTTCATAGGATTATCGTGGGAATTTATATTTTGATGCGAGTTTTTTTTAAATTGATAAAATTTTTTAAATTAACATGCTGCTTAAGTAGTATAATAATGATTTTGATGAATTTAGCATGATATTAATATTATTCAATTGTATATCCTATTAAAATTTATGCATTTTTTAGTATATTATAAATAATATTATAAGGGTATTCATGCAAAATGGCAAACTTATATATTGGTCAATTAGATATCTTAATGAGGTTGGGTGAGGACGAATACCCTTAATATCATTGTTTGAATAATATAACACACAAAGGAATGTTGTGGTAAGGTAGATTGGCAAATGCTGTTCACTTTGTTTTTGTAAAGTTGTACCCAAGTACTCACTAAATACAAGTGATTCATCGAGCATTGTACAAAGGGGCGTGGCAACTCGAATCTGCAATATCGAATAACTTTGGAATTATAGGTCGCACAACATTGGAATTAGGTGTTCGGCCTCGATTTACATGTGCCGTTCCACTGGTAAAATTTTATGGGCGTTGGGAAAAGGGTGTGGCACTTTTTCGGCTGCCCAAATTGTGGATATAACTTTCGAACTATTAGTCACACATCAATGAAACTCGGTAAGAATGTACTATTTAGTCTTGTCCTTTCACTGGAAAAATTGAGTGAGCATTGGACAAGGGGGCATGGCACCGCCCATATAAGTCAAACTTATGGTATCAAATAGCTTTGGAGTTAAATGCCGCATAATAATGAAACTCGGTATGTTACAAGGGGGTGTGGCTCCGCCCATACAATTACAATTTTTGATATCGAATAGCCTATGAAAGTAAATCACAAAACGTTAAATTTTAGAATAGATTACTATTTGGTGATGCATTTCCACTAAAAAATTTGGACAGGCATTGTTCAAGGAGCCACACCCCGCCCATACATGCCAAAGTTTTGATATCGAATAGCTATGGAAATTAAAGTCGCATTAGATTAAAACTCACAATGGAGTTCCACTTGGTGATATCCTTCTACGCCTATGGTACTTCTAAATTTGTACTACAGCACCAACTGGTGTCTAAGTTGGATCAAAGAAGATAGCGACAAAATACTCACCGTACCTCAAAATCACAATATACCAATTTTCATTCTAATCGCATAAGGAATTGTACTACAGCGCCCTCTGGTGTTGGTCAAAAAATATAGCAGCAAAACACTCAGCGTACATGAAAACCACTATATACCGAATTTCTTTAAATTTGTACTTAAGCGCTCTCTGGTGTTCAAGGTGGATAAAAATTGATTGAAATTGCCCCAAAACACGCACCGTACCAAAAAACTTCCATACACAAATTTACATGAATATTTCCAACTTGCTTTCGTTGACGAAATTTCCTACATTTTGCTCTCAAAATTTGCAAAAATCTCGGCAAAAATTAAAAGTAAAATTAATAATAAATAGCAGTAATTTTGACAAAAACAAGAAAAATAATGACATCAAGCAATCACATTTTATAAAAAAAACAATATACATACATATATGTATATATATATTAAAAAAATATCGATCAATCAAAGAAAAATTTTTTGCCATAAAAACTGAAATGTGTTTCCAGAAATTCCATTTTAAATTTTAATTTAATTTCACATTTTATCATTAAATTGGAAAGCGTTCATTTATTTTGAAGCTTCTAGTCCGAATTTTCACGTTAATATGTGACATTTTTCATTATTTCGCAGATTATATTACACTTAATAAAAAGATCTTAGCTTTCTAAAGTAGGTTTTATGGTTCTTAATGATTTTACGACAATATCTTTTAATTTTTTATTGATTAAAATTATAATTGCATGATTTCGGAAAAAGGGACGTTTTGTGGGATTTTTAGTATAGCTGCTTTTATTGGCATCACCAAAATGATAGACGCACGATCTGTCAACGCAACATTTATAGCGCATTCTTTTCTGAAAAAAAATTCTGCATTTTTTCTGCCCTCTTCAAGAACTCTGCATTTTTTCTGTTCTTTTCTAAAAAAAAATGTTGACCTCAAAATAAAACGTGTTCTTTTCTCGAAAATGTTGACCGCAAAAGTATAACAAATGCAGAATTTTCTGACCTGTAAAATTCGACGGTTCTGTATTCTGCCCTCTAGTAATACCAACATTAAAACAAAGTAAAATAATTTTGACAAGTCATATTTTGTGCTAAGAAAATTGTGATAAGCAAAGATTTCTAATTTTGAAAAATGTCTGAAATTGATTAAAATATGTTGTTGGTTAAAGTGGTTAGTTTTATAAAAAATTAACTGCTCGATTCGTCATCTTCATCACCGGAAGACGAATAAGATAATAAATAAATAATCAATAATAAATTAGTCAGAAATCAAAACAACAGTGCAGCCAATATTAAAAAAAAAAAATGTTGCATTTTTTCTGTTCTTTTCTCAGCTCAAAAGAGGTCAACATTCTGTAAATTCAGGTCAGAATCTAAAAAATTCTGCATTCTGTAAGGGCAGAATTTTTTTTCAGAAAAGAATGCGCTATTAGTTTTGCAAAGTTTGAGGTCGTCCGTTTTGACAGCTTATATCGTAAAGTTTTTACAACGGAGACCAAAGTACGGTCAAAGGCCGACCGACTTAACGCAGTATTGTAATTCAGCTATTAAGCGGTCTTATGCTATGTTCACACCAGAGGCGTTCCTAGGGGGGGGGCGGTCCGCCCCGGGTACCACCATTTTATGGGTGACACCATTTCGATATTTTTTTTTAATTTCTCAAACAGAAAGAAAAAGGTTCAAATACATTACGTTAAAAAATGTGTGTCCCCTTTTGTCGCATTGAAATTATTTGTAACAATTTGTGTATCATGCGAAAGGAGTTTTTCAAAGCTTGGGACAGGCTTTGCGATCTTGCTATTTTATCCATTGAAAAGGAGCTTGCAAGTAATATTGATTTCGATGAGTTTATTTTAAATTTTGCAACTCTTAAAGTAAGAAAAGTTAGTTTTTAAGACAACACCATTAATAATATTTCTTTGTTTAACCTTATACCTACATATCGTCACCTAAAATGCAAAATAACCTAACATCACTTTTGAAAAGTTTACAGGAGAAGCAAAAAACGATATAAAATTCAAACAACTTGAGATATTGAAACGAAATTTTCGAATCAAATAACTTGGTTATTTTTGGTGGCAGAAGTGTAAAATTCATAACACACATGTAATATAATGTAGTGAATCGTAATCAATGAAAAACACAATTTCGAATTTTTTGCATTTTATGTGACGATATACAAATATGTACCTGAAAATGTAATGTTTTTATTCCGTCAGTTTTTGAGACTGCGAAGTTAATAAGTTTTCTTTTTTACCTTATGCCTACATATCTAAATATGTAGACACCTGAAAATGTAATATTTTTTCTGTTTTTTACAAATTCTTATTGTTTGTCATATGTTGTTCGTTTTTTTTCGGAAAACATAAAGATAATAATAAAAAGACTTAATCTCATCGAATTGGTTTCTTTTTGCATTTAGAAATTTTTAATCTTGTATTTTTGGTGTCATCAAGCCTAGGAACGCCACTGGTTCACACTAAGGCCGAAAAGCCGCTTTTCGGACAATAATGGCTTTTCAGCTGAAAAGCTACATGATATCAAGTTTTTCGCCATAGAAAAACTGTTAAATGAAAAGCATCTTTTTGTATGCTTTGCAGCAAAAAACTCTGAAAAGCTAGAAAACAACTCTGATTTGAAGTATGTTTTTGTAATGGCCAACTCACACGGGATTGCTTGATTGGCAATCAATGAACTTTTCTTACTCTCTTTCACATTCTGATTGTTGGTAGCTCACACGACGCGCCAATCATATTTTGACATTTCCTTGAAAATTTTATTTCGCCACCCAGCAGCACTGTTCAGATTGCTGATGGCCGACATGTACAGCAATCTCAAAATGAACAAATTTAGATTGCTGCAATCTGTGTTCATCCGCTCTGGCTCTCAGAGTTTTTGACAGTTTCACATTGAAAGCAACAACAAAACGACTAGATTGTTTGTTTGGCAATCACCGTGTGAGTTGGGGATAAGTAAAGTCAAAATCTATTACTAAAATTCATGTTGTCACTGATATTTGACATTTTGTCTGTCTGTTTTATTTTATGTGTATACCATGATACAATAAGAAGGTAGGGTAAGGAGCTTTGACAAGACCTACTGATAATGTCAAAACCATGTTTCATGGTTTCCGTAGGTAAGCGTTTTATATAAAATGTATTGCTGAAAATATTGATAAAGGAGGAACTTTTAAAAAGAAGTTGATTTATCTTCAACAGTTCCACTATCTTAAGAAGACTTAAAAAAGTTTTTTATAAGATATCGTATGCACATTAGAATAAAATTTTTAAAAAATGAAATAAAGAAAACAAAAATAATCAAAAAGTTATGGGCAATATTAAATTAGTGAAAATAAAGCTATAAAATAACTAAAAAATTCGTTGTTTCAATTATAGACACATTGATTCAAATTTTTCTTATTAACCCTATATAAAATTCCTTTTCTATGTGTTTATCCCACATTTATGAAATATACAGAAAAGTGGTATCGCTAAAATGCTTTTTGACATAAGCAGTAGGTCTTGTCAAAGCTCCTTACCCTACCTTCTTATTGTATCATGGTGTATACTTGTAGCCGATAGGAGCATCTTATTTTCTGAGAACAATGAAACAAAACGCAATAACAAGAAACCATGAACCAAGAAATAAAGATCATGCAAACAAAAGAGCCGCCATATTGTAAACAAAACAAAGCTGGTAGTTCTGACGTCATCGGTCACAAATTGTTTTGTTTACGTGTAGCCATTATATGTGAAAAATTATTTCTTGAAGTTTTAAAGAATTATTAGTGTTTATAATTCAGTAATTTTGTGTGTTTTTTTTTAAAAAGAAGTGTGCTGTAGCGACGTGCAATAATTCCAACAGCAAAAAAAATTACTTTAAATTTCGTTACTGCATGAAAATATAAACAAACAAAGTATTCAAACACTTTTTTCGAGAATTGAACTTGTTAATTTTATAATTTTCCACTTTTATTTTAGTTTTCACATGTTTTGCATGAAAAACGTATGCAATATAGCTTTTTTTGTGACCGATGACGTGGCACGAAAAAAATACTTTTTTCTCGCACTGCTGATTGCTTGATCTTGTCTTGTTGGTTAATGACAAGAAACATATGACTACTGTGTGTCAAATGAAAAGCTGTTTTTCAAGTGTGAACGCCTTTTTTTTGAAAAAAGGTTTTTCAGCTGAAAAGCGGCTTTTCGGACTGTGTTTGAACATAGTATTATACAACTTTAAAGATCTTCGAAAATTAATTTCAGAAGAAGTGTTGCAGTCCGAAACAATACAAAATGTTTTTATTTCTGTTCCCAACCATGGAGCAACAACCAAGGAAAGCTTAATCGAAAATATCAACGACTTTCAAGTTTTTACGGAGAATGGAGTTTTGCTTTACCCTGACGTTACCAAAGAACTACAAAATTTCAAATCTTGGTACACATCGGAGTCGAAAAAACAATAGATGGAAGGTTTTTACTATATAAAACGTGCAGTTGATGTATGTAGATACGGCTTTTTGAACTGTTTGTAATAATTACATTTACAGAACAAACAATAAAAAAAGCGGCAACTACAGTGTTTGTTCCACAGTTCCACACGATTTTTAATAAAATCGGTAAAATATCATTAATATTGAAAACAAACTGGATTTGACTGCCTTGAAAAACCAAATATATATAACAACCCAAACCCTAATCGGTGAACTTTTGAAAAATAACTGTAAGTAGTTTATCTCATAATATTGAAATATGTAGGTACCCCACTCTTCCTTATGACGGCAGTACCGCAACATGAACAGTGTTGCCACTCAATACATTTTCTCCGTAGCAAAAAAAGTATCAAATCTGGCTGCAATGTAGCAAAAAAAAAAAAAATAGCTGTAATATAACGGTGTTACAAAATGAAAAAAAATCAAAAAACTTGCCTCGAGACATAGAAGCGGTAGTAGGCCTGGTTGAACATAAGATAACTGCATACTTAGTTTTTTTAATATACCCTCAAAATCGGGATTTTTGGTCAAAAAACCGATTTTTGGTAGGTGCATGTATAGTTTGTTATGTAACTCCGTTATATCTAGCTCAATTTTAAAAATTTAAACATTGATAAAAAGAAGAAAAATATACCTTTAATATAATATACAGACCGTTTTTTTTAAAAAAGAATTGACAAAGTTACAGGTAAATTCATTTGAAAATTTCTCATTTCTTTTTAATTTTTTCAAGTTCAACAACGTTTTGTTAACAAATTTTGTTTTGTGGCACTATTAGTTTTAGAAAGATTCTGAAAGCCTGTTAAATTTTGCGTACAATAAGCTATCGTTTACTTCAATTGGATAAATTACAAAAGCACTATCGAATTTTTAGTATTCGTACCAAAATACAAACTATTTTTTTTTTCTAAAAATGTTTTTTTTACCTTTTTCGTTATATTTATTAGCATAAAGCTAGTGTATTGCCCGGATGTGACGGAACAGTTTGCAGTTTTCAACCACAAACACGCTCCGAATGAATGGCGTTTGTTTATTGAACGAATGACAGCAACAATCAGGGGTGGTTCCAGAAATATATTTCGGGGGGGTTTCAAAAATATTTTTGAACGTTATATATATAAAGTGTAGTTAAATTTTAAAGGCCGATGTTGATTTTGAATAAAACACAAATTATTGAGGAAATTATTGTCATTTCTTTTTATTGTGATAATATTGGTATGGTTCAATTGTGCATGGAACAAAATATCGGCTAAATGGCCGCAGCGAATTCGGCGGCACACCTCCATCCGATGGTCCAAATTTTCGATGACGCCGAGGCATAAGTGAGTTTCTATGCCGTCAATGTGCCGAATTATCTCATCCTTTAGCTTTTGAATTGGCTTATCAATGTACACATTTTCTTTCAAATAACCCCAAAGAAAGAAGTCCAACGGAGTCAAATCACATGATTGGCGGCCAATTAACATCGCCACCACGTGAGATAACACGGCCATTGAATTTGTCGCGCAAAAGAGCCATTGTTTCGTTAGCTGTGTGGCAAGTGGCACCGTCCTGTTGAAACCACACATCGTCCACATCCATATCTTCCAATTCGGGCCATAAAAAGTTCGTTATCATCTCACGATAGCGAACACCATTCACAGTTACTGTCTGACCGGCCTCATTTTGGAAAAAATACGGCCCAAATATGCCGCCAGCCCATAAACCGCACCAAACAGTCACTCTTTGTGGGTGCATTGGTTTTTCGACAGTCACTTTTGGATTATCATTCGCCCACATGCGGCAATTCTGCTTATTGAGGAATCCACTGAGGTGAAAATGTGTCTCATCACTGAAGATGAGTTTCTTCGAAAATTGATCATCCACTGTTGCCATTTTTTCCACCAGCAGCAGCATATTTTCTGCAGCAATATTTTCTGCAGTACGAGCTGTAGGAGCATGCACTGGTGTTTTCACATCTCCTACAGATCTGGTTTGTTCAAATTTTTGCACGATTTTTCCGATTGTACGCACATTTGGACGATTAAATTGACCGAAAAAATCACGAAGTGCTCGATATTCATTTTGATTTGAAAGCCCATTTTCATAATAAGCCTGAATAACTTTAACGGTTCAAATTGAGTTAGGCTGAAATTGAGAAATGTCAAATGAAATGCAGAAAAAAACTTGACATTTAGGTGTAGTTTATATTCAACATCGGCCCTTAAAATTTAACCACCGTTTATATACATTAGAGCGGGTTAATTTTTTTTTTTCAAAAAATCGTAGGCGTGGATAATGTTCTACGGAGCAAATTCAACTTTGCTCAAGAAAACGTTAGTCTAAAATCTATTTCGAGCCTCTGGTTTTTCAAAGGAAAGTTATAAATTGTGTTTTGCTTCAATATGTGAAAAAGTTATTCCACTTATTGGAAAAAACTTTGCTACGAAAAAAAGAGCCATCCACATTTCACTCCATATTCACTCCATATGATTGTGTGGTGCTCAGGATTATTTTTTTGTGTTAAATACCACAAGCTGACGCTGGGGTGAAGATAATTATAATAATAAAAGTTATTTCTCTCTTTATTTGACCCGAATACAAATCTAAAAAGCCAACATAAAACCAACATCAAAATAAATAAAAACTACAAAAACCGGAATGTTTCTCCATTACTGTATAAAAATGAATTTTACGTCTACACTTCCGATACTATCGAAACTGTGGGTTTTTAAATTAAGACTGTGCGGTGTTTGGATATATTTTATTCAAAAAATGCGGTGTTTTTGTGATTTCAGGTTAAGATTGTATGTGTGACTGTTTACAGCTACAGGCACAATATCGCAATTTTAGCAATACGTGTAGAAACAGCTACAAACGTTTACAGAATAGGGGTGTGAATATTTAAAGTAAATTATGAAAAACCAATTTTTTTCTTTTTGGTACTCTTAGCCCACATAATAAACATCAGTACATAAAAAAAAAATAAATAAATAACTGGCCATTTCAGCCCTTGAAAGGACTTTGACCTAGCTTCTTATGATCAATTGTGTTGTGCGTGTTATTAAGTTTGTACACAATTGACCGAGAACCGGACCTACATGCTTAACGCCGACTCCGAACGGCGATGAACGGAATGTTCTTGTTCTCAAGAAGCTTTACATGGCAATTTGGTTACTCTCTGAGGTTTGCCATTGTCTGCAGAGAGGTGGCGGCCGTACAGAAAAATTATTTTAATTCAAATAATTTGCTGTCGCTGCTGGGGTTCGAACCTGGGTCTCCAAAGTTCTTTGACATAGCGGCCACGCACTTTAACCAACTACGCCACGGACGCCACATCAGTACAACACATTTAAATACAGGTTCTTTTAGAATTTCGGGGGGGAGAGGGTTTGAACCCCCAAACCCCCCTGGATCCGCACCTGATTCAGTAGAAAATCCTACCTAAGCATCTGAAATCCCACACGTGCTCAAATAGGCCAAATATCCCAAAATGTGCCCGAAATCCCACCAAATCACATCACTGGCTTGGGCTGAGTTCAGACGGTGCTCGTTTGCTTGGCGTGCAATGAACACTTTTATTCTCTTTTCTCAATTTGCACGTTGGTAAGTCACTGACAGAAATATGCACGCCGAGCTAGTTTTGACATTTCATTCAGTTCCATTACTTTTTCTCCTACACTTTATTCCAACAATGGTTTCAACTATTTTCTTCATACTGTTATAGTACAATAGTAGCTCTTTTCTTCAAAAAATTTACTTTTTAGCTACTTAAACGCACCAAATCTTTAATTTCACCACCCAGCAACACTGTTTGCATGCTGCTCACTGCCATGTACACCGATCATACAAATGGAATCATACACGCAAAGAAAAAAAACGTTTATTGCCAGTTTGACGCAAACGAACTTTGTCGTGTTTGGGATCGTTATTTGCAAACTTTTCAACAGTTGTCATAATAATAGTCAGTTGCGAGAAACACGTTATTTAGTTGCAGGTAATTAATTTCGTTTGTCATATACGCGAATGATTTTTAAATTGCAGCAATTGAAAAATTTGTTTTTCCCAACTGAAAACTTCGTTTGTTTTTCCCTTCCTTGTATACTAAAGGGCTGCGTAGATGCACCTATTTCAACGTACACACACTGTGAGTTATTGCATTGCTCTCAGTTGACTGCCTTTCATAACACTTAAGAGTTGTTTTTGCTCAACACCAATTACAAATCGGCAACAACAAGCAATACCCACTCTCTTCTCTCGGCAATCAATGCACGACTTGCTTTTGTTCGGCAACACCACAAGCAATGCAATTTCTTCATAATGAGGGAGAGGATAATAGAAAGCAATAGATGGCAATAGATCAGCGCAGGGCGCTCCATAGCTCACTGAGCTCTCTGCGAGCGTAATTTTTCACATGTACTTAAAGCTCACTGCAGAAGAGAATATAATTCAGTCGTTCGCTGACGGTGATGCTGTGAATACCTATGTCGCTTTGCGCTGCATATTTAATGTACACTCTTAAAAAAACCAAACTCTTTATTTGTAGATTTATAATATTTATGCATATATTTCTTTATTTTATATAATATTATATTATTCACATATATTAAGGTTTAATATAATTCATGCATACATATTAACTTTTATTATTCTTTTTATTGTTCATTCTTTTATTAATTTTTTAATAATTAATTTCTTTATTACTTCCTTACTTACTTATTTCATTCACTTACTTATTATTAACTTATTTTTTATTCTTAATTTAAATTAGTTCATATATAGATTTTATAATATTAAAATAATTATTCGCATATATTAAGTTAATAATTATTCGCTTCATATAGTTCATTCATATTACCTATTAAGATTCTTTGCATTATTCATTCATAGTAATTGTATTAAATAATTTCATAGCAGAAATAATGAACAATACCGATGACTAAAAATAAAAACTTACAAATCTAGATAATTGTGACAACTATTTCGCTCAGTGTGCGCTATTCGAGAGTACACTAATACTAACAAGACAAAATAAAATGTGACTGTGTTAGAATGCCCAGCCCTGCAATAGATCATTTGGATCATTTTGATAATTTCAATTAGTTAGGTCGTGTAAAGTGCGATGAAACAAATTTTTAATAATATAATTGATAATTTAAATAACAAATTAGCTAACTTTAGTTTAGTTAACTAACTTTAATTTATTTAACTAAATTTAGGACAAAGCTCACTTTAATCCATTTTAATGCAGCCATTATTTTATTTATTTTTTTTTTCTGTATGACTGGAGGAGCAAATTTGCATGATAGAAAATTTATCGGATTAGCATGAAAATTTGTGTATAGAAGTTTTTTGGTACGGTGCGTGTTTGTGGGCTTTCAATTTTGATCGACCTTGAACACCAGAGGGCGCTGTAGTACAAATTTTTTACAAAACTGCCTAAAAACTCACAAACCGCTTATGCGATTAGAATGAAAAGTTGTATACAGTGGTTTTCATTTACGTTGAGTGTCTTGCTGTTTTTTTTTTTACCTATCTTGAACACCAGAGGGCGCTTTAGTACAATGTTTTTGCGAAACCACCTAAAACTCCCAAACCGCTCATGCGATTAGAATGAAAATTGATATATAGTAGTTTTGATGTACGATTAATTTTTTGACAGTATCTTATTTGAACCACCTTGGACACCAGATGGTGCTGTAGTACAAAGTTTTTACAAAATCGCATATTTTTAGTTGTTTTCTTAGGTTACATATTCAGATATTCACAAAATATAAAATATTTCTTAAATTTAGTAAAATTAAAAAAATTTCCGTTATTTTGCCATCAAAAACATGAACATATCTTGAAAACTATGAAAAATTTTACTACAGCGATATATTTAATGCAACATCGTTGCTCAAAAATGAAACAAACACAATCAGAAATTCAATTTTGTGACTTTCGATTCAAATATCTCCGCTGATTTTTTATACATTTTGTTAAATGTTTCTTTGTCTTAAAGCTTCATCAAAGTACAAGAAAACCTTATTGCAAAATTACTGTTAATTGATAATATATATTCTAAATATTTTTTTCAAAAAAGGTCTGAAATTTTGGAGTTTTCCTCAAAAAAAGGTTAAAAATTTGTTTTTGTTGTAAAAATAATTTAAATTTAAATTCACAAATTTTCAACTTTATTTAAAAATTTATAACATTTATAAGCAAAAGTTATTTCAATTTTACGCAAAAATTAAAAACCATTTTTGTGATTAAAAAAACAAGGCCTATCCCTTGATTTTTTCCAACAAAATTTTTTTTCCAGTATTGCGTTTTAATATTTTTAAAAAAAAATAAAAAAGCTAAAAAATTGATTTTTTAGAAAAAATTATCTTAGTATCTCTTACCAGTCAAAAGTTATAGCCAATAATCTTTATCCAAAATATATATACAAAAAGCAAAACGCTGTCTGTGTGATGGCTGGAAACTTCAAAATTACTGAGCCGATCTGAAATTTCGGCAGTACATTTTTTTCAAGTACGAGATGGTTTAAATTTCTGTCATACGCCCTTTTACCGCCCAAAAATCAATAAAAATGCTATATTTCTTACGGTTTTCGTCGATTTGGCTACATTTTGGTAGTTTAGTTTGTATGCTCTCTGTCGGCAACTGTACTAAAACTGGGTAATGTCCATCTACTAGAAAACTGAGATGGGCATTATATAAGGGGGTGTGGCTCCGCCCATACAATTAAAATTTGTATTATCGAATAGCTTTGAAAGTAAAAGTAGTAGTATTTATATACAAACTCAAAATGGAGTTACTATTTGGTGATCTCCTGCTACTGGAAAGCTGTAACGGCCAGTGGAAAATGACAGTGGTGTCAAACTATGAGTTTAAGAAAAGTTTTGAATACACCTATTATGTTCCTATATAGTTGCAGGGTGCAGCAACGCGCGCCGGGAAAAGGCTTGTTAAATAAATAATTTCAAATTAAGATTAAGATAACATGATACCTTTGAACTATTAATGAAACCTTTGTGTTATATAAAATTAGACGGAATCCGACTAAGTTACTTAAGAAAAAAAAAATAATAATTGATTAAGTGTGTCAGATAACGAAGAAAAATCTCTCTCAAGCTAGTAGATGATCCAAATCATCTATTGCCACTTATTGTCAGTGCACATGGTTTCATTGCATTGACTGCAGTGTGCTCTCTTACAACGATGTCTTAGAACAACAATGTCTTGGATCTCTTTTCATTTACGCTCACTTGTTTTGTTCGTCTTCGCTGACACCACACACTTGATTTGTTTGAGGAGAGCAAGACAATGATTGTGGTGTGTTATAAACAGATGTCTTGAAAGCAGTTTCAAGTGCACCTACGCAGCCCTTTATTGTATACACACAACGCTTATAATTCAGAGTTACTTTATATTAATACAATATCACGGACAATTAATATGATAAATAATAATGACCGAAATAGCTTGCAGTATATATGTTATATATATACAAGATATATTTTTAAGTTGACAACTGAATATTCCTTTGTGGCAAATACAAATCGCGAATTTGGCGAATTTTTCAGTTGCGGTGAACAAAAATTTTCTCTTTACAGGTTGCTAGCTATGAAGACATTAACCCATTAATGACAACGTATGATATATCATATGTGATGAAATTTTTTTACGTATTTTTCGAAAATTCCTCAAAAATCCACCGACAATACAAAACTCACCGTGTGAGAAAGCTAAAAGTATGGTTTTTCAAAAAAGCACTGAAGTTGACGCCAAAAGCTCTTTTGTTTACATTTTCGCGCCGTTTTTCTTCAGAATGATGAGCCCATCGAGTTTTGGTGGTGAGCATTAATGGGTTAAGAGGGATTAATTGGGATTTTTTCGATTTCACATTAAAAAAAACAAAATAAAACTGGCAATGAAATACATAAACCCTCGGGCAGATTCAAAAGTTATGTCGCAGAAAAAAATTAAAAATGCAGAAAATAATTTTTTTTTGCTCCACATATTTCGTTCCACTCTAATATTGATATACTTACATATATATTTATACATATAATTGAGACATAATGGCAATCATTGAATGCATTCCTTTGCAGTTATTTAGTTGTAATTAGAATTAATATTTTTTAATACATTTATAACAGTTCTGGATAGTGCATACTCTTCACATTTTGAATTGGGAGATAACTGAAATATGAATAAGGCGCTTTTTCTGAATAAGTTTTTTTAAAAATGCCCGTTTGTAAATATTTTATTCCCAAAGGTTACCAACTTTTAAATAGTACGAGTACAGTGCATTCGAATGACTCTGTTAAAATAGAAAAATGTTGAATTTTTTTTCACTAACTGTATTAAGTTCTTCTAATGGCAATTGCCATTAGTACCATTAACAGCTGACACTTTTTTTCCCCAATTATTTTTAATATAAGAATTGATATTGATTTAATTTTTTATAAGCCGTAAAACATAAAAAATCACTTCGAAATATTGTTCGCTTTATATGTGATTTATAGGAAGAAAAAAAGGGATGATACAAATACAAGCAGAGAAATGCGTTGGCATTAGCATGCCAATCGGTAAAACGGATTTGATGAGGATTTGTTTCTGTCATTATGAGGAATCATTTTTGCAATTGATGAAAGTGTCGTTTTGACAGTTAGGATTTCATTTATTTATTCGAATTTGATGCGTTTGTTACAAAGTACATTTACTTTTCAGCTGAAGAAACAGAATTTATTTTCTTCCGTTATTCAATGAAATACAGGAAGACAAATAATTTTGACATAAACGCGTTTTTTATGGCAAAAGTGGTAAAAAATATTCAATAAAATAAAAATACAAATTCGCGCAATTGTTTTGTAGCGGGTAGCAATTGATTGATGCGTAATATTTTTAAATATGAACCCCTCCTAAGACCGAACTAAGCCCCCGCTATAAGTGATATGTTAACTTTTAATTCCTTGTGAAAAAGTTATGATTTATGATAAGTTATGAAAGTTTAAACAAATAAACAAAATAGTTTTAAAGCTAGTTTGTATTATAGTGGCGTCCGTGGCGTAGTTGGTTAAAGTGCGTGACCGCTATGTCAAAGAACTTTGGAAACCCAGGTTCGAACCCTAGCAGCGACAGAAAATTATTTGAATTAAAATAATTTTTCTGTACGGCCGCCACCTCTCTGCAGACAATGGCAAACCTCAGAGAGTAATCAAAATGTCATGTAAAGCTTCTTGAGAACGAGAACTTTCCGTTCATCGCCGTTCGGAGTCGGCGTTAAGCATGTAGGTCCGGTTCTCGGTCAATTGTGTACAAACTTAACAACACGCACAACACAATTGATCATAAGAAGCTAGGTCAAAGTCCTTTCAAGGGCTGAAATGGCCAGTTATTTATTTTATTTATTTGTAATATAGGGTGCTTTTTTTTAGATGTGAACTTTGAATTCAAATAAATAACCGAGATTACACTTTTTTAAACTGAAAATTGGCTGGCTCGGATGGGGTGCATTCTGGAAGTCGAATTTTCATCTCTAAAATTTCGGTGTATCTGCTCATTTGGATCTTCCGCAATACAGAGCTCCACAGCAGCAATTGTTTCTGCGTTGCGCACTGTAGGACGTATTTACAGGATGCTTTTTATTTATTTTACGATTCTTGACCAATCCAATTTATCACTCGGATGAACAAATATGTCGACAGTAAAATGGGCGTAGCGCACGAACTGAACGACATTTCAATTTTATGAACCACGATCTTCGAAATAAATTTGCACAATTTGCGAGAGTTTTCTGGCGTTAGTCTTTTCATTCCTGTTTATATTTTTTTTTTATTTTTATTATTTTCAAAATCCTGCTTAAGTTTATTTTACGGGAACGATTTTAGCTTTTTATTAAATGAATTTAATTGTCCTTTTGGATTAATTTCTTTCGACAAATTATTCTCTATAAAATAAGCATGTATTTCATATATGCGCCCTATTTTATTCTGTATATAAGCAGCGTTTTTACATCTCAACAAACAGGTGGAACAAATAGATATTTTGCCCGAAATCAAAAGCAAACCAACTTTTAACAAAGTACTAATTTGAAGTTAAGTTGATACTGGATTCAAGATCGAGTTTTAAGAAAACTTTACAAAACCAATAAAGTTAACCTTCGTATACTCGCGTTAAATAGTGTAACACGTATACTACACTGAGGGAAAAACTCATGTAATCAGTACTTTGACATCTATGTAAAATCTATGTACTTCGTCTTGTATGAGAACGCAACGAGAGCTGCATGTACTGGGTTAAGTGAGCGTGTACTGGTTACATATAAGTTTATTCACTTTATAAAATGAATAAAAAATGTATTCAATACAGTGCATTATGTGTTGAATACATTGCAGACTTCAATAAATATAAGCAACGTGTATTGAATCAATATTTTATGTAACGTTTTACAGGAAATGTACTCAATGTATAAAATATGGTCTCAGTACATGTCTCGCTTGCATACGATTTCGCTCAACGGCATACGATTTTGCTGTTTTTTGTCATACGCTTTTGCAAACGTCTCGATCAACAGTCGGATCAATCCATTTTTAATGCTGCTACATTATATAAACGACATATAACATACATAAGACTTATAAATAACTTAAATCTTCTGAGAAAATCTTTGGCTAAGATTTAATCCAGTATGAATACCATATCAAACTACACCGACGAAAAAAGCTATAGACTGACGACATGAAATTCTACACACAGAAATTTTGTGATTTTCTCAAAAATTTCAATAAAGAAATTTCTCTTCTCTTCTATTCAATAAAGAATTTCATGAACTCATCACAAAACTGCTGTACATAATTATATGTACACTAAGGGAAAAAATATTAAATTTATCCAAAAACTTTTTTAATTTATCCAAAAAGCGAGTCATTTTTGCACCAATAACGCATTTGCATAAATCGACTACGTAAATATTTAATATTCATTTAAAAACTTTTTTAATTAAATAAAATATTTAAACAGAAATAATAAAAAAATCTATTAAAATTATGCACGAATTTTTTGAATATCTTTTAAAAATTTACTATTTGAAAATAAAACTATCTAAAGGAAATTTATATAAAAAATATTCAAATTAAAAAACAATATATTCAAATATTTCTCACGAGCTGCGTCAATTAATGCCATTAGCATGGTTACTTTATTTTCTTTTTTCGTTCCTTAATTTTATACTATTTTTGACAGTAGGTGCAATATTATGACCAATGTTGCCAGAAATTTTTGGGGAAAAACGCTAGATGGGCTTTAAAAAAGGGCTAGAAAAGGCTAGATGGCTTAAAAAACAGGGCTAAAAAAAGGCTAGATTTGTTTACATTATTTTCTACTCTGTAAATATACGTACGTATTTATATATTTACATACTATATGAATATGATATAAAACAATACCAAGATCAAAACATATTTGAAATTGATTAAAATTGAATTCAGTCTTTCGAGCTCAAATCAAACCCGTATTTTTTTGAGTTTTTCAGATTTTTCTTATTTTTTAATCGTATATTGTTTTACGAGCACAGGGTTACACTGGGTCCCTACCAGAGATCTGCAACAAGTCAATTGAAAATCAAGTAACTTGAAAAAAATCAAGTTTTGACATGTAGAAACTTAACTTGTAGAAACTTGATATGTTTCTACCCTACAAGCCACGACTAGCTTCTGAAAAACGAATCATAAGTCAGACTTGATTCTATTTTGTTTCTAGAAAAAATCAAGCTTTCTACTTTTCAAGTCTAAGCGACTGTGCTGCCGTAGAAAGTCACTGACGGGCGTCAACTTATACTTTTCTATACAAAGGGACAAAATTGACTAACCCCTACGGAGTGGTCGTAGAGAATAGGTCGCCAAGGGAAAAATGTTCCTTTTGCAAAAGTAAGGTCATACATATTAACCCTCTCCGGCCCTAATTAAAGCTTCCCTGTTCAGATGCAGGAAATAAAAAAACAACAAAAAGAACACAAACATAATTCAATCCAATGCTTTATTTTATTCTTAACTCGAGAAACGAAGTTGCACTGACGACACGAAGTTATTTCCTCGAACTTCGTAAAAAGACTTGAAAATAAAGGAATTGTAGGCAAAATAATTACTTTTTCCCCTACATTTCAAGTTTCTACATTTCCAGTTTTCTACATTTGGCGACTTAATTCTTGCTGCATATGATTCGCGCAAACTTGTTGTTTCTCTGCCTCGACTTGCAGGGAGTTGAAAAATTAAAGGAACTTGAACGAACAAATGGATCCATTCATGCAGATCTCTGGTCCATACATCTTAAGCAATATATCAAAAAAGGCTAGAACAAAACAAAAAAAGGCTAAACAAAAGGCTTATTTCAGTACGCAATCGCTCATACGTACGGCCAAATATCCCTGTTATACTTCCCTTGCAACAAAAACGAAATGAGAATTATAAGAACTAAGGTTGCAACTGCAAGAAATAAACTGCAGGAACAGAGTGCGATGCTGTTGCTGCTTGTCGGAATATGTGTGTACGTGTGCGATGCTGTTGCTGCTTGCTTGTATGGAATATGTGTGTACGTGTGTGGTATAAATAAAATTCAAATACGGGAAAAAAAACGAGTTGTAAGGAAAATATTTGATTTATCCACGTAAATATTTAAATAAAATTGATACTCAGGCGTGGATAATGTTAATATGCATTATTTCCCTTAGTGTAATGAGCCAACAATCTCTGTACTCATTACATTAAGTTATTTACAACATTTTTGTGATGAGTACATAAAATTCTTAACAGCATTATGTAGTCAATACAGATTTTAACATGTACTCAATACAGGAAAAATATAAAATTTCTGTATGCAGAAATTTCTGTCATGAGTACATAAATTTATGCACTCAGTCCATAGGTTTTTCCCTCTGTGTAGTGCACGGTCTGTAAGACCGAGATTCCTAGGTCGATTTTAGCATGTTCTTAGTAACATATCATAATTAACTAATTACATAATATTAGCTAATAACAGTCTTCTAACAACTTTTTAAAAAAAAAATAAAAAGCCAAACGTAAATCGTCGGTCTGAGGGACCAATGCGCGAGTATACGACGGTTAAATACTCTTACCATATCTTTCAACACTACGCAGGAGGCAATAGAAAATAGTCCTTCAGTATTCAATTATTCCGAAAAAACAATGTCAATAAGGAAAACAGATTTCCGCGATAAGCCATCATTTGCAATAATATTCTTAAACCAATAGGTGCCATCATAGATAAGTTAAGAATAATTACACGGTACAACACAAAAAAAAAACCCCGCCCACTTTCTGAATGATTTCTCATATTTTTGTGTACACAGAACACGAATATGTAATTATTTTTTTTTAGGACACCTCTAGTTTAGTCTTTACAGGACTTGGTAATTTTAAGGAGCACCTGCCTTTGAAAAATTGTTCAATATAGCATATTAAAGTGACATGCGTGGCGTAGTTGGTTAAAGTGCGTGGTCTCTATGTCAACGAACCTGGCGACCCGGGTTCGAACACCAGCAGCGACAGAAAATTATTTGAATTAAAATAATTTTTCTGTACGGCCGCCACCCTTATGTAGACAATGGCAAACCTCAGAGAGTAATCAAAATGCCATGTAAAGCTTCTTGAGAACAAGAACATTCCGTTCATCGCCGTTCGGAGTTGGCGATGTTAAACCTGTAGGTTCGGTTCTCGGTCAATGTACAAACTTAATAACACGCACAACACAATTGATCATAAGAAACTAGGTCAAAGTCCTTTCAAGGGCTAAAATGACCAGTTATTTATTTTTTTTTTAGTATATTAAATTCTTTTCCACCGAATTTGTTATCAAACTAAAGAGAAAAAGTAAATTAAAATAGAAAAATATAAAACTATATAATTAGTTTTTATATAATTATAAAAAGAAGTCCTTTTTCTGGAAAATTCTTTATATCCTTAAAGTTTTTATTCTAATTTTAGCCAAAAAAATTCTTGCGACATGCATACCCTTTTAGCTATATCTTATTTCACTGAAGTTGTATCATTGGTTTGCTTTTTAACATTTTTAAAAGTGCTTTAAACGCTATGAATGCAAAAATTTTTGCCTTGTTCATTAGGCTGTATCGAATTAAAAAAAAAAAAAATAAATAACTGGTCATTTCAGCCCTTGAAAGGACTTTGACCTAGCTTCTTATGATCAATTGTCTTGTGCGTGTTATTAAATGTTCATACACAATTGAGCTTTACATGACATTTTTTACTCTCTGAGGTTTGTCATTGTCTGCAGAAAGGTGACGGCAGAACAGAAAAATTAATTCAATTGAAAAAACTTTCTGTGTCAGATGGAATAGAACCAGGGTTCTTAAACGGGCACAATACCAAAACAAATATCGATAAGCAACTAAGATCAGCCGGTTCACAAAAATCTTGTTGTGATTCCGCCGCCGCAATCAATATTGTGTCCCGTTTTGCAGCTGAAACGTCTGAGGATGACGTTTTTTATTACATAAACTTAAATCTTAATTTTTTCAAAAAAATATATCGGTTTATAAATTCAAGTTCTCTCCTGAACGTGTCACGTCAATATCATTGGCCAGAATATACTTTAGTAAATGAATATGTTCCTAGATCACAACCTCGAACTAACTTCTTTACCTGTTCGCAACATGAACCAAAAAAAAAAGAGTTGGCTGTGTCGAGGACACACCCGTAGGTTTTGACGTGACGGTGTTTCTTGTTGTTCTTGTTGTTGTTGTTGTTGGTGTTGTTGTTGTTGTTGTTGTTGTTGATACTGATGTTGGTGTTGGTGTTGGTGTTGGCCTCATGACGCCGTAAATTTTTTTGTCGTAAAACAAAATTTACCGTAGCACGTCTCCTGAATGAGCAATAATTAGATGCAACGATATTACATTTCTGTTACATAAGCTGCTATATACACGATCTGGTGACGTCGCAATTTTTTTTTTTATTTTTGTCGTAAGGCCAAGTATAAATCCTTCATTTTACTTTTTAAACATGTATCGTAGCTTATATGCTCACCGAGTTAAAATTCAATGCAACGCCGCTGCATGAATGTTGCATTGTCGATCTTTGAGAGGCTCTCTCTGTGTCCCCCTCTGTGACTTCAAAAATTTTTTATCTAATTTTGTTGTGAGGGCTTAGAACAGGCCTTTATTAGTGTATCATACTTTTAATCCTAGCCCTGATACTCAGAGAGTAATAATTCCATGTAACAAATTTTCAGTTCCGTTTTTTAAGCAGCTCCTACCGCGTCCCGATGACGTTTTGAATTTTTGCTTTGTTTTTATAATGAAGTCACAGAACTAACCTTTACGGTGGTACCATTTTTTTAGTCATTGCTCTTATACTCAGTGAGTAGCAATTCAATGCAACGCCGATGAATTTTGAAAATGCATTTTTCAACTTTTTGGAAACCTGCGCGGTAAAACGTAACTTCGCCACGTCAAAAACTAGATTGATGCCTACAGTTCCTCTTCTTATGTCAGAACGTTGGTGGCATTAATACTAAATTAATTAATTTATTCATTATGAGTCACAACATTCATTAAGATATAATTGCTTTCAGTGGGACTTAGCTAACACCCAACACTTTAAATTCTGAAATTATGTGTAAAAAAATTCAACATTTATCGTAAAGATAGAAATTCCATTCCTGGTAATTCTTCAAACGGTGGGGGCGTGTTGATTGCGGTTAAATCAACATATTTCTTTTAAGAAATAGATATCCGAGAAGCTGCAGATATAGAATTTTGTTGTGTTCATGCAAAGTACGGTTCTTTAAGTTTCTACATTACATGCTCATATATCCCTCCATTTTCTAAAGTAGATGTTTATAGCAAACATTTGCTGTCCATTAGTAAAGTTTGCCTACAGCTACATCCTAATGAGCATCCTAATGATCATTTTAATAACTGATGACTTTAACCTGCCGCATGTGTCATGGAACTGCTGCTTCGAAAATCCTTCAATATTTTTACCCACATCTGAAAGTTCATCTGATAATTACTTTTTAAATGAGCTCTCAAGCCAAGGTCTTTTCCAACCAAACTGTCGCTTGAATAAAAATAATCGTTTGCTCGATCTGGTATGTTTTGATGAGACCATATTGCTTCCGTGTCATGGTCCGATCCCCTTGTTACTCCCAAAGATACTCACCATCCGACTATAGAAATCAATTTAAATATTCCTAAGCCATCTGTGCAGAACCATGCTATTCAACCGTTCATCTAATTTAACTTTAAGAAATCTAATTATGTTCTTTTGAATCTAATTAGTTTATCCAGTATAAATTGGTCATCTATACTGAATCTAAATACAATATTATCGTCACAGAATCTGGATGCCGCGATCTATGCGTTTAATTCAACGCGCATGGATTGCTTTGATAGATCTACTCGTCAACAAAAAGCCTCTATGATTTCAGGCCCCGTGTGGTATACCAATGAATTACGAAAATTGAGAAACTTGAAATCTAAATATTATAAAAAAACACATAACATTTGTGATTTTGAACGCTATACTTCGACTAAATACAGTTACCAAAAGTTGTCAAAGCAATCTTTTAATACCTACCTCACAAAAATAATATTAAACATTAAGCCTGATGCAAAGTCATTCTGGAGCTTTGTAAATACAAAACGCAAGATTGACTCCTATCCTTCTTTTATGAAATACAATTATGTGGAGTTCGATAATGTAAACAGTATTTGTAACCTTTTTGCTGATTTTTTCAAGTCGACTTATCAGCAGCTATTCCCATAATGTTCCATCTGGGGATATTTGTTTCCCAATAGTTGATACCAATACCGTTTTATCATTCTTAAAAGATCTTAAAAGTTCATATAAAAGCGGCCCCGATAACATTCCCTAATGCAAATTGAAATACTGCTGCGAAGAATTAGTAATCACTTTGCTATTCACTTTAAAATCTTGCTATTTTCCAGCTTCTGGAAATCCTCATTTATTATTCTGTTTCATAAATCTGGTAACAGATCTTTAATTGAAAACTATCGTGGACTTTCTAAATTAAGTGCTTTGCCAAAACTTTTTGAGGCAATTGCTACATCAAAATTATCACATAGTGTTAAGTCTTTGATGTCTCCATGCCAACATGGATTCCTTAAATTCAGATTGGCCGAATACGTTAGCGTGAGTACGACTTTTTAGCACATGTTATCATAATTCGAAATAAATGCTCTCAGGTTTTCATGACTAAGGCAATTTTTCGAATGTAATATCGAAAAAAGGTTAACTTTTATTAACTTTTACAATGCATTTTATCAATATTTTCTTCGTTTTCAAACTCCCCCCCTACCCCCACTTGGCTACGGAACTACTTTATTCTAATGGGAGGTAAGAGTTACTGAGTCTTTGCACAGTACTTATGCGTATGTAAAAGTTTAAAATGAATTCTACGCTAAAACTTTGACTTATTTCGTACTGTATTTAAGAAAATGGCCTTAAATCGTTTACCCCTTCAGAGAAATTACATCAGTGCGCTCCTCCAATGCCATCAATTTGAAATGAAATTGACAACAATTTCAAATTTATTGTCGCTTATTTGAAATTCATTATCGTCTGCTCTCACCACCACTCAAAATATTGGGTGAGAGCTCAACACCAGTGTCCATTCAGTCATAGTGATATAAAGTAACTTTAATATAGGATTGAACAGGATTTGTGAACATCTAGCAGCAGGTTTCTAATTCCAATAGATGGATGTTGCTGATGGGTGGACGGATGGGCGGATGGCACGATTGGTCGTTTCTAAATATTTCTTCAATTCACTGGGGAAGCATTAAATGTTGCGACCACAACAAACCGCTGGGGTCGTTTGAAGCCTTTTTGTAAACGTCGTTTCATTTGTGGTTATTTGATGAATATATTGAATGCTTGCAAATCTATGTGATTTTGTTTTGTTTTTGATCTAGAATTCTTTTACAAATTTAAAAAGTGGTGTTTTTTTTTAAATGAAATAATACATTATCCGTCTTAATGCAGCTTTATACTCAATAAAAATGTTTGCATTCTTTTACAATTAAGTGATGGTTTTAAAAATTATTCCATAGTTTCGGAAATTTAAGCAAAAACTTTATAAAAATATGTGCATATATGCTCTATGTGCAAAAACACATTTTAAGTAAATCGAAGATAAAGTTGATTTTTTCTATTTTTTCTCAAAGACTGAAATATAGGATTTCCTGAATGTCTCATCATAAGTTTGTGTGAAAATAGCAATTCAAAAAACATATTTCCTAATCCTTGATCTCACGTACAAAAGACATTTTCTAATGGTTAAAAAAAAAATCCACTTTCATCTATACGCCATTTCAAATTTATTTTGATGTGAACCCATTCACATTAGTACTTAGAGCAAAGTAGCATTAAGAAAAAATTAAACACATTTACGGCCGATTTCTTCACCGAGTATCAAAACGAGCTAGTCCGAGATCTTATTGAAACTAGGTTTTAAATTAATTTTCAGTTTTAAAAAAACTTAGTACTTGCTCATTTCTTCACATATTTGATACTTAGATCGTTTTGTGAAGAGAGTATTAGGCGTTGATACTTGGATTCACTTCATGCCAGTTTTATACCAAAAAATTTGACGTTATTTTGTCAAGTTTGTTTAAATAAAATTAAATTTTTAAAATTGTCAAAATTTCCAATATAATAAAAAATGTGTAATTATTCAATAACACATTCAAAAGAAAATAAAAAAAAGTTATGCAAAAAGTTCCTGCAAAAAAGTGAAGATCCACAAAGCGGTCTCAGTCGGCATTGAGCTTGTGGGGCGCTTGTTGTAAAGCATGGGAATACTGAACAAACAAACCAATGCAACCACAAACAGCCGAAAGAGAGCTGAATGGAAAATTATTTGCTAGCGATTTAATTCAAGCCCATCAGTAAGTATATTGCAATTCTTTTGAGAGTACTTTTATGTATGTGTTAAAAAAAAGCTGCAATATTAATCATTCGCTTTTTTAATTGCAGATTCAATATCAAAGGAATGTAACAGCACTCCAAGCCCGCTTTAAAAAATCATGTCAGCGTTACGCCTAAATACAAAATTCGCTACACATAACGCCAAAAACACAGGTGGTGGTCCTGCTGATCGGCCTATTCATATCGAAATTGAGATAACTGGCGAACTGCTACAGTTACAGTGATTGCAGGGGCACCTGGTCACCTGGTCACCAGCTTGCAAGCATTCGACAGTAATGGCTTGCGAATTAACACGTTGGATCGAGAAGAACTTTCACACAGAATTCTGGAAGTAAAGTGTGATAACGACGCAACGACGACGCCCCTCATTCCTTCTCCATCGTCGCCTTCAACATCTATTACCATACCTGTTACGTCCACCGGTGACTATGAATCTACTCCAGCAACTTCCTTCTGCACATGCCTCTGTTTCCTCTCCTATACCACTGCAGCAGCCATCGTAGCTTTTTCCAACAAACAGCAAACGTAGACGTCGCCCAGCAATACAACCAAATAATTCCACAAACCGTGTAACGGAATATGACGAAAGTCGTCACCATTTGCTGGAAGAAGAGCGTCATCAGCGCATTGTAGAATTACACGCTGTTCGTCTTGCAGAAATTAAAGACGAAAGTCGACTACGACTCGCAAAGTCTTGCACTGCATGCGCAGCATATGGCGTTTTGGGACGTGGCTTTATTTTTTAAATCAAATTTATTTTTTAAAGTAAAGAAATCAAAGAGCGCAAGTCCGAGTATTAAGCTTACTAGACTTCCGAATTCGGGGGACCAACTTATACTCAGTATCAGCTAGAACCGAGTTTCAAATCTGAGTATTTGCGCCTTAGTTCTCCGTGAAGAAATGATTTATCACTCGAGAGAGTAGGTACTAAGAAAAGGTCTAATACTCGAACTATCACTATACATCACTAGCTCTCTGTGAAGAAATCGGCCGTTAAAGTTTTACAAATTCAAATTAATATTCATTAAAAAAACAAAAGAAAAATATGTTCTTAAATATATTTAACAAAAATTAAAAAAAAACATTTTACAAAGTTTACAAAAAAAAAAATATACATCATACATAACCAAACATTCCCATACAAAAGTAAAATAATAATAATAATAAATATGACGTGGTCCATATGTTGCCCGAAAAAAGTAAATAACATTTTTAAATAAAAAAAAAATAGAAATAAGTTCGTCAATTTTATTTTAGTTCCGTTATAATTTTTGTCACATTCTAGTTAAAGTTTAGTCTAGTTATCAACAATTTTATCAATTTGTATTTTTGATTTTTTATTATTTATACTCAATTATTTTTAAAAAATGGTCTTTGCTGTAGTAAATACCTACCGGGCAGCTTTTCTAATAATGCTTGCTGTTTGGAAAGAGGGTTGAAATATAGAGTTTTAAAATTTTACTGTGAATAAATTATTTGAAAGATACTACAAGGCTTTTATTTTTCTATATTGCATAATGGAAAAGTTTAGATTTGAAAAGTTGGTTTTGTGAAATCTTTTAAATCTGCTGGCTGCATTTCAATAATATTCAATTTTATTTTATTTGATTTAAAATTTTTTCAATAATTCTCGATCAATGAATTTTTTCAATAATTCAATAATGTACAGTGAACAGAATCGATTTTCAGTATTTGGGAATTGTCTGGATCAGAGAATTTTTGGGTGATGCTTTTAACTTCTAGATTATCTGATAAAAATTTTAACTTTGTTGTGGACATCATTCGATTTTTGTTTTGAGCCACGCATGAATCACTCCATATAATTATTTTTTGAATACTTGGATATTCTGCTATTGAAAGCTGAAGCTATGAACGCAAACACTTCGCCACTCTTTCCATACCCTTTCTGTCCAACACAGTCTACTTTTTCACATTCAAAATATTTAAAAAGAAAACATTAAATAATTGGTTGAAAAAAAATAACTAGCTATAACTGTAAATAAAATGTTAATATAACTGTAAATAAATAAACGTTTTTTTTCGGCTAAATCTTGGGACTTGGCAGTCGATTTGATGGACTGCTTGTCTTTTAAACAGCGTTTAATGGCATCGACCAGCGCATTAAAATTGATTCTTGTTGAATCGGCCGATTTTTTCGGTGTCGACATGGCTAAAAAACACCTATACAAAAATTCATAAAAACACTGCTCAAATCTGTGACGTTATACTATGTTCACACACAGGCTGAAAAACCGCTTTTCAGCTGAAAAACGTATTTTCACACTTGAAAAGCAGCTTTTGATTTGACAGACAGTAGTCATATTTTTGTTATTATTGCGTTTTGTTTCATTGTTCTCAAAAAATAAGGTGCTCCTATTGGCATAAAAAAATCTCCTATTGCTCCTATTTATATACACATAAAAAAAAAAACAGACAGGCGTAATGTCAAATATCAGTGACAACATGAATTTAAGTAATAGATTTTGACTTTACTTACAAAAACAGACTTTAAATCAAAGTAGTTTTCTAGCTTTTTAGAATTTTTCGCTGAAAAGATGCTTTTCATTTAACAGTTTTTCTGATTTCCATTTTTTTTTTTTTATTTTTTTATGATTTCCATGATTCCATAAGTCTAACGTTTACAAAATTGAAAAAATCTCCCAAAAGCAATCAAATTGAAAAAATCTGCCAAATGACCAAAAACCGATTTGTAGGAAAAAAGCATAGTTGTTCTTGAAGAGAAATTTTTATATATTGACGTGACGAAGTTACGTTTTACAGCGCAGGTTTCAAAAAAGTTGAAAAACCGCAGAAAACGTGCTGCGGTAAATTTTGTTTTACGACAGTATAGATGTGTTATTACGCCCCACAACTAAAATACAAGAAAAATCTTATCGTCATGATTTCAGGGTGGCAACCACATAATGCAGTAAAAATGCTACAACCAAGAAAAAACGTTGCATGGAATTTTTACTCTGTGACTACTGGCGTGACGGTAAAATTTAAAGAACGAAAATGAAGGTGAGGACTTCGGGCACATAATTAAAATAACAAAAAAATTGACGGGGTCATGAGGACCGTCAGGGAACCGCCTAATGAGACGCATATGCATCACTTTTGCTGGATAAATTGCATGCAGCTAAGGCTAAGTTAATGCACCAAAAAAGAGCACAACCATTTTATAAGCAAATGAAAAAAAACAAAACAGCACCAAAACCAACATCAAAGCCAACACCAACATCAACATCAACATCAACACTAACACCAACACCAACACCAACACCAACACCAACACCAACACCAACACCAACACCAACACCAACACCAACACCAACACCAACACCAACACCAACACCAACACCAACACCAACACCAACACCAACACCAACACCAACACCAACACCAACACCAACACCAACACCAACACCAACACCAACACCAACACCAACACCAACACCAACACCAACACCAACACCAAGAACAACAAGAATCAAATCAATAGTTAGTTATGATTTCAACAGTTTTTTTGTGGCAACCAATACTGCTCACAAACAACAAAATAACACAGTAAACCCGGACTATGAAAGTGAAAAAGGACTATGACATGAATTAGGATATGGATTAGGACAAAAATTAAGACACACCTTACCAAACTAGGAAAGGGATGCAGTATATTTGAAGTCAAGAATTTGGTCATGTATTAAAAGAAGAGTTTGGACATGAAATAGGAGTATAAAGAAACATCGTCACGTCAAAACCTACGAGTGTGTCCAAGACACAGCCAACACGTTTTTTTTTACGTAAAATTACGGCATTCTCGGAGGTCAGTAGGGCGGTTGATAGTGATTCAAGCGGCGGTTGATAGCGTTTTTAGGTCACACTTTGAGCATTTGGTGTGCCTAAAGTACTGATCGTACAATGTTGATGTAAGCACTTTTTGGTGTGCTTGATCCTCACTGGGAGAAAAATTCATATTTTAACTCTCTAACTTATATAAATTTTACACAATTACTTGAAATATAAAGCCAACATTTGATGTCTCTGTTTGCTTTGAGCATGGTTCTTGTTTAAGGTTGCTACCTATTTATCGACTGCATTGGTTTTTGTATATAATAGAATCATAGCTGTTAAATAATGATTACTAATCGTAATCATTTTTGATTTTATTTATAAATAATCAAAAAATAATAACAACTGCTTGAAATTACGCAAAATAATCAAAAGTAATCAAAAAAATAATTCGATTACTGTCAAAGATTATTTTTGATTCTTTTTTGATTATTTTAAGAATTTTAAGAATAGTATATATAATAAAAAACAAAGCTATGTATTTCAATATAAAACAAAGATTGTCAAAAAACAAGAAAGAGAAAAATAACGCAAACCTTATATCTCTTAATTACTATTTGACTTTATAAGAACTTATTTTTCAAAAGAAAAATCAGACAATGATTGCCTTCTTGGAGTGTTTACTATGCCGGCAAAAAAAAAAAAAAAAAAAAATTGTCTCTCAACTGGCGCTGAGGGCATTAAAGGCGTATTGAATGAAAGAAATGGTTCCTTCAACAAGCCATACTTTTGCCAAACAAATCATTTCAGCACTTGAATTGCCATGCAAGTAGTAGAAGAGTTGGTGTGTTGGGATCGCTAATCGGGCTTAACGGTGTCCTGTGGAGAACCAGTTGTGTCTATTTCATCATCAATTTCACAAAATATTCCGACTTTAGACTGAAATTCTTAAAATAATCAAAAAGGAATCAAAAATAATCTTAAAAGTAATCGAACTATTTTTTGATTCTTTTTGATTATTTTGTGTAATCTCAAGTAATCGTAATTATTTTTTGATTATTTGTAATCGTAATCAATTAAAAATTAAAAAAAATCGTAATCAATTACTAATCATAAAATTCTCCTTTAATTCTTTTTAAAAAATCGTAATCACAATTTAACAGCTATGAATAGAATATATGTAAGTACTGAGTGTTGCTGATTAAAGCAAGAGGGCACTGCCAGTTTAAAAAACATATAAAACCAGCATTTGATGTTTCTGTTTGCTTTGCGCATGGTTTTTTGTTTAAAGCTTAGTATGCTGTAGAAACGAAAATTCCGCGGCATATAATTCCACACAGTGTAGAGTCAAAATTTTTGTGTGGAGAAAAAAGCAAGTAATGTAGTAACTGTAACTGTAACTACTGTAACAGTACAACCTTCCTCAATGCAACTAGATATATTTTTCCTATATAAAAAATGTTGTTTGCAAGCAAAGTTCTTCTTAAAAAGAAAGGAAATAAGATAAAAGTTTATGCAAGTTTACGCAAATGTAAGTTGCGGTAATAGTGCAATTTTTTTTCTCTTTAAATTTGCGTTTACTAAGTGAACAATGTAAATTTTATGAATTTAAATTACAACTTGAACCTCTTGTCTGAAATATCTTCAACATCAATGGGAAGTTCCTGCAACAACATGCTATTTGTAAGATATATTGCCAATATAAGCTGTAACAAATATATTTCCTACTTTTCCTATCATAAGCCAATTTTAATAAAAATAATCAATAATGATAATTAAATTTCATCTTGTACTGTATAAAAAGCCTCTAGTACTTAAAATGGTATATCATAAATTATACTATCTTTTGACTAATAAATTATTAATATATGATATGGAAAAATAAAATTCAAAAATTATACCAACTTTTTCTATGTTTTAGTATCAATATGCAGGGTTGCCAGTTTTTTTATACTCTTTGATCGCCATTTGTCGATACCTAGACCGCCAAAAACCGCCAAAATTTTTTGTTTGTAACTTCAAAAAAAAAAAAATAAATAAAACCGTAGTAAATATATAATGTTGTAAATATATTTATTATATTTGTTAATATGACTAGAAATTGCAGTTTAAGCTATATGTAGTTATAAACGATATAAAAAAAAAATAAATTAAAGTAAAAACAAAGTATAGAAAATACCACATCTATAACAACGGCCAAAAAAACATTACTGGTTTTTATCAATTTGTAAGCAGGTATACAAATTATACACTATATATAATTTGTATTATACAAATTATACACTATATACTTCCAATTCTTCACTGTCTTCAAGTTCAGAGTCTTCTGGTTTTAGGTACATAATCTTAGAGTTAAAACGTTTTAAAATTTCTTTTGTAGGCTCAAAACTGTCACAGCATGTTTTAAAATTATTACTATAAATTGATATTCTTAAGAGAGCCTGAAGTAGCTCAAATTGCATTTTATTTCGTTTCTTAGTTTTAATGTTCTTCATAATAGAAAAAACTCTATCTACACATGCATTACTAGTTGGTATCAAAAGCATTTTAATTACCACTTCAGTGAGCTCTCTGAAATATTTGTTCCCTACTCCATCAAAATATTTATAAATATTTAACCAGAAAGCAGCAATATTTTTTGGGACGTTATTTTGAAAATAGCTGTTCCAATCAACAAAAGGGAGTTATTCCATTGATTTTCATATTTGCTTGCGGAGACTGAACAAATTTAAGCTGTGAAAAGTGATTTTACGTTTTATGTTGTGGTAGCACTGTTGCTCGGCGAATTAAGAATTAGAGACGTGAAAAAATGTTTGCATTGTGAAGTGTTGCATAACGTAAAAAAAGTATTTTGACTTCTTTTTAAAATATATCGCCGAAATATCGCCAAAAAAAGTTTAAAACCGCCATTTTTTCGTCATCACACCAAACAAACTTGCTCTCGCCAAAGTGGTTGTTCAAACCGCCAGTTTGGTGAGATATCGCCATAGCTGGCAACACTGTCAATAAGTGTATAACTCGATTGTTTCTAATTTAAATATTATCTATGTAATTCTACGTAATGTGTTACGACAAAGTCGAAACTGCTGTATCTTTTTTTTTAAGTGTTAAGTTCCTCAATTGCAAAAGGATAGGGGTATTCACGGGTTGATGCGAACTGCAAAAATGCGAAAATATAACATCTTTTTTAGACTAACGCGTGAACATCAATTTTGTAAATTTACGATAGCTGAAAGAAATATATTGCCACCTTATTTAAAAATAACAAAAACTTATTAAAATCAACGTACAAACTTAACCTTTTTAAAAAGTTTTACCCAGATGGCAACTATGCTTCATAACAACCATAAAGCCTGAAATACAATAGTGCGAGAGTGCGATGCGAGACAACGTAAGAATCTCGTACGAGCTGTCAAAACATTTTCATAAGCAGAGTTGTTATGTAGCAATCTACAATGCTTTGCGATGCGTTTGTGCGATGAGAGGCATTTCCAAAAAATTGAATAACCTCGCATGCGATGGCGAGCTGTCCTAAAAATTCCATCGAAAAAATCAAAATGGTTGCTGTCTATTAATATTCTTTATAGTTCCACAGTTCCATCAGGACATACTTTTGCACTAATTAAAGTATGATTTTATTTTGGAGAGTACGAAATATACATATCTGCGATGTCATCTTTTATTATTTTGAAAGTTGATTTACGGTAAAGAGAAGTTCGTTTTATGGTAAAGCGAGGTACTATTTATTATGAGAGGGTACGTAAATAGTTCATAATTTCTGTTTTCAGCTCATGTTGCTGAAATAAAATGTTAAAATGTATTTAACATTTCAGTACCTTTTCTTGTGTCGAAAATACTTTTTATTATTTGAAAATACTTTTAGTGTGCTATTCGGAAACTTCACTGAGATGATGCAATTTTGACAGTCTGAATGAGTATATTTGGCACTGTGAGGTGAATATGATTGGCAAAAATTCATATAGCCCCATTGGCTAGTATAAATTTTGACAATCGGCAAGAGAATTTTTGATACAAGCAAAAATAGAATAAAAAAAAAAAAAACACTTGTGAGTCCGTGAGTCGTTAAGAAGTTCAAAATTTTGTGCATCCGACAACATAGCAACCAGAAGTGGAAAATATTTGCGTAAATTTTCATTTTTAGTATATATTTACAATTTTGCATATTCAATTATATTCTTGCACTAATACACTGCTGAAATCTAAGACGTCAAAATTACTAGTTGTCAAAATTGCACTGTCCTTTTAGTACAGCAAAAATGACAATTATATTTCAACAGACAGAAATTGTATTCAACTCAGTAACTTCTTTTCTACCACGAGTTAAAAGTTTCCGAATAGGGGGTTTCGCATGGTTTAACATGTTGAACGACAAAGACGGATTGGAAACTAACGGGAAAATTTTATTGAGCTTTCTAACGATCCAACAGTTGAACCATTCTTAATTTCATGCTAAATTCCCTTTCCACACAGTACGCTTTTATTTTTAACCGATGCAACTCTGGTTCCTTCAAAACTAGCTTTTCTCATTGTACATAATATGCGAGGGCAATGCGTGCGTGATTACGTTATTTAATCGCATCGCATCCTCGCATCGCATCCTCGCATCGCACTCTCGCACTATTGTACTTCAGGCTTAACATGAGTCATCTGTTTCGCATCATTGTTTGTGCGCTTTCGCAATAGGTTTGAGCAGTGCGTAATTCAAGAAGAGTTGCAAAATTGCTTCCAATGTGTTTGTTGTTGGAATGAAGCAAAAATTCGCAATCTTGCATTTTCGCATCTTCGCAACTGTGTTTCGCATAAACCCGTGAATACCCCTGATAAATATTCTATATACTTTTTGGACCATATAAAACGCGGTTAAATCTTGTCTGAGATTAGATAAAAATATTTGTAGATTATCTAGTGCTTAATGATTGTGCTTATCTTTTTTTATTTTATATGTACAACATGTCGACAGTATTGTGCCAAAATATCAAGTAAAACGGAGCAAAACTAGCACAGATACACCATATGAAGCGATCGGCCCAATGCTCGATTTTATACCTGCCTTGCAGCTGCGCGAACGATTACCTGCAAGCTGCTTCAAGTCATTGGACAAGATTTATTGGACATCCTTCCACTGTACGGAGCTGGCATTGATATTCTGTGTAAGTATAAAAAATTATACCCTGTTATTGTTGCCTATTTTGGATGTTCGAGTATAAATAAACCTTAAATCCATTTTCTCGCAAACGTAATTTCTGAAGTTCGTGAACATTATAACTCAAAATATACTTAACCGATCCTTTTGAAATTTTAAACACTTTTTCTACACGTAAGTTAACAGGTAATCAGAGGGCGTTTTTTACCATTTTTTTCCATTTTATAAAAACAAATTCACCGAAATTTTTAGCAAAAATCGTGTTTTTCCCTTCCAAATGCTGCAAAAAAATAATAAAATCGAAAAAACTCCCTCTGACTACCTAGGGAAACATCACATTTTAAACGCATTTCAATTTTCTTGTTCCAGATGATCCATTAAGTAACAAGTTATGAAGTTCACCGCATAGCAACTTTTTCGAGGCGCCTCCAGAGATTAGTTTTCACGAACTTATTTATTGATATTTTTAATTAAAAATTTTTTCCAATGATACTTCAGATGTTTTACTGTAACGTGTATATGAAAGAAATAAAAAAACTCAAAAAAAAAAAAATCATAAAAACATGAATTTTATTCGCCTTTTAAACCGTACCCTCCTTAAATCAAATTAATATTTAGTGGAGTGTATAAAGACATTCCTTCCTATTAATATCGGAAAAACGTGATTTCCTCCAATACATGAGAAACTAATCGTCTCATGCTAATGGGACGAGGGAATACCAGCTTAAAACATCAGTATGTGTGTCCTCATTTTATAAATTTATATGCTGTTAGTTGATTTGTGCATGTATGCTGCGGTGCGGTAAGGCCGCACCGAAAGTCAAAAGTGACTGTTGGCAAGTCAGTACAAATAGGAAAACACGATTTCCAATTTGTCATCAATTATGCAAAATACCTCACGGTTTTGCCCGCATCTTATCCTATCGAACGTCCACCCAACCCGTCTATTCAATCGGACAAACGCACTTAACGCCAATAAAGCTACGTCTGCTTATTTTGGGGCACGCAGACGTCGGTGTAGCAGGCGGTAGCTCTGTTTTGACATGTGAACACTTTGTAGCACTAATTGGGTTATCCTGGCTCCACGTTTCATCAAGGTGGAGTATGTTGCGTTTGAAATTTAAAGCGATGTGCAATCGAATGCAGGGCGTTCGTAAGTATTTGTATTTAATACATGAATTCGGAGGTGTTGCGGAGTACAATTTGGATTTGATTCATGCACATGGACATGTGTGCATTCGCATTCCACCATGTTAGTGCATATTTTAACCCCGATTCATTGAAATTCTGAAGGGTTCATTTAAAATGGACAACTGGACAGTTGAACTCGAATTAGAATGGTTAGGTTAGAGAGACTTTCCTGCATGAAGATGCATGCAATTTTCATGGAAATGATTATTACAGAGTTGCACTCTACGCAAACATTTTTTGCTTTGATTTTAGTCAGAATTATGTAGATGTTGAAGTTTTTGTTGAGGGGCATAGGCAGTAGCCTTCTTTGACATAAAGTTGTTAATTATTTTTTATTGTTATTAACTTTCTAAATAAACTGATAATATTTTTGCGAGACCAATGTTTAATTTGTAGGAGTCCTTAAATTTAATTTAACTGTAGCTGAAGTGCTAATTTCAATGACATTATATGACACAAAATAGATAGAAATATTATAATCAACTCTTTCATAGCCTCATTTAACATCAAATTTAAATATTAATAGTTGAAAATTATCAATGCTTATATAACCCCACCTGTTATTTAAAAAGTTATTTTAATTAATTAGTGGTTACTTGGAGGAAAGCGATTTTATTTAAACTGTATGAGGAAATAAAAGCCGATCTGATTCACGCCGGTACACAAATTATCGCCATGAATAGATTTGAAATTAAAATAAGATAAGATATCTAGAGAAAATATACTATAAAATGTCATCACCAGGGCTATGACATGAAATGTTAAAATACGTTCTACAGCAAAAATTTTTAGGGAATTTTTCGTAATTTTTAGCCAATCCCACGAGGAGGAAGCTCATATCCATTTTTTGAGTAATTTTCAAGGATTTCTGCAGTCAAAAGTTTTTTAAAAATTTTCTCTGATTTTAATACATACTGTCTTTATTTTCCTTTTTAATTCTTTTTCTATTTTTTACTTGATATAACTTAAATTTGATAGTGGAAAAAGTTGCATAATTTTGTTTTTAACGGAGTTATTGACAAACTATTTTGTCTCTTTCTAACACAAAACAATTGAAAACAAAACCTTCATTGTTTTAACCATTTGCCATCACAGAAATTTACATAACCCATTTTACATTGTTCAAGAATTGAAATAGAGATGGGTAACTCAGTGCTATGCTATGGAACTGTGCTGACTCTCTGTAGTGTGTCATGTGCGCTAGCACACTACGTTGACTCACGTAGTGACAACAGCACACGATGAAGAGCAGCACTTTTGCGCTTAAAGTGTCTATTATGTATTGTGTGACACTCAGTAGTGAGCATGTGTGCTAGTACACACGCGTGTGGAGCAACACTTCGTCTTTTAACGTAAACACGAAAGAGTAAATGAGACAAATGCTGTTGCTGTTGCTGTGGTCGCATCTGATTTGCATGTATTTCTTATGGGACGAATATTCGATTGCTTTTGCTTTTCGACTGCGAAGTGCTTTTTTCGACTGTGACACAATTGTACTAGCACAGTGTGCTGACACATAAGGGCGCAGATGTGCTAGTGGGTCAGCACACCAAAAATTGTGCTATTACCCAACTCTAAATTGAAAGCAATTTTCGAACATGAGTTCATATTTTTGTTTTTGTGTTATGAATATATTTTTATATTTTACATCATACTCTGGGGCTCGGAAAACCCGTACGTTATTGTCAAGAAGCCGATGCAATCCACGGGGAGTGACAGTTTGGTGCGGATGGTGGCATCATTGGACCATTTTTCTTCGAAGCTGCGAACTACGGTTACATCAACGGTGGGCATTACAAAGCCATGTAAACCGACTTTTTTTCTGAAATTGGAGACATGAATTTGGACGACCTTTCATGCAGGATGGCGCGCAATGCCACACAGTCCATGCCACAATCGATCTTTTGCGTACCAAATTCCCAAATCGTGTTAGCAGCCGTCTTGGCGATGTCAATTGGTCGCCTCAGAGCTGCGATCCCTCTGGACTTTTGTTTTTTGTGGGGAACCGTGAAGGACCGATGTTATGCCAACAATCCGGAAACAATTCAAGCACTTAAGGCCAATATCATCCAAGCAATTCGTGAGCTACAGTCTGTAACCATCAACAAGGTCTTGGGAAATGGGAGTGACAGAATGCGATACTGCGAAGCCAGCCAAGGCAGCCACTCGAACGACGTTGTATTTCATAATTAATGGGAATGTTTGCTTTTACTAATAAAATTATAAAACATGGAAAAAAATTAATTTTTTTCATTTTATTGCATTTTTTTAAAAAAACCTTGTATTTAGCCCACCCTACCTGATAGAATTCTAAGGTTATCCCAATTCGGAGACAACAAAAAAAAACAAAAAAAAAACGAAAAAGCGAAGCAAATCCAAACATCGCCGTTGACACAATGTCACTTTTGACAATTAACGTTTATTCGTTCAGCCATAGGGATGTATAATCTACTTTTAACCGTTTAAATCTGGGTATTTGGTATTGAGTACCCAGATTTTATGTGGAATACTGAAAAAATTAATTTATGTAAGAAAAGTAAGTAAAAACCCTAAAAATTTAACAAAATGAGGTATGTTTTAAGATATAACACATAATTAATAGTTGGCTTTCAACGAAGCAAATAAAAGTTAAAATTTTTTAAATTTTCATTCGACTACTTTGTTCGATTGTTCAGTAACCAATTTATTTGTAACGCTATGTATTGTATTTTGACCTTATACCTACGCCTTTATTATTTTGTTATTGATTTGTAGCATGGTAGAATAAGAGAAGGTAGGCGCATTTCGAACTGCGCTCTCTTCCTCATAGCCAAAATTGTCAAAGTCAGCTTTTTTAAGAATAAAACCAAAAGAAAATCAATGAAAGTTGAATTTCTCCAATAGGATGTGCTTGCAAAAAATTTAATTTGTTGATAAAATTATTAAATTTGATAAACTCCAATTGGATAGTTGTGTTATTGTGATATTGTGATTTGATCTTTGTGTATTGATTTTTTTAATTAAATCATTAAAACTTGAAATAAACAAGAATAAATCAATAAATCAACCAGTTTGCCTTTGCTTACATTTTGTCAATTTTCGCTTTCTCATCGCTTTCTAATCGCTCTCAGATTTTCTATGGGCTATCAATTTCGTTTTGACAGTTGCGGCAGTCTGCCTCTCTGAAATGATCCTACCTTTTGTAGTCATAGGGAGCGTGTTTTTTATTGGGTCTACCTTATAATTGTATCCTGTAAATAAGTATAAAAAATATACACTAAAATTAGTTTATTGATAATTTTTTGGCATTCTCAATAAGTAATTTTTGTATGTTTTTAAGAGCATCAAAACCCGAGCCCCGGAAATCATTTAAAACTATTTCTGAGGAGGTTTTGTCCAAAAATATAATCCAAGAAAGCGTCTTACCTAACATACCCTTGATGTTTTTATGAATGTGGCTTGCACCATTTGCCTTTTAGCTTCTCAAGCAAAGTCTCCCTTTTAGGTCTTGCGCTTCGGCAACATTGCATAGCACCCTAAGCATTGCCCTATGAATTTTGACAATTCCATTTGGAACTTCGACATTTTTTGGCAGCACATCCACTGTTTCGGCCTTTCAAAGTGAGCAAAACCCGACAAAATTTTTCCGCGGAGCACATCCAAGCAAATGGTTGCCATTTTTTTTAGAAAAAACTGTCATGTCTTAACTGTACCACTTAAGCAATGGAGAACGGTTAATGCTTTCTAAATTTGTTAACGCCATTTGTTTGACTTCCGTTTTCGGAGAATTTAGGAAAAGCAACCACCTGAAGAAGATCATCCCCATCTAGACAATGCGAGTTCCCACACATCAGCTCAAATAAAAGAGTTTTTGAACACTAAAAAAGTGGAAATGCTGGGCCATCCGCCTTACAGTCCGGACATTAAGAAAAAAATTAAAATACTACTCTTAGTGTTGTGAAATATTCGACAAAATGTAAAAACCGGTTTCTCGAATAACCCGAAAATGAGAATTTTTTAAAAACCAGATTTTCGAATACTTAATAAAAATAACCGGCTCAAACCGGTTAACCGGTTTTAAATAAAATATATTTTTAAATTTAATAAAAAATTGAGAGGAAAATCGTAAATATTTTTCTTTTATATATAAATATATAATCCATTTAAATAAAGATTTTATAAAGTGTATTTAATAGAACAGTAAGACTATAACAGTAGAATTATAAAAATAATAATTTAAATCCATATATGTATGAAAAAAGTAAGGACTTGCAAGGAACATACAATAAAAAGAAATGCATCCATTAATATTAAAAAATAAGTACACAGCTTAACATTTCGTTTCACGTTTAAAATAATATGTGAGGAATAAAATTCAATTTAAATGCTTTGGTGACAATCTATTTCTTTACAAAAAAAAAATCTATTTCTTTGTTTTGATTTAATTGAAGTTAAAACGGAAAATACTCTTTCACTTATTGTAGATGTTGGGCAAATAGTTAGTAAATCTGTTTAAGTTTTGCACTTTAGTGGATGGGTTTAATAGACAAAATAGTGCTGCCACTTGATTTGCTGCAGATTTTTCTATAAATAAACTTTTATTTTGTAAATAATTTTATACGCTGGATATTGACAAAAAAAAAAAATGGAAAAGTTAAGAATTTTAAGTATTCTTATATGTCGAATAACCCGACCAGAAAAACCCGGTTTTTCGAGTTATTCGAAATGCACAATTTAAAAAAAACCGAAACCGAAAAAACCGAAAAATCAATAAAAACCCAGTTTCTCGAATAACCCGAAACCGGGAATGACAACACTAACTACTCTACATAGTTGAGGAGATGAGAGTGTTTAATGACATTACTACATAAATAATTGCTAGAATAAACAGAATTGGACCTAGATGACTACCTTGACGAACACCTGACTTAGCAATAAATCCATAAGACCAAACTCCCCGGAATCGTATTTTATAAGATCGTTCTGTCATCTTATTTTTTAAGAACACGATTTACTGCAGCTAACAAAATATTGTGGAAGTAACTTTCGGTTATAGATTTATTGAATATTAAAGAAAGAATATTTATGCAGAACGAAACCGCATTGAGAACCGCTTAGAAAATAGAGAATATAGTAAGGACACTTACACCTTTACACTTTAAGTCAAAAAGAACCACATATGTTTGCTTGAACTTGCATGAAAATCAAAGTGGAATTCGCTAGACATTTCGGTTAATTTAAAGGAATGCTTTCCACTGCCTGCTTTGCATTTGCATAGATATTGCACTACGAATTCCATCGTGGCTATGGCTCTAAAATCAACTTCACGTTATCTTATTTTCGTTTAAGGTATTCTTGCGGAACCATAGATGAAGTGTTTACTGTTATCCCAGTAGAGTTTATCTATTGCATTGCCTCGTCCAATTTAGGGATACATAAATGCATAATTTTTAATCCTCACTTTGTTAGGTTTTTCGAGTCAATTTGCATATATGTCGAAACAAGTTGAATGGAAAGACAACTTAAGACCGAAATATCAGTAGCTGATAGTCTGTATATCTCTAATGCGCTTGACTTCCTTTTGATTTTTTATGGCACCCTCGAGTGCGCTGCCTGCCAATTTAGATGTTTAATTTTTGGTTTGCAATATTTTATGCAGGCGGGATAAGCCAGCAAGATTGCCTTTTTGTGCGAGTTTCTCAGAGCATCTATTTATATGTTAATTTTAATGTCTTATAAAGAACTCAAATTTAAAGAACTTATATAAGAAATGTTTTTCTATAGAAGAATATTGCTTGGATGAAATATAAAAGAAAGCAAAATCAAGTATAAGTTCTTCGAATTAATATTAATATGATATGTAAAATATGTTGCTATACCTAGAACTTATACACGAATTCTTTAACTACAGATGGTAGTGTCTGCGAATTTTACTGAGGTCAATGCTAGTTTTACTCGGTATAAACTTTTTCTATACATCAACTAAATCAAAATTCCATTGTTTTACTCACACATTTTTTTAGAAGCCAAATAACAGTGTTGCCAACAATTCCAAGCCAAAAAGCACCAACTTGAAAAGCAAAACGCGTAATTTTGAGTAAAAAGCTCTAAAAAGGAAAACTTTTTTACCTGCAAGAATGCAAGTTTTTTTATGATATACTCGATACTCAGACAACTTTACATGAGTTTTTCCTGTTGATAATAAGTAGTAACTAATTTTATCTACTCTACATATAGCAAGTACATATACAAAATTTTCTTTCTTGTATTATTCAAGTTCTTTAGGCTTCAAACAAAATTTTCTAACTAAGCTGACTTATAAACTTTCAAATGTTTTTCGTTTAGTCTATTCAGTGCTTTATGAACCTGCAAGAGGCATTTTGACACGCTTCAAAAATATACTTTCCTAAAATGATTTTTTTAACAAAAAATTAAATAAAACATTTTGTGTAACGTTTTTTTTAAAGATATTCTTATTTATAACTCATGGTTTTTAATAAGCATATTTTTAAAACAAAATAAAGAAAACTAAAAAAAATATTTAAAAGTTTTCATATAATTTTTCGAAAAATATTTAAGCATTATTTAGTTTCAAAAAACAAACTAAATAAAAAAACAAAACAAAAAAAAAAAACAAACAGACAAAAAAGGAATGAACACAAATTTTACTTATTATTTTTTTTTTTAATTAATCAAAGGATACAGAATTTCTGCTTCTTCATAACCAGCTGAATCATCTTCTGACCAAAGTTTAGATTCTTTGGTTTTTAATAATCTGACTTTTTAGTTTTAGTAGAATTAATTTTACAAAGAATTCCATCAGGTTCATTCTTTTAATATAATCACAATACATATAGTTTTTAGTAATAAACCCTATTTCGGAAGTATGCGTTCGGAAATTCATATTAATATCTAAGTTCAGGGCTGCAAGAAAATTTCCCTAGGTTAACAATCAAAATGCACTAAATTCAAAATGAAAATACACTAATGATGATGCTTTTTCATTTAGTGTTTTTTAAAAAAAAAAACGCGTATTGGAACATCAAAAAGCACTAGATCTAGTGCTAAAAGCACTGACTTGGCATCACTGCCAAATAAATCTCACTCATTGATAACAAAGAGTGACAACATTACGTTTTACCACGCATCGGTGTTGCATGAAATTGTTACTAAATGAAATACATAAAAAAAAAAATACATGCATATGTGTTATAATAAAAGCAATAAGTATACGGTTATAAGTCATTCATTGGTTTTATGACATAAATGAAAAAAAAAATTAAAGACGTCTTCGCGTCGTCAAGGGAGCTCCCAAAGCAACGAAACTTTAAATTTATTACCGGGAATTATAATGCGATATGTATGATGCTGCGGTAAAAAAGGAGTTGGCTGTATATTCGTATATTTAGTCTAGTCTAGTCTAGTCTAGTGTAAGAACTAAGGGAAAAACATATTAAATTTATCCAAAAACTTTTTTAATTTATCCAAAAAGCGAGTAATTTTTGCACCAATAACGCATTTGCTTAAATCGACTACGTAAATATTTAAAATTTATTTAAATACTTTTTTAATTAAATAAAATATTAAAATATTTAAACAGAATTAATAAAAAATATATTAAAATTATGCACGAATATATTTAAATATCTTTCAAATATGTACTATTTGAAAATAAAGCTATCGCATTTAAAGAAAATTTATATAAAAATATTGAAATTGAAAAACAATTTATTTGAATATTTCCCACGAGCTGCGTCCATATCAAACGCAAAGTGGTATATTTTATTTTCTTTTTGTGAAAATATGATTTGTGAGTCCGATGGTGAGTGCGATGCATGATGAAATCATGTAGAGTGGAGTGACATTCTTAAGAAAATACCGAGTTGTCACTCCACCTTACACGAATTCATCATGCATCGCACTCACCACCGCACTCACAAATCATATTTGCCAAATATCCATGATATATTACCCTTGAAACATTAACTAAATGAGAACTATAAGACCTGCAACTCCTGGTGCGAAGAAACTGCAGCAGCATCGCACAGGAACAGAGTGCGATGCTGCTGCTGCTTGGCGGCTGCTTGGCAGCTGTATGGAATATGTGTGTCAGTGTGTGGCATAAATAAAATTTAAATACGGGAAAAAAACGAGTTGTAAGGAAAATATTTGATTTATCCACGTAAATATTTAAATGAAATATATACTCAGACGTGGATAATGTTAATATGCGTTGTTTCCCTTAGTGTATCAGTATTCTTTCTCTTGTCCTTAAACTTATCCCTATTCTTATCGTTATTGGTATGTTTGACCTTAAACTTATTTAACTCTTTGTCCCAACCCCTGTCCAAATTCTTGTTTTAATCCACCTCCAAATTATTGTCCTAGTCATGATCCGAACCCATTTCATAATTCTTGTCCCACTTGTAATAAATTTTGAATATTTTATTTTTATTTTTATGATTTATTCTGAGTTAATTCGATGACTGCATCAGCTAAAAAGCCAAACTGTTCTGGATTAAAGAAAACTAAGGCAGTAATGCCGCTTTTATTTGATCTCAAATCTTTTTTTATTTTAAGTATCTCAGGCTTATATACAAAATTTAACAGTATTTTTCTTCAAATTATTCTATCACTATTTCCAATAGTCATCCTTTAATTCCAATTCTTAATTTAATTTCCCGATATTTGAAAAGATGACCAATCAAGTTTTTCTTAGTTCACTCGCATTCTTTTTTCGTTGAACAAAATGTGTTTCTTCGTTGAACTCGCATAATTCGTTGAACAAAATGTGTAGCTTTGACTTAAAAGAGTCAAACGCATACGAGTAAGTGCAATTTTATGCTTGTTGTTGTTTCATTATGTCTTCTTGCAATAAGTGTGTAACTAATGGTCGCTGTCGCGTGCATGCTTATGAGGTATCCAGCGGAAGAAGCGAAAGGGTGCATTGAACAAGAATTTGAGGTTCTCAGTTATTAAGAATATATTTTTTAATTTAAAATTTCGATTGAAAATTTAGGTTTTTTATTTGGTGAAATTATTTTATTGTTTAGTTGGTGGTCTAGATTTTTGTTTTGTATTGTAAAAAAAAGAAAGAATGTAGTTAAAGAATGAATTCTTTTAGTTGATGGTAATAGTGACTTTTAAGAGTACACTACACACCAGTGGCGTTCCTAGGCTTGGCGACACCCGGGGCGGATACTCATGGTGTCACCCCTATAAAAAATTTCTAAATGCAAAAAGAAACCAATTCGATGAGATTAAGTGTTTTTATTATTATCTTTATGTTTTCCGAAAAAAAAAACAAACAACATATCGTCCCCTTCATGCCAAAAGCACCAATGTGAATTTTTGTGTTTTTTGGGAAATTGAAAGAGCGAAACATCCACATATTCCAAAATTTCTTTTCGGAAATGGATGGCACATGTCTTCGTTATACACAGTTAAAATTTGGTTCCCGTTTGTCTACAAAAACATTAAAAAAAAACTTTTTGTGCAATCATGGAACAATTATTGCTAGAAAATTGTATTAAAATAAATCTCAAAATCATGAAAAAAGCTCCATCAAAAAAATGTCTTTCATACGTACACAGCAAATTATGTTATTCGTCAACAGAAAAAAACAATCAATGTCCTATCTCATCGGTAGCGGGTACAAGCTCATTTTTAGTGAAAAAATGTGCACATTGGCGTTTTTGGCATAAAGGAAATTAACAATTTTGAAAATTTTGTACATGCGACTCTATAAAAACTTTGGTAATGAAGACAATTGCAAAAGTCCTTCTGCAGTTTATTTTTCAAAGCATTGTTAATGTCTTGAACCAATCATTTCAGAAATTGACCTTCTGACCTGGGTGTTATATGGAAAAAACTGAATACATTATCAGAAAAATGCTATTTTTGAGATTAAAACAAATCACAAAAATCGAAATGAACACTTCTTGTCATTTTTTTTATCAAAATACATTGTCCTCAGCTTTCTTCAAAATTAGAAAAAAATCATTGATCTATTTCATCACTTTTAAGCTCATTTTTAGTCTCAAAAATCTCAAAAATAGCATTTTTCTGGTAATGTATTCAGTTTTTTTCATATAACTCCCAGGTCAGAAGGTAAATATCTGAAATTATTGGTTCAAGACATTAACAAAAGAAGGACTTTTGCAATTGTCTTCATTACCAAAGTTTTTATAGAGTCGCATGTACAAAATTTTCAGAATTGTTAATTTCCTTTATGCCAAAAAAACCAATGTGCACATTTTTTCACTAAAACTGAGCTTGTAACCGCTACCGATGAGATAGATCGATGATTTTTTTGTTTTTTTTTCTATTTTTGAATAAAGGTGAGGACAATGTATTCTGATAAAAAAAAAGTGTCAAGAAAGCTCCATGTCGATTTTAGGGAATTTTTAAATCCTAAAAATGTACCATTCTTGAGAGAAAAGTTAATTCTTAGCTGCTACAAAGTAGGAAGACCACTGATTTTCTTCACTTTTGATGGAAAAAAATTATTCTGAGCGTATCCTCAAAAGAAAAGTAAAAAAAGTTATTTACTAATATTGGAAATATTTAAAGTGAAAAAATGTGCACCTTGGCTTTTTTGGCATGAAAAAATATCAGAAAATCACATAGATGGTTTTAGCATGGAATTTTATAATTTTTTCTAGACCGAATTGGATTTTCTTGTTTTGGGGGAATATTTTTTGCATTAAAATGCACTAGATGCAATTAAAAACTCAAAACCCATGTGTTTTCACATTGGCGTTTTTGGCATAGAGGGGATGATATGACAAACAATAAGAATTTGTAAAAAACAGAACAAAAATATTACATTTTCAGGGTCTACATATTTAGATATGTAGGCATAAGTTAAAAAAGAAAACTTATTAACTTCGCAGTCTTAAAAACTGACAGAACAAACACATTACATTTTCAGGTACATATTTGTATATATTGGTATAAGGTTAAACAAAGAAATCTTATTAATGGCGTTGTCTTCAAAAATAACTTTTCTTACTTTAAGAGCTGCAAAATTTGAAATAACCTCATCGAAATCAATATAACTTGCAAGCTCGTTTTCAATGGATAAAATAGCAAGATGCCTGTCACATGAAAGACCTTAAATAAGTCTTCATTAATTTTAGCTTTGAAAAACTCCTTTCGCATGAAGCTACTGATACACAAATTGTCAGAAATAATTTCAATGCGACAAAATGGGACACACATTTTTTAACGTAATGTATTTGTAACTTTCTCTTTCTGTTTGAGAAATGAAAAAAAATATCGATATGGTGTCACCCCTAAAATGGTGGTAACTGGGCGGACCGCCCCCCCTAGGAACGCCACTGCTACACACTTCTTGTCGCAATCCCCAATATTTTTCCTAATTGTTATCCTAAATTTTGTACAAATTCTTTTCACAATCCTCGTCTAAGTCATTTTCTAAATCCTTGTATGAATCCTTGCCTGAATTCTTTTCCGAATCCCTGATCTCGTTCTCTGTATAGTGCTTGGCATAATTCTTTTACAAGCCCTTGTCCAAAATCTTATATTTTCCAGGTCTTAATCATTGTAAAAATCTTTGTCCTCAACTTTTATCTAATCCTTGTTTTAATCCTTATTTGGATTTGCTTCCTTATTCTAATATTTTTCCGATTTTAATTTTTTTTTTTTTTAAAAGCTTGTGCTTTTGTGTGGTACATTAACATTTACTTTAGCACCACGCAATAAATCCATGCAACATTCCATGGTGCATTTGCATGCAAAGTTGTTCCCTGAGAGGCCATTATTATTATTTTTTTTATTTTGATTATGATAGAGGTGTTAATAAATAAATTTTGGCGGCATGACCCCACGGAGGTAACCGGCTAATGTTGTAAAAATACAACAACAATGAAAAACGTTACATGGAGTAATAACTCCGTGACTAGTGGCGCTACGGTAAATTTTTTGAAACAACAGTAAAGCTGAAGTTTTCAGTCGCAATAAAAAAGCAAAAATAAAAACTAAAATAAGAAAAAATAAATTAAAATAAAGTAAGGACAAGAATTAGGAAAAGGATTTGGATTCGAACAAAGATTAGAAAAAGGATGAGGGCAAGGAGTTGGACAAAGAAACCATGAATAAGATAAGTAGCAGGTCAAGGATTTGAACAAAGATAAGAGCATGAAATTGGACAAGGAGTAGGACCAGAATTTAGACATGGATTGGAAAATGGCTTTGACAAGGATTGGGACCAGTATAAGGAAAAACATTTAGGCACACTTAAAATAATATTTAGAAGAAGATTGGGAAAAGAATAAGGACAAGAATTTGGAAAAGGAATAGAATAAAGAATTGGACACACTAAAGGCAAGATTTAAAATGAATATTTTGAAAAAGGAGTGGGATAAAGATGAGGAAAGGGATTTGAACAATAAATATGGACATGGATTTTATCGAGTCTGGATAAGAGAAAGTACAATTGTTATGACAAATATAAAAATAAGGATAAGGATGAGGACAAGTTTGAGAAAAAAGGAAAGTATATGGACAAGAATGAGTACAAGGATAAAGATACGTTGTCACATCAAAACCTACGGTTTGTGCAAGATATAGTAAACTTAATTTTTTCGAATACTTTTATCCTAATTTTATAGTTTTATTAGGAATATATCTAACATTAATCATATTCTCCATACTTATACGGAGTTGTCGAAATGCAAGTATCTTTTTAAAAATTAAATAAAATTAACTAAACTAAATTTCTTTTGATATGTTTTATTGCTTTAATAAAAGAACTAACATTTCCATTATTTTTGGAACAATTTCGTTCATGTGGCTGCCTTGGCATCCTATCAACCTAATTTTTGAAGGCCTTGTTGAAGATTTCTGGCTCTATCACAGGAATGGCTCGGACGATATTTCGTTCCAGCCATTAAAATCTGAATCGTTTCTGGATGATCCCAATAGCTAGGATGATCTTTAACAGCACTACACAAAAAAGTGTAACGTAGACAAATTACAGTTGCGAGGCTGCCATTTGACACTATCAAGACCCAGTAGATCTTTTATTTCATGGGTTTTCTGACATGGTAGTCATCCTGCTAAAACCAAAAATCGTTCAAATTTAATTTAAGCCCACAAAAAAATCGGTAATCAAAGGCTCTGCATGGCTCATCGTTGACAGAAATGGCGTTTTCAGCACCGTCAAAAAAAAATTTGAGTCAATTATGCTCTGGGAATGTATTACCTTCTCGACGACCACCTGCTGTTTTTCCGAACCCCAGATGCGGCAATTTTGTGTATTAACATAGCTGCCGAAATAAAAATACGCCTCGTCAGTAAATATGACTTCTCGGCCAAATTCAACGTTCAATCTGAACTGCTGGAAGACTCAAACTGAGAATCGATAACGAAGAATTCGACCTTGCAAGCGAATAAGCGATTATGTTCTCCGAGTTCAGAAATAAAAAGTTGATTTTTTATTCTTCTTATTTACACGGGTCCACCATACTGACGACTTGTGATGGCGCCATCATGGACAACGCTTCTGGCCGAATGGAAAAATTCAGTCCGTGCTTATAGCTGCTTAACTTTCACACCGCACTACGCCATCTATGATTGCATTAGTCGTGTAGTGTGTAATTTTTGTTGTCGAAGTGGTTACGACCATAGCTCAGCTCATCATTAAGTAATTAAACTTCATCATAATATTACCATAAATAATATTCCGCGCACAAAATAAGCAACAAAACTTCGCGGATATCCCGCAGATGCATGTCAATTCGTCTCTGTTTCTAACTGGAATGTCCACCAGGTGCCATCGTAGAATTTCTGAGCATACCTTAAGTGAAATTTATTATAAGCAGTGGAGCGATGGTAGAAAACTTTGCATATTTATAGCGAAAAGTTCCTCGGGGATTGTTAATGCTTAATAAGAAATTAGAATGAAAGCTCAGTGTTGAGGTTTAATCCTTTATTAACGGAGGCTTCTTTGCTGCTGTCGCATTTAATGAGAAGACAAAAATTTTTGAAGAAGTGTTGTACACACTTCGTTAACACTGGGGAATAATTTCAGCAGGACGCCATTTTGACAGCTCTTACAGGAGGTTCAATGTCCTTGCTTCAAGACATCTTGTTGTTGTCATCTCAAATACGTAACTGCAAATTAATGTCCTTCTAATTTTCCTTTTGTTTGCACGACTAAGTTGGCTGTTTTCTGAATTGCTTGCAATTTGATTTTGATTAACTTCATCTTTTCATTTAAAGGGTGGATTTTTTTTCCATCCTTTACGGCGCTGTCCGTTATGAATTTTTAAGAAGAATTCATAAAGATGCAAGTGCTTTAATCATACTCTGGGGACAACAATTGAATGAACTACATCCACAGTTTCAGAATAAAAAAAGTCAGCGCTCAAGAGAAAGAAAACAATATGAAGAACCAAAAATACATCGAAACGTTCTAGGAAATATTTATAATTAATTTACATACCCTGGAACGGAACGGTTGGAGATGACTTTTAGTTTTGTTTATTTTCAACGTGGGCCCTTAAAACTATCATACAACTGTGTCAAGCTAAACAAGGCAGCATGATTTTTTCCGCAACAAATTTGTATTCTTACATTAATTGTGAATTAGCAAAGAATTTTTTTAAGACAAATATGTTTCACTTAAAAAATTATCAGCAATGGATACAAGAAGGTTGCTCCGAAGCTAAGAAACAAGTGTAATTCTTATTCTTCTCCCTTATTAACCCGAAAATTGTGCAACGTTCTTTGACTTCATTTAAGGCAAATGGGAGTGTCAAATTATCCCAAATACACTGGTTGAAAATGTAGTGTGACAACTTCTGATCTGGTGAAGACTATTCGTGAAAGATAAAAAAGAAATTGTGTTATTTCTGGGAGAAAACTGACCAAAGGCCAACCGTAAAACTATCCGAAACATAAAAAAGTTTTGGAAGAATTTGTAGAAACTTCTTTTCGCTCTTCTCCTTCTTCACCGCAAAAATTGCGATATTGGGTTTTTTATAAGTATTTGGCTGCACTGAAGAAAGACCAAACCAACAGTCTGACCATTTGTACGCAACGAAAGCCATTGAAGACTTCCAAAACACCATATCTGTTATGGTTTGGAGCAGGTATGTCCAGCGCCTTACTCTTTCCACTCTTTACAACAACAATATTTTAATGTTTGTTGTCATTCGCCAAATTTAGTTTGCAGTTTCACCCTTGCTTCTTAGTGCTTTGTTGTTGCATATACGCCCCATCGATCGCTGATACAATGATTATAGTTTTTTCTGTGTATTCAACAATTCCATTTTGAGCGCAAATGCGGAAGTTATAGCACACACTGCAACAATAACAACAACAAGTACCCACAAAACTCGCCAAGAGGATCATATTAGCGGCCGTTGACACATTGGAATCAACGGAATTGCATCAACGGCAAAACGAGTACTGTACACCAACATTCAGCCGAATTTCTTACACTGAAAAAAAAAACATTATTTTAAAATTGAACATAATGTGTTCATAAAATGTGTTCATAATTTGCCTTTTTTTTATTGGTTTTTCAAAAGTTTTCGTTCAATTTTTCCAGTCGAAGAACACGACTAACTAGGAAGTTCCTACCGAGTTTCATTGATTTGTGACTTTTAGTTCGAAAATTATGCCGAAAATATGGGCTGCTGAAAAGTGCCACGCCCCTCATTCAAAGCCTATCAAATGTAACCAGTAGAATGTTATGTATGATTCGAAGTCGAATAATGATTTCCGAGGATGTGTGACCTATAACTCTAAAACTATTCGATATCGCAAATTTGGGTTGTATGGGATGTGCCACGCCCACGGTTATAATTTTTCACAATAATTTAATTTGGAATCTATTGCCAGCTCTCTTTGTATTTGCTTCGAGAATTTCCTTGGTGCGCAGGTCAGTAATACTTACTATGGGCGGTGAAGCATTTACTCCGAAATTCTCGGTTTCAAAGTAGTCAGGTACCAAATTATGAAGTTCCAGTTCATTCTGTAAGCTCACTTGCAAACGCGATGCGCCTTCCAGTTGACAACCATTCGTTGGGCCGAATATTACACACCGCAGCTTAGTATTAGCGGCATAGGGACTATCTTTTGTTTATCGCAAAGTTGTGGAGGGTAAGCCCAAATGGCAGTGGTCAAGACCTTATATATATATATATGGTTGAGTTGGCAACTCTAACGAGCGGCAGTCATCGCGCAGATCGCTCTCAGGATCTCATCATGCAGACTCTGCATCGGCAGCTTCAGGTCTAAAACGGAATTAATAATACGTAACATTTTTTTATGGAGGACGATCCTCACAAGGCAACGCGTGAGGGTCAAGGGGGCGATCTTCACATGGAAACGTGTCTGACTGCCTCAACCTGGTGAGCCAGCATTATGCATGTCGAACTCGTCTCAAGTCGACTCAAACCTCTGCGTGGTGTCCTCTAGAAACTGCAAACTGGCAACCGTTAGTTTGACGGCTAATCTGAGCGGCGGGCTCCCTGCCTTTAAAGGGTTGTGCGTTGGGTTTGAAGCCCGACACGTAAAAAAAATATTTCAATGAAACGTAACAGAATAAAGATAAAAATGATCCCAAAATCTGATGACGTCTACCGCAATCGAAAAACTGACAATGATTTACGGATATGCACCTGGAACGTCCGAACCCTTAATTGGGATGGTGCCTCTATCCAACTGATAGATATCTTAGAAAGATACAAAGCTGATATCACTGCAATCCAAGAAATGCGATGGAAGGGACAGGGTTGCTTACGGCAAGCATCCTGTGATATCTACTACAGCGGCCATGCGGAGAAGCACGAATTTGGATGCGGATTCGTGGTTGGCAAGCGACTACGGCATCATGTCCTGCGATTCACACCTGTGAACGAATGACTTGCCATAATCCGTGTCAAGGCAAGATTCTTCAATATAAGCCTGATTTGTGCGCACGCTCCGACGATGAGAAGAGAAGGACGATGAGACCAAAGACAGCTTCTACGAGCGCCTTGAAGAGGCCTATGAGCGCAGCCCCCGTCACGACATAAAAATCGTAAACTTCAAATCGGTGACTTCAACGCCAAGGTGGGAAAAGAAAATATCTTTGGTCCAACAGTCGGAAAGTTCAGCCTCCACGACAATACTTCCGATAACGGAATGAGGCTGTTTGACTTTGCCGCAGCGCGAAATATGGTCATAAGTAGCACTAGATTCAAGCATCTCGATATTCATAAAGCAACTTGGCTGTCTCCTGATCAAAAGACGCGTAACCAAATTGATCACGTTTTGATTGACGGAAGGCACTCTTCCAGTGTTTTAGATGTACGCACGATCCGTGGTGCCAATATAGACTCGGATCATTATCTTGTTGCAGCCAAGATCCGTACACGCCTGTGTGCAACGAAGAATGCGCGCAATCCAGCACAGAGAAAGCTAGACGTCGAAAAGCTGCAATCAAAACAAACAGCCGAAGACTTCGCTACTCGACTCTCACTCCTGCTTCAAGAAAGCACTCCTCCGATCGACGATATATGCGCGCAGTGGAATCACATTTCCCACTCTATGCGTACGGCTGCCGAAGAGGTGATAGGCTATCACCGCCCTCGCCGAAACCAGTGGCACGACCAAGAGTGTCGCGACGCCACTGCAGAAAAAGACGCCGCCTACAAAGCCACCCTGCAGTCGGTTGTAACGCGTGCTGCTAAGGAGCGATACAAAGAGAAGAGGAGGGAAGAGAGACGCATTTCCAGGCGAAAGAAAAGGGAAACAGAAATGCGTGAGTGCGAGAAAATTGAGATGCATGGTGACAGGAATGAGGTCCGAAAATTTTTCGAAAAAATAAGACGCCTGGCCGATGGTTTCAAGATGGTCAAGATGGCCGATGGTTTCTTCCTGCAAGGATGAAAATGGGAATCTAGTGACAGATATCCAGAGTACACTGATGATGTGGAGGGAACACTTTTCTAGGCTTCTGAATGGCGACGACGACAACAATCCCGCCAATAGAGATGATATCCCGGAATCCCCAGTTTTGGACGACAGCGTTGAAGTTCCGCTGCCCGACCATAGTGAAGTCTTGAAAGCTATAGCTCGGCTTAAGAACAACAAAGCCGCAGGAGCCGATGGCTTACCGGCTGAGCTCTTCAAGAATGGAGGCGAAGCTCTATTTAAATGCATTCATGAGCTTCTATGCAGAATATGGTCGGAAGAATGCATTCCAAACGATTGAAACCTCAGTGTGCTCTGCCCAATCCACAAGAAAGGCTATCCCACAATTTGCGCCAACTACCGTGGGATAAGCCTTCTGAATATCGCATATAAGGTCCTGTCGAGCGTACTATGTGAAAGACTAAAGCCCATCGTAAACCAGCTGATTGGACCTTATCGGTGTGGCTTCAGACCTGGCAAATCCACCATAGACCAGATATTTACGCTACGACAAATCTTGGAGAAGACCCTAGAAATACAAATCGACACACACCATCTTTTTGTCGATTATAAAGCCGCCTTCGACAGTCCTATAAGGAATTATCTTTACTCCACCATGTCTGAATTTGGTATTCCTGCAAAGCTCATCCGTCTTTGCAGAATGACACTGAGCAACACCAGCAGCACAGTTAAGATCGGGAAGGATCTCACTCCTCCATTCGATACCAAACGAGGTTTCAGACAAGGTGATTCCTTATCGTGCGACTTTTTCAACCTGGTGATGGAGAAGATCATCCGAGCTGCTGATTTGAGACGCAGTTGCACGATATTCTACAAAAGTATTATGCTGTTGGCGTATGCTGATTATATCGATATCATTGGCCATAATACGCGCGAAGTCAGCGCAGCATTCTCCAGATTAGCGAAAGAGTCGAGTCCAATGGGTCTTGAAGTGAAGGCAGATAAGACGAAATACCTAGTGTCACCAAATAAACAGTTCCAGCGTCTTGGAAACCACGTCACTGTTGACAACATCACCTTCGAGGTTGTTAAGGACTTCGTCTACCTGGGATCCAGCATTAACTCTTTCAACGATGTTAGTATTGCGATAAAACGAAAGATAACTTTTGCCAACAGGTGTTACTGTGGGCTAAGTAGGCAATTGAGAAGCAGAGTCCTCTCTCGACGAACAAAACTCACGCTCTATAAGTCACTAATCATGCCCGTCCTATTATATGCAGCACAAACCTGGACGTTGAGCAGTTCTGATGAAAAGACTCTGGGAACCTTCGAGAGAAAGATCTTTCGTAAGATCTTCGGTCCAATCTGCGTCAATGGCGAGTACCGAATTTGTTGGAACCACGAGCTGTATGAGTTGTACGCTGACATAGACAAAGTTAAGCGCATTAAAATCGATCGGCTCCGCTGGCTAGGTCATGTTGAGCGAATGGAAAACGACGCTCCAGCGAAAAAAATATTCGATTCGGTGCCCGGTGGTGGTCAACGCAGAAGAGGACGCCCACATCTTCGTTGGAAGGATCAGGTGTTGGATAACCTGACCACGCTTGGTGCTTCCAACTGACGCCAGCAAGCGCAGAACAGAAATGGCTGGCGCAATTTCTTATACGAGGCCAAAACCGACTTACGGTTGTAAGCGCCAGATAAGTAAGTAAGTAACATTTTTTATATTTAACCACTCCGCTTATGCACATATTAACCATGCATAAGCTCCGGTTGTGTCCTGTGCTGCTCTTGCACCAAACCACTGGATGTTCAGTTGTTTTGGCATTCACTTCAAGCTGAGCTCTTGTATCAGCGCGCTGTCCATCATGCTCACTGATGAACCATCATCGAACAGTGCGTAGATGTCAACATGATTATTTCCTCCAAATAATGTGACAGGCAACACTCGGAATAAAAGCTTCTTGCTTTTGGCGTATAAATACTGCTCCTCCAAAACTGTACTGTAGTAGCTTATGATGTCTTTTTTGGTACCCATCTATGGAGCAGGGCTTACCTTGTTTGCCGTCACGAGTTAAATGTTCAATGTTAAGACATGTTAAACAAAGTAGGCGACGTTTTAATTCTGACCACCTTTCCGTTATGTTGGCGTTTCGAATTCGCTGGCATCCGGTTACTTTGTGCTGACCCTGACAAACTGAACATTTGATAGGACTCTGGAAGACATGGAAACTTCCGATGCTCGCTATCTTGCACTATATGATGTTGGCAATAACATTAAACCAATCACTAAAATGCTGCACGGTTGGATACGTCTTTATGTCTATAGCGCATATGGCCCATTCTATCGTCTTGCTCATTGCTAGCTTACCAACCAGTTCATATAGAAAAGTTGGGTTACGATTTTTAAGAAAACAGTTAGATTCTTTGTTATGGTTGCGAAAGGAATTATCCTCATCACAGCAGCTTCAGAAATTGGTGTGACATTACGAACGAGTTGGTGTGGCTTCAAATTAGCGGTGACATTATTAGGCAATCAGGCATTATTAGCAATGACATTTGTTGAAGTGCTAATTGTTCTCAAAGCTGATGTAATTGAACACAACGTTGAACTGCGTTGAACAAGTTGAGAAAGGACGTATAAAATATCGTCCAATATTCTGGCTGACCGCTGAAGTTCGGCTGATCTTGAACCTTTCGTGACAAGCATTCGTTGCATTGGATTCTCTCTGCACAAGAGCTGCAGCATCAGTAATCTTATTGAGGGGCAACTGCATATCGCTATACGTTTGCGCAGATGTGCGCGAAACACTTATGCCGTGGTTATGCTTACCAAACATGTTTGGTGTTCATGTTCGTCAATTTCTTCTCTTCTCTGAAATGTTTGTTGGGTGGTTATGCTATGTTTTGTTGAACAGTTGCATAACATGTAATGATGTGTCAAAACACAAAGTTTTGTGGTTTTATAGATACTACCTATTTATAGAAAAAAATAATAAATAACTGGCCATTTAAGCCCTTGAAAGGACTTTGACCTAGCTTCTTATGATCAATTGTGTTGTGCGTGTTATTAAGTTTGTACACTATTGACCGAGAAAAGGACCTACAGGCTTAACGCCGACTCCGAACGGCGATGAACGGAATGTTCTTATTCTCAAGAAGCTTTACATGGCATTTTGATTACTCTCTGAGGTTTGCCATTGTCTGCAGAGAGGTGGCGGCTGTACAGAAAAATTATTTTAATTCGAATAGTTTTCTGTCGCTGCTGGGGTTCGAACCCGGGTCTCCAGGTTCGTTGACATAGCGGCCACGCACTTTAACCAAATACGCCACGGACCTATTTATTATAAAATGAAAAACGAAATTAAGAAATTATTCATAATGGAATTGTTTATGCAAGGGGCATTATATTTTGAAAAAAACCAACGTCGAATCATTTTGCAACATACAACCGAAGTTGCTGAAGCTATGTGGCAGTCGAAAAAACGTAAGACGAGCACATGTATTGTGAAGGAATGGAGGAAAATGAGATCAGAAAGTGTTTAAAATTGGAAAGAAATAAAATTTAAATTTATTGCACACAAAGTTTTTCGTCTTGCTTGCACTTTGTGGTCAGGGTTGCTTAAGCACACAATTAATTATACTTTTTACTACTTTTTGATGCTATTATACAAAATGACTGCAGGCAACACCGGTATTTCGGCATGTTCGGTGTTTCGATCAGCAATCAAAAATGTTCGGTCTGAGAGCGAGAGAATGAATTTGAGAAAAAGTTCATTTCTCAGTTTATACGTAAAACAATAACAACAAAAAATGTTCGGCAATCATGTTTGATAAGCATAACCACGGCATTAGCATGCTAGAAGGCTAAAAATATAAACGGTGAGTATTTTTGGCATAATTTCTAATCAACTGAAATTTTAAACTCATCAACATTTACGACTTGAAGTTGGTGGTAGAGAAGTTTATGGATGAGATTGCAATATGACTTAAATTGGCTGAGGTAAAGGCATAACACTTGACTCAGATTCAAATTCATATGTTTCTACGGCTTTCTACCACGCTTTGAAAATCCTACATATGTTCCACTTGATTTCCCCTTCCTTCCCACTAAACTATCTTCCCATTGAGAACCAAGGTGGAATTGACTGAATAGGTATTACACTTGAAATCCTTGGTTCAAAGCTAAAAAAAAACCAAACTTATAAACGCCACATTAAGATTGTACATGCATCATGGCTGCACATCTCTGGTATACGTGAAAAGTTCGTTTCTAGTCTTGCTTCGATTCTCATCATACGTAATACTAGCTGCACATCTCTGATTTAAGCTGTCAAGCTGGCTGAAATCCCTTATGTTATGTCTTAAAATCGACTTCATTAAAATTTTACAAAAAATCTGACGTAATAACTATGCGTAAAGACTAGGTATGAACTACATGCTTGTTGCACATAAACATTAATTTAATTTAAAATAAAAACATTCAAGTTTTGTATCGTTTGAGATAAATGTATCTGCGAGTTGTTTTTGTTTGTTTATTTTAATTACAAGTATGAGATATGGACTACAAATTTTATTGCCAAACCCATTTGCGGTTATTATTTTAATGTCGATTCCCAGGTGGTTTGCAAAACAAAAAAAAAACAACAACTTTTGCAAAAAAATGTCTATGCAAATATATGCATGTTTGTGCTTGTGGGCACATTTAATCCACCTCGTAAATTCACGCGCTGGGCATCGCCCCAAATGGGACCAGCATCTGCTTTTGATCGCATACAGGTTACTTAACCGCATCGAAGCCAATGAATCACCAACATTTCCGACATTTTCCAATACAACAACTGCAATCCGCATTTGCTCAATTTAATTTAAGCAAAATAATTTTTATTTTCGCACGAATTTGCGGAAACTGCATTTCTGCAGCAAATCCTCAGCACTTGTTTGACTCTGTGGTCGCAGTACTGGGCTACAGGACTGAATCCATTACTCATATTAAGTCATGTTTCTGTATATACGGAATATACTCGGCATTCGTCGTCCCATTATTCATGGTGCTTTAATCTGCAAATGCGTTTCGCATAATTGTCCACACCCACCACGTCTGCCAACAGGACTCACAACCGTTTTTAAAACCAACAGCCTGTGAGTTAATTCGTGTGCTGTGTTTTGTAATGGTCACGCAACTGTGCATCCCTCTGCCAACAATTCGTTCACACGTTTATTTAATTAAGTAATTTGTAGCTCTTAAAATTGAAAACATATTCCGGTTGGAATGTCCACAACATTCTGGTATTAAACAAACAGTTGATTTCGCAAATGTTCAGGGAATGTTCACATAATGGGATAAAATAAAAAAAAAATGAGATGAAAGCATTCAGATTCAGCTACTGAGCCGTATAACTGGACACTTTATGGGTCCGAAAAAATTATTACGAAAATTGTTTGTTTCGAAAAAATTGATTCAAAAAGCTTTATGAAAATATTGGAAATTTTTACTATTAGTTATTGGCGCGAAGAGATTTGAGCTTTTTAAAAAGAGAAATTAGAAATGCCAAATTATTTTTGCTTATACATTGATAAAATAATCGACATTTTATAATTTGCCCCACTGTACGTTTTTCTTCAAGCAACACACACGCACTTTGTGCCCACGGAGAGCCCGAAGGAATAAATGCACAAATGGTGTAGAAGGGCAGTTCCGCACAATTGTGTTCAATTCGAAGAAATCCTTCGATTCTTTCTCTTAATTTGCACATTCGACTTTTTTCATAACAAACTATTATAATATGCAGGGTGCGGTGGGGTGAAGCGTTTCACCTGTGGAATTTTGACAGCGCGCTTACATATAACGAAGTGCCATACCGTCACGTGTTGCTTTCATTTCCGCACAGTTTTTCTTAATACAGCGAAGAGTTCAGACTTACATTGTGTTGATCTTTCGAAACAGTGGTTAGCATTAGGGGTATTCACGATCTGGAGCTCTTTGTAGACCTCTTGTACAAAAGAGCAACAAACTGTGAACACCCCATACCCCATACACAGGCCATGATACAATTATACATTTAGGTTTGACAACAGGCTATTTTCTCACGAGATCGTTCATGGATTGTCAAACTCGTCTGTTTTTTTTTTCTTTGCTTTGTTTTGTATGATTTTTGACTATTCATGTTCGATTGAAAACTGTCACACCTACCTGATTAATTATACCATGGGCCTAGCAATTGAATTTAAGTTCAGTCCGCTTTGAAAGTTAGTGATGTGAAATTATGATATGAAAGAAGTTAGTACCTAGAAGTGTACAAAATATACCATCACTATTTGTTTGCTGTCAAAAATTCACAAAATGAACTCAAGAGCTCAAGCGCACTACAAAAGAACTACAGGGTGTCGCCAGTGCGCTTGAGCAAAAAAGAACAATTTTGACAGCACGTGTATTTTGTTATTGTAGAGCTCTTTTTTGTTGCACTTTTGCTCTTTTGCATAAGAGCTCTACAAAGAGCTCCGGATCGTGAATAACCCTATTGTTTTTTAAAAGTTTTTTTGATCAAGTGAATTTGCCATCAACATGCCAACTACTCAAAACGAATTCAACGTAAATACATGATTCGTGTTGGTTTCATATTGTTCTTAAAAAATATGAAGTGTTTGTGAAATATCTATCGAGAGGTTGTGTGATGCCAGCCGTGTTTTCAAAATAAAACTTAAACCCACGAACTTTACAAAATTTATTTAGTATTTTTGTGTGTGTTTAATGCGTTCTTATTGTTTTTTTTAGCATTTTTCAATTAATTGCAACAAATGTGACCGGCCATATCACTTGAAATGCGTCGATATGGGCAACAGTGGCTTGTACACCTGTCGAAACTGCGACTCTGACCTCGATATTACTCCGAGTCCATTAAACTGATTTATGTTGATGTTTATACATGAAAACGGAAAGATTCTTTTGGTCAACCGCTTCACTCCACCATTTTTCAAAAATGAAAAAACGAACATTTTCGAAGTACAATAGACTCTCACGAATTAGAACCACTTTGTTCTACAGGTGGTTCTAATTTCTGAAATGTTTTAATTTTTGGACTTTTTTTCACAGAAATTTAAAAGAAAAGAACGAAACTGGTAAAAAAATATTCATGTTCACACAAAAGAATTTTTATTAATATTTAATGTTTTTTTTTAGTATAAAACTCATATAATTCCCCTATTTATATTTATATCAACGAGTAAAGACCACTTATGAATTTAATAAATGAAAAAGACGTCCAGAAATTAGAACCAGGAACTTCTGGACAATTCGAATTTGTGAGAATTCTAATTTGCGAGATTGTAGTGTATCCCCATAATTTTTTGCCGAAATCGAAATTCCGAGCGCATAGAAATTAAGAAATATATCCATTCTTACGATTTAAGCCAACAACCATTCAAAAATTATAATTTTTGGGGGTGCTGTGAGCCTCCAAAAAAAATTTAGACGCTTCACCCCACCGATTATTTATATATAAACTAGTATCGCCTGTGATCGAAATTCGACCATATCAAAATTGATTTTTCTTTTGTTTGTTGTTGTTGGCAAAGTTAAAAAGAAGTTGGCTGTATCGTGGACCCATCCGTGGATTTTGACAGTATATCTTTGTCCTTCTCCTTGTCCGTATTCTTTTCCCTATCCTTTCATTTGTTCCCAAACTTTTTTTCATTCTTATCCTTATTCTTATATAAGTTCTAATAATTGTCCTACTTTCTATCCAAACTCTTCTTTTAATCCATATCCAATTTACTGAACTGAACCTTGTTCGAATCCTTTCCCAATCCTTGTCCAACTTTATTTCTAAATCTTTGTTCTAAATTTTGTTCTAAGTGTGTTCAAATCCTTGTTCTATTCCTTGTCCCATTTCTTAACCCTTATACTTTTCCCAATCTTGTCCCAAATATTGTTTTAGGTATGTCTCAATTTGTGTCCTTACCCTTGTCCAATTCTATGCTTTAATCTTTGTCCAAATTTTTTCCTACTCCTTATCTTTTTCAGGTCCTAATCTTTGCTCTCATCACTTGTAGAATCATTGCCCTAATGCTTATCCAAATTCTTGTCCTAATACCTGTCCTTATTTTAATTTTAATTTATTTTTTTTATTTTTATAGTTTTATTTTTGCTTCTGATATTGCATTTGTAGCATTTATGCAAAAGGTTACTGTAAAGGGTTCCGTGAGAGGCCTCATAACGCCAATTATTTATTTATTTTTTTTTTTCTATCATTTGACCGAAAACCTCAGCTGTACTGCCGTTCTATAAAAATTTACCGTAGCGCCAATAATCATGGAGTACTAATTCCATGCAACATTTTTTTATTATTGTTAAAGTTTTACAAAATCTTTTGTTAATTTTTTTATTTACAAAAAAACTTTGCAAAAAATCACTGCAGTACACTGAAATCACCATTTATTCAAAACTTTAAAAAATTATTATTAATCCAAATATTATGCACATTTTTTCAAATAAAAACCCTCCAATTGCATGTCTCTAATAGTTGCAGCAATTTTCGTTTGGCAAAATAATGTGGAATTCTATAAACAAAGAGAGAGAGAGAGAGAGAACAGCAACAGTATTTGCATGCAAAACTTGTTTGCATAACTTTGTTTTTTATAATTCCTATCAAGTAAGAAAAGCAGAGAGACTCAAACTACAGCCATGATAGTGAGAGTGCATACACTTATTTTGAATTGCAATAATTACATGATGTATTGAATTTTTTTTTTATTTTGTATTTTTTGGCACATCTGTGGCTCATTACCTTTCGAATGATATAAGAATCATGCCCTTTTTTGTATTATAAATATTAAAAAAGTGTACCACAAGATTTTTCTTTGCGATACTCCCAACGTATAAGTTGATATCTCAAACTACCAACTTTTAAAGGGACATTGTTTATCTGAATCTGCGCATTGGACTCCATCTGGTGACAGTTTTTTATCAACTTCATGTACCTATTTATTTAACCTTATGCTGAAATATTTGTACCACAAAATGTTTGTACCTGAACATACAACTACAAAAAAAAAATAATGTTGCAGAAGACAAATTGGTAACTTAAGGAACAACTTACATGCATTTAATTACAAGCTTAAATTCTTTATATCTCATGAAATATGTTTGTAAGTACGACAGTGATTTAATAGTCGATAGACATTAATTTCATCTACAATAAACAGACACCTGTACTCGAATTTGTTTTTGGTTTTCTTTTTACAACGAAAACAACACTTAAATGATCATACTGAAAAATTACAATTTTCGAGTTACCAACTTATACGTTGGACGTATCGATACATAGATAAGCATAAGCATAATTTCTATACAAATTCTTTTCGCCCAAGCCCGCCTTAGGTGATTATACTATTGTTTTTTTTCTCGGTGTGGTTACTTTAAGGCAGGCCTAATCAGCGAAATGAATAAAAGGGCCAAAGCCTAATTAAGAAAGATAATCGCCTGGTTAAAATAAACAACAAAATACATTAACAACAACAAAAGCGAACATGTTAAGGCCTGACCAAAATAGACAGAACGAGACATAACGACTAAGTTCGAATAAATGGAAGACAATGTTAAAACCCAAAATGCACATACGTAACTGATCGAAACTGAACGAAACATTGCGACGAGACGTTTTGTTCCGTAAGGAGCGAACTTTTAATGGCTGCACTCGTCACAACAGCTGTTCGCTTGACACACAAAAATATATCTGCTCAAAAATAAAATAAAAAATGAATGAAAAACAAGAGATGGGTGATTTTTTTTGTGACTTGATTGCTGTTGTGAGGGATGAACATGGAATATATGTAAAAAGCCATCCCATGTACATAAATAAATTAGAAAGGCACAAAGCATGGGAGAGGATAGCGGAAAAATTAAGCAAACCAAGTAAGGAAATAAAGGAAAAGAATTGATATTGTAATAATTTTCTTTCTTTTCAGAGGACGAGTGCGAAAGGCGATGGAAGCTGTTGCGGGAAAAGTTCAGCCGCGTCCTCCACAACGAGGTTGGTCCATCTGGTAGTGGGGCCACTGAAGAAACCTCTTGGCCTTATTACGAAGAGATGGGCTTCTTGCGCAGTCACTGCAAGCAAATAAAGTAAGTTTTCCGGAAATAACTTCACTTTAGGGCCCACGCCGGCCTCTTAAGTAAAATTATGTAGTTTTTCTTACACTGTTGGTTTGATTTATATTCATTATAATTTTATTTCTAGGACACGCAGCAACCAAGAAAACTTTCCCGAAGTGGTGCTTGATGAAAGCTTTCAGTCAACCGTCGAACCGTCTCCCAAAAAAACAAAACAAGAGCACCACAAGGAAATAGTCGTGGGCTTCAAAAACGCATTGACTGCTCTAACAAATAAAATTGAAAACCAGGTAAACGATGATGACGAATTATATGCAAAGAATATAGTTGCAATGCTCAAGCCATTTCCAATGTGGCAGAAAGAGCTCGTGAAGGCTAAAATATTTAATTTGGTTACAGAAGAGCGAATGAATCTCTACGAAGGATCGACTTATTAACTGTTTATATAATTCGTCATCATTGCTTACCTGTTTTTCAATTTAAACTTAGGTTATTAACTTCGCTGTTATTTTTATAACAAAATGCAAATTGCTCTTTTATATTAGTGGTAATCCCTATGCCTTATGAAGGAAACAATTAATAAGAAACACAGCTCTGTAGAGAGGAAATGAAACCGTAGACGAGGTAGTCTGTTTCGTTGGTCGCTACACCAGTTCACCAGTAGCCTTGAATGATTTTAGTTTTGATCCACTCTGATGATCAGTTGCCAGAATCTATGAAAACTTATGTGCTCAGTGGGTCACAGCGAAAGATCACGCAAGACTACTGGTGAGCTGGTGTAGCGACCAACGAAACAGACTACCTCGTCTACGGTTTCATTTCCTCTCTATAGAGCTGTGTTTCTTATTAATTGTTTTCTTCATTAACATTCTTCGCCTTGATCTCAACAATTAGTATTTTTTTGTTCAAGAACATAAGTTTTCAATTCAATATAATTGAATGAAAAAAGTCACATTAAATTGGAACATATTTTATGTTATTTTATTTATAATGAACTGAACTTAACTGTGTTATATAATTTAAGAAAATAAAACTTAATTTTGTTCAAAACTAAACTTGTTTATTTAAATTTAAATTAACTGCTCATTTTGTTCTTTAAAAAGTAAAAGACAAGAACAATTTTATTTACATAAAAATGGTTACAGATTTATTATGAGTATATATTTTCATTTTGATCAAAAATGGAAGTTAAGATTTGAATGCTCAAATGAAGTAATCAAAATCATTGGGGTTTTGTTTGGTTTTTAAAGAAACAAAGACAAAAGTGTTTTTTTTTTTTTTAAGAAAAATTTGACCAATTCTTTAAGTTTATTTGTTGTCAATTTCAGGCTTTTTTGGTTAAGCGGTTTTTTTTTAATTAAATTTTAAAAATTTTGTTCAATTTTTCCCAACGTTTCGGAAGTTATTCCTTCCTTCTTCAGGGGATTATTTTATTAAATTTATATAATTTTTACCTCACACCATGAAACATATATCAAAATACCAAAAATCATCCGCAATTACTTCAAGCTCACTTTCATTTGGCTCCGAAACGAAAATTGGTGCTAACACATTCCAAAGAACATCGGAAGTGTCATATATTACTGTTCGTACAGTCTCTTTTCCGAGTTTCCAACTCCAGGCTAAGGTCTGAATGTTGCACCCTTGTGAAAGATACCTGCCAGGTTTGAATAGAATATTAAAACAAATCATAATGAACGGCAAAGGTCACTTACAGCAGAGTTAAAGCCAACCGCTGTTCTGGTGATATAGGCTCTCGAATCGAAGTCCTTCTTAAATAGGGTGTGCACAATCCTAAGAGGTATTCAAACACTTCTCTTGTCATGCGAGTGTGTATAAAAAATTGTCCAGAGTCCAACTCTTTTATTTTCAAAAAAGACACTTGGAAATATCCATTAAAATTACGTAATTTGTTTATAACTCTGTTTTTCTTTTTTTTTTGTGTTTTTTTTTTAAATATTCTTCATAATTTAAATATGTTATATAAATATCTGCTATTTCAGATAAGTTCATTAAATTTTCTGCAATTTCACTCATAATCAAACAACACTTAGTACAAAATTTTTTTATTTTAATATTTTAGTTTCACAAAACAGCTGATCAGCGCCTTATGTTCTATAGCGTTTCATTTTGGGTTAAACGTCAAAACAGCCGTAAAGAGTACAAACGTTCGTCAAGTTGCTAACGTCTCGTCTCGTCTATTTTGGTCAGGCCTTTAGTGTCACCACAATCGACGCCAACCTAATTTGTTGCTTTTTTGCAAGTGCAAAGAATGTATTGATCAAAAAATCCCAAAAACAAAATACATACGCGACAAGCATGCGTAGCAGCCCACGAGATCGTCTGAATTTCTATTCCACTAACAAAACACATACGCACAACAACAATGCTGTATGTTTGGTAGTCGCGCCGCACGCTTGTGCGTTTCGATGCGTATGTTGTTGTTGTTTTTTATAGTTAATTTTCGCAAATGCATTTCGTCGTAAATTTGGCGCAAGTAAAATGTGAGTTTTATTTATTTTTAATAAATGGGCCAATTATTACAACAAGGGCCACAAGGGCCACCTTTGTGATTAGGCCTGCTTTAAGGGGTTCCCTGAGAGGCAATATGTGAAATTAATTGAAAAAAAATTTTTCGTATTAAGGTCATAGAACCATTTTTTATTGTTTTACAATTAAATTTTTCTTATCACTATAATTTTTGTTTTATCACATTTATTGTGCCTTATACACACTGCAAGTCCTAATTCTATGAAAAGCCGTTGAATGATCCGAAAAAAAGTAAGAAAAAGCAACAACAGCCACACAGCTGTATTGAAGTTTTCTCTTTCTCTCTCGCCTTCTGCTCAATTACAACAACGGTATGCAGCAACAGCAAAATTGTGTGGTATTGTTTGTTGCTGTTTTTTTGTATATACATATATATATTAGGCCGGGTCGATTTGTGGGGAGGCAAAAAAAATCGCCCATTGCTCTGTGAAAATCGTATCCTAGGGATCAAAATAAGAAACTTTGCCGAAGGAACCATACCTCTAAAACGAATTCTGATGTCCCCCAATTTGGGTCGAAATTTTGGGTAGGGGCAAATTTTGAAAAATCCCACTTTGACCCATTTAGAGTGCTCCAATCGAGTCCAAATGTATGACCGACCCCCACTAACTTTGGAGGCCCGACCCACCCATACCAGTGGCACACCCCCTGGAACCCCCCTGTGGGGTTCTCCATACAAACATTTCAAAAAATCGCCAGTTTTGGCACTTTACATGAAAAAATCAGCGAAATGCCTATGTTTTTTTCTTTTTGGAGTTTTTTTCTCTTTAGAAATTTATTCAACCCTTTTAAAAAATTAAGGTATCACTGTGACACAATTGCAAATCGGAAAATTGCTTGTGTGCGTTTTTTAAGGCACCACAAGACACAGCTGCATGTCGTAAACTTACTTGTGTAGTTTTTTTATAGCAACTACTTAAGAAATGAAGGTTGTTTTTACAACCCTTTTTGTGGGTATTTTATGGCACCTTCTTAAGAAATGCGCGTTTTATGCAACCATTTTAACAATTAAGGTATCACTGGAATGCACCGCAACCTTTTTAAAAAATTAAGGTATCACTGTGACACAATTGCAGATCCTAAAATTGCTTGTGTGCGTTTTTAAACCACCACAAGACACAACAGGTAGAATTGAAATTACCATTTCATTCTTATTACCTCGTCTCGTAGACCATATATAACGCAACAGTTTTTGTGAATGCATTAAGTCGTTGTGAAGAACTCAAAGTGTGAAGTGCTAATTTCAGATAAAAAAATATTTAAAAAAAAAAATTATAAGTGAAGTTGACCATTCCAAATCAAAAAGTTTACAATGAATCCACCATCCTCTACACCGCAAGATGAATCAACAACAACATCAACAACTATCGAAAACCCAATGAGTCATATACCCAAGCACGATGTTACTGTTTTTGGTGTGTCTACTGATTTGACTGATCTTAATTTACCAACCCATGTGGATATCTTGAGATATTATTTTTACTTAAGCGAACGTGCTAAAACAGAACAAAAAAAGTTTTCCCATAAATCATTCACTATTCAAGTACAAGATAAGTTGAATGAAATTTGGGAAAAACTTGGTATGGAAATAATGCTGAAAAAAAGTGTATTTAATAAATTGAATAAATTGCTTGACAAGTATCAAGAGCAAATCAAGAGAAGAAACAAAACCCAACAATTTACAGAGTATGTAAAATCTCTGGAAACAATTTCTTACATTGGAACATGTAAATGCGATTTGAAGGCAGCTCCATGTGCATGCGGCTGGGTTCCCGAACGTCTCAAAGAGTTCATGTACGATCAACATAATCAGAGAAGACTAACAATGGATGCAGTTGTGATGGAAACTGAAAAGCAAGGAGCAACGTCTATGTCATCAATGCCAACATACCAAGATCCCGATGATTCAACATACGCACCGCCACCGGTTCAAGAAGATATGGATAGAAGCACAAGTTCACAATACGCAGAGAGATACGATTGTTTTAACTTTGCCTTGGTATGTGACAGATTTGGTGTGCCTGATAGAGTAGCATCGGCATTGGGAACCGCTCTTTTCCAAGATTTTAAAATGAAAGATAAGCATGGCAAACCTCTCATCATGGATAAATCGAAAGTTCGCAGAGAAAAAGAGAAATGCAGACAAGAAGTGGTTCGCAAACGGTTAGATCATACCAATTTGTTAGCGTTTTCATTCGATGGCAGAAAAGATGATACTTTAACGACAGCTAAAGTTGATGAGAAGTATCATACTAGGATGGTAAAAGAACCTCATCTTGTTATTTTGAGAGAACCCAATTCTGAATTGATTGGTAACGTAAGACTGGAACATGAAACCGCTGAATACAAAACAACCAAATTAAATGATTTTTTCAACGATAAGAATATATCACTGGATGCATTAATTGGAATATGCACTGACGGTGAGCCAACAAACACTGGCCCACATGGTGGAATTATACGACGATTCGAATTGCTGTTAAAAAAACCATTGCATTGGTTCGTTTGCCTTCTACACTTCAACGAACTTCCATTTCGGCATTTGTTTGAAGCTTTGGATAAATCAATCAGCACTGGACCACCGGCAACCGGAAAACTGAGCCGTCAAATCGAAACTTGTGAAACTCTTCCGGTAAGTTATTGCTATCACTCATTTATTATAATTGTTAACCATTTTTAATTATTGGAGCGAGCGAGCGAAGCGAGTGAAGCTCCCATGGAACAACTTGCATGAATAATGTTTAAAGGAGCAGAACTCTGAAATGGGTTGACCGATTTTAATATTTCTTTTTCTAAACTGTTCTACTGATCTTAAATTAAGTGCCTGCGAAGCCCAAATTTGGAAATTCTGTTTAGTTTAGAAATTTATTAAAAAAAAATTTCCATATCTTTCTTTGTTGATACACATTCGCTTAATTCAGTTTGCTGCTTGCCTGCTTCTGTATGTATACGTCGTTCGCTTCGCTCGCTCCGAACAGCATGGAACAACAACAACAACAAAAACATTAAAGCAAATGTTGTTCGCTGCAACAGCTGTTTATTACTAACTAAAATAAATAACTGCTATGCTGAAGTTTGTAAATGGATGCAAATACATTCAAATTAAATTGTTTAATGTTTTTACTTTCATGTGTTGGTAAACCCTGTCAAATAAAAGAAATTTGCAATTTTTTTTAATTTTTTATTATTTGGTGACTGGTAGGCTTATTAGCTTTCATTGCTTCCCCTCAGAATGTGCTGATTTTAACACCAACTCATCAAACCATTATCAGATTCTATCAATTCATGACTATAACTTATGGTGTTTTCGTTTCTACCAGAAAATGTTACCTTATCATTGCCCTCTTCTTTTTTCGTGTTCGATTGTTAAATAAGTGCAAACGGGTGAAAAAAATCTGTGTTCGTTTCTTAAAATGTTACATTTATATAGGGCAAAAATGGCACATTTCTTGCCCTGCGAAATTTTTTGAGGGGAGAATGTTGCCCTGAAAATCAGCTGATTGCTTTAAACGAAACTATTATGAAATGCGTGTGTTAGACCAGGTTAAATACATGCATTCATAATTTGACACTTAAATAATATTTGTAATAAAGCAAATTTTTTATTTTTGTCAACATTTTTTTGTAGAAACGAACACACCAATAGATTTAAATTCAATTAATTAACAAAAAAAAAAAAAACAATAAATGTTATAAAATCGTCTTTAGCAGTTTTAATAAAATGAATTTTTTCGACAATATTTAGAAATAATTCTAAGCCTCCAGTCCTATCCATGTTGCGATCAATATCACGATATTCTAATTTGTAGGTCCTAGGATCTAGGATATTGTGACATTGATCGCGACATGAATTGAAATATAGACTTAGAAATGTTTCTAAATATTGTCAACATTTAGTTCATTAAAACTCCACTAGACGGTTTCGTATATTCAGAAGCATCAAGAGGGAGTACTCAGCATTTGAATAGAGATGAAAGTCGAGTCTTGGTTTTTGTTCACATTGCTTTAAACCAGTGTCGGCCGACGCCTATGCACGCGTGCTTCGTGAAACTTCGGTTTATTACACCGACATAAAACTGGCTGTCGTGCTTTTACACAGACGCTGCCGATTATTCGTAGCAAGAGCGCTCAGTCGAAGTTTCGCTTTTGGCTAGTTAACACCACGCTTCTATGCAACGTATGCGCGCAATTTATTACGTAATTTTAAATGCTTACACGTAAAAAAATGTTCATCCAAATTTGGGAATTAGCATATTTTTTCTTTAAAAATTGTTTTGGGGAAGCGAAAACTTAATTTGTCAGAAGAAAGTAGGGTGCGCTATCAGTGTTTTTTTATTTTGAAGTAATATGCAATATAAATAATATTAGTACTATTAGGAGTCGGTAAAATGTTATTAGTAAAATATTACTTTCCAAATAAATATGTATTATTGATGTTAATAATAAATATATGCATATTGATATTATTTATAAAATATTAATATTAATGTTATTATTAATTATTATTAATAACGCGGCCCCTAAACAATAAATAATAAACAATAATAATAGTAAGAAATTTCATTCATTTCAATTCACTTTCATATAAAAAATTTCTTTAAGCCTCTTGCGAAGTAAAATTTTCACAGTGTAAGCCAAAGAGAGATTCTTTGCTCTCACTTGGGCGCACACTACTACAAAACTGAAAGAAATGTGTATGTATTTTTTTGGCCGACACTGCTTTAAACAACAATTTAACACAATAATTAGCAATACTATATTAAATAAGGAAAGTGTTCGTAATGAACCAGATAATGAGTCAAATTGGACAGAACAACAAAATTTCAGGGAATGTTTATTAAGAGTATCATTAGAAGAACTGTCTACAAATCAAATTTTTAATCAACAATCAGCGTTCATCTTTTTTTTACACTGGACCCCCGGTAATCCGGCCCCTGACTAATTCGGCACCCCCTGTAATCCAATATTTCCATTATTATCGAATATTTTTTTGACAATCTTCGCTAATGTAGATACTGCATTATTGAACAGGTTAATTACTTGTACTTGTATTGATTGATATATATTATGATTTTATTCATAATTTTTGATTATTTTAGTATGTACATTTATTTGTACACAATTATTTCCTAATGTAAAGTTATTATTTTTTGTAAGTTCTATAGCATTAATAACGTCAATTTTATAATAAAAAGTAAGCTTTCTATTGTATTGTTTAATTTACTTAATTTGACACACATAATGGAGTCTGATTTGTACTTCAGAATATAACATACATAACCTTATCATTTTTTTTAAGCTTTGAACCAAGGTTTTAGGTGTAATACCTATTCAGTCAAGTCTGCTTTGGTTCGAAATGGGGTGGTAGATTAGTGTGAGTGAAGGGTGCATCAATTCAATTCAATTCAATTCAAGTAATAAGGCAATCTCATCCACAAACTACGACTCCAAGTCGTAAATATTGATGAGTTTTCAATTTCAGCTGATTACTTAATGAAAGAAAATTGCAAACGCGAAAGGTCAAAGCGTAGGATCATGTCCTAGCTGGGATTCGAACCCGGGACCTCTGGGGTGGCAGTTGATCACGTTTGACGCACATTTACCGCATTTTTTACCATTTGCGTTAACGCATGTTACCATTTGCGTTATCAATGTTACCATTTGTCACTTTGTGGCCAAATTGTATGTAAACGGTAAACTTCCGGTACATTTTTAGACACATTTTTGAAAATTTTTAGCGTGAATAATCACAAAAAGCGCTGAAATTGAAGAATACAACATTAAGAAGCTGAAAAATGTTGGCAATGCTGTGACAATCATCAATGCTTTACACACCCACGAGCGTTGTCAGACTCCTTCGACGATGCAAGAGGTTTAAGCCAAAAATTGAGACTTAAATTAATGAGTCAAAATCTTTTTCTATTAGTAGGACTGTGCAATGGGCCACAGGTGAGGTTGTTGAAATTTTCTATAACAATTGCGAAAGTGGCCGATTTATAGAGGAATTTCCTTTGTGCATTATGATCAAGTTTCCCAATTATTCTGGACCAAAATACAACAATTTAAATGTTCTACTTATTTATTCCGTAGTGGTATCATTCAAAAAAGGATCAACCAATTTTACTCGCAAGAAATTTTCACTATAACTTGCGTATGCCATTAATATTAAAAATTGCAAAGATTAATTCTCAATCAAGCAGTTTTCGATATAAGAGAAAGGGAATTTAGGTTATATTCCTTATGATAGGCTATTCCTTATGATAAGAAAATAAATAAAAAGAAAGGATTGGTTCAAAAACGCCAAGAATACAATGAAATATTCAACTAAAATATATTAACATTTTTTTGTAATTGAATGTTTGAGATCTGGTCATTTTATTGACAAAAAGTAGAATCCCCATTTAATTGAAATAACAAAACCTATTTAATATCTTTGCTTATATAGTTTTTAGAAAAATCTATTGGAGCTAGCAACTCAACTAAATTGCCTCCACAACGTACCAATTTATGTGGCTAGCTAGCAAACGCGTAAGTGTTTGCTAAGCGACTGCTACGACCTAGTTAAATTACTTAAAAAAAAATATTTTTAGGACTCAAAATCAACACTGAACGAGTTTATTTGAATGTTATTGGTGAAAAATTTGTTTTTTTCGTTTTTTGAAAAAGTCGGTGCAGTTTTTTTGGCAGAATAAATATGTTTTTTGTTGCTAACGCTATGACTAATATTTTGTCTTTGTAGCAACGAATTTGATGCCTTCAAACATAAATTTTTAGATCTTAAATTAAAAAACTGTAAAAGTTATGAATTTTTTAGTAAAAGAACTATTTTTTCACTTTTTTTTTTACTTGGCCGCGCTCTTAAAGTCAGCCATTTTTAAAATATTAGAAAATAACTATACAAAACGTTGAACAAGACCAAAAATAGTAACCATGTAAAGTTCTAAGCTTAAAATAAATAAAATTCGGGATTTTACAACGATTTTTTGACGTGGGGCGATGAAATAGCCCCATGCGGCTCTATGTTACTGGAGTGAGGGTGTGGCTCCAAGGGTTAATTAAAAATCATTAGTAGCACTTCTGATCACGAATGTCAACATAAAGAATGAAAATTACATTCGCTGCATTGCTTCCAAAACTTTTCTTTGTGTTTGAATTATTTACTGTTATATTTGTGCTAAACTGTGTCGTGGATGAAAATAAATCTCTTAATTGGATATGGATAAATTTCTGATTAATTGTTGCAAAATAAATGCACGAGTTTAATAACAATTTCTACTATTCTGTTAAGGTAAAAGTAGTTTGTACCTCAAATTCTGCAGAGCAAATTCTCTTATTTTGTATGTTTGTAGTATTACATTGCTTAAAGAAATGGATTATGTAGAAAATGTAATTTATTTAAATAAATAAACCTTAAATATGAATAGTACATCAATATTGTATTTTATTTGTCTTCCTTCCGACAAACGCGACGAAAATCCGACGGGCTGAAAGCAAAAGTTACGATGCGAAATTTTTTTTCCTGGCAACACTGCTTGTTGGGATTGTTAAATACGAATTCTAAGTATTTGATAGTTTAAATCAGTTTTAAGTTTTAGGTCATGATGTTAGAACAATTAATTGCTTTACCAAATTGATTCCCAAACTAACACTAGATAGTTACATGAGTTAGTCATAAGAGCGACGATTTATGAGATATAATGATGTTCTAAAAATACGACGATTTATAAGATATAATGATGTTATACTTAAATTATTTGTACGTTTTAAGAAAAGTTGTAAAATTATCATTAGAAAACTAGAAGTTAAAACATTTGTTATTGCGAACACTGTACTTAATCTTTCAGCAAAAATTTCTCTGAATGCAACTGAGAAATGTAGCTTATATGAATGTTACCCGTTCTCCTCAAGTTAACGGTTATTCGTAAAAGATCAAAAATATCGGTTAATTCGAAAAGGGGGACTCGTATGGTGGTCCATGTCCCCCACAGTGCACAAGGTTCTAGTTCATGGCGCTCATATGACGGCCCATGCTATTTTACCTTTGGGTAAACAGAAAAACAGTTTTCTATTTTAAATAAAAAAAATATTTTTCTCAGGAATGTTATCGGAGGAAGCTATGGAACACTCCAATAAAGATTTCACAAGCTATAGCAGTCTTAATGCAAGGCGCAACTCCAGGATAACGACTTTAACAGATGTGTTCAACAAATTTTTGGTAATGTCTGACCCGAAGTTATCGCATTTGCGCAAAAATAATAAATTGGAAAAAAAATCAAAAGATTACCAATCAGATTTTAAAAAATTTCTGAAAGAAAATTTATAAAAATAAAAGCATAAATTATCTACATCTTAAAACATAAAATACTTTGTCCTGACTCATTCACTCACTCACCGATCGATCCCCAGCCTAAACCACATGACCTAGATCTATAAAATTAGGTAAGTGGTGTAGACGCGTAGATACTAAAAAAGGTATTAAATAAATGTGGTGTCTAAATTGTTAGAGTTGGGTAAAAAGGGTTAAAAGCAGGTAATTGGATAGTTGAAAGAAATTTTAAATATCAAAAATTCTATAATTGTTTTTGAATGTTTTTGAAGATAAGGGTTAAAACATGATTGTTTCCAACTGAGTACAATTTTATTACCATATTTATTAGCTTATGGCTGTGAATTACTTTTTAAACTAATACCTAGAATATACATTCTGAGATTCTGTTATTTGGTCGTTAAAGGGTTAAACAAATTTTCTTTAGGTGAGAACAATTTTTACACATTTGAACTTGAGTCGAAAATGAACAGAAGTAATCTCATGGTTCTTTCAAGTCATCTTTTCTTTCTTTTTGCTTAAAGAAGAAAATTGCATAAAATGAACAAAATGTTAAAGGGTTAATGATGAATTTTTATCAAGTTGAAAATAATTCCTTAAAACATATTTTGAGGATTCAAAATTAGTTTCTTAATAAAAAAAATTATTTCTATACATGCTATAGGGCTTGTAAAAGTCTAAATTTCCAAGTGTAGGGTACTTAAATTTAAAAGAGAAAAAGTGAAAAGGTACTGCCAACTATTCTTTAATGCTTTCTAAATAAAATATCAAAAATTGGTGCTTCTACGTCTAACCGTTTAAACGTTACAGCTTTTTTTAAGCTATGCAAGCGTTTTTATCATTTTTTTTCCAACGTGCGGCGCTTGTCTTACAAAGTCGAATCTTATTATTTTAATTTTTTCTAATTTTAATTTATTACCATAAAAATATTAATAAATTTATGAATATAAAAGCTTTTCAGACATTTTGTTTTATACATTTTGTTTTATAGGCAATAAAATTAAGATTAAAATTACTACAGTGTCACCAAGGCAGCATAGCATCAAATAAAAAAGTTTAAAATAGTGCTGGGATGGTAAAATATCATGATTGTGTGTCAAAGATTAGCGCCGACTTCAAAGCTTTTATGTTCATAAATCAATTAATATATTGATGATAATAAAACAAAATAGAAAAAATGTGTGCAAAATTTGAAAACGATATCTTTTTTCCTTCTATGAAAAAAATTCTCAAAAAAATTTTTTTTTAAATTTGTAACCTATATGTCCCCTTAAACCAATTTCGTTCATAAATATTTGTTTTTTCATTATCAGTACCCGACGAATTGCTGTCGCGGCAGAAATGATTTCTATATCTATTTGAATCTCAATGTCAATCTCAGTCTCAATCTCAATCTCAATCTCAATCTCAATCTCAATCTCAATCTCAATCTCAATCTCAATCTCAATCTCAATCTCAATCTCAATCTCAATCTCAATCTCAATCTCAATCTCAATCTCAATCTCAATCTCAATCTCAATCTCTATCTCTATCTCTATCTCTATCTCTATCTCTATCTCTATCTCTATCTCTATCTCTATCTCTATCTCTATCTCTATCTCTATCTCTATATCTATCTCTATCTCTATCTCTATCTCTATCTCTATCTCTATCTCTATCTCTATCTCTATCTCTATCTCTATCTCTATCTCTATCTCTATCTCTATCTCTATCTCTATCTCTATCTCTATCTCTATCTCTATCTCTATCTCTATCTCTATCTCTATCTCTATCTCTATCTCTATCTCTATCTCTATCTCTATCTCTATCTCTATCTCTATCTCTATCTCTATCTCTATCTCTATCTCTATCTCTATCTCTATCTCTATCTCTATCTCTATCTCTATCTCTATCTCTATCTCTATCTCTATCTCTATCTCTATCTCTATCTCTATCTCTATCTCTATCTCTATCTCTATCTCTATCTCTATCTCTATCTCTATCTCTATCTCTATCTCTTTCTCTATCTCTATCTCTATCTCTATCTCTATCTCTATCTCTATCTCTATCTCTATCTCTATCTCTATCTCTATCTCTATCTCTATCTCTATCTCTATCTCTATCTCTATCTCTATCTCTATCTCTATCTCTATCTCTATCTCTATCTCTATCTCTATCTCTATCTCTATCTCTATCTCTATCTCTATCTCTATCTCTATCTCTATCTCTATCTCTATCTCTATCTCTATCTCTATCTCTATCTCTATCTCTATCTCTATCTCTATCTCTATCTCTATCTCTATCTCTGTCCTATCTGTATCTCTATCTCTAAGTGGAACGACTCGTGTAAATTGATAACCAAATTTCGAGGCTATGCTACCTATAATTTATCTTCGAACATCTTCTTGTTGTAACTGCTGCCATCATGCTGGTACTAGTTTGTATTGTCCTAGTACTGAGCATGTTGCCTATGCATTTCGTAAGGGAGAGCTTTACTTATGGCTTCATAAGAAGTGTTGCCAAAAGCACCTTCTCTGTCGAGACACCTAGTGCTATTTCTTTCATTTCTTTGGTTTCCAGGAGTACATTTGTCAGTTGATATAGAACAGTCTCTGTTGATCTACCTGTTCTGTATGCATTCTGACAAGGGTGCAAGGGAATTTTCTTAGGACGCTGGTCCTTACATGGTTATCTATTACTGTTTCTAGAGTTTTTAGTAAGAAGGATGTTAGACGAATTGGTCTGAAGTATTTTGGGAGAAGAGGGTCCCTTTTCCCTGCCTTCGGAATAAAGATCACTATTCATAAGAAGAATATCTATATCTCTTTGCCCCAGTGCCGGAAAAATACCATCGACGCCTGGTGATTTCAGTGGTTTAATGGTATTCAGCTTCCACCTTACACTTGACTCCGTGCATATTTCCTTTGCCACATTCCAGCTATTTCTGCTGATTCTACTTAGTGTTTCTATTGGTCCATGCTCTGTCTCCGTTAAAGCGAGGGAGCGTAGGAAATGAGTACTGAAGAGAAGTTGCGTCTTCTATTCCTCGTTTTCAGTAATAGGAGGAAGGAGGAACATAAAAGGAGATATAAAGTTTGACGCATGCTGTTAAACCTCCGACCCCTTTATTTTACCCAAAACTATATTATTTAATCTTTATGTGTTCCCAAACAATACCCAATTGGTGGCGTAAGCTGCTTTGGTCTGTTACATTTACCATGATGCTGGTAATTTTGACAATATTACATGAATTTCGTATATAACAAGACAACATAATGGGATCTTGTGAAGATTTTCTAAAGTCCTGCAAGTCTTAAGACTGCTCATTAGAGTGAAACGAATTTTTAACCTCATGGAATTCATATATTTTTAAAAATGAAGCGTTAAAAAAATTAATTTCTGCATCTTTCGTTTTTTTCTGCACATAACTTTTGACTGCGAGCGAGGAAAAAAATTATTTCATTGGCAGACTTATTTTTTTTTTCTTTTTTTTCTGAAATCCAAATAAATTAGGAACTAATTTTTTGATGCAGACCTCTTCATAAACGCATAAATAACAACTTGCCAAGACTTTTCTATGATACCATGTATGCGCTAGAAGGTATTCAGGTTCAAAGATCACCGAAAGCGTTCATTCGCTTATATTTCCGCTCCTCTTTGTAGGACAGAAAATATGCCTAGAACATAATTGTAGATCAGATAATTCTCTATAAAACGACCTAAACAGTTTTAACTTAAAACAATCAGTTTCCACGCTATGCGACAAGATATGTTTGAATTCAGAAAAAAAAATAAGTTTGATTTTAGAAAAAAAATAAGTCTGGCGATTAAATATATAAACCCGGGCGCAGTCAAAAATTATGTCACAGAAAAAAAATAAAAAGATGCAGAAATTAATTTTTTACGCTTAGTTTTTAAAAACATATGAATTCCATGAAGTTTTTTTGCTTCCATATATCTCGTTCCACTCTATTGCTCATTCACAAGCTTATAAAAATATTTTTCAGTTCAATTATTTGAAGTTAGATAAATTCAATAATGATTGGCATGGAATTTTGTGCACAAAAGCTTATCGGGCATGTTCTGAAATCCGATTCACGTCGGAAACGGATTTACTTCCGATGACATTTGAATGAAAGGTGTTCTGCAATCCGATTCCGATCTTCGAATCCGATATTTGTCTTTTTGGCGGATTGTAGGTGTTCTGTAATCCGATTTATCGGAATCAAACTGAAATCCAATCCGATCAAAATTTTGTTGACGGATTGTAAATGTTTCAATGATTTTTCATTAAAAAAGCAGTAAAAGTGTTAATTTTCTGAACTACTGCGATGTTTTAGTTTTGGCATTACTTTTTTAATGTTATTTTTTTTATTTGGCGGCTTTTTAACCATCTTTAAAAATGTAAGTATTTTTATAAATGATACATTTTATTCAAATATGATGCGATTACAAAATTTATAAAGGATATTACAATTCTTCTACAATAATTTTCAAGAAATAATGCAGCAATCACTATAATACTTATATATATAAAATAATCATTTTACTTCAATTGAACTTTTTATTTTTCTTATGAGCAAGTGTCAGATTTGCTGTCATTTAGTTGATGCGTTCAGAAAGCAGCATGTTCGAATGCTTGTTCGATTTCGATTACATTGATTGCTTTCTGCTCGGAATGTAGAACACCTTTTTAAATCGGAATCGGAAATGAAATCCGATTCCGATCCAATTCCGAGGTGGATTTCAGAACATGCCTGTATATTTCATTTGAAATCCTACATAGGCGGGTTGCGAATGTTGTATTTCAGAACCTTGGATAAGTTTCGCATAAAACTTAAAAACCTCACCGTTTTTAGATTTCAAAAAGCTGTTTTTTTGCCCATTTTGTGTATTTCAGATTAGATTTTTTGTTGTTTTTCTGTTTGATTTGTGAAATGACAAGGAACACTTTATACCTTTGCATCTAAATTTTCCCAAAATCTCACTAAAAATGTTGTAAAAACCTTATGATTTCAAAAAATGTTATGGAATAAAAAAATGTTTAGAATTACTCAAGGTATAGAGTTTATTCTTTTTAAAATTTATTGATGTATTTTTGGATTTTACCCAAAAATATCATAAAATTTGAAAATGCGAAAATGTACCTCGTTATTTTGAATAAAGTATCAAAAGTGTGTGGAACAAAAATCCGTTTCCGAAAAATCTTGGGATCACGGGATTGAAAATTTCGATCCGAAAAACCCCGTGGTTGCAAAAATACCTCAGAATTGACAGCCCTAGTGAACAGAAATAACATTTGCATATCAAAGAGTAATCAGCAGCAGCAACAAAAAAAAATGAGTGACTCTATCTTACAATATTGGACGACTGTATGGACACATAATGAGCACAATAACATAGTAACCTACAACAACAACAACACAGCCATTACAGAGGCTTAGCACGGGTCCTTAAACACATATGGCGCCCACGTTGAATTTGCATGCCAACAATATAGAAACAGGTTTTTACTCCTCCCCATTTAGTCCAGTTCGTAAATTGTTGCTGCTCTTTTCGACTGAGCTCTCAGATGGTCATAGTTTTCGTTTAACTCTTTTGGGATAAATTTATGCGTTTTAATGCCAAAAGGCGTGAAAGCACTTCATTTGTGTTAATTTTAAAGAGTGCGTGTGCATGCGTGTGTTCGGATTCATAATGTCGGTCTAATGATCATAACCACCCGAGTGTTGGTTTAAAGTCCTTGAATACATGATGTTTTTTAGGATTATGTGCGGAAAGTTGCGTGTCGTTAACGTTTAGTTACAAGGTGAGCCATCAACGGGCTCCTTTTATGATGGGTTGTAATTTCACTTGATTAACTTTAGCTTGAAAAGGGTTTAATTAGCTCATGCTTCTAGTTGACAGTCAGTCGGTCAACTAATTAAGCAGGTTATATAGTGTGTAAGCTTCGTATGGTGTTTATTTCTTGAGGGACTTTGTAATAAATTCACATATGTTGAAAAGATGTCGGATATGTTGCTTAAACACATAGCTTGGATACCTTACATTTTCCACATTATGGTTGAATTTTTTTCCCCCTCTAGTTAATAGAGCAAAATAATGTGGGAATAAAAAACAAAGTTTTTATAATTCTATTCTCTTTGAATAGGAGTATGAATCAAAAGGCAAAATTCAAAATTTTTTTTATGTATTCAAAGAATAAAAAAATATATTTTTGATTTATATTTCGGGGTTAAGACCCCCCATTTTTCCAAAACAGTATACAAAAATGCATTTTATTGTAAATAAATTTAGAAAATTATACAAAGAAGTTTTGAGTGTCTTAAGGCGGTCTTCTCATTGAGCAACTTTTTTTTTCGACTTTTGTTTTTTGCATTTATTTATAGCTTGGGTAGTTGTGAATATGCCCCTAAAAGGATTTTTAGAAATTCGAAATACTTTAGAAGATACAGCCTTTTTTGTGAAGCAAGGTCTTCGTCAAAATGAGCTACATATTTCAAACTTTACTTCAAACTTTAAACGCGTTTATCTCGAACCCACGTTTTTCGAACTGGCGGCCATGATATCTCCAGTTCAACTGAACCGATTTTCATGAAACAAAGTGGAATCGACGCAGAATTGTCACCATTCTCGGGTGAACCTCGACCATAATTTTAAAAAATTTTTTACTATTTTTTTTTTACACTAAACTACAAAAAAAAACCCGAAATTGAAATTTTTTTTTTGAATGGCCGCCATTTTGTCAAAAAAAATCACAAAATTAAGCTTGAGGTTCACCCGAGAATTACATCTATACTGATTATAACCCCGTTTTTTTTTCATTTCGGACGCTCCGGAGACCCGGAATCCTGGCCGCCGTGACACCTTTTTTTTCACCACCAACTTTGAAGTCTCATTACTTTTTGAACAGCCCACGTATCGAGGCAAAAAAAATTTTTTTATTTACTTTGAACCTTTTGTAATACAATAAATAAAAAAAATTTTCAATTATTCTTTGCGTTTTCAAATAAGAATTTTTTTAAAAAGGGTCCAAAAAACGGGTTTTGAATGAGAAGACCGCCTTAAAATAAAAGTTCAGTTTTCGTAATTATAAGAAACCTATTTCCAATTTAAAATTGGAAAAAATCCTTTGAGTGTAAAAAGTTTTGAGGTTGAACCTTTTAATGGTAAATTACTATTTAATTTATATATTTATGTAATAGTTCAACATTCACAAAATTTCTGCGTTAATCTCCCCGAGAAGCTCAAGAAAAAAAAAATGAATTCGTTAAAAAAAGATAAATTAAAACTCTAAATGCTACAGAAATGAACATATACATTAAGGCGCCTCACTCTCTATGGAGGCAAAAAAGTTGTCGGGGTCCCCCACTCAAAATAAACTTTGGTTTATGTTATGATGATTCCCCAAATATTTTGGCTCCAATGATAGCCATCAGCTAGCTAGAATGGTTCGAAAAAACCTCTAAAAATCGCGTTTATCTTGGATATCTTTTTTGCCATTATATTTTTAGTACAAAAAATTGTCAAAAATAGTGCAAATCAAAGAATTACAGAGTGCTGCATGAAAAATTTTGGGAAATTTTCCCTAAAACAGAAGATATTTACTTTTCTGCAGTGATTTTTTATATATTTTCTTATTTGCAATTTTCATTAAAATATGTATAACTCCTCCATCTTTTGCCTGATTTTCAATTCCGAGGTATCATTGGAAAGGTGCTAACTGCTGCTTTTCATTCTTGTCAATAATTTACTCTTATGGGCCTTTTTTATGCTGTCGGATATTAGCCAGATTGACTGAATTTGTTCACATTTAAGAGTAAACGTATTGAAATCGTATAGATGGAGATTGCACCGACAAAATAAAAAAGGCATATAAGGGTAAATTAGTGACAAGAATGAAGAGTAGCAGTGAGCACCTTTCCAATGATACTTCGGAATTGAAAATCAGGAAAATTTTTGATGCAGAACTCTAAAACTCTTTGATTTACACTATTTGTGATAATTTTTTTTACTAAAAATATCATGGCAAAAAAGTTATCCAAGTATATCTTAGATACTATCTAAACCTTAGATTTTATAAATTTTTTAATGTTCTTTATAATGAATCTAAGGTCCACACTAACCGCCACTTTATGTATTCCGAAAAGAGCACTATCGTTCGTGTGTGACCCAATAAGCAATACATTTTTTCATATCAAAACCTATTGTTCCTCGTTTCTTTCACGAACGAGAGAGAACTTTTCGGAATACATAAATATGCGGTTTAACAAAATTAGGGAAACATGAGTTTATTTTTTTAATATTTACATTAAAAAAACTATTCTTATAATAGAAGAAAAACATCTGGAGGTAAGTGTTTTATTTTTTTTTTTTTTTTTGTATGTCTCCCGACAAAGAGATTTTCGGGTCTGAATATAAGAGGCACCTACTAAAAACATCCTCATTTGTAGCCAGCCGTGACATCCTCCTGGCATTATTATTTCTACATTTTTTTGGAAATTTATGTGATGCTTGAAGAACCTCTTCAGATAGCTGACCCAATGGAAACATGCTGTTCTTTGCCACAGAAGGACCGTGCATAAGTACTTTGTTGATACTGGGTGGCATGTGGTACAATTCATATAAAAAATTAAAACAAAAAAAAAATTCATAGTTTTCGACACCTCTTAGTTTTCCTTAAAATTTTCCTACAGTGGCAATATGTTTATTTTTTTTATTAGTATAATCAGATATCCCACAAAGGAACCAATACCTTTCTAAAGGGGAAAAAAGGGCAAAACACTTTCTTTTTTTCCATTTTAAAGTCGCTTTACGCTTGAACAACGTTGGGAAATATTGGAAACTTATTTCCAAAGTCAGTGCTGTGAAGCCCAAACAGTGCGTTATTTGAATAGAAGAAAAATCATCTGTTCTGACGAGGCACATTTTCATCTCGGCGGCTACGATGATGAACAAAATTGCCGCATCTGGGGCTCGAAAAACCCGCACGTTATTGTCGAGAAGCCGATGCATCCACAGAGAGTTTGGTGCGGGTTGTGGAATCGTGGAATCATTGGACCATTTTTCTTCGATTGAAGCACTTAAGGCCAAGCAATTCGTGACCTACAGCCCGAAATCATAAACTGCGAAGCCAGTCGAGGCAGCCACTTCAGCGACGTTGTGTTCCATAATTAATGGAAATGTTTGCTCTTACTTATAAAGCAATAATATGTGGAAACAATTTAAGTTTTTTCATTTTATTGCATTTTAAAAACAAATAAAACTTATATTTGGCCCACCTTGTAAATGCAGGGGCACAAAAAAGTAAACTAATTGCAAGACAATTCATTTGGGAATAGCCAAAAGTTTTGTGGTTGTTTTGGTTTTGGTGAAGGCCGTGGCGCAGTGGGTAGAGTGCCTGACCCATATGCCAGAGAACCCTGGTTCAATTCCATCTGACACAGAAAGTTTTTTCAATTGAATTAATTTTTCTGTTGTTCGTCACCTCTCTGCAGACAATGGCAAACTTCAGAGAGTAAATAATGCCATGTAAAGCTTCTTGAGAACATGCACATTAGCCGTTCGGAGTCGGCGTTAAGCCTGTAGGTCCAGTTCTTGATCAGTTGTGTTCAAACATTTAATAACACGCACAACACAATTTGGTCATAACAAGTTCGGTCAAAGTCCTTTCAAGGGCTGAAATGGCCACTTTAATATTATCATTATTATTTGGTTTTAAAATTATAATTCTTTTCCGATAACACCAATAAGTTTAATTAAATTGAGAATTCTGGTGTATTATTCATTAATGATGGGTTTGATCATTAAACAAATAATTTATGTATTTAAATCTAAATTTTGAGGTTTCTCTCGTAACATAGAAAATTGTTACAATTTTGTACACCCATAGATTTTTACCATAAAAACTTATAACCTTAATTCTTCAATAAATCGATTTGTCTTTTTAAAATTTGGAGTCTATGATTTTGTGATATAATATTCGAAAGTTCATAAAATAAATAAAAGTGGTTCTTCCTTCCGATAAGCGATAAAAAGATTTCCTTGCCTCACTTCAGCGCCGCTTTTTCAATTTCGATTAATCGTAATACAGTCAAAGCATTTTCTACCTAATTTTGTTCCCTCGTCGAAATTAATTGCGTAATTTTCATTTGAATCGAAGATATTTGGAATACATTTATTTGAGCGGCTCTTAATTTGTTGACACCTCGTATAGATTTCTTTGTAATGAACCATGTCTTCGTTTCGTTTTGTCAATGTCTAAGTTGATGTTAAAAAATATGTTCTAGTTTGATGTTAAAAAAAAAATAGACATCATGAACTGGTCTGTTTAAGTATATTTATGTAGTTGATTCTTGAGCCGAAATTAATGCTTCTTTATATAATTTATTTTGATAAAACTAGTGGTTTGAATATGACCTTTCATTATTTATATTGAAGACAAATTTGAGTTTTAGGCCAAACATGTTGACAACAAGACAACATGAAGACAAAGAAGGTAGTAAGGTAAGTAGGACCTTAGTAGCTTGAGTGGATCACACTGCAGAGTCATGCAAGACTACTGATGAGTTGGTGTAGCGGCCAACGAAAGTCTGTCTAGTCTTCTGCGGGATTTACTTTATACAGAGCCGTTGTTGTTGTTGTTGTTGTTAGTTGTTGACTCCTTTGTCTTCATGTTGTCTTGTTGTCAACATACTTGGCCTAAAGCTCAAATTTGTTTTCAATCGAAACTTGTGGTCAACAAAATAAATAAATAACGTCTTTAAAACAAAACCGAAACTTTTTTGGAATGCGTTCATAAAATGTTTTGATCTGCAGTTCTTCTGTTTCCATGAAATGAAGTTAAAAACATACATACAACACTAAAAAATAAAATTCAACACAAGATATTATTTGGACAAGTATAAATATTTGGATTAAAGTGTAATATCCTTACTTGTTAGTTAATTCTTTAATTTAGCTCCCTTTCGTTTAGTACCTATACAATGGATCTAAACCAACGTTAAATCTAACTTTATTAATAATGTTGTCTCAAAAAAAAATAAAAATTCTTGATACATTTATGTTTGTTTTTGTGAATCATATTCGGGCTGATTACTTTAAAATGTAAAGGAAAAATATTAATAACGTCCGATTGATTTTATAAAATCCAACAGTACAAATTAAGCCGCTTTCATACTTTACTTTCCTGTGTATAAAGCGGCTAGGTTGCCATTTGATATCGAAAATGGTTTGTTTTAAAACAAACAGGTTTGTTTTTTTGTACTAAACTTTTTTTTACCCATTTTTCTGGAAAACCGTACACAAATATTGTAAGAAAGTCCGATAAGAATTGAGATATATGTATGTTACATAAACAAAAGTTGATCAGATGACCTATCCTATTTGTCGATATATTTGTGTCATTTTAAATATAAAAATGCCTTTTTTTGTTTTTTTTTAATCAAATTGTTATTACTTCTGTTTCAAATAGTGAAACTAAAAATACTTTTTCTCAATGAGAATTTCCTTTATGAAAATACAAAATTATAAAATGTTTAGTTTTCGATGAGAGAAATAGGTTAAAATTGTAAAAACACAACCCTCTCAAAAAACGCAGATTCTTATATAAAAGATAAATAAAAGATATAAACATATATATATATATAAAAGAAGATATCAAGCAACCTGTATACAAGGACGTTTTGAAGTACTACAAAATGGAGCAAACTATGCACTAGGGTTGCTTTAATCCTCGACATTCAATTTCAATCGGTCTCAGGGTTCCATAGTGTTCCATTGAACCTGAAAGAGAAACGTAAGAAATTTGAAGGCTATGGAATAACGCAGATTTCAATTAAATTTAAAATTTCGATTATAGTGCGAGTTCACGAGCTCATCATAATCAACCTATTTTAAACATTCTAAAACTAATTGATTTGGACAAATTCATGATTTCACTTTGAAATTGAGTCAATTATCTTTCAAATGAGCTATATAACACTTTTATGGAATTTTATGGAATAACTTTTAATTTATTTGAAGAAAATGAGTTAAATTTGTGATTCTCAATCGTAAAATGATAATATAGTTCATATTATGAGTATTAATTTAAATTTACTCTAATTTATATTACATAAAAATATTTTCGAACCTAGAACTCGGTTGCAATCTTCGAATAATACTTTCGAAGTATTAGCAGTGCTTGCAGGGATACTTTTGATGTTTGACATTTGAATCGCGTTGTTGTATCATTGTACCGCGTTGTTGTGAAACAGAACACAAATCGAATTTTCAGCAGATTAAAACAAAATTTTAATAGAAAAACGACGAAAATGACTTCAGCAACACTTCGTTGATACCGTTTGGTTGTCGTCATCATGTGTATGAGGTGGTGTTGCGAAGTGTCTTCGATATAAAATTAGGACCAACGAAAGGACCCGGTGTACCGATATTTGAAAGATTTCAGCAAGCGTGGGATGCCGGTCGTATTGATGTGAATGTTTATAAATGTCGTGTAGTCGATAAAAAAGTTCATTGTGTCGTACTGATAGAAGATGCTGAAGCCATTATCAATTTTTGCAAGGGCAACTGACCAAAATCAGCCACGTGAAGATTACAGAGAATTTTTATACATCTCAAAGTGGGTTTTCTTGGAGGAAACCTGTCCAACTATACCATTAGAAGACCAGATGCAATATGTCATGCGAGATGGATGTCTAAAGCTAGTTATGCCTTGCAAATTTTCATCTATAGACAACAATTCGAATTTGAGGGCAAAGAAAGTTTTCATCAAACACACCATTGCCTCGACAAAACGGTATCTGATGTAATCCTGAACAAAATGCGAAATCATGGTTTTGCATTCTTTCAACTCTTATATTTCCATTGAAGAAAAACGCAAGATGGTGGTTAATCTAACTCGACAATCCATAAAAAAAAAACAGATTGAAAACTGAGGCAATAAGTACAAAAATCCGGGCATATGGGCATATCCAGAAAATGGTCAACCAGAGGTAAAAAAATAAATTTACTTATTTCTTAAAGTTGTGGTTGCAAATAAAAAGCTTAATATCTCTTCAATCGAATACAAGAGCTTACTTTGGTTATATTCTCTTGAGTGTAGTAAAAATGCCAGATTTATTGTCAATTGAAGTAATTTTGTTTTTTTTTCAATTTTTTTACTCATATTTCTGATGATAGCCCAGCAGTTATTTTGGAGTCAATTGAAATAGTGAACTAGTTCATTTCTAGCGCAGTTGGCAGTAGTTCTGAAAAAGTACAAAAGGCGTTCAGTGTAGAACAGTTATTTTTGTTTTTGTTTTCAAAAGTATTGCTGAAAAAAATAAACGCGTTCAGGCTACTTTTTAAAATTTGCTGCGCACAAGAAAAAATAATAAAAAAAAGAAATGTTTATTTACAAAATGTTTTCTGGAATGTGGATGGAAAAGATGGTACAAATGAGATCTTTAGGACCTTTCCGTTGCACTAAATGTTTTCACTTTTAATATGTTCACTTTAAAACTAGTCAAAAAAGAACCACTTTCGGGCTACTGCGAAAGCAACCAGTTTAAAAATGTTCCTAATGCAACTAGTTCAAATATGGAGAAAAATAAGTGTTTCTGGGGACAATTGTCTTTTCCTATGACATCAACCCGCAAAAAGCGTCAGTTCGTTCAATGTTAAAGGGTATTGTAGTGGAACTAGTACTGGTCCTTTTTGGAACTAGTTCAGAACTATTTCAAATTTGGTCCACTTTTCTGCTGGGAGGTTATGCGCTTTTATGCTCAAATAAGAAAACTCTGAGAGCAGCAACAACTGCCAATTCGAAATATTTCAAAGTCAATGTATGAAAAAATTTGATATATTTCTTTACGTTATTAATAAATTTTTAAAAACATTCATGTGAATATTCAATTAGAGGGAAGAATGTGTAACGTCCGACACGTAACGTCCGAACAAATAAAACTGCTAACTGTGACTTAAAAAAAATGATTTTTGAGATGATGTAGGATTTTCTTTAAAACTTATTTAATTTGCAGTTATTTGTTCTTTTAGACTTCTGAGGTGCGACCGACCATTTCGCAGAATTAATCTAAGCTTAAGTGTTAGTCTCACAAGAACTTCCTTTTTTTGTAACGCACGACAAAAATAACAAATTTCGGGTAAAATGCGGTAAGATGCTTGATGTTATAATTATTACTAGTATCGCCTGTGGTCAAAATTCGACCATATCAAAATAGATTTTTCTCTTGTTTTTTTATTTATATATATTGAAAAAGCTTGGTAAAGTTAAAAAGAAGTTGGCTGTATCGTGCACCCATCCATGGATTTTGACAGTGTATCTTTGTCCTTATCCTTATTCTTGTCCCGTTCCTTTCATTTGTTCCCAAACTAATAATTGAAGAGTCGACGCGAATAACGTTGTAAGCGACATATTCATCAAAAATAGTTGTTTTGCATACTAACGTTAAAAATGCTGTAGCCTATTATAAGATCACATAGTTTCTCAAATTCCATACATTTTTGGGCATTGACATCGAAATCAAATGGCTCTAAGTCCGCCATTAAAACCGTTTTTTTTTGCAATTCCTGAAAACCTATAATTTTGTCACTTACAATGTTATTCACGTCGACTCTTCAATTGTCTTACTTCCTGTTCAAACTGTTCTTTTAATCCATATCCAAATTCCTGACCTTAACCTCATTCGAATCCTTTCCTAATCCTTTTCCAACTTTATTTCTAAATCTTTGTTCTAAAGTTTGTCCTAAGTGTGTTCAAATCCTTGTTCTATTCCTTGTCCCATTTCTTGACCCTTATACTTTTGCCAATCCTGTCCCAAATATTGTTTTAGGTAAGTATCAATTTGTGTCCTTACCCTTGTCTTAGTCCTTGTCGAATTCCTCTTCTCGATTCCTGTCTGAATTCTCGTCCTTATCATTGTCCAATTCTATGCTTTATTCTTTGTCCAAATTTTTTTCCTACTCCTTATCTTTAATATAACTTTTTTTTTTAATTTCTTTCAAGTAAGAAAAGCAGTAAGACTCAAATTACAGCCATGAGAGTGAGAGTGCATACACTTCTTTTAAACTGCAATAATCACATAATATATCTTTTTTTTCCATTTTTTGGCACATCTGTGGCTAATTACCTTTCGACTGATATAAGAATCATGCCCTTTTTTGTATTATAAATGTTAAAAAAGTGTACCACAAGATTTTTGTTTGCGTATTAATATATGGATTACTTTGGAGTGGTTTGAAATATTTGAAAAATTTTTTCACAGAAATAATTTTTTAAGCTGTAGAACTTTGTAAAAAATACAAAAACAACATTTTGAAAAATGTAATTTTCATCAAAAAAATCATAGGGGGTAACTCATGATTTTCGATGATAGAAACACTTAATTAAACACTTAATTAAATTATGTGTCAAAATGAAGCCATTTTTGCAAATAATTGATATGGTATATGAAAGAGTGTGAGAGAAGAAAATAGAAAAACAAAAACAAAATTACAAAAAAATAATGTCTGGTCTAATTTTTAAGCAAAAATTGAATATTTTAGAGTTTTTTTGAAAACAACATAAGAAATTGAATTAGTAAGATAACGGTAAATATTTTCTTATTTCTCAAAAGTTATTTAATTAAACTTTCAGACAAAGAAAATTTAGGGAAAATCGATTGAAAAATGGCTGAGATATTTGCATGCAAAATCAAAATTTGAAATATCAATTGTTTTTTTCTCATTCTGAGGCAATGACATTGCTTTAAGAAATGCATTGCATGGAAAAAATCTACAGGTATCGTAATATCGCAATACTTTTGATGTCATAATAACGGGAAATTATTTTAACATACTATTCGTAGAAAATATTAGCAAAAAAGTTTTCGTATACCGTTATTTTTCTCAACCAACGAATTTTCATACAAAAAACGTTGTACTGAAAACATCTATAGTTTTCGAGATATCACAATAATTTGGATGTCAAAATAACGGAAATATTTCAAAATTTACTATTTATAAGCAATTTTACCATCACAATATATATTGACACTTGTTACATGAAAAAGTGCTTATTTTAGGGTAACCGTAAACGATGGTGAAAAAAAATAAATTTTTTTTTGCACATCTTATGAATGTCTAAATTTCTTTCTTACATCATGTTTTTCCATATCTTATAGTTTAGCTTTTATTTAATAAATGCTCTTTTTCCGCTCATATTTGAGGTCAAAGGTCACCAATCTTATATTCAATCATATTGTGCAGCTAGATCTTTCATCTGATACCACATTCTTCATTCTCTCCTTCCCATTTCTGAGATCCCTAACTAAAATTGATATAAACTTTCAACGTTAATATTTCGGGTCAAAGGTCATGAATTTAAAATCTAACATCATTCGGCACATCTATGGTGCAGTACCTTTCGAATGATGTACGTTTCATTGTCCTTATTCTAAAATAAATATTGAAAAAGTGTACGACAACATTCGATGTTTGCGTATTAATATATAAGATAAATTCTACGAAAAGGGAGCTATTTAACCAAATTCATTTTAATTGGAAAAATGTTTATAAAATTGGTGAAATATATAAAAAAATGTATCCGAATGTAACGTCCGAACGCTAGGACTTACCCATATTCAACGAGATGCGTCAGTGACTTTGTGACCGAAAAAACTTCTAATTTCTTCGAACGTTTCGAATCAACCGAATTTCTATATGAAGATCCTTCAACTTGGAATTCACATTCGGAATACCAAAAGAACGCATTATTCTGTCACGATATATACGTTATCAATGATTCCACAGAAAGAGGAGTTAAATTGATGTCAGAATATAACAAAATTCTGACGAAAGATGAAAAATTCCTGCAATCAAGGGTTTGTGGTTTTTCCTTTTTCTTTGAAATTAGATATGGTAAAAAGATATTATAAAGATATGGTAAAAAGAAATTTATAAGGGCTTGCCCCCCTAATTTTTCATCCTATATACGCCCTTGCCTGCAATTCATTATCCATGTCGTTGAAGACTAATAAAGTAATTAAAGTAATAAATACAGTTCTTCCTATATTTACAGATAAAAAAACGTATTTGATATTATTCTTTAATGATTTCCTTTTAAATTAATCCATAAAATTCACATTTTTTAACCGACTGAAGTGTTCTATAGCTCATTTGAAAGATAATTGACTCAATTTCACAGTGAAATCATAAATTTGGCCAAATCAATTAGTTTTAGAATGTTCAAAATAGATTAATTATGATTATTACTAATAAAAATCCTGAATTCGCACTATGATCGAAATTTTAAACTTTAATTGAAATCTGCGACGAGTTTCCTTTATTCGATAGCCTTCAAATTTCTTACGTTTCTCTTTCAGGTCCAATGGAACACTTTTGGACCCTGAGACCAATCAGAAACTCACTGTAAGTTTTCTCCATAGTGGTAAGTGCAACCCATATTTGAATTCAAAACTGAAAAAAGTACTTTTATTTTAAAGTACATGCCAAATATAATACCGTGGACATTTCATCTTGAATGGCGAAAAATATCTTTAAACCAATATATTTTTAAATGTACCTCTGTTTATAACTAGGCTGTTTTTTCTGATAGATTTTCCAATTTAAAAAAAATAAAAAAATAAATAACTGGGCATTTCAGCCCTTGAAAGGACTTTGACCTAGCTTCTTATGATCAATTGTGTTGTGCGAGTTATTAAGTTTGTACACAATTGACCGAGAAATGGACTTACAGGCTTAACGCCGACTCCGAACGGCGATGAACGAAATGTTCTTGTTCTCAAGAAGCTTTACATGGCATTTTGATTACTCTCTGAGGTTTGCCATTGCCTGCAGAGAGGTGGCGGCCGTACAGAAAAATTATTTTAATTCAAATAATTTTCTGTCGCTGCTGGGGTTCGAACCCGGGTCTCCAGGTTCGTTGACATAGCGGCCACGAACTTTAACCAACTACGCCACGGACGCCAATTTAGATAACTTTAAAAATTTTATTTTTTAACACCACTTTCACATCATGAAATTAAGAGCAGTGAAGTTTACAAAAATCGAAGAGCTTAAGGAATAGACTATTTTTAACTATACCAAAATCTCTAGCCAATCCGAAGTAATAACTTGAAATCTCTTTTCAACCGAATATTTTTTTGTTTTTAATTAAATAGAAATCACTTCCCAAAAGTGTATTATTTATAACATATCTCAAAGATATTCTTAATAATAGCAAAAGATGAATTTGGACTTATATCTGCTAAGAAACGAACTGTCTATCTTTTGTCTCCAAGCAAGCAATGGAATGTAGCTACTGCTTTATCGACAGTTTAGTTTCATTCTCCATCTAGTCCGCAATACATATGAAAATGAAACGCTTCTCCACTTTCCACTAAGGTTGAGCGCCAAAATTTCCCCACGTGACGAATGATAAGCACGCCCCCACTCCACCCATCACTTAGCAAATGCGCAGTGATGGTATCTATATATAAAGCGTGGTGGTCGGGGCGCTATCACTGTCTTCTTCTCTTTTCATCCGTCTTTATACTAGGCTTCAATTTTAAGGCGGAGCTTTGTTGGAATGCGACCATTGAAGGTGCCGAAAAAAAGTTGCTATTAGTTAAGCTTGGATACCTTAACTTTGTAAACACCCAGCCACATATGCCGTTGTTGTACATAATGTTCATGTGTACAACAAAGTTTTGTATGATAAAAATAAATATGCAACTAAAAAAAAATTTGATCAAAAACTTTTTATAAATGTCCTTACAAGTCATTTGGGAATAATAATTATAAAAAATCCTGATGAATATAGTTTAGCAGCAAGCTTATTTTAGATTTCTTTGCCCTTAAACGAAGTGGGTGTTTAAGTTAATACAAAATAAGGTTCTTCATACTCAAAATAAACAATACGAGTATCTTGTTGATTGAAGTTTTTGACCACGCCCAAGCAACAATTTTCCTCCTGTAATAGTTCGGAGTACATATGAAGTAGGGAGATTAAGATTCAGGTCTAGGTTTTTTTTTAGTGATTTTCGTGATTGTTTTTTACAAATTAGGAATTTATTATTAGAATATTTTGAACATATATATAGAATATATATATAGTATATATTGACGCCAATATTGTAATTCTTTTTAAGTATTTCCTCGAAAAATAAGCCACGCATCGTAGATCTCCATTAGACTAAGTTGATTGTGTAAATTCTGGAGGTCACAGTTTTCATCTGAAATCAATAAGGTTTTAAATTATACATATTTCTTTGTTTTAAATATATGAACCTTACTTCCCAGAATAAAAAAAAATTAAAACCGATTTTTTAGAGGTGTTTTAACAAATTAATACAATTGAACGCGAGTTTCGCTATTCAACAAATCTGTCTTTTCTTTCACTGTGTAGCATCCCACAAAAAATTTCCCGCATTTAGAAATGACAAATGCTAACATTTGACACCCGCTAAGGAACCTTCTGTTACTTAATATGTCTTTGCAACCCTACACCTCTTGTTGATACACCCTATATTTTCTGCAGCCCTTTTTCTGCTGGTAGTTACCCGGTTAATTGCTCGTTAATCTTTCCGGATTTTACCAGTTAATTTTGTAAGAGCATCGGGAAAAAATTAACCAAAAATGCCCCGTCGGTTGATATACACAAGACTTTCTCCCTCCAACAAGAGCTTCAAATATACAGTCCTCCCTTTCGCACACATCATTAGGGTGATGATTACCGTACTCCCGATCATTGCCAAAGTAAAAATATCAAAACTCAAAAAGTATTGCCATATTAATAATGTTTTTAATTTTTTATTATCGTTTTTAGTTTTTTTGTTTTTCAATTTAACAAAATTAAAATTAATATTTTTACATGGAATTCAAGAGTTCAAAATTACATTAAAATACCTAAAGAACCTAATCTAAAGAGTTGAAGCATAATCGCGGATAACGTTTTAAACGACAAAATTGTAATTTTTGACTGGAGATAAAAAACGTTTTAAACATTGTAGGCGTTAATTTTTGCTTTTTTTGTTAAACACTCTGATTTAATAAAACTTTTCGATACATAAAATATAAAAAAAAATTAAATAAAAGATTTAATTACATTTAAATTTACCGTTTAAGAGTTTTTACAGTGGAATAACGGTTTATATCCAAAAATTGAATGGTATAACTGGTATCCGCGAAAACACTTTTCAACACTTTTAAAAAAAAAAAATACTTCTTGTAGTGATTTCTCTCAGATGACGTAGCAATGCATTCCACAGTCTTGTGGCGTTAATGAAAAATAAGTGCGAGGAACTATCTGTCTTGGAACTATAAGAATATGACCTCTTCTCGATAAACTAAATTGTAATTTCTCATAATGGTACGTACAGTTCTTTGCATTAATACATGCGACTAAGAATGGCATGTCTATAAATGGAAAGGTGATCAAACTTTTAAAGACAATTGAATCTGGCCCACTCATTAATGTTGTTGAGGTCTTCATTCAGTCAATAAAATAGGTCATCAAGAAGCCCAGTCCGACGAGAAAGATAAAGCTGAACATCATCAGCATATACATGAACAGAGCGTGCTTACAGACATTAAAAATGTCATTAATAAACATTGAGAATAAGAGAGGGCCAAGTATAGACCCTTGTGGAACACCGCTTAAGACTAATTTATAGTCAGCAAACACTTGACCAACTTTTACCTTTTGAAATCTATTAGATAAATAACTTGACAACAGATTCACAGCACTATCACAAAACCCAAAGTGAAATTTTAGTTTCTGACACAAATATTTGTGGTTTACTTTATCGAACGCCTTCGATAAGTTCAGTAAACAAAGAAGAGTCATAGAGCCAGCATCATATTCTGGTCGTATGTCGTCAATCACCTTAACTACTGCAGAGGCACAACCATGCCCTAAGTTGCTGGGCCATAAGTTTTTCGCAGACTTTTGACAACGGCGACAGAATGCTTATTGGCCTAAAAATCATTACCGCCTGAGGAGTTTTGTTTCTTCGCAATCAGCAGATCAATGGCGACCTTCCACAGATCTGAAAGTGATGACGATACAAAACAATGTATCGTAACAATATGCGTTAGCGGGCTTATAATCTGAGGCAAAATAAATTTGATAAATTTGATAGGAACGCCATCTTCACCTATTGCATTCGATTTTGTCTGCGATACACACCTTCCAACATCTAGCTCATCGACCGGAACAAACTTAAAAGTTTGTTTACGGTCAGGTTTGTTGCACGGTATCCACAAAAAAATTATTGAGAGTGTCTGGTTCAACATTACATTCTACGTTATTAGTCCTGCATACCTCAAGCTTCTTGATGTTATATTATTGGAAAAATGAGTGGGAAGAGTTTCATTCACCACTGATAACCCCAATGAAGAGGTTTTCTCTTAAAACAATTGTTTTCCTATGTCATATGAAAGAATATTAACATCAAAATCGCCACATATTAACATAAAATCATAATTAACCCAGATATACCGACGGGCTTGCTGGTGCAATAATCTTTGAACTTTTCTTAAATTCCTTTATTCTGACACCAATGTATTGCAAAAATGAAGCAAATTAAAAAAAAAGAAAGAAAAGAATATTTTTTTCTTGGATTTTAAAGCCGTACTACATGTAGTACGCTAGCAAATACGTCAACCAAAATCACATATTATTTCCTTTTCCACAAGTACTTTTGCTACTTATTAGTTATTAGAACTATTTACAATACAAAAATACAGAAACGCAACAACAACAATATATAATTATAAAACTTTTTCTCATCGTTCAGGTGACATCTTCACACTATCGATAATTTTTTAAAGCTGACACCTTTGGTAAAAAAAAAACACTCAAGGAATTACAATAGACAAAGCTTGTCAATGTACGTTTTCTTGACCGCTATGTTTTGTAACGCAACAAAAAATTGGTTAGCGAATATAAAGCAATGTTAATGCAGAACACTGAAAAAAGCAGGTTTACTACAGGTAGTACGGTCGGCATATCTGGGTTAAGAAAATAAGGGGTCAACAGGATGACATTTGTGGGGGTTGTACACGCATGACAAAAGAATTTTGGTATTACTTTTCGATATACATGTAGAGTCGTGGTCTAGGGTTTATTAAAACACTCTGCTTTATTTTATAATGTTTATTGATTAATTTGATTAGGTTAAGTAAAAGTTTATAATATAATAAAATGTTGTTTTACATGTTTTACTATTAAATGTTTTAGGCTCGCACTCAACACGTCTTTTCGCGGTCACAGTTCACTCGACTCTGCCTGTTCCTTGTTTCTTGTTTTCTTTGTTCGTTTGTCGGCGTCTCTATGCGTAGTGTTTTTCTCCTTCTAATTATTATGTCTGTTTTATTGTCTTTGTCTTGTCAACAGTCAACTTGTCATAACCCAGGTCACCGTATTCGTTAGTCCGTCGACTCCAATCCCACATTCGGCCCTCCTGACGTTACATTCGACCCGAATGTAGGGTTCCATTTCTTCATATTCTCTGTTACGGTATTCGACCTCCTTGGCCCCTCAAAATCTCCCATCTTCTCTACAGAATAGCGTCCATGATTGTTTACTTCGGTTATTTTGTAGGGTCCTAAGAATTTTGGTTTTATCTTCAATCCTGTTCCAAATTGTGTACGTTTAATAGCAACGAGTTCATTCACAGAGAACTTCGGTCCAGACACACGGTTTTTATCGAATGTTTTCTTATTTTCTGCTTGTATCTTCAAGATGTTCTCACATGCTTCTTCACGTATCTGGTTTCGTTCTTCGTCCAATTCCTCCAAAGCGGCTTCCTCTAACAAATCTCTTATCTCACTGCTAGCGTTGATGCGCATTTCCAGTCCAGTTAAAATTTTAAATGGTGCCACTTTTGTACTTCGAGGTGGCGTGGTGTTTAACGTTTGTTGTATACGATCTAAGTATTTGTACCAAAGTTGCGGTTTCTCAGCACATAATTTTGACAACAGTGGTATTACGATCCGGTTTATTCTCTCGACTTGCCCGTTCCCTCTTGGAACACCGGTTGCGATAAGTAGGTGTTGTATATTCTCTGCCTTGCAATACTCCTCAAAAGCAAGGGACGTAAATGCTGTTCCTCTATCCGAAATTATCCTCTGTGGACTTCCAAAAGTCGCTGATTGCTTTTCAAGTCTCTCTATCACCTCACTTGAACCTGTACTCTTCGTTGGATAGAGCCAAACGAATTTCGAGAACGCATCGACAACAACAAGTATGTGATTGTAGCGCTTACTTGTTTGTTCTAACGGACCTACGTGGTCAATATGGAATGTTGATAATGGTCTATCTTCTTTTGGGATTGGATTTAAGAATCCTTCTTTTTTACCGGATTTTGCTTCGACTATTAGACATTCCACGCAGCTCTTTACAATACTATGAACTTTGGGTGTTACGTTCGGAATATAAAAGGTTTTTTCGATAAGGTCCTGTGTTTTCTTTATAGCAAAATGGCCTTGACGGTGAGCCATTTTTATTATCTCCTGTTCCATGACCGATGGTACAACTAGAAGCTCTTTCACTGGATCCTTGTAAAGAATATCGAATTTCAAATAGTAATCCTCATAACTATCGTTTTTCAAAACTTTTCTCACGGCCTTGATCCATACGTCTTGCAATTGTGCCTCCCTGATCCTATGTTTTAAGGAGTCCTCCATCATCAGACACGAAACTCTACTCAACGCGTCTACGTGCTTCATTTTAGATCCTGATCTGTGCTCTATCTCGTAGTCAAACTCCTGTAAAAACATCGCCCATCGCGACACTCTTAAAGGAACATCGGCCTTCCTCATCGTCATTGCAAACGCGTTGCAATCCGTCACTATTTTAAATCTGCTCCCCATGACGTATGTTCTCCATTTTTTCAATGCTTCGATGATTGCTAACACTTCCAGCTCATATGAGTGGTACTTTTGCTCACAAGTAGTCGTCTTTCTGCTCATAAACTGAACGGGGTGAAGTTGTTGGTCATCTTTGTCCTTTTGGAGTAGCACAGCTCCATATCCATACATGCTCGCGTCAGTATGAACCTCGGTTGAAGCCGTTGGGTCATAAATCTTCAGCACTGGAGCACTTATTAGAGCAGCTTTCAATTGTTCGCAAGCTAAAAGCTGTTCATCTCCCATCTTAAACTCTTTATTTTTCGTTAGTAAATCTGTTAATGGTTTGGCTACCAATGCGAAATCTGGAATAAATCGCCTAAAATAAGATGTTAGTCCTAAGAAGCGTTGAAGCGCATTCTTATCCTTTGGTACTGGAAAGTCTCGTACAGCTCTTGTTTTCTCTATTGAAGGTTTAATAGAAGAGTTCTCAATAATGTAACCCAAAAAGTTGACTTTTCTCATCAGGAATTGGCATTTTGACCATTTAATACGAAGTCCATATGGTTCAGCCACCTCTAGCACTCTCTGTAGCTTCTGTAAGCCCTCCTCTTCATCTCTTGATGGTATGACGATGTCATCCATGTAGATAACAATAGTTCCGTCTTCAATTAATTCTCTAAATATCGCGAAAATATATCGGCAGAACACTGCCGGGGAATTTGATATTCCAAATGGGACGACCATGAATTGGTATTGCGCGTTGTGGGTCACGAATGACGTGTACTTACGAGACCACGGATCCACTGACACATGGAAAAATCCATTACACAAGTCTAGTGTGGTATAAACCTTCGCTTCCTGCAAGCACTGAATGACATCATCGATTCGAATCATAGGAAAATTGTCCCGCATTATCTTTTCATTCAATTTTCGATAGTCGCAGCAGAGTCTTTTGCTGCCATCTTTTTTAGTAACGAGTACCACTGGTGACGCATATTCAGAAAAACTAGGCTCTATAATCCCTTCTCTAAGCCACTCTTCTACTTGTCGATTTACTATTCCTTGGTCCATAAGTGATAATCTTCTCGGTCGCTGGAACACTGGAACTTCGTCCTTTAAGATAATTTTCATTTCGACTGGTGTCCACTTTGTTCTTACTGGATTATATCCTAATACAAGATTTTTTATTTTCTCCTGCATATCTTTTTGCAAATACGATATATCAAATGGAAGATCATCTGCAAATGTTGATAAACAAATTTGTTGAAATTCCGTATTAAGAATATCAATGCTCGAATTTCTTTTCTCCACAGCTACCTGTTCTCTGTTTTTACCTTGAATAACCCGATCATAACTCTCATTTTCTCTCTGAACTCTTTTGGTAAATTTAGCTCCCTCAGAATCAATTAAAATATCAACTTGCTGTAAAATGTCATTACCGATGATTGCTGAACATAAAAGATCTCTTTCTCTGACTACATGGAATTCTATATCCAACACAATCTGGTCAATCTTTACGGGCACAACAAAACTGCCAATTGTTGTTATCTCTGCTCCACCGATTCCCATAAAACTTCTTTTAGTTGGCTTTAACTCGATTTCATCAAGCATCATCAAAATGTCGTATCTTATCGCGCTAATATCGCTGCCAGTATCCAACAATGCTGATACGTTTACTCCTTTTAAATCGAAATCCTTAAACACCCGATTACTTGATGGCAAAAGGGGTTTGTCGTTGCTGTCTTCTCTAGATGATGTCAATGTGTTAACGTTAGCACGCTCTTCTTTATAGGTATTTTTGTTGGTTACTTCTCGGCACTCTGCGGCTCGGTGCCCTAGCTTCTGGCACTTAAAACAAGTTATGCTGCTTGATTTACATGCCCTGGCTAAATGACCCTTGTTTCCACATTTGAAACACTTTAACTCTTGACGATCTTGCTGATTACTCTGGTTTTGTTTGGTTAAACTCGGTTGCTGACTATTTTGATTTGGTTTCGTAAAATTCTGTGGCTGGCCAACTCGTGAGTATGAGGACTGCTGAGTGACTCCACGAACTTTCTCGTACACGCTGATTTGTTGCTTCAGCTCCTTTACTGTTCTCGCCTGGTATAAAATGCTTTTATTGAACTTTGAATCAGGCACACCTTCGATAAAATATTCGATAAGACTCGCCTCATCTAATTCTATGGAACTCCCAATGTCCATTAAGCTATAAAGATATTCTTTGTAGCTCTCTTGTGGTCGCTTGCGTCTATTACGCAATTGCTTGTGTACTTCAATTGATGAAAGTGTTTCTCCAAATTCTTCTCTTAAAGCTGACTTTAAACTTTTCCAGTCGCATATGGCTGACTGGCTTCTCACAAAAATCTTGGCTGCTCCTTTGAGTAGCTGCTTGGCATAGATGAATTTCTGAAGCTCACTCCAGCGGACGGTCAATGCATTGTCCTCAAATTCTTCTATCCATCTATCCACACTTGGAAATCCAGATCCAGTAAACGAAGACAGGGAATCCTCTATATCCCTCAACGTGAACGTAGAACGTGCAAAACCAGCTGCTTGCCCAACGTTAGACTCAACATCACCATATTCAGACTCTTCTGATTCATCGCCTCTAGTCAGGCCGAAGTGTTCAAGGAGTCTGTCCTGTAAAACAATTTTACGTCCAGATGTCCCTAAACCCAACCCTTCTAATTTGTCTTTCAGTCCGTCCACGTTAAGTGCAAGAATGCTGTTTACATCCATTTCAAGGTATTTTATTAAAAAGGTAAAATTTAGATATTATTCAATTAGATAAAAATTAAATCAATCAAATCAATTAAATTTAAATAAAGGCAATAAGAATGTCTTAAATAACTTAAAAATACTTGTAAATATTCTCTTATTTACGAATAAATTGTTTATTTTGTTACTTCAATTAAAATAATATAAGCAGCTGCAAAAGTAAACCAAACTGACATTTAATATGAAAACTTTCTATTTAGTATTTTCTGCAATGCTTCACGTTAAAAAAAAATAAGTTTGACGTTTGCCAAAACCAATGATCGCTCTTTTACTTTACTTTTTTTTTTTCTTAAAAATTCCAATTGAATTTATTTTCTTTCGCTCTCTTTTTATTCTTCAAAACTTAAATGAAATTATTCTATTAAAATTCAATTTTAATCTTTAAAAAAACAAACAAAATCTACTTTAAAATTAAGCTGCTTTGCTTTGTTATTAAAAATAATTTTTTGCAAGTTTATCTCACTCTGTATAATACAATGTTCATAAATTTATTTCTTGCTGCCAGTCGCTGTGCTGCAACTCGTTGCTTTCTTTGTTGATGTTCACTTCGCTTTGTTGTTGCGCTTGCTATTTTGTTATCAACAATGACGAAACTCTGCGCACTCTATGCTTAACGACTGCTGCAATAACTTGGCGCACTCTCTATGGCTGCCAAAATGCAAAAAAAACTCTACGCACGCTCTGTGCTTCTCGATGCTGCAAAGCTTGACGCACTCTCTATGGCTGTTAAACTTTGATGAAACTTGGCGCACTCTCTGTGGCTACCAACTCTAAACTCTACGCACACTCTGTGCTTCTCGATGCTGCAAAGCTTGACGCACTCTCTATGGCTGTTAAACTTTGATGAAACTTGGCGCACTCTCTGTGGCTACCAACTCTAAACTCTACGCACACTCTGTGCTTCTCGATGCTGCAAAGCTTGACGCACTCTCTATGGCTGTTAAACTTTGATGAAACTTGGCGCCCTCTCTGTGGCTACCAACTCTAAACTCTACGCACACTCTGTGCTTCTCGACGCTGCAAAGCTTGACGCACTCTCTATGGCTATCAGAACTTTGAAGTAACTCTACACACTCTCTGTGCAATAACTGGCGCACTCTCTATGGCTGCCAAACTTTAAAACTATACGCACACTGTGCTATGTTTCCCCTCATTGTCTTATTGCTGCAGGCTGGTGAAGCTTGAATGCTGTCAATGCTGCTGAACTCGACGCACTCTCCTTGCTTGCATTCCCCTCTTTGAGTTGAACTGTGAACTGCTCGGCTGTTGAAGTTTGGATTTTATCAACGCTTTGTCTCTCTACTTTCTATTTGGTGCTCATGTTGATTGTTGCCAACGAAAAGATTGAAACTTCCAGAACTTCTGACGTTTTCTGCAACTTGATGACGCTGTCGCTTTGTAGTTGTGCTGTACTTTTCAAAAGATTTTTGCAAATTACAACTCGTGCAAATTCCTGCGTGCTTTAAATGTTTTATGGTTCACAATTAACACTTTTGATTTTTGCTTTTGCTGAGTGTTTAAGCAATTTATTGTATTTGTTTTTTATGCTTTTTGCACACTTTTACTTTATTATATTCACTTAATTTTATTCACTGCACACCGGGCACATTCCGGATGAGTCCCCAAAATGTAGAGTCGTGGTCTAGGGTTTATTAAAACACTCTGCTTTATTTTATAATGTTTATTGATTAATTTGATTAGGTTAAGTAAAAGTTTATAATATAATAAAATGTTGTTTTACATGTTTTACTATTAAATGTTTTAGGCTCGCACTCAACACGTCTTTTCGCGGTCACAGTTCACTCGACTCTGCCTGTTCCTTGTTTCTTGTTTTCTTTGTTCGTTTGTCGGCGTCTCTATGCGTAGTGTTTTTCTCCTTCTAATTATTATGTCTGTTTTATTGTCTTTGTCTTGTCAACAGTCAACTTGTCATAACCCAGGTCACCGTATTCGTTAGTCCGTCGACTCCAATCCCACATACATATATTCAAATATGCAATTCCAGGTCCACAAGATTTACTTACAAATGCAGCATTCAGATTTTTTTTACAGTAGACTGCGACTCCTTCACCCTTCTTATTTGTTCGATCCTTTCTGAATAACTTAAAATTATTTATATCACAGATTGCTTCACTTATATCACTACACATTCAGGTTTCAGAAATACTTATGATATCAACCGATGATAAAGCTAAAATTTCTAAAAAAAACTATTTTAAGATGTTCATATCCTTGGCAAAACTGGAATTTCTATTAAGTAAAATTTTAATTTTTTTTTTAATAAGTTTTTTTTTATAAGTTTCAAATATAACTTAGTCTTATTAACTAAATTTTATAGCAAAAAAAATTCATATGGGCAAATCGTCAGACGTCACATTCAGAAGCATTTTTTTTCCAAATTATATGCTGAAAATGTTTTGTTTAGGAAAAAACTAGTGCAACATTAAGTATTAAGGGGCTGCTATTTATAAATATCAAAAAAAAAGACAATATAAGTGTAAGTAGTGGTTTTGATATTCAGCGTTCGGACGTTATTAAAATAGAAGTAGTTTTGATATTAATTGCAAAATCTGTTATTTTCAGCGAACTGATTCGAGCTACGAGAAAATATGATGTGAATGAAACGTTAAGAATTAACTGAAATATACAAAAAATTAAGCATAGTCGTTCATTTTTATTATTGTTATTATTTTTGTAATATTTATTATTGTTCGGACGTCATGTGTCGGACGTCATTAATTTTTCCACCATTACAGTATTTTAATTAAAGATTTTTTTTTAATTATTTTTAATATTAACATCTACGTTAAGTTTAAAAAAATAGACTGTTCGTTTGATGTCCTTGAAGATATATTTTTAATATTTTGCCATCTATTGTGGAGCGATGTTACGGAGTTTTAATTTTTTTTTACGTTTATGTGCATTACCTTAATTTATGGTATATATACAGGGTGTTTTTTTTAGAGGTATAGAACTTCGAATTGAAATAAAACACAAGAAAATCGTTTTAATGTCCATCAATTTGGCTTTATTGGAAGGATAATTTTATGCCATTAATGTCTAAATATGATTTCGGGCATGTGGCCGCCGCGGCTGGCACGAATAAAGCCAATTCTACAGGTCCAATTTTCAACCACTTTTTCGAGCATATGGGGCCGTATGTCGGCAATAACGCCACGAATGTTGGCCTCCAAGTCCCCTAACGTTTCTGGTTTGTTTGCGTAGACGAGCGACTTCACATATCCCCAAAGAAAATAATCCAATGGTGTCAAATCACACGATCTTGGTGGCCAATTGACAGGTCCATTCCGCGAAATTATGCGCTCATCGAATGTTTCCCTCAATAAATCGATTGTGACGTGCGCTGTGTAGCATGTAGCGCCGTCTTGTTTGAACCACAACTCATCCACATTCATGCCATCCAATTCGGGAACAAAATAGTCGGTTATCATGGCTCTATACCGGTCTCCATTAACGGTAACTGACTCTCCAGCATTATTTCGGAAGAAGTATGGCCCAATGACCCCACCAGCCCATAGAGCACACCAAACAGTCAGTTTTTGTGGATGTAATGGCGTCTCAAGGATCTCATGTGGATTCTCTTCACTCCAATTGCGGCAATTTTGCTTGTTGACGTAGCCATTCAACCAAAAATGAGCCTCATCACTGAACAAAATTTTGCGATGAAAATCAGCATCGAGATCAATCTCATTTTCGGCCCATACACCAAAATCACGACGCATTGCATGGTCTCGTGGCTTTAATTCTTGCACAAGCTGGATCTTGTAAGGTCGCAAGCCAAGATCTTTGCGCAAAATCTTCCATAAAGTTGATGGACAAAGCTCCAATTGCTGTGCACGGTGGCGAATCGATTCATTCGGGTCCTCTTCAACATTTTGCTCTACAGCGGCAATTGTTTCTTCGGTGCGCACTGTTTGACGCCTCTGCGGATGCGTATTATCACATAGAGTAAACGTAGTGCGAAAACGACCCATGGTTAACCGAATTAATTGCTCTGATGGACGATTATGTCGACCATAAAATGGACGGAGCTTGCGGTAAACTTCGCGAACTGAACCATTATTTTCGAAATAAATTTGCACGATTTGCAAGCGTTGTTCTTTTGTCAACCTGTTCATGATGAAATGGCAAACCAAACTGAACATAAATGACATTAGAGTTGCCAGATTTGACCACAAAATGCCAGTTTTATTTCTATTCGAAAAACAAACCCCTAAAAAAAACACCCATTACCTTTTTTTTTATTCACAAAAAACTGGCGTTAAAAAGACATGTGTCCAACCAACAAACTGTCCAAATTGCTTTCAAGGCATGGACAATTTAAAAAGTGTCAGCGACAATTAAATTGAAAAGTTGCTTAAAAGAAACAAATTCCTGCAACCTCAGCGAAAGTCATTTACAGAAAGAGTTCGAGAATTCAGAGCTCGACAAAGAGTTTTTTTTTGTATGATCAGTTTGAAGGAAGTCTTTCTATTTAAAATTTTTGGTTAAAGGTTTTTACAAGTAATAAAAGTGAATGTTATGTTATGATTATTATAATATGATGGCATGGTATAATAGATATAGTATGATTAGTTGATGGTACGGTATTATGGTATGATACGATGATATGGTGGTTAGATATATGGTTGATGGTAGGTATGGTTTGGTGGTAGAATATGATGGTATGATATGATAGTATTGTCTGATGGTATAGTATGGTGGTAAGATGAGCATGGTATAGTTTTATGATACAGTATGACGGTATACGATTTTAGTGTGGTATGAATTTATGGCATAATAACATTTAACTTTTCGAAATTGTTCATATTAAAACAGATTTAATCTAATCTTGCAATTATATGAAATGGAACTTTTTTTATTAAGACTATATTTAAGAGTAAATCAATTAATCACTTAAAAATCTCTACTTTTTTGGGTTCAAGTTTCTCTTCTACCGTGCGTGGCGGCCCTACACATATTTTTTTTAGCTAACTAGTTGTTCGTTTTTATATTTTCCTTTAAATTTTTGCGATAAATACGCTTTCTCTCCGCTTCTTTTCTACAAAATGCGTCATCAAGTTTTTTTTTAATTATTTCGCTAATTTTTGGATCTTTCCTCACTTTTTTTTAATATTTGGCTTACCATCTACAAAAGTTATTTCCGCGTTAATTCTATTTGAAAATGTCGCCGAAAAGTATTTATATTTTATATCAATTTTTTTTTTAATTTTATTCAATTTTTTTTGAAAATGTCCAAAAACTTGCTTTGTAACAGGTTTCAATTTTTGTTTTTAATTTGATTCACCAGTTTTATCTAAATAAAACCCTTTTTATGTGTCCGACGCCAGAACAGAGTTAATCATATTAATTTTGCAAAATACACCGTTATACCCAAATTTTGTCAAACCTATTATGGCGCCAATCGGTTTGACGTCAGTAAACTACCTGAAAAAAATAAAAAAAAACTTAACTCGAACATTGACATAAAAACTTAAGAAAAAAAAATTATTGGGAACTTAAATGAAGATATATTAAGCTTTTAATAAACAATATGCTCTTGAAAAAGGAGCATCTTTAGTTTCTCACAATTGGTGGACTATTTTCGGGATTGTTTCGAACCACTCTGTGAAGTAACCCCAAAAATTTATTAAAATGTATTTTTTTAATATTTATTTGATGACTATATAAAGCAATAAATTTTCTAAAATATAAAAAACAAATCGGTTAAAAAATCTTAAGCTGATCAAAAATTGTAGATTTTATATCAAAGTGCGCTGTGCGGCGATTGTAACTGAAATAATTGTAATAATGAAATATGAGTGTTATCTTAAAATCATGGCAAATTAATTTCGTGTTGATTTTTTATGTGACCTTAAGAGAAGCTAGCATTATAAATTGAGTCCAGTTGATTTTTAACAATTCCTCAAGCTTTTTTCTTTAAACCCTGAGTGGTGTCATATTTTTGCTTGTATACAAATGCTTAAAAAGCTAGAAACACATTTTTGCTTTTGTGTAAAATTTTTCAAAAACTAAAACTTTTTATTAAAAGCGGTTACCGTTTATACACTCTGTTTTGCATATAATTAAGGTGGTGTCATAATATTGCATTGAAATGTGGTTTTCTTTTTTTTTTTGATATTGTAAAAATAAGTGATATTTTAACATGTCAGTGTCATCGGTAATATCAATTGTCCCAGAACCATGACACAGACGATTGTAAATATTATTCTTATGATCACAATTCTTATAAGTTATATACTTTCAACCCCCCGACTAACCTATCTTTGTCAGAATACGAAACGTTACTTCCGATTTTTCATTTCAATATAGAGTTTGCTTATGATAGAACATCCAGTGTATTTTCTTACGAGCAATATTACTGGCGGGTTTTCAAGTTTTTTCTCTCAAAATATAAAACTTTGTGTATAACACATTTTGTTGTAGTTTAGATAAAGTTATTGCCGGACTTTTCTTCTTTTTCGAGTTATAAAGTAAAAGTTATACAATTAGATTCCATTTTTTTTATGGCTACTTCTCTCTATTTTTGTAGACGCTTTGTTGGTACCTTGATATTTCATATTTTCCCATGCTATATCTCGTTAAATAAATAATAGCTGATAAAAATTCGACTTTAGCCAGTTTTTTTTTTTTTTTAAATATGTATGTATTTTTTTTTTTTTATGTCAATGTTTGAGATCCCATTGAATGCTTGAGTTATTCCAGTTTTGTCAACTTTAAAGGCTTACCTCGACCCATTTTAACACCGATTGTAGGAAATGTATATAAATTTGATTTAGTAGATATTTTTGCGAAAGTGTTCAGATGTTTTTGAAACTATTCGGTTGACTGGGGTAATTCTGTTTTCTTAAAACTTCCTGAAACTTTTGAGTTAATTTTCTGGACATTTTTGTTTTTGTTCAAAAGTCTTTAGTAAAGAGTTTGATCAATGAAATGTGACATTATGTTACGGATATGTTTTAAAAAATATACACAGATTTGACAAGTTAAAATAACCTATATAATTTATATGTATGTAATGTAATGGTGTTAATGATGTGTGTTAAGCCAAAACATTTCTTCATTTTTGTGTGAAATCCGATTCAAATTATTCAGATTTTGCAATCTTTTTCAATAGCTGCTGCCAACAAAGACTCTAAATTTGCTACCAACAAACTCTCTTAATTTATCAATATCAAAGATCAATAAAAAATGCCGATTAACTGATCGGAAAAAGAAATTCATTTGAAATTCCTTTTCACCCAGATGATGACCAAATCATTTTCTGCTTTTTTTTATTTTTTTTTTAGACTCAACAGTTGGCATTATGACGTTCTGGCATTTCTGCAACGACAGAAACTGACATCAAAACATCTAGAGCGCAAACTGCAGGGAGCACAGTGTTTTTTTTTTTTAATTGGACGAAACACCCGTGCTTAACTGCATTTCGGCGGAGTGAACTGCAGCTGCCTGGCCAGTGGCCACTCGAGACGACCGGTCCGAAACAAAAGCTACAATTGTGATTGTTCAGAATTGGAGTGACAAACAACAGCGAAGAATGATGAGGCGAACGTGCGACGTCTATTCGGTGCAAAAAAACCACACAAGTAGATCGTCGCATTAGTGGATCATCGTGTGTTCTGTGCTGTAAATAGAAATAAACAGGGAAGCATTAAGGCATTAAAAAGGCCTCAAATAAAATAAGTTAATAACCGATTGAGTCAAATCTTTTTTATGTTTACTATTGAATACGTTATCCAACCAGTGCCGTAGAGTTTTCTTCAATACGAAAAAAATAATTTTTTTTTTGGTTTTTGTGGTTACACAACAGAGAAATGAAGGGCATTTTTAATTTTTGGCTTCTTAAAGAAAACGGTTCACTTTTTATATTATTATCAACCTTAAGCACTCCGCTTTCAAGAGGTATTGGTCTTGAGAAATATCATTATTAAAAGGCATTGAAATTTTCAATAAAAGTTAAAATTCTAAATAAATTATTCAGTTTTGTAAAGTAAAAGGCAATAAAACAAGATCAATAAATATTTAATGTAAAAATCTTTATAGAAATTTTGAATAATCAAAATTTTGAAAATAATGCTATGAGCATAGTGAACCTTTTTTTACTGAAGTTTTTTGCGCGAACCTCTGGATGCCTATTCGAGATCAGTAGCTCGTTTCTGTAGCCAAATCGGTAAGTTACCGATTTGTGTGACGTCACACCGACTCGATTGAAAGTTGCCGATTTCGTGATAACTGCTGTTTCTGTAAGTTGAGATCGTTAAAAATTCGGTCTGTGATGGAAAGAAACACAAATCGAAAATAAACGTTGCGACATGGATCAAATGACGAACAGCTGTTTATGTATTTGTATTGTTTTTATTTTCTGTGCGCTTTATATATATTAAGAACGCATCAAAAAGTGCTTGTTTGTTGTTTTAATAACAATAATAATAATAATAATAATAATAATAATGAGGAAATAAATTATTGTATTAATTAAAGATTTGGAAAATATTAGTGAAATTTTACTTATATGGCATTAGTTGTAAACCCCATTACCTTAATATTAAAATGTTTTATAACAAACAAAAAGATTTAAATCAGTAAAAATTTGACTGAAGCGAACGTTTTCTATTAGAAAAGTATATTGTGAGTACTTGTTACTTCATATTTAAACAACATTACTAACATTTATATAAATCGGTAAAGTTATCACTTGCTTCAGAGTCAGTGAGAAAAACATTAATTTTTATCGATTCACTTTTCTTCCAGAAACACTTTTTTAAAAGGTTCCATTGAAGCGAAATCGGAACATGTGACAAATTATCGATTTGAAACAAACGAACAGAACAGAAATCGATTCAGATTCTTACAGAAACAGTGTTGGTGAGAGTGACGTCAAATCGACAATATGAGTCGGTAACTGCGATCAATACAAGTTACAGAAACGACCTACAGGGCCCTATTATACCAACCAATTATAACTTATCAGTTTTCAAAAATATGGGCAAATTAATTAGTTTTTTTGCTCTTAACCTTATTTTAATTCAATTGATTGGACAAGTTCAACTAGTGATCAATTTTTAGATACTGATGGTTGAAATAAACATAATTTGAATGAAATCTTACAATCTTTTTGATGAGGGATAATTTTAGCAACTGTAGTAATTTTTAACAATTTTTGTTGCATCAGTTAATTGAACTTTATCGAAAAAAAAAATTGATAATCTTAGCAAAATTTGGCTATTCTCCAATCAATTTGAGTATTGAAAATATTGCACGTGTTTTATCCTCAGTTAGTCTTTTGTAATTTCGGTTTTTTGCGACTATTTGAGAACAGTTTAGGAGAACCAGCCGAGCAGTTATTTTGGGGTCAATTGAAAAAGTGAACTAAAGAGTGATTTTTTAAGTGCCTGATAACTTTTTTTTTAAAAAAAACGCATAAAATTTGCAAAATCTCATCGGTTCTTTATTTGAAACGTTAGATTGGTCCATGACATTTACTTTTTGAAGATAATTTCATTTAAATGTTGACCGCGGCTGCGTCTTAGGTGGTCCATTCGGAAAGTCCAATTTTGGGCAACTTTTTCGAGCATTTCGGCCGGAATAGCCCGAATTTCTTCGGAAATGTTGTCTTCCAAAGCTGGAATAGTTGCTGGCTTATTTCTGTAGACTTTAGACTTGACGTAGCCCCACAAAAAATAGTCTAAAGGCGTCAAATCGCATGATCTTGGTGGCCAACTTACCGGTCCATTTCTTGAGATTAATTGTTCTCCGAAGTTTTCCCTCAAAATGGCCATAGAATCGCGAGATGTGTGGCATGTAGCGCCATCTTGTTGAAACCACATGTCAACCAAGTTCAGTTCTTCCATTTTTGGCAACAAAAAGTTTGTTAGCATCGAACGATAGCGATCACCATTCACCGTAACGTTGCGTCCAACAGCATCTTTGAAAAAATACGGTCCAATGATTCCACCAGCGTACAAACCACACCAAACAGTGCATATTTCGGGATGCATGGCCAGTTCTTGAACGGCTTCTGGTTGCTCTTCACTCCAAATGCGGCAATTCTGCTTATTTACGTAGCCATTCAACTAGAAATGAGCCTCATCGCTGAACAAAATTTGTCGATAAAAAAGCGGATTTTCTGCCAACTTTTCTAGGGCCCATTCACTGAAAATTCGACGTTGTGGCAGATCGTTCGGCTTCAGTTCTTGCACGAGCTGTATTTTATACGGTTTTACACCAAGATCTTTGCGTAAAACCTTCCATGTGGTCGAATAACACAAACCCAATTGCTGCGAACGGCGACGAATCGACATTTCACGGTCTTCAGCAACACTCTCAGAAACAGACGCAATATTCTCTTCTGTACGCACTGTACGCATTCGTGTGGTTGGTTTAATGTCCAATAAAGTAAACTGAGTGCGAAACTTGGTCACAATCGCATTAATTGTTTGCTCACTTGGTCGATTATGTAGACCATAAATCGGACGTAAAGCGCGAAACACATTTCGAACCGAACACTGATTTTGGTAATAAAATTCAATGATTTGCAAGCGTTGCTCGTTAGTAAGTCTATTCATGATGAAATGTCAAAGCATACTGAGCATCTTTCTCTTTGACACCATGTCTGAAATCCCACGTGATCTGTCAAATACTAATGCATGAAAATCATAACCTCAAAAAAATCACCCTTTAGTTCACTTCTAGCGCAGTTCGAAGTAGCTCTGAAAAAGTACAAAAGGCTTTCAGTGTAGAACAGAGTTCATTTTGCTGTGGTTTTCAAAACTTCTGCGCACAAGACGGAATCGGTTGTTACTCTGTATGTATGTATAAACGTGAATGAATATAAAATATTATAGAAGAAAAGTGCTAAAATATTAAAGAAGATGAATAAAATATTCAAATTAATAAATCTTGTGGTTGGAAAAGATCGTGAAAATCAGGTCTTTAGGACATATGCTCCTATACTCGAAATTTTTACGAAATTTCAGTTTTAAAACTAGTTAAAAACGAACCACTTTCAGGCTACTGCGTGAGCAACCAGTTCAAAAATGCAACTTGTTCAAATATGGGGAAAAAGGAGTGTTTATGGGGACAATTGTCTTTTCCTATGTCATCAACCCACAAAAAGCGTCAGTTCGTTCAATGTTAAAGGGTATTGTAGTGGAACTATTACTAGTCCTTTTTGTAACTAGTTCAGAACTATTTCAAATTTGGTCCACTTTTCTGCTGTGAGACTACACATATGAGACTTATGTACTTAATCGGCGGATAAATTTTGACTTAAAAAATTTGGCGGATAAAATTGTCAAATAGATTTTTTTGCTTAAGATTAGTGGATATTCGGAGCATGGGATTAGCCGAAATAATGCTCTCACAACTTTCTTCAACAACTTTCAACAACATTTTACATTGGCTAGGAAATGGAGGACAATACCATGGTATATCTATGACTCATGAAGTTCATCAATCCAATGTATGCAGGTTGTTCGTAGAGTAGTGACATCTATTAAAAATACTTAAAATATGATCAACGATACTTTCGCTGGTCAGAAAATATGCGAGAAATCGCACTAGAGTTCTTCAAGCAAGGCGATTTCCGGTAGTAGCTGGTTGCATTGATGGAACAATCATTGAAATAGATGCACCAACACTGAACGAAGGACACTTCATAAATTGCAATGGAAAACACGCAGTTAATACTATGATGCTTTCTGGACCCGATCGTTTCCTTTATGCTGTAAATTCTAATTGGCCAGGGAGTGTACATGAAGCTAGAGTACTTCGAAACTAAAAATTATTTGCAAATTTTGAATTCGGATATCGACCTCTCTCCAACGCAGTGATTCTTAGAGACATCGCGTATCAAGTTGGGGATTGGATAATATCACCTCTGCGCATAAGTCCTGATAATGCAGCGCAGCAAAGATTCAACCAGGCACATAAAAGTACCAGATGAATTTTCAAAGACTTTCGAAAGTATGAAAGGCCCAGTTTCGATAGTATAAAAGCTTGATTGCTTAAAATGTTATTTGTGATACATAAATTTTATAGTTTTCTAGGCATGCTTAAAGAGAAATTTCCGTCTTTAAACTAAGTCCAATATTTAAATAAGTCCAACATTGCCATTAAATCAAGGAATGATGAACAAGTCTTATGACCTTTTTTTTAATTTAGATGAAGAAGAAGTAGAAGATAAAACAAAGATAAGTCAATATAATGAAGTTGCAGAAGTAAACTTACGGGATGGTACTATTTAAAATTTGATAAATTTTTTTCAATAATATTTTTATTTTCATAAGTACATTCACATGTGAAGTTAGCAATAAAATTTCATTCCTTCAAATATAAAAATAAGACCAAGGAGTTTTTCCTTACATCTAAAAATTAATTTTTTAATGTTGTTCTTATAACAAAATTACAACTCTTCGAAGCTTAAAGTGTAAATTTCTGTGTCTGAAATGTTGATTCTAGGTCTCTCCATATTGTAACTATTAAAAGAAGTAAAGAAGTCCTTTGTAAATTAGGAAGAGGATAACTACAGTTGATTTTATATATTTTAAGCTTATTTATAAAAAATTCTGATTTTAAGACCTTTCTTTTGATATCTTCCAGGGGATCGCCTTTTAATTTTCGATTTGGGCACCCATTTTAGTATTTTTATCTGCTGTTGGTGCATTCACTTGAGGTTCCATTCGATTCGGCAAACTTGACGTGCATGCGCCATTTAAAGACTCTGCAGTCAAAATGATATTTGTCTGCTATCAACTATTATACAAGTCATATGTCAAATAAGCCAATTTGTCAACCAATATTATATAATTACCTATTTGAAATGTAAGAAATATATTTTTTCATTGATGTTTTTTGTGAGCTTTTTATTATGTATGATTTTTGTTGCAGATTAGCCGAATAGTATAGCAAAGGATAGTAAAGGATAGTAAAGGATTCACTTTATTTTTGTGCAAGATTCCCAAAGCAACAAAACTTTGAGTCATAAATTCCAAAATAAATCCATATGAGTAGTTTATATGGAATTTTAAGAGATTATCTGCCTCATGACAGCCAGCGAATATCGTTTGCTTTTATGTTAATCCCAATTTAGTTTCCAATCCATTATCCGACCCAAATACTTAACACGAGTAACATATTCAAGATGAAAACATTACAATGATCAAATACGATTTACAATTATTTAATACTGTCGCAACCTGTGATATGAAAGGTAAAATGCTTTTCAAATTAATTTAGTCTGAGCCATACGTTAGATAGAGCCTGAAAATTAAGCTATTCAACAATGTCTTGAAAATTTCCATAATATGATGTCAGTCATAGTGGCGAAGTCAGCCACATCAATCAAAACGTGTTCCTATAACAATGGCAATGTTTATTATTTCTAATAAAGCGATAAAATACCAAACGAAATTGAGTTTTGTAAACTTTATATTTGATTTGCAAAAAGAAACTTCTATTAAGATCACCCCGAACATGCTCTGAACTATACTTTTATCGATATGTGGTCAATTAATCATCAATCGTCAAAGTATTTGTCGAAGTTTGATATCTGTGATGCTGCCAAATAATTTTTTCAACATTTCCAGTTGAAAAAAATGTGTCCTGCCATTATTGACATTGTCTACATAATTCTCGACATGGTCTTCATTGTCAACACATTATTTACAATTTTGACACCAAAATGTCGAGGACTAAAGTCGACACTGACCAAGGCTTATATCATTATTAAGATACTTAAATTGTGATTGTTTACATTGGCTTTTGTGTAAAGTGTGCACTGAATCGTCAGAAAATGTTCATGTCATAGCAAGGCCATAGCCATCATTTTACTTGGGGAGGAAGGGTTTGTGAGAAACATCTATATCGGTAATTTTCAACGACAAATCTAGCAAATTCAAAATAACTTAAAAATGTGATTTATTATGAACATAATAAAATTGGGTGTTGTCATGACAAATTACTTAGTGACAGATAAGAGCAAAAGTAGTGTACAAATTTGGAGTAATTTATCATTTTTGTGTATTGAAGAAATCACATGTTCTTGGTATCTGGTACTCTTGGAGAATATGTTTCGGATTTTAGAAGCTCCCCATATATTTAAAATAAAAATGGAGTTAATCTTTGTTTGATGTAGTTTTGCAATCAATAGCTTATGAAGTATATTTTATGTTATACTCTAGAAAGAATTTTATTTATATAGCAAAAGTAGTGCATAAGGTGTAAAAAAAGTCTAAAAAAAAAGAAAAACATTATGTATTTGGGTCTTAAAATGCTCGCTGATTATTAAGCCGGTTTCGAGATATAAAAATTCATAATTGTTTAGATTTTTGCCTGTTCTTGACGAATAAAATGAATTGATATTTACACCACCCAAGTTTCTCTTGAGTTTTACTTTTCGAAATTATTGTTTCAAGATAATAAAGGGTTTTCCATTAAGGACTTGACAACTTTTTTTTTTAAATAAAACCCAAACCATTTGAGATATTTCAAAAACTTCATTATCGGCTTAAAGTACAATCAAAACATTTATGAATGGAACTCGATTTCGTTCATATGGCCACCGTGGACACGTTTCCAGCGGTCGATATGTTGGACCCAATTTTCGATGACTCGGCCCCACATTTTGGCCAAAACGGCCTCTAATTCGCTTTCAATGTTGGCTCTGAGCGCTTCCAACGTGGTCGACTTGTTGGCATAGACCAATGTCTTGACGTAGCCCCAAAGAAAATAGTCTAGAGGCGTTAAATCGCACGAACGAGGCGGCCAATTTCTTGAGATAACACGCTCATCAAACTTACTCTGCAATAAATCGATTGTAACGTGTGCTGTGTGGCTTGTGGCACCGTCCTGTTGGAACCACATGTCGTCCAAGTCCATATCTTCCAATTCGGGCCAAAAATAATCGGTAAGCATGGTGCGAAACGATGGCCATTCACAGTAACGTTACGATAGTTATCGTCGACGAAAAAATATGGTCCAATGATTTTTTGTGGATGAAGTGGTGATTCATGAAGCACATGTGGATTTTCACCCGACCAATAACGTATATTTTGCTTTTGAGCCAAAAATGAGATTCGTCACTGAAGATGACGAATGCTCTTAAAATTGCGATCACTGACTCCGAATTCCGGTAGTAAATTTTTATAATTTGCAGACGTTGTTCGTTCGTGTACTTTACCATGGTTAAAATGTCGTAGGGTGTTCTTTTTTTTTATCATATTTTAAATAGCTTTCGTATAAATTCGTATACTTTCTACATCCTCTCCGTTTGGTCTGGGTAAGACTTAAACACAAAATAATTATAAAAATGGCCAATACAAGTCAATTCCCGGAAAAAGTTAAATTATACCTAAAATATAAGAGTTATTATGAGTGAAATAATAATAATCAAAGATAAGTGTTATCTTGGCTTAAAAAAAGTAGAACTCAAACACTTGTCACCTGTTCACGCAAAAATAAAACTTAAAACAATTTTGTTTTTAATAAAAGTTTTACGGTCCCTGATATAAGCAAAGCTTCGATAGATAGTTTTTCGGCAGTCATAGGCGCTTATACACTTCAGACATTTATAGGGCGGGTCGTCAAGAGATTTGTTATATATGTACATATATAGAGAGAGATTATATTACATTTGTGGGTTAAATTTTTGATTTTTTAAATACCCGAAATGCTTCATGGTTGTCCATTTTATTTCCTTCAAACTTATGTCCATTGCAAGCAATATACATATTCCAATGCTTCCTCCAATCTTGAAAACACTTTTCATAGGCTAATTTTAGAATCACCTTCAGGTCCTTCTGCGAATTCTTCTTTATTACCACAATTGTCTTAAAACGCTTTCCGCGAAGTGGTTACGTGAATCCTGGGGATAGGAAAAAGTCACGAGAAGCTATGTCGGGTGAATACGGCACTTGCGGAACAGTATTAACGTTGTTTTTGATCATCAATACGATGCTGTTTCTGAAATAAATTCAGTTCTCTCGGTACAAGCAGCACTTCGACTCGTCTCATGCCCAAAACATGTGCATAATGCTCTGCACCGATTCAAACGGCTGCTATATCACTTATGCTAACATGTCGATCTACGAGTATAATTTTCTAAACAATGTTAATCATCATCCACAGTACGGCCCGCTTTAAACTCTTTGTGTCACTCGTACGCTTGTGTTTTCGACATTATAGAGTCTCGTAGGCTACCGTTTACATTTTCTACATTTTGTCGAAGCACAAAACTTCAGACAAAAACTTGCTCAACTAAATTCGACATTGCGGAATACGCACCACACTACTAATATTGACTTATTCACAAAGCTATCACTCACAAACTGCCGATGAATGGTTTTCAAATAAATATTTAAGCATCAGATTTTAGATGTACCAACCCAGAAAAATTTGGACAATATCTCATGCACGGTTTGTTTGAATGGAAAATTCGAGGTATTTTGGACAGAAGTTACATACGATTTTTAAACTCCTTAAGCTTTAAGTGAAACCCATTTATTGGTTTCACACAACACACACACACACACTACACATGTACACTAGAGCAAGTCACATTTGTATGGATTTTCTTAAAGTATCTGGGACCCTCCGCGCCCCCCCCCCCCCCTTAAAAACACGATGGTTGCAAATGAAGTAATTAGAGCTCTTTAAAGGTTTGTTTGAATGGAAACTTCGAGGTATTTTGGACAGAAGTTACATACGATTTTTAAACTCCTTGAGCTTTAAGTGAAACCCATTTATTGGTTTCACACAACACACACACACACACACACACACACACACACACACACTACACATGTACACTAGAGCAAGTCACATTTGTATGGATTTTCTTAAAGTATCTGGGACCCTCCGCGCCCCCCCCCCTCCCCCCTTAAAAACACGATGGTTGCAAATGAAGTAATTAGAGCTCTTTAAAGTCCAAGAATTGTCAAAAATGGCCCGGTTCTGATCGAAAATCCGGTTTTCGGAGAATAATTTTAGATGAAATGTATTAACATTTTTCTTAAGCATTTCAAATTTAAAAAAAAAAAGATACAGTAGTTTCGACTATGTCGTAACACAAGACGTAGAATTATTCAATTCGCTTTTGATGACATCTTTTTTAAAAATATTTATTCCATACACCTGAGGATATGACCTTTAAGAGAGTGCCGGAGAGGGTTAATATGTATCACCAACCCCCATTACTTTTGCAAAAGGAACATTTTTGCCTTTGACACCTATTCCCTCCGACCACTCCTTAGGGGCGCTCCCATACAAATTTTATGGTTTTGACGATAAAACCGGAAACTGTCCATAAATAGGTAGAAAACTTAAACAAGCAAACAAAATTTGTTCAATGCTAACAAGTTCAACAACCCATGTGTCAAAATTTCACTGTCGATAATATGCCCGGATATTTAATTGGCTGCGGAATTTTGACATTTCAATAACAGATTCTGTTAAAAAAGCATGCCCCTCAAAATTACTCAGTATTACTGGGCTACGCGAGTCTGTTAAAAACAACATGCCCCCAAAAGTATGCTTTTTTTTAATTATAATATTTATGTCTTCACGCTAGATGGCGCTGTCTTCGCCGTCGAAAAAACCGGAAGCCGTCGATAAATAGGAAGCAAGTTTAAGCAAACAAAAACATCAAATGTTGGCTTTGTATTTCATGTAATTGTGTAAAATTGATATAAGTTAGACAGTTCTAACATGAATTTTTGTCGCATTGAGGATCAAGCAGACCAACAAGTGCTAAGATCAACATTGTTCGGTTAGTACTTTAGGCCCACCAAAGGCTCAAAAAGTAATGTAAATACCGACACCTGATCACTATCAACCACCCTACTTACCTCCGAGAACGACGTATTCTACGTGAAAAAACAAAAGTACCTACTTCTATGTTTAACTAGCTAAAGAATCTGATTCTGGACTTAGATTTGACGCACAATGAAGTCCGGTCCCAATTAACGCATTTCAAGTCCACATTTTAAAATTTTTTCATGTCATTTTTTATTCATGTTTGTCCTTTGCATTGATCTAGGACAGTTTTTAAAAATTAATTAATGCATTATTGCAGCCGATTTTGTGGCATTAATAATTAAAAAAAAACAAACTGGATCGCCCCTTTTTGGATGAGATGCGATATTTTTGGTATAGTGATTTTTAAAGGATTTCGTTTTAATCATTGTGAATATGGATTTTCTTTTGCTGCATGCGTTCAGAAATATTAGATTTTGTTGTACCGCATGGAAAGAGCTTACAATGGTCTTCTACCACGCGAAGAAGAGCCTGTTTTTCCGCTTTCAATGACGTCACTTTATCGTTGTATCTCGACACAAGATTTATTGCTCTTTCAGCAACACGGCACAAATGTTTTTAACGACTTCTTGACTTGGTCCAATGTACACTACACTCTAAAAACTGATTGTTAAATAACTACAATAAATGTTGTGCAATTTTGCGCATTTATTGGCGTTTTATAAAAAAGATCACGCCACGCAGCAAGAACTTTCAATTCAGTAAAAAATTAAGCGTTTTTTGTTAATTTCTCTCTTTCCCTTCTTTTTTCCAAAAAGCGGGAAAGCATGTTTTCGTTCATAAAATAATCCAAGAGAGATAAATATTATTAATAAACGCTCTTTTAGCGATATTTTAGTACAATAATTGCTGGCAGCAATAAATGTAGACAATCAGGTTGTACTTTTGTTTGAGTGTACATCTAATTTAATTGACACAAAACAACGTTCCCAAACATACGGCTAAAGATATCAAAGCCAATTATTTCAATACAAAGGTGTGGCCACCACAAAGCCCCGATCTCAATTCGATTAGAAACCTTTGGTTTTTACTGAAGAAGAGGTTCTATGACCATTCGAATCGGTGAGCAAACAAAGAGCAGCTTTTTGTCACGATGCCAAGATGTTTGGAGCGCGAATTCCCCCCAAAGAATGTTAAAACTAAGTCAATAGTACGCCAGCCAGTATTCAACAAATAATAAAGGTGGTATACCAAATACTGGAAAATCATAAAGTTGTAAGTCAATGAGCTGACCATAATTGAGCAAGTTCCTTATATTAAAATATACAAAAGTTTTGATAATTAATGTTACATATTCTTTCATTTTTGTTCTTAGAGTAATGTTTATGTAGCTTATTTAACAAACCCTGCAGAAATAAACACTGAATTTAAAAAAAAACGTGTATTATGTATTTAAGCGTTTTTGCTTGTTTATTTGCTCAATTGTGTTACATACTGTAAGTTAAAATTTCCCCATGCTTAAAAACGAGAAAGCCGCCGGCAATCTGTAGGTTAAGAAAAAGTTGTTTTGCAATGCAACTATTTGCCACTGAATTATCTGCAGGAAAATCCGACGCTACTCTTTTAAAATTGCAAAAATGCACAAATTAAATGGAATCTTTGATTAATTATAAAAATTTTAGTGTCAATTCATAATTGAGTTATAAAATTGTTTATAAATTTGGAGAATTGGTAGATTTTTGAATAAATTCTGGTTGGTCTTTCAGTTTGTATCTTTTTATCAAGATCGAACCCCAGTTCGATCAATACCCCAATCAATACACTTATTACAGCCATTCAATAGTGATTCAAATGCCTGCTCTAGCTCATTTTGCGGGATTGCCTCCAGTGCCCTTGTCGTAGCTGCTTGGATAGTCGGAATGTCGTTAGAAAAGCATCCTTTCAATTTAATTTTTGATTTCAGGAACAAGTAGAAGTCTCACAATGGAAAACCAGGTGAATGCGGCAAATGACTTAACAAACACACTTGATTTCGTGCCAAAAATTAACGAACATTGATTACTGTGTGACTCGGTACATTGGAATATCTGGATCATGATATTCGGGTCGAATTCGATAGATTCTGGATATCAAACGCTTCAAAACTCCAAGATAATATGGGGCAGTAACTCTTTCACCAGTTGGAATAAATTGTTTATGGCTAATTTCTTTGCTATCGAAGAATGTGATAATTCCATTTCGCAATTTGACGTTTGGTTTCATGATTGTATTGGAAACACTACGTTTCATCAGCCGTAACACATGCTTTCACGAAGTTTGGATTATTTCTTAAGGCCGCAATGACGTCTCTGGAATGCCGGATTCTCGTAAATTTTTTATAATCGTTCCATGTGTGTGGAAAAAATTTTGCACAGACCTTTGTTTTGCCAAAATCTTCATGAATTATTATTCGAATAGTCTCTTTGCTGGTGTTTAAGGCTTCTTCCATCATTCTCACTGAAGCAAGCATTCTGCAACAAAATCACGTATTTTTTGGATCATTTCAGGCTTCCGAACTGAAATTGACCTTTCTGTCCTTTTGTCATCCTGCAGCGTTTCTGTACCGCCCAAAAAACGCTTATGCCATGTTAAAATAACTGTTCTACTTAAACAACCATCTGAACGGTGATGTTGCTTCAATCGAAATGTTTCTGATGCATTTTTACCAAGTTTTGCGCGGAATGTAAGGACCGCTTTTTGATCCATGTTTGAATTTCAACACCAAATAAACACGTGTTTTCGCAAAATAATTACTATAAATGTCAAATGACAACCAACTTCATGGCATTTTGATAGACAGTAGAGAAAAAATCAACCATTAAAAAGTATGTTTAAATACATAGATAGCGCTCTTGGTTGCTGAGATATGGTTCGTGTCCGGGATTTTATTTGACAGACTGTGTATGAACCACCAAATATACACTAAACCAAATATGTACCCAAAATATTTGAATTAAAACCTTATTATTTTACGTAGAACTTTTCTGACAATATCTTTATTTTCAAGCTCAAAAAGATCGTTTTATCGGACAAAATAATTGTATGCCTTTAATTGGCCAAGAACATATATCCTATGCTATACTCTTCTAGATCTCCTGGAACAAAATCTTAAGACTAGACAAAAGAAAGAAAAGGCTTGAGTTATTACTTCAATTCAATATATTTCAATGTTACGTATTGACAATGTACAATGGCCCAATTTGTAGATTTCTGCAATTTCACTAACTTTGAAGCGTCTATTCAGTGCCAACTTAGAAAATATCACAATACGGGCTTAGTTGAGACCACTAAATAGAAAACATATTTCCCAGTTCACTGAAAACCTTTTTTAATGTATCGCCTTATTTTAAGTCCTTAATCCAGGCTTTGGAAAATAAAATAACCTTCCATATATCTTTAAAGTCCTGTTATATTGATGTTATTAATATCGATAATCTATTGATGAAAATTTAAAAAAGTTTTCTTTTATATATTCGTATGCTTGTATGTAAGTGAAGCAATATCAAAATAGGTTTTTATAAAAAACGGTTCCTGTAGATCATCAGAAACCTTGTGATTTTACTTTTGACCGGTTTATTACTCATTTACTGATGTCTGAGACGAAATTTATCAAAACACATTGCAACTGTTTTTGCTTCAGTCAAAGGTATAACTTACAACCTTACTATGAAAGGTACATTACGTTTCTATCATATTTTTAATTTAGAAACGATCCATCACTGGTAAGAACTTTATAAACGGCACAGCTAGGATACAATTTTTTTGCTTTTATCTACAAAGCAACTTTTACGTAAAAGAATTGTCATGCCTGAAATTCAACAACAATATCGGACATTCAATTGCGCCACTGGACTCCATTGCAACTGAACATTGAGTTCAACAGACCAGTGTGTAAGACAAGCCAACTCGTCATGTTTATCACAAGCTGTGTAAGCAGTTGAACCTTTTCGGCGTTATAAAAGCCGCCGCTTGGCTTAAAGCATCAACGCAAAAAAAAATCAACGGAAGAATAGCGCGTAATCTCAATTGTGTGATGGCTAATTGGATCTTCTGGACGATATCAGCTACGTATGAGTAGATAGAGCCGATAGCGACTCCGTGGCGGCACACACCATTTCACGAATGCAGCGGCTGAGCCTGTCATACCCGATTTAGACATTTAAATTGTCAAATTTGGCTCGTGCACAGCATAAAAAAGCTGTAGATATTTTTGATCTGAACTAAAACTTAAAAGAATTTATGTTCCTAATAAACGTGTATATTGTATGGTATGTTAGTTCGGATAAACTACAAGACTAAACTAATAATAAAAATAAACTAAAACAATTAACTGAGCCAATCTGGTTGGATCCGGGGCTGCTACGTGGTGATGAAAATTTTTAAAGCAGAAAATTAAATTACTTTTCTAAACATTTGAAATTTTTGATATAATTTACAAATGAAGTATTCCCATGAAGAACAATATTTAATAACAAAGATACTAAGTAACTAAAAAATTAAAAAATAAAGTGTAATAAAACAAATATTTCTGTATAAATGTGCTTCTAGTACAACTTTACTAAATTATAATGCCACAAAAGGTTCTTGTCAAATTTAATGGCGATTTCGTTTCTACCAAAACATGTTGCCTATTCATTGCCCTTTTCTTGGGGGTGAAAAAATTCTCCTTCTTTTCTTAAAATGTCACACTCAAATAAGGTAAAAAAGTCACATTTGCTGTCCTGTGAAACTTTGTCAAGGGAGAAGGTTGCACCGAAAATCAGATGATTGTTTTAAACAACAATATTATAAAACGCGTGTGTTAGACAAGGTTAGATACAAACTTATATTACGTGTTTATTAAACATTAGGGGTATTCTCTATGCCTAGGATTTGCCGTTGCACGGTGCAAGAATAGGAAATGTACAATCCGCCATTGTTGTTTCTCAATTGCAGATATTATACATTTCCTATTCTTGCACCGTGCGACGGGATATCCTAGGCATAGAGAATACCCCCTATTATGTTTTCATGAAAAAGTTTTTATTCTCAATCATGGCAAATTAAACATTATAAAATTTAGCACAGTGTAAGGGTAACGCTTTTTGGTAAAAACGAAAACGCCATAAGATTAAAAAAAAGGGTAATATACAATTTCAGAAAAACGACATATTTTTTTAAACAATGTTTATGGGAATTAGGTATGGTTTTCATTCGTATTTGACAATTTTCAAACTAAAAATGTTTAATTGAAACCAACGCTCATGAGGATATATTCAAGATTTTAGATTTGTGGAAGTTTTAGAAATTTTACTATTTTTAAATAGGTAGGTAGTCATTTCATATGGGAAACAGGCATGGTTTTCATCTGATTTAAAACTTAGTGTGCATTTTTAAAATTAAAGCTCATGTGCTCTTTTCATCCGATTTTGTTCATTTTCGAACTTACTCTTCATTACTCTTCAATGTCATTACGATATCTTTAAAATTACGGCTGTAATCGTGGCGATGGACAGACAGACTAAATCACACACACTAAATCAATTTAGCAGGTGATGTTGATCAAGAATACATTAACTTGTCTATACCTACCTATACCTAGCTACTGTTTTCAGTACAATGATACAACAACACAACAAATGATACAACAACACCTGTTGTATCATTTTCGTCGGTATTATCGAGTATTTTATTAAAAATAACATCAAATACTAAAATCGGGACCAAATACTAAAAAATGACCTGAAAATATTTATTTTTAGTTAAAAATTATATGTGACCCGGTCTACGAAAAGGGACCTTCGGTGTAAAAACAAGTTTTCGAGAAAAAGCTGTTTGTAAACGTTTAATTGTCGCACACTGAATGGCGTCTTTTTTTTTTGGAAAATTCCTGACAAACTTCTTTACGAGTTGGAAACTTCTTCTTTGCGCCATTAGAAAGAGCACACATTAGTCTATCCGAATCGCCAAAAAAGTGAAAAATGATATTTTCACACCGAAGGTCCCTTTACGTAGACCGGGTCACATATGCAGTTAAAATTTCAATGTGCCTCAAATATATTTTTTCGATTTCTTTTTAATATAATTTTACAAACACCAGGCAAGGTTTTAGAACCGACTAAATAATCTGGCTTGTTTATTTTTGCAATCTTCGAATACTAAATTTAAAAGTATAAAAGTTTCTAAATGCCTCAAAATATTTTTTGCGTGAAATATTTTTCTTGTTAAAAAAAAAAATGTTGTTGGTTAGGTCCCACTACCCCTCAGCCAGGTCTGGGTTTTTGAATTTAGATATCACAAAGGAAGTATTATACAAGTTTTTGGAGTGCCTTAAACACGTACCCTAAAATTTCTACCAGCTCTCCCACTATAGTGTGTAACAGCTGCACAAATAATGCATGGAACACATTGGCAACATTCAGCGTACTCAACAATTGTCAACTGAAAGAAAAAAATCGCTAAAAAGCTTTTATATTCGTAAAGATTTCGACATAATAAGATAAGCGCCGACTTCGAAGCTTTTATGTTCATAAAGCAATTAATATATTGATGATAATAAAACAAATTAGAAAAAATGGTAAATGATAAGATTTTTAATATTATAATACATATATGTAAATAACTTTTAAAATTTAACCAAGAAATAAACGAGAAAAGTTATTTGAAATTATTTTTTACTTTGTAGTGATTTTGAAGTCGGTTTTTGTTTTGTTAAAAAGTTTTTATTGAGTAAAATATCTTCTATATATGACATTCATGAGCCTCTTCGTTCATCCCGATCCAAAAAGAGTTCTTGCCCATAGTTTAAAATATATATAATAAAATGGCCATTTCAGCCCTTGAAAGGACTTTGACCGAACTTCTTATGATCAAATTGTGCTGTGCGTGTTATTAAATAATTGACCGAGAAACTGACTTACAGGTTTAACGCCGACTCCGAAGTGCGATGAACGGAATGTTCTTATTCTCAAGAAGCTTTACATGGCATTTTTATTACTCTCTGAGGTTTGTCATTGTCTGCAGAGAGGTAGCGGCCGTACAAAAAAATAATTTTTAATTCAAATAATTTTCTGTCGCTGCTGGGGTTCGAACCCGGGTCTCCAGGTTCATTGACGCCACAATTTGTAATAAGGGGTGACCAAATAAAAACCATAGAAACATAAATTTAAATAAGACAACAACGGTCGGTGATATCAAGTTTATTCGGGATACATTCATGCCATTATATATATGGAATAGCACATCACTTAAATGGCCGCCTTGGCTTCGCTGGCAGTGTTCCAGCGGTCAGTTCAATTTTTGATGACTCAGTCCAATATGTGCGGCATTATTGCAGCAATAGCGTCGCGAATGTTAACCTCTAACTCATTTAAATTTATTGCCTTGTTAGCGTAGACTAAGGACTTGGCGTAGTTCCAGAGAAAATAGTTGAGGGGTGTCAAATCACATGATCGTGGCAGCCAATTGATGAACGTTCGCCGTTAGATGAACCAGTCGCCAAATTTCTCCTTCACTACTTCGAGCGTTGCATTGCTTGTATGGGATGTAGCGACGTCTTGTTGGAACGACAGCTCGGATATATTACTGTTGTCGAGCTCTGGCCACAGAAAGTTGGTTAGCATCACTCATCTCGGTAACTGTGTCTCTTTCCTTATTTCGAAAGAAATAAGGAAATTTTATATGGTGTAGGTCAAAATCTAAGCGCGAGATAAGCCTGATTGCCTCTCTAGCGATGCCCAATTCAGCTAATCAGTACTGAACCGATATTTCTGGGTCTTCTTCGACACTGTCCACTACGACGGCTATGTGTCTTCACTTCATACCAATCTCTGTTTGGTTGGTGGCTTAAGGTCCAAAAGAGGGTACTTACGCTCAAACTTTTCCACGGTGCGAGGAATTGCCTGCGCACAGAAACCATGATGACGACCGACCTCGCGGCGAAATTCACGTTGTGTATTTACAACTGAGCCTGAATTTCAATATTTTTCCATAACTTTCACACGTTTAGCAAGCGTCAAACGATGCATGGTAAAATTGCAAACTAACAAAATATTTTGACAGCTAAATGTTACAGAGCTTTCTAAAAAAGGTTATATATCCAAAAAATTTCAGTTGCATGTTAATTTTACATCATCAGTATCATCATAAATTTCTTTTAAACATATATGAAGATGGCGATAAGTTGATTTGCTTAAAAAAGGTGAAAATCGGGCCACGTCAAAGCTCGGCTCCAGATCGTCTGAAAAAAATGCATTTGACAATAGAGCCTTGAATGAAAATATGGAAAATTAAGAAAATTTTGAAACGTGGACCATATTGTTGCGTAGACTTTATCATTATAGTCTAGAACTGGACTTTTTTTTCAAAGGCTCTCATTTTGGTAAAAGATGTGCAAAATTACATAACAGGCAGAAAAAAAAATCGGTCGATTAGTTCGTTTGCAGTAGCGTGGCCCGTTTTGAAAAAGTATGTTTCGAGAAAAACGAGTTTAAACTTAAATGCGTGCGTATAATGGTAAAAAAAGGCCTATAATGGTAAATTAGTGACAAGAATGAAAAGTAGCAGTCAACACCTTTCCAATGATACCTCGGAATTGAAAATCAAGATGCAGGAGTTTTAGATGGAGGAGTTTTAAATATTTTAATGAAAATTGCAAAAAAAAAAATATATAAAAAATCACTGCAAAAAAGTAAATATATTTTGTGTTAGGGCAAATTTCCCAAAATTTTTGATTCAGAACTCGGTAATTTTTTGATTTACACTATTTGTGACAATTTTTTGTACTAACAATATCATGGCAAAAAAAAAATATCCATGTATTACGCGATTTTAAGAGGCTTTTTCAGACCATTCTAGCTAGTTGACGGCTATCGTTAGAGCCAAAATATGTAGGGAATCATCATAACATAAACCAAAGTTTATTTTGAGGGGGTGACCCGGACAATTTTTGTTTTTTCCTTCATAAAGAGTGGGGCGCCTTAATGGATATATTTGATGATCTAATTTTCACATGTATAATGATGATGTATTCTCGCAAGCATAGCAGTAATAAAATTTGATATTGTTTTTGTTTTTTTTTTTCTCCAAATTTTGTTTTCGAATATTGTACTTTTTGAAAAAAGTGTTCGGGCCTTTTTCACCTAATTACTCGGAAACCAATCATACGACTTGAATGAAATTTTTTTCATGATAACACCCAAATGCATCAAATCAAACGTAATTAAATTTTATTATTTCGAAAACACTTTCCATAACTTTAAATGCGTTTATCTAGAAACTACTTTTTACCGATTTGTAATAATGGTTGCAATAAAAACTGTTCAAAAAAATTGTCCGATTTGAATAATTTTTGCACCATATACTTAAAACACCAGTCATTCTCGTCGGTACTAGAAGCATGAGGGTAGCTCCAATCATAACAGACCAACCCTCTTAATTCTAATACCGACGAAAATGACAGTAGTTCTTAACATATTGCTTTTTATTTTCAGATGATGCACAAAAATCAGCTTCATATTAACTAGCAGTGTACCTTTTTTTCTTGGTCTACTTTGACATGATAAACAAAAACAGCAATAATGACAACAACAACAAAAATAATTTTTTAAAGAAGTTTGATATCTATTTATCTTTTCAATAACAAAAACCGTTAGTCGATATATTTTATAATTTTTGTGCAATTTAATTTTTAACGAGGCATTAAATTAGGTAAGGAGTGCCCTTAAGCGCTGTAGAATCGGTATTATAGGCGGCATTGGCTATTTTACATATTCTTGATTGTTGACAACAATAATAAATTAAAAAAAAAAAAAATTAAGTTTTCAAACATTATTGACCTTAAACCTCCCTTAATGTAAGAAACTGAAGTTTTCTGCATAGACTTATCACTTCTTAAAGTCCTTTCTATCTGTTTGAAAAACTTCAATTCTGCAGATCCACCATACATGTGTTCTTCCTTGTTTCTTAGTTTAGATATATGTATGAATCAAATCGTCTATTTTTCATTAGCGCAATACGACTTTGGAATTCCCAACCAAATAACTTAAAACACGTTAAAAGCAAAACAAACTTTATTTCTTGTTTGATACCTTATATTTCTTGAATTCTTTAATTCAAATACTTTACTTTTTCTATTCTTTTAATAACAATTAATAATTTTAATAACAAACGAAGTAAATAATATTATAACACGTTTTCATTTAAATAAAGTAAAATAGTATTTCGACAAAAGTATTCAGTTTCTAAATATATTTCCAGTAATATCTAATAATTATTTTGAATACCATTTTGAATATGTGTCAATTGAGACAATTTCGACCGAAAAGTAAAAAAGCAAGGAATAAAATCTATTCACTTCGAATCGTTTTAGTTTAAAGATACAGTTTGCTATTGAATTCCCTATAAAGTTGAATCGAAACAAGCACGAATGAGCGGATTAAAACTGAATCTAATCGACCAGTTGACTTGACGTCATAGTGAAGTCAGAGTGCATTATACATATAACAGTAATAAAATTATATGTACTTTTTTTTGCTTTTGTATCCTTAACCTTTTAGTTTCTACCCTCGCATGATTGTTATAGTTATAAGTTTGATTTTCTTTTTAAATCAATCATACGCCAAAATTGGTTCAGACCGAAAAAGTATACTAATCTAAAGGATTTTTTATATACTATATAATATTGGTACCAGAATTGGCGTCAGATTTTCGATGTACTGTTATATATAAACCCATATATTTATAAGTTTTCTAACATACCAATAAAATATAAAAATTGTTTCTATAGATTTTTCAAATTATTAAGTTATAATTTAAGCATTCAAGGACTTCAATACAATATTAAGTAAAAAGTTACAGAATTGTATATTTTGTTTTAAACAAAATGCAAATCGGGAATATAATCAAGCTCTTTGGTAATATTATTTTAAAAGAAAAGTTCTTAAATAGATGGAAGTTATAAGTTTGTTTCATTCATATTTGTTTAAAAAAAAAAAAACGGTACGTCACTGGACACACGAGAGAAGCGAAGCATTTTTACAATGACTTTTTTTCGAATAAAATAATTTTTAAATTTAAAATAATAAAGTAAAACTTTAAAATAATAAAGTAAACTAAAAAGCACACTTTTATCTTTACCAGTAAGTTTTATTATATTTCATTATTATTTTTGGTTTCTGTCACTTCGAAAACGCTCTGTCAACGCACTTTTGGTCAATTGTTAATTTTTCCTTCGAGCTATGCAAAACAAAACAAAAAAAAACAACACCATGTACCAACAACATAATTAACGATCGTGTAGTTAATTAGAAGAGTTCGTATTTTTTTAAGTACTAAGCAACTCGAGAGTGAAGAGAAAATTTTCACTTGTGAAGAAAATTTGACCAATTCTTTGATGTTTTATTTGTTGTCGTCAATTTCGGGCTTTTTTGGTCAAGTGGTGTTTTTTTAATTAAATTTTAAATTTTTTTTTTTCAAATTTTCCCAACGTCTCGGAAGTTATACCTTCCTTCTTCAGGGGATTATTTTATTAAATCTAAAAACATATACCAATTACTATATATATATATTATAAATTGTGTATGAGCATTATTACTTTTATAATTTTTACATCACACCATGAAACAAAAATATTGCACTTTTATTTTTTACAATAAACTTTTTAAACAAAAATTAACAATAACGACGAAACTTTTGTTTTTCTTGTTGCAATAGACGCAAGCAAAAAACGATATCAATTCGAACGGTGTCGAAACGGTGTCGGAAAAAGTGTCGTTTTTCCGATTTCACTCCAGCAAATAAAGCGTATAAAGCTTAAAAATAAAAAAATCTCAATTTGGACCAAGTAGACAAAAGTAAACATTTGATGGCTTTTATTCTAAATTTGTAAAGAAAACCAGTTGCATAAAGAAATCAATTAGGTTGATCTATTTAATTATGATCCCAAAACAAACAAACAAAATTGACACATAAAAACTAAAAGAAGAATTTCGAAATTGCTCGATTTGGCTTTATATTTTCGATATCAAAAACTACACCCCGCAAGGAAAATCCTGACTACGGCCCTGATACTGAGCAACATCAGCAGTGTAGTTTTAATCGAGAAGGACCTCTCCCCATTATTCTACAGGACTGCGGCGTCGGTTCGATAAATCACGACTCCGACTCCGACCATAAAATTAAAAAACATTCAATTTTTTTTTATACATATAATTTGTATGTATGTTTCTTTTTAATGAGGAAGTAAAAAATATGAGGAAAGTAATTTAAATTGAATTTAAATTAAATAAACTAGTAAGTATACGAGCTTTGATAATACGAAGTACTAGTATACGAATATACTAGTAAGTATACGAAGATAAAATACCCCCACTGCCGAACCAAAGTATGTATAAAACATTCGCTCTTGTTCTTTGATAAAGTCGTTTTGTATTGGAGGTAGTCCTGGTTTTCACTCGATTTCGTTGAATTTCATACTCAGAGTGTATATTAAATATTAAAGGTTATTTGCAAAATTTCAAGTCCATATATAATTTTTTTTTTTTAATTCTAGCAAGACTCTTGCATGAACGCAGATAAAACGAAATGTCAGTCTCAACTAGTCTTCAATAAGTTGTTATGAACTTCGCTTATCTGGGATCCAGTGTAAACTCCTTCAACGATATCAACGTTGAGATCAAACAATGGTTAACTTTTGCCAACAGGTGCTACTTTGGGTTCAGAAATAAGAAAGTTTAATGCAGAACATAGCTGTAAGTACAGAAATTAAGATATTTCCCCCAAATTGTTTGTGTATTCTTTGTAAGGTATAGTTCTTTTCGTTCACCCTCTTAACTCATACACAAAAATTTTTTATTAAATTGGTTCAACCGCATGCAAATGTGCATTGATCTTCATTTAAAGTATTTTTAAAAACGATAAAGCCATTTCCGAGAATAAATATTTGGTTTTGCTTGTCCGTCCCAAAATAAAACATAGCAATAACCCTCTACTCATAAAAACCGTAAACGCTGAGTGAACTTGACTGTTAATTTCTTCACATCTAAAATAAAAGTTACACAGTTCACGGTTACCATCCCAATAACGTTAACTGTAGCAAATAGCAATTCTACTTTATTTCGTCAAGTTTTCGTCAAAACAATTCCAAACAACACCCTCGTGTGTGATTATGGCGATTGTCCTAAGATAAAAAATACGCAAACAACGCTCATATGACGGCATTATCACACTGATGACACTTTAGTTGATACCATTTGTCTCTTTGCGTGTGACCTCATATTGCCACCCCTTGAAGAATGTCGACTAAAAGTGCGTTTTAAAGTGCGTTTCTTCATGTCGTTGCTACATTTCAAGCTTAAAAAACTTAGCAACCAACATTCGATCATTGTCTGTTTCTACACAGAAAATAAAAGAATTGATTTATTACCTAAACTAGTTTAGCTAATGTGAAAGTTTCTATTTCACCTAATCTTTTCAACAACTTTTCTACTTACACAGTTAATTTAACAATCATGCATTAGGTAATTCACCTAATTAAAATTAGTTAATTCAACTAAAATTTTGCTTATTAAATCATCTAATTCTTCTAGTTATTTTACCTAATGCAAGTTGTCGATTTGTTCGTACACTAGGGAAATAACGCATATTAGCATTATCCACGCCTCAGTATAAATTTTATATAAATATTTACGTGGATAAATCAAATGCTTTCCTTACAACTTGTTTTTTTCCCGTATTTGAATTTTTTATTTCTGTGCAACGCAAAACATAAAAGAAGTGAAACATATCATAAAGTGTTAGCCCAAGGAGAGCACATCGCTCTCCTATAAAAAACATAAATAAAAACAAAGTGAGAAAATTTTACAAAAAGTAAAGTCTAACGCGAGAATTGAACTCGGGCCGCTTGCGTTATAGTCAAGCGCTTTACCGCTGTGCTGTTACACCGTTTAATAATTTGTGAACAAAATGTATATAAAAATATGAGGTCCACAACTCTGAAATTATGGGCATCTACAGCAATTTGATTAATTGGTATGTAGCGTAAATTCCTGAATTGGAAATTTAGCTCAATAGATAAGGCGTTGGTTGTTGAAATCTTGAGATCACAGGTTCGATTTCAGCGGTGGCAAAGAAATTTTTCAGTTATTTATACAATGTATATATCTCTCTCATTCTATCTACTATAAAACAAATCTTTCTTCTCTATCATGTGACGAAATGAAGTAAAGCCACCTAAGGAGGAAAGTTTCACTTCAAAATAGAAATTGCAAAACAAAAAACATATTTTTTGCATATTTTTTGCACGGCATTCCCACTCTTAAGTGGGAATGCTATCTAAATAATTAGATGATTTTTCTACACTTAGTAGGTGGCTTGCCTAATCTGAAGTGGTCATAGTTTAAAAAAAATTAGCTTATTCTTCTAATAAATTATGTGTATTTATCTATTTTATGGTTGAAGGTACACCTAAATATTTAGGTTTTTTTAGCTACTCTCGCAGTTAAACTACCCAATATAATTGCATATAATTAACATTTAGAAATTGGTAGCGCACCTAATCAAATTCGTTGACTGAAAATCACCGGATTACTTTAGCTGAATTGACTACATTTTTAGGTAAAAGTTCTACTCTTTTTTTTCTGTGTAGAAGTGGCACACATCAAATATAATTTCTGCAATTATAAAGTTTGTATTGCGCGTATTGAAGTCATTGAAGTCAGTTTGTATATTATGCACATATCTTTAAGAATGTTAAGTTTTACTTCACTACTATTTTAGTACATTAGTTTATATAGTATGTTCATTACTTTAATTTATATGAGATAAGGTAATTTTTGTTGCTTGATACAATATTTTGTTTTGGGTTTTGCTTGATTCATGTCGCTGCTTGATAATGCATTTAAACAGAAAATCAGCCAAACAAGCTTGGAATTCAACAAGTTTAGAAACGTAAGCATCATGCTTGAAAAAAGCTTAAGATTACTACCAGTGTTCGGACTTTACTGCAATTGCAGTATGTCTACTACGCTTTTAAGCAAAATTGAATGTTTTACTGCGTCACTCCGTTTTTTTCAAATCTACTGCGATTTATTCTCAACAAACATTTTTAGGGTTATTTTTGTTTTTATCTTACAAACAACAGGAAACATAGGCAATTTCTCAGGTAACGTTGCATTACATCAAGTATAACTAAACCTTTAATACCTTTAATAGTAAAAAACTAGAAAGATGGTTTTAAGTGTTAAATTAATAGTCATATTAATTTTGAATCCGCAACAAAAATGTTTCTGCAACATGCAAATATATAATATATAGTTATGTATATTTGTATTTAGGTTTTTTTTTATAAGCATGATACAATTACACAGGTAGCGTTGGTAAGTATTGATTTTCTCAGCAACAAGGAAACCAGCATCTGTCAAAAACAGTTGTTCGTGCAACAAAACTGAAATGAATGTGAAAATAAATAAATTCTACAAAATATGTTTTAAATATCTATTTATAACAATGAAAGTTGTGAAAAAATCATGTTTGATATGTGCTTAACGTTTTCCAGCCGGTAGTGTTTTAATTTTAATTGAACTTATTTCATTTCTCCCATATGCATCTGCAGCAGCTGAGCTTGCTGCACATAAACGTTTTTAACATTTTTTTTTATGTTTGCTCTTTATTATAGCATTAAGTTTTCAAATTATCTTCGGTCTAGTAATAATTACTCACTATTAATTAAATAAAATATGCAATATTTTTTAAGCAAATGTTTGGTTATTTGCAAGCTCTGAAACATAAACAATGGCGAAAACACATGGCGAATAAATGAACGCTCTCTTTCTTGACATATTTTTTGACAGATGCTGGTTTCCCAAGTAACTGTCAATGCTACCTTGTAATTATTATACCATTACTAGCTTTTTTCCGGTGCGCTTTGCTGCACCTTATCTAGATAAGTATTGGAAAATGTTGGAATGCCTTCAGCGTTATTATTCTAAACCATCTCGTGCTCGAAACATAGGGGTCGTTCATAAATTACGTAACCGATTTTCAATTTTTTTTTTACCCCCCTCCTGTACTCTTCGTAGTGCATTTCAAAAACACTCCTCTCCACTCCCTTAAAGAAACGTAGTATGTGAAATAAAAAATTAATTGATTAAAAAATATTCGAAAATAGCAAAAATAACTGTCGAAAAGCAAGCAAAGAAAAATTATGCTCTTACTACACTTGCCAATAGTTAACAGTCAATTTAGACAGTCAAACATGAAGATGTAAGAATGAAAATGGTTTGAAATGTTGGGTTGTATTAATTAAAATTATTCGAATTTTTTGGTTACATTACTTTATCTGAGACCCCCTCCCCCCATTCCTTACTTGTCGCAGTACATTTTAAAACCTCTCTCTCTACTAAATTGGTAACGTAATTTATTTATGACCCCATAGTTACTGCGCAAATTTGAGCTCGGCTCAGTAGTTTTGGAGTCTATAGCAGCGTTCTCTATTGTAAATTTTTTGCATTTTTTATTTCCCAGTAGCAGGATATTACCAAGTAGTAACTTCATTCTTACTTCTATGTTCTTTGTCTTTTGCTTCCATAGCTTTTCTGTGTCATAAATTTGGTTTGTATGGGTTGAGACACACCCCCTTGTCCAATGCATGTCACCTTTTCTCATCAAGGAAGGACATCACCAAATGGTATCTACATTCTGAGTTTCAATCTTCTGTGACTTTTACTTCTATAACTATTCTGTATCGCAAATTTGGCTTACATGGGTGGAGCCACGTCCCGTTTTCGAATGCCCGTGCCAGTTTTGCAGTAGAAAGACCTTCATTGCTATACGACATTTAGTACCAAAGCAATTCGATATCATAAATTTGGCCTGTGTGGCCAAATTCTCCCTTGTCTAATGTTTGCTCAAATATATAGTAACTGCCTCTTGGGCCCATAGCATCTACATTAGAGTGGGTCGGCCTCCATACAAAAAAAAAAGATTGAAAAAACCACCCCCTATTTCAAAGCTTATCTCGAATGGATTGCAAAATAAAAAAAAAAGTTTTTTGGACCATCGGAAACACAGCCGAAATGGTGTTTTTTCTATATCTTGAGCATAATATATCCGATCTTAAAAAGTACTATGTCGTTTAAAAGTGCTTTACGAGTACTACATTTCTCTTCAGAGCATATTTTTTCCAAGGTCATATTTGACTAGTAAACCTCGTTAGCCCGATTTACCGCGATTGTATATATATATTTAGACCACGCCTAGTTTTAGTATAGTTGTTGGCAGTAACCATACGAACTTATTTACCAAATTTTAGTCTAATACGACCAAAACCGTTTTAAATATAGTATTTTTATTGATTTGTGGGCGGTAAAAGGGGGTATGGAAAAAAAGGGGAATGGAAAATTTTTACTATGCCTATATTTTTCGCGCAAATGCAAACTAAAGTGAGACTTGCCAAATTATTCCAATATTCCATTTATTTCCAATTTCCCTTGCAAATATTTCCCCATATACACCATATGCGCACCTGTATTTGTTCACACCTGTATTGTTGTATAAGTTCACTAAAATGCCTATAATTCATGACCCAATACACATACAAAGACCGTTTGTACATAAAAACCTTCGTATTGTCGTCACCTTTCATGGGAAATTTCGGTTCCAAAAACAAAATCGTTTCTCGCATTACAGAGAGCATTAATTTCATACACAATGCAACTTATTTTTATATATATAGAAGATGGTAGTTTGTACCAATTATTAAATAAGAACTATTGTTGGTATTTAAGACTCAAACTCAATTTAGTTTATTCAATGATTCTTAACCCTCATCGGTCCCCAAAAAATGTTGCCAAATTGGTTCTCGCGTATACCATATACACAACGAATTTTAACCTGGGTAGAATATAGCTTAGTGAATACCAATGGATGTTTTGTGTGTTTTTATCTTTTTTGGAATTTTAATTATCATTTAGCATCGAATTTATAAAAACACATGTGAAAATAGTTTAAAAAAAATATACTTAGCAAAACATTTGTTATTTGTTATTTGTTTTCGTACACAACTTCAAACGAATACAATGGCTTTCGACTCATATCATTCAGAATTGGTGGAATTTCATTTTTATTTTTTCGAATCGTGCCTAAAATAGTCATACGATTTTTATCCAATTCTTCAGCCAATGCGTTCGAAGTGAAAAAGTTGTCGCACGTAACGTTTTTATTAGAAAGTCCTTACGTCAAATCCAAAACGATGCGTTTTCCTTGATTGCGTTCAGGAGCGGTGTTTCAATCGCGGCCAACATAGACTTGTGTGTTGTAGGAATAGTAGTTCGATGAGTCACACAAAATCCACAGTTTGATCCCATATTTGGCAGGTTTTGATGGAATGTACTGCTGAAACTGACATCGCCCTTGAAATGGAATCAACTGTTCATCGACGGTTACATTTTTGCCTGGTGTATTCACGCTTTTCAAGTGTTTGTTCCATCTTTCAAACACATTTCTTATAGGTGCCAATTTATCGCGAACAGTTTATAAGCGTTCTTCGCGATCATTAAATCGAATGCAGCCATGTATTCTCTTGAATATCTTCAATGACATTGTAGCTCTAAATATTGGTCGACCAGTTTGGTCATTCCAAAGTTATGTCAAACATTCACCGTAAGAGCGCTATACGCCAGCAAGCAGTAACAAACCATAACATGCATGTAAAGAAACCAAATTGATGTTTTCCCATTGGTCTTTGTACTCTCGTACGCCATACAAATTTGTCCTATTCAAAATAATATGATCAACTGGTCTCAGAAATATTTGAAATGCGGTGAAAGGATCAACAATATTAGCACATGCAATTGCTTCCGTACCTGATAACATATGAGTATCAATAAAAAAAAGAACAAATGAAATGATATAAGAAAACCAAACACAATAAAGAAGATATATTTTTACTTGAAACAGTAATCTCAGCTCGTCGAAATGAATTTCTTCTGCTGAATGCAAATGACTCCGAAGAATATTCAATCTTTTTATCCTTTGACCAATACTTATTCCGTGAATTCGCAGCAATTTCTTCACAGATACTTTGGTCTAATGGCTCAGCGTCTTCTTCATCACTATACTCCTCATGATGACTGTAATCACTATGGTGGTCCGATAGGACAAAATCAGAGTCTTCTTCATCACTGTCGGGATCAAAATCACTGACCGAATTGTTATCTGCATCATATTCGTCTCTTTTTCGATTTTCAAGCAAAACTCTATGCATTTTTATAAAATTTCAATGAAAAATTAAAAAAAATCCCACGCAATACAACTGACGCAATAAATAATGTTGACTTTTGCACGTCAAATAACTTAATAACACGAATAAGAAAAAACAGCAACAAACATATACATATGTAAACATACTCCTGCACCTGATATGTAGTATATACACTGTATACGATCATATACACAAGAACCGATTCGTTACTATTTCTGCTGGCGCAAAACTATGCATACGCGAAATCTTTTGATGCGAAATTCAGATTTTTCAGGCAAAATAAATCTACTTTACAAAAATCCAGCACATTTTATCGGCCGGTTTTCATTGAATTCAATGCTAAATTCGAAAATTGTATACGGTCGTATGTTATATAAAGAACCGGTGAGGGTTAAGCAATTTGAATTATTTGTTAAAGTTATTTAAATACAATAGTATTCTTGTGTGTGATCAGCACCAAGTTCGAAAAGAAAAAAAGAAAGAAAATACATTTTGATTTTTGACGTTTGCTTTTGATGATTGTAATTTCGTCAGTGTTACCACACCATGTTTTATTAGTATAAAATTTATGTACACGGTTGTAAATAAAAAAAAAAAACTACTGCGAAAAATTCGTTTTACTGCGTTCTTTTTTTTTAATTTACTGTGATTTACAAATTTTCAAGTCCGAGCCCTGTTTACTACTGTGGAATGCTTATTAGTAGTTGTCGATTAAACGAAACCGATATCTTGGAATAATAGTGGAAATAAGTATTTAAAAAAAGCTTTATCCAAGTGTTTTTTCACAATTAAAAATAATAATTAATAAATAATTATTTCTGTCATTATTATTTATTAAACTATTTATCTCTCTACTTGTGTCCGTTCGTCTTCTTATAGATTGCTTTCCCCGAAACGCATCGTATCACCGTTCTTATTTATTTATTTATTCGATTTTAAAATAACAGGTTTGCAAATTACCAATTTACTTATATAGTAAACAAATTGTCCAAAAAGTTTCTCTGAACTATAAGCGTTGTGTTTTCACTTAAGCAACTTTGAACACTTGAAAAATGATTGCAGTTATTAACATTTTCCAGTATGATTGAAAAACACTTACTTAAAGGGAGTCTCTAGAAGTTTTATTGGTATGAGAAATGGACGTTCTGTAAGATATGGGTTTATGTTTATCTCACACTTTTTTATATTAAACTCTTGAGCTCCTTGAATTGAAGATATTTAAATTTGAAATAAGCTACAGTAGATGATAAAATCAGCTTTCCAGCACTTTTTGGTGGACCCTTTTTTATGACAGAAGTTCTGAATACTCTAAATCAAATTTTCATGATTCTTCCCGAAACTAATTTGATTCCACTATACTTCAAAATAATATTTTGAGTTGAGTTGAGTTATAAAATATGTTATGAGTTAAGTTGAAGCATATGAACTTGAATTAGATTAGAAACATTCCAAGAAAATTATACAATTATTGACAGCAGTTCTTTCAATTCAAAACTTCACGAGGATATTTATTTACTTTTTTTGAGGAACATTTCTTAAACTACTTATTATGGAATCAGAAGAAATAAGAAGCATTGTAAGTAGGTTTCTTGCATCATGGATTCACTTGAGGTTTTGTTTGTATGATCCTTACGAAACCTACGAAAATCTTTGTGTCGCGCTTCCTGAGCTTCTACAGAAAGCTGCCTAGCTGCTAGCATCAAGATTTATAAAGTGTAACAGGCATGTAATACCAAGAATACTGCTCAAGATGTATTATTATTTAAAAAATTTTTATTTCTAAAAAGTGAAGTTTCTTTCTATTTTCTTTGAATTGTTTTAATGATTTTTCTATTATTTGAACAAAAAACTAAATCTTACCTTTGTAATTGGAAAAAATAAAATCATTATTAAAATTGTTTTGCACCAGCTTCGTCAAAAATCGTGAAATATGGTAGAAATTAAGTACTTCTTCAGACTTTGGATATAGCACTTTGGACTTTTCCTATTCGAACGAAATTGGTTAAAAATAAAGGCTTGCAATAATACTGAGCCTTTTTAATTTATTGAATTTGTAAAAAAATTTTTAAATTATAAAAAAGCACTTCGGAACGGTGCTAATACTTTTTTTTCCGAATTGGGTCTACTTTATAATTGTATCATGGTTCGAACACTGTAAATTAAATTGCTTTCTCTTAATCTTTCCGTCTATGATCAGTGATATCTAAGTCCTGTCTAATGTATATGTTATGGAGATTTGACACTATAAGGCCTTTTCGTGTTGTACTCGCATGCAGTTTGACTTGGAATGAAAATCTCAAGCATTCCTTTGGAAATAGGCATCCCAACTGTCCCGGATTTTGCGGGAAGTCCCGGAATACCAGCTCTTTTTAGACGTCCCGAAAAGAGCTGCTACGGGATGCCAAATATCCCGTATTTCAAAAAAAATCTTTTTTTGATATGCTTTCTTTAAAATTGATAATTAATAATTTAATACATCCTTAATAAGAAACAAGGACTGAATTGCTTAAAATTAGCTCAGACCTTCCAAATTTATCAACAATTTTTCAATTCCTTGCATCAATACCTGCTCTAATGACTAACCAGAGAGAATTATTTTCTTTGCACAGATGCTTGAAATGAATCTCGAAATCGACTAACAATTGAACATGTAAGATCTGAAGTTTAAATTAAACATAATTTTAACTCTTTGCGATCGTATTATGTCTGCTCTCAGCCAGTGGCGGATCTACATACGGGCTGAAAGGGCTTTAGCCCCTCCCCCTTGGGATACAGAACTATAGTTTCAGCCCCCCTCTGGCGAATTCTAGATCCGCCAATGCTCTCAGCCAACAAAGTGTTTTTACAGTTCAAGTCGTATGTCTGCTCTCAACCAACAAAGCTTCTTTTACCATTCCAGTCGAATGACTGCTTCCAGCGACCAAAACTTTTTTTACCGATCCAGTCCTATGTCTGCTCTCAATCGATAAGTTGCTGTATGTTCAAACATGAAAATTTTAAGCGGAATACGCCAAACTAATTATATCTGTGACACATTTTCTCGAGAAACACGCCTTCATATTGGAGACTACTTTGAAAGATACCACACGATGAAGAACTGTAAAATATAATTTTTACATAAAATTAAACATATTATTTTGTTACATATATCTAAAGTTTTAAAAATAATTAATTCTTTTTTATTTGTCTTTCATAATCTCGCATATTGTGTATTACTGTTCATTCAACGAAAATTAATTGCAACCAGCATGACATCCATATGTAAAATTAATCCAATCGCAAAGGGTTAAGTATACCTGTTCTGAGTTTTATACGAATATGATGTCCAATAAAAAATTAAAATATTTTTGCAAATAGCCAACAAAAATATGATTTCAATCACTTAAATATAATTTTTCTTATAATCACAAATTAAATTATAACTATTTTTTATTTTTTTTTTTGACGTAAAAACTTTACTTTTTACCGCGCAGGTTTCAAAAAAGTTGAAAAAGGCTTTTTTCAAAATGCGTCGACGTTTCATGGAATTCATACTCGTTGAGTATAGGTGCTAGGACAAAAATCATGGTACGACAGAAAAGGTAAATTTTTTGACTTTATGACAAAAAAAAAAATTTAAATTAAAGATGTCGGTTGATGCAAATGAAAATATGTTACATGGAATTATAACACGCCATATATGGGCACTAAAATACAAATTCTTAGCCCTTTCGACAAAAATAGAGAAAAAATTTCAAGACGTCATAAAGCCGCGAAGAAAGTCGTTCAAAGATTTAAAATGTAGCTTTTATGCAACAGCGTTGCAGGATTTATTAGTCGTCGAATATTTGCGCTACAGTAAATTATATAGAACGCAAATGGAGAATTTTTATTCGACCTTAATATAAAAATAAAAAAAAATTATGACGACGTCCGTCGGCGGAGATAGAAGCTTATGAAACAAAAATGCAATATAGTTGCATGGCACTATTACTCGCTTTGTAGAAGCGCTACGAAAAATTTTATTTTACAATAGTAAAAATAGTTCTTTGACCTCATAACAAAATAGAAAATAAAATTTCGGAGCCTCGACAGTAAGAAGGCCACCGCTTAATGCAGTAAAAATGTAACAACCAAAAAAATATGTTGGATTTATAATTCCCAGACTATAAGCGCTGGGGTAAATTTTATGGAACGACAGAAGTGCTGAGATTTTCGGCCACATAATAAAAATAAAACAAAAATTAATACGCGTGATAGGCGTTTCAGAGAACAGCTTAAAGTAACCTAAACGTGCCATCGTTGCATGCATATATTGCATGACGCTAAGGTTAATGTAAATGTACCACACATAAAAGCAAATTAAAAATATAAAATAAAAATAAAATGAAAATTTGGAAAAATATAAGAACAAGAATTTGGATATGAATAAGGTCAAAGACTAGAAAAAGGACGAGGGCAAGGATTTGGACAAAGGCTAAATCTAAGAATAACATAAGGAGAAGGACAAAGATTAGACCATAGAATTGGAAAAGGATTCAGACCAGGATTGCGAAAAGGACTAGGAAAAGGGCAAAATTTAAAGAAGGATTAAGGACAAAAAATGGGGATTAAGTGGCACAATGATAAGGAAATGGATTCGAACAAGGAGTGGGTCAGGAATTTAGTATTGGGTTAAAATAGCAATTTAGACAAGGATAAGGACAATTATGAGGACAAATATAAGAACAAGAGTAAGAATGAGGACATGTTAGGAAAGAAAGGATACGTTGTCTCGTCAAAACTTACGGCAATGTCCACTACACAGCCAACTTCTTATTTTCTTTTTTTATAAATTTTAATAAAAATTGTTATTGTAAGTCTAGAAATAAACAATTCTTTTTTTCTTTTCTTGATGCAAGTATCTACAAGTTGTGATTGAAATTTTCAAAATAACAAGATAAATTTTTTTTGATTAATTCTTTCCAAATAATTCCTTTTAAATTTAAGCCAAGTTTATGTTCTATCGATCTGTTTTTTTTTAAATTTCATCTTTTTGTAATGTTCCTTAGACAATATGCTTAAGCTTTATAAAATACTTATTTACTTGGAAAAAATAAAACTATTGAAATGTTTATTCAATTGAGTTCTACTTTATTATGATAAAGCAATATAATATAATATGTGGCGGCCGTGGCGCAGTGGATAGAGTGCGTGACCCATACACCAGAGAACCATGGTTAAATATCATTGTGACACAGAAAGTTTTTTCCATTGAATTAATTTTTCTGTTCTGTCGTCACCTCTCTGTAGACAATGGCAAACCTCAGAGAGTAAATAATGCCATGTAAAGCTTCTTGAGAACATGCACATTAGCCGTTGGGAGTCGGTATAAAACTAGTAGGACCAGTTCTCGATTAATTGTGTACAAATATTTAATAACACGCACAAAACAATTTGATCATAAGAAATTCGGTCAACGTCCTTTCAAGGGCTGAAATGGCCAGTTTATTATTATTATAATATGACTGCTTAAAATAAATTTCAAACAAACCGGTTCATGTAGAAGCTGTATTGAAATTCCAAAAATGTACCGCATTTTTATGAGCGCAGTCCCGCAAATCAAGGTTTTAGAGTTGGGAACCCTATTTGGAACACTTAAGCTGCTCATGCTGACAAATTGTGTTGTAAAGTTGAAGAATAATCAACTAATTATCGTAATCTTGTCAATATATTTTTGTAGGTGCTTATCTGTCTTTATGGTGGCCGAACGCGGTAATTTGCGTGGTCCGTTCGATGCCATTTTACGATACGCGTGTTTCGTGGTTCCAACCACACTTGATATAGAATATTTTTTCAATTTAATTTAATTCTTTTGATAGGTTGTCTTGAAATCTTTTTTCAGACAATAGAAAACCTCAGAGAGTTTATAAATGCCATGTAAAGCTTTCTGAGAACATGAAAATTTGTCGTTTGAAATTTAAAAATGGTGCCTGTTTAAATCAGGGCTGCGGAGTTGGAGTCGGAGTCGAGGAGTCGGAGTTGAAGTCTGTAAGGATTTTTGGGTGATAGAGTCGGAGTCGGAGTCTTAGAAAATGCACCGACTCCGACTCCGACTCCGATAAAAAAAAATCATTACAAATTTTTAACGAATATCACCATAGAACAAAATCTTATAGGAAAATTATTAATTTTTAAAATTATGTTAATATGCAAAGGGCCCTATAGGGCCTGGTTGTTTAAAAAAAATCGTCTGTTGGTACTTGAGGTGTCATTTCTAATTTTTTAATCATCACTATAACGTTGTGATTTTCATTATTTTTAAAAAACCGTACCAATGTCGGTCAGAGTACATTGGCAGCTCTTGAATTGCCTCTGGCTGCTTTTCAGACCAAATTCGGCAATTCTGTTTGTTAACGTACACATTGGAGCCAAGAATGAGCTTCGTCACTAAAGACAATTTTTAGATAAAAAGGTCGATCTTCATCCAACTTTTCTAAGGCCCATTCACCACACAAGCGAAGTTAGGGTCTTAGAAAAGACTTCAATCCTTGCACCAGCTGTATTTTGTATTGTTTCATACGGAGGTTCTTACGTAAAATGTCCCAGGTGGTCAAATAACACAAGCCTAATTGTAGAGAATGGCGACGAATTGACATATCGCGATCTTCATTGACACTGCCCGATATAGCAGTCTTTATTTAAATTTAAATGAATTTGAATTACTTTCCTCATATTTTTAACTTCCTCTTTTAAAAGATACATACATACAAATTATTTGCATGAACAAAAATAAATGATTTTTAATTTTATGGTCGGAGTTCAGAGTCGGAGTCTTCAATACTTGGCGGAGTCGGAGCCGGAGTCGGAGTCGTGATTTTTCGAACCGACTCCGCAGCTCTGGTTTAAATCTACTGAAGTTGTGGAAGTAATAAAAATCTAGACTGCTTTAATTTTCTGACAACACACATATCAAGCTTGAAAGTACTAGAATAAGACAAACTGCATGCCTTCATCGCTGCATAAATGCATTTGAATCCTACAATGTTTATTAATACAACCTGTCTTTTTGAAAAAAAGCATGCAAGCTTCTTTGATGCCTCGCATTGTCTCTGGAGTTGCAGTGATTATTCTTTCCCCCATCTAGCATATCCAATAAAATATCCTCAGACTCCTTTGGGAAATTCAGATGGATGTGAACACTCATTTCATACCAGAACTGTGAATACTACCTTCTGCAACATAATTGCTGAGTTCATTATTCCCGCCACAGAAAGAGCAGCAGCAAGTAAAACAAACAACAACAACAGTACAGGCGTGAAACAAGTCATTTTGTTTATTAAAGAAATCCTACGCATCCAGATTCAAAAAATATCCTTTATGCAACCGCACAAGGACCAAGACGCTTAACAACAAATCCGAATAAGAGAATACGGTATAATGGAAGACTTCGCACACATAACTGAAGAAAATCAGGAAATTGTCGGGTATGGTGGAAGGAGTAAATGGGAGAGAGAAAGGAGGGGGAATCCGCAACAATGATTATAAGTGTGAAAATTGTATTTATGAGTGTAGGGAATGGGCGGAAAAGCGATGATATAGCGTAGCGAAAATACGTTGTTAGACGTAGTGAATAAAGAAACAACGTTGGTGGTTGCTCGCTCTAAGGTATAGTGGAAGAAATTTGTAATTGGAATTTTATGTGGCCTTGTGGCGGATTGCAATTAATATTGAATGATTATTGTTTGCAGTTGTTTGGATGTAGAAAATTTTCGTATGTCGAAGTTAATTACATGAACTGAATAGATGATACATGGATAGCTTTTGTTGGTGAAATACTCAGATTAGCTGTGTTTATTTTTGATAGCCTTACGAACACCGAATATAAAAGAATTAGTTTTTAAAACTTAGCGTCTAAATAGCTCAACTCAAGTGGAAACCTGCTGCTGTGTTAATTAAAAGAATATATATACAATATTTTTTATAGCATCTACGCGGGGGGTGGTTTTTGAGTTAAAAGGTTATGTGCTCTTTGTTAAGGAACAAAACCAGAATGGTTTTGAAACCCCTAATTTAGCAATAAGAACTAAATTCGTTTTTGAATCAACACAAATTTATTTGAATAGCTCTTAGCTAGACTTTGTTCGGCATCTAAACCACCCATGCCTCAGGCGAATCGTAAATTATCCTGATCCTTGCAGGTAATGCGGTTCTTATTGGCAGTATAATGTATGGCTGACCGCTGTCATTTTACAAAAAAAAAAACATAAAAGCAAAAAAGTAATAGAAGCACAAATAAATACATTAGCGTCCGCATAGACCGCAACGTACAAACAGGACATTGACACATAAAAAGGGTTTATATTTAACAAACAAACAGGGACATTATGGGCTAAGCAACGTTATATGAAGCACGAATAAAGATAAAGTAATGTGTTGCTTACGAGAAAAGTAATATATTATGAAGGGATCATAGCAACTACTCCAGCATGTGTTGCTCATGACGATGTCCTTTTGTGATAAAATTACATTTTAACTTTTTCTTATGATTAAAACTGAACTTTGTTGAAGGAGTGAGTTAAATGAGTTGAATTTAATTTTAATTTGGCTATGAATAAAGCCAAACATTTCGCACAATATTTAAAGTCTTTTGTCATCCTTAAGTTTATTTATTATGCGATTTGGTTCTCGGAGAAATGTTCTTGGAAGAATTATTGAAGAAAAAGGCTTAAGAGCTAAAACCTGTTGAGATGTTTTCAATTCCCAGAGCACTTTATCAATGCAAAGTAGCTTAAGATATTCTAACCAGTGCCTTGAAAAACTCCGCAACTTTTACGTTGCTATTCTATTTTGAGTCCTCTGCTGGGTGTATCTCAGTCTTCTTTCATCGCATAAATTTCCACTTTCTCCGACGGTGCGCTACATTATTGATACTTCAAATGACAATGGATGATGATGGAAATGGATATTGATATGTACTCGTAAATGGAGATGGTATCCCAAGTTGCGCTCGTAAACATTGTGTTCGAATCTGTTTCATTGTGTGGTTTTGTTGTTTGTGGTGCCACTCACTTAAGTGACTGTCAAGGACAAAGAAGCAACGTCTACCTAATGTTGAACGTTGTTATTTTACGTTTGGCAACTGTTTCTTGACATAATAAAAAAAACAAAATTTATGTATGAAAAGAAATGGTAATTGAAATGTTAAAATAGATCCAAAATTCTTTGAAATGCGTAAACCATTCCGACAATTGTGCCTTTAAATACTTTCCAATAATAATATAAGCTTGTAATCAACGGCATCCATTATTTCTCTTGAAAAAGAAAGTCCTTGAATCAATTTTTCTTAATATGCTTTACTTCACACTATTTGAATATTTTGATTTAAATCTTTTAAGAAAATTTTATAAAATTAATAAACAGTACACTTGTTTGTGTAGAAATGAATACCTTAAAAGGTATTTAGGTAGGTACCTTAAAAGGTCTACTTTAAAAATAGCGTGCAACGATTTAACAAAAAAAGCGCTCAGCTATTTTCTTGAACTAATTGTGTGGGGCAGGCAGAATACAAGCAAATGCAATAAATTTGTTTTTTCCACTAATTTTTGTTTTTTTTACAGTTTTGCACAACTTTGTGAAGTTTTATTTCACTCGTTCTACCAACTCAGCTGATTCGAACAATTAAATGAATTTAACACTTAAAAAAAATCGTAGATTTGAAATTTCTTTTTCGTTTTCAATTCGTACGATTTCCATCACATGCCTGATAGCCTTATTTTCTATCCCTAACCACGATATAATAACAAGGTAGGCTCATTTTAAAATAGCTGCCCAAGAGTAAAAGTTTACCACAACAAAGTTGCAAGTGCCACAAACCTCAAAAGACAACAACAAAAACAATCAACAGCTGACTTTGACATCTACTAACTCACTTTTATCCTGTCTCTAACGAATTATCCAACGATCGATAGCTATGCGAACTATGTGGTAAGCAAATGAAAATCTGTATCTCAAACGAGTTGATCGCCAACCCTAATGGTAAGCTTACTTACATTAGGTCTGTTTCCAAACTCTAAAGTTTTATTCCAATTACTTAACCAGTTTTGCAAGTTTCAGTCCGAGAAACGTTCCTGTACTCGAAAAATGGTAATAGAGAGTCCAATCGAGAGTGTAAAATATTTCCCCTCCCTGTCAAAAGTCACAAATTTTTGTCTAAGAAATTTCTTCTGGCAAAAATGGTAAACGTGTCAAACTGCTTAAAATCAGCTGTTTACAAGTTAGCAAAATAATAGCAGAACATCAAAAGTTCTTTCCAATAAATACTGCTGAAATCACAAAGATGCGTTAAAGCCCGAACAGAACCAAAGCCAGTGTCGGTGACGGACTCGCTGTGCAATAAAATACATGAAAATGTGTGCAGCCGCCAAAAATTTAATCGCCGTAGAAATCCGTGACGGAAAAACTCCATTTGTACCATTCACACACCGAAAAGCAACGCTGATCCGTCAACGGACAACCACTCCTATTCTGGACGTGTTCTCAGCAGATTTCTCCGAGAGAGGACCACCAACCGGCTTTGGTTCTGTTCGGGCTCATAGGTCAGTCGGCCTTTGACCGTTTTTTGATCGACTTTGTAGAAGCTTTACGGGATGAGACGTCAGAGCGCACGACCTCATTATTTTGCTTCTTGAATGTTGCTTTGGCAAGTCGTGCGTCTGTCGGTAAGATAAATTTAGGTGATACGAATGTAAGCAGCCACATAAAAAATTCCACAAAAAATCTCTTTTGCATAAATCACTGAATTTATAATGGCAGTAGATTTTGTTTTATTTCATAAATGAAAACTTAAAAAAAGTGTAAAAAAAAATCGGTTTCAGTAAAATATATGTCCCTAAAAGCAGTTATAATAAAAAAACAAAAAACATACATTACAAAATAAAAATCTGAAAGATAATAGATCTGAAGTGATAACATAACAAAACCCATTAAAATACGTGCTTAAATATCGATACTTAAAAATACCCATATATTAAGCCATGTCAAAGCAAATGCAACCTGTCCATAACAAAAAATGACAAACGCACGACCGAGTAGACATTTTTCCTACTCATCTCGTTAGTTCGGACTTTTTTCGTACTTTACCCCTTCGCAGAGCTGCCAGGTGATGGGATTTTCCCCATTTTTCGGGATTTTTCGAACAAAACGGGGAGGCGGGGAAAACATTGATAAAAACGGGGAAAATTCAAAATGAAATAGCGAATGAAAAAATATATCGGTTATTAGAAAAACCAACTACAATTTTTTATTTTAATTACATAAATTTTTTGTTTGCCATTTTTTACAAAGCTGAATGTGTCATATATGGAAAAATAGAACTAACTTTGAAGACTTTTGTTGATTGTTTCATGCGAAAGGAATACATGAATATAGTTTCGATACTTAAACGATTTCGATACTTTTTTAAGGAGCTATATAAAGGGCCACTCATAGATAGTAAAAATGAAAAATAAAACTTTAAGCTTAAAAATATTTTCACACGTTATTTGATTTGAAATGATTCCGACCAAGAATATAGATCGTTAAGAAACATAAATTTTTCAAATATATCATCAGAAATTATTCAGGAATTCTGGAAAGAAGTTATATTTTTCAATCAGATATTTAAAAAAAAAAAAAAATAGCGTGGTTTATGTTTTGCTTTCCCTATAGCGGGGCAAGTGCTGAAAGTGCTTTTTCAGCTTTTTATTTAAATAAAACAAAAATAAAAAACTTTCTTGACAATACCTCTCAATGCAGAACTCTCCGCAGTAAATCTTTAATGAAATATAAAAAATGCTTTGCAATTGAAATAAATTCTGAATTTTTAACTCTTTCTAATAGAAATAATACACATACTCTTGTTTACTTGGTTTGATATATGTATATTTCAAATAATTTCTAACAATTTTTTATAATCTCAAAAACGTAACGTTCGAGTCAAAATACAATATCGCTTAAAATTTTTATTTTTTAATTTTATTTTTCTTATAGATACGTACGTTTTTCTTGTTTGCATTTATTTTAGTTTTAGTAAAATGAATTAATGAACTTATTATTTCTTTAAATTGTTATTTATTAAACAATTTAAAAAACGGGGAAACTCGAAGTTAAAAACGGGGAAAAATATTCATTTGTATGCAAAAATAGGGATTTTTTTTCCCTGAAACCTGGCAGCACTGCCCCTTCGTATGATATTTGCGATCAGAATACGACCACAGTTTGAGGTCCAATTGGAAATTGCTGTATAAGAACACGTGAGTTTCTTCTCTAGCTGTCAACGCACGACCGAACTAACGCATAATTGTGATTTAAGTAAAGGGTGATTTTTTAACAACTTTCTTTTTGGCAACACAGCTGTTGTCGTGTAACATGCTACTGTTAAACATGTTCAGTTTGGGCTATAATTTCACCATGAATCGACTTACAAACGAACAACGCTTGCAGATTATTGAATTTCATTATCAAAATCTATGCTCGGTTAAGAAAGTGCATCGTTCACTTCTTCCATTTTATGGTCAGTTTTTTATTAGTTAGGAATCTTGTGACTAAATTTTGCAACAAATTTACATTACTCGACATTAAACCACCAACACGCATAAGTAAAGTGCGGACACAGGAAAATATCGTAGCTGTATCCGCCAGTGTTGCTGACCATGAATTATCGATTCGGCGCCGTTGGCAGCAATTGGGGCTCTGTTACTCCACTACATGGAAAATTTTGCGGAAGGGTTTGGGTGTAAAACCTTTTAAAATACATCTGGTGCAAGACTTGAAGCCACACGACCTACCACAAAAGGTAACTTTTGGTGAATGGGCGCTGGCAAAATTGGATGAAGATCCACTTTTTTATCGGTAAATTGTTTTCAGCGACGAAGCTCATTTCTGTTTGAATGGATACGGGAACAAGCAAAATTGCCGTATTTGGTGTGAAGAGCAGCCAGAAGCATTGCAAGAACTGCCAATGCATCTCGAAAAATGCACTGTTTGGTGTGGATTATGGGCCGGTGGCATCTTGGACCGTACTTTTTCAAAGACGACAACTGCAGGAACGTTACTGTGAATTATTTCACGTTCGGGACCGGTCAATTGGCCGCCTAGATCGTGCGATTTAACGCCTTTAGAATATTTTTTGTGGGGCCAAGTTAAGCTCATGTCTATAGGGACAAGCCCTCAACGGTTAACGCAGTGGAAGCCAATATTGAAGAATGTATTCATGAGATACCGGCCGATATGTTGGAGAGAGTATGCCAAAATTGGACCCAGCGCATGAACCATGTGAGGCGTAGCCGCGGCAACATTTACATGAAATCTTCTTTAAGCATTGAATTATATAGATCGTTCTATCGACTCAAAGTACGATTTCATACATTTCTCTAAATTTTATATGTTTTTTTTTTTAATCAAATCCGAAAACTCTTAAAAAATCACCCTTTACAAAAACTATCGGAATGGAAACCAGAAATATGGTAAATTGTGTAAAAACCAAATATAAATGTGAATTTGAGAATTAATTCCAATATTTTTACTTGACAGCTTACACAATTTTAGTCCGAAAAGCGTTTCCGTACTTTTTTTTTTTGTGTTTTTCTCTATTTTTGAGATATTTTTCCCTACTCTCACGCTTTTGAAAGCTTTACAATTTTTAGCTAAAAAATTACGGGAACAGATCTATTAGTTACGTAATTGCAACTGTTAAACACAAGCAGTTGCCAAACTAAGCAGAGCCAGAACAATCAATGAGGGAGTTTTGTGTATTTTGTCTATTTTCTTTAAAGATTTCATAAAGTTTTTTCAGACAAAACCTTTTTTTTTTATAAACTTATATATTTTTATATTCCAGCCAGGATTTTGCTTGGGGGTGTTTTGATATCGAATTATACATAGGCAAGAACTTTCGAATTTTTTTTTTTTTAGGTGAAACTTCTTAAGCCACAAGACAACATACAGCATACGGCGAATTTTGTAAATTATCATTGCAGGGTAGAAGCGGAAGGCTTCGACACCATAAGAAAAAACGAATTTTTTTCTTTTAAGGGGAGATACGCAGTCAGAACTTTTTTTTTTTTTCAAAAATTTTTTTTGCATTTTCTTAAAGCCTTAAGTCTCAAGAATATGTGGTGAAAATTGCAAGTCAATATCTCAAAAAATAACAAAGTTATAGCCTACTGAGTGAACCGCCTTCTAGAGCGCGCAGTGCTGGCGCTTATTTTCAAACGCGTTTTTCTCGAAACCATGTTTTCAAAGTCGGTGACCAAGATTTCTCGAAGCTCAGTGAACCGATCGTTTTGATTTTTTCGCAGGTTTATTCTACACATAATAATCTCGTACTTGTCATAGGATTTTTTTTTTTTTTAGATTCGTTAATTTTTTATAGGCAAAACTATGACGAATTTTTGGTCGAAAATCGTTTTTTTACGTTCGAAAGTCCGCCATTTTGTGAAAAATCAATATTTTCAAAAACGGCTATGACAAGTACGAGTTTTAAGTATCTACTTTAATAGTATAGTTCATTTTTTTGTTTCAGATGAATTAAGGAGGAGCAATCTTGGTCACCGCATTTCACCTTTTTTTCAGAGCGCTCTACAAAAACTGCTGTATCGACCTTAATATTAAATTTTTTTAATAAAAAAAAAACTAAAAATACTCTTGAATGTGTATATTTTTAGGTATAAAAACCCTCATTTTAAAATATCCCATAGGTTTCCTTAAAAAAATTCACAAACATGACATTTTTTTTCGGCCTCTGGCTGCGTTGCTCCCCTTAAATGCGATTGTCCTGGTTGTTTTGAATTCATATAAGTTAGGGCGAACTATATGCGCTGCGTTTATTAATTGCCAAAAATTCACTATTTTTATTATTTTTTAAACTGTTTGCAAAAAACATAAATTGAAAAAAAATGTCGAAACCTTCCCTTAACCATTTCAGACCGTGATGCATCGTTTGTGCGGGTGGATTCTATCTTTAATATTTCCACCTTTATTTAACGAATGTTATAAAGAACGAAATGAATCGATCTAGGGAGGCTTGAACACAGAATGGGAGGTTTCTTCATTTGACTTCTCTGACTAATATTTTTATTTTCAATAGTATTTATATTTTATTAAGAATTATTTTTTTTATTAATATTACAGAAAAGTGCATGAACATTTTGTTTTTCTATTGCACGTTTATGGTGCTGAAATCATTATTAAAAATAAATTCTGGACGACTCCGGGATGTTCCTGGGGGTTGATGAGGAAATGGCAGAATGGATACAATATCTTCTTTTAAAACCATGCGTATGTCGTCAGCAAGCGTCTTGAACCACTCCGATAAAATAGAAGGTTTGGCTTTGAACTTGATGAGCACGAAGTTATTTTTTTTCCACAGCAGTAACGCTGCTCATCACCAGTTGCCTCAATTCTTTATCTTCATTTTGAACAAAAGTAAGGGATTTGTCGGACTCAGCAAGACTAAAGATATGGTTTTCATCGTGTGTGTTTGAGGAAGATGAACTTATATTTATTTGTTTCTTAACTTTATGTTTGTTCTTTCGTGTAGGTGGTTTCAACTCTTTGTTCTTTCGTTTTTCGCTTAACTCTTCTTACGAGCTTTCTCTGGAGAATCCGTATAAATTCTTGATGTACTGTGATATTTTTAAACCTTCTGCTTTCTTAGTATGGATGGTAGCAAAAATGGCAGCATGAAACTTCAAAAACTTCATGTTGAATCGATACCATATCCAGCAAACCACTGGAATCAAGAAGGTCAGTGCATGGAACAAGGAGTTCAGAAGCTTCGGGCTGAATCCGAACCATATCCATTTGTACGTCGGTATTAACTTCAGCGATTGCTTCTTTGGAAAATGCAAATATTCGTACAATACTGGTGTTTTCTGGTTTTCGCAGGCTTAAATCAGAATTACGATTTATGTAACATTTTAACCAACCCCGCTCATTTTTCTTTGTCCCAATTTTTTGGATGTTTTATATTATTTCTGGTAACGAACTCTTAGACAAACTACCTGGCTAACTCGTATGTTAACTCATGATGTATTTTTTTAAAATACAATTTAAGCTCCTGCTCCTGAACAACTGTTAAAACTTGGTTCGATGAAAATTTTGACTGGTATTCTTTTACAGCTCCTGTATTCTTCTGCTCTTTTTCTAGCCTTGACAGGATTGTGGCTAGCTTTAAGCCATATTTTCGTGCAGCACTTGTTGGTGTTTCTGTATTTTTTGTAATATCCGATATGGCTTTTTGCATATTGTCTTCATTGATATTTTGCTCAGGCTGTTTCCTTTTACAAATATTAGGCATATTAGTATCTGATATGAAAGCAAATAATATATACCTATCTATTAAAATATCGATTTTATCATATAAACATTCATCGTAAACAAATGGGAGGATTTCACACTATATCGAATATACCTTTACTATACATTTTGCATTCGACGAATCCTCGCCGACTGCTGTATTAACAATAAAAGTGTGTTTAAGTAATTGCACAAAAGAAATAAAAAGTAAATTATTATATTAATTTAAGCGGCCACTGCGCAGTGGGTAAATTGCGTGACCCATGCGACAGAGAAGCATGGTTCAATTTCCATTTGACACAGAAAGTTTTTAAATTGAATTAATTTTTCTGTTCGATCGTCACCTCTCTGCAGACAATGGCAAACCTCAGAGAGTAAATAATGCCATGTAAAACTCCTTGAGAAAATGCACATTAGCCGTTCGGAGTCGGTATAAAACTAGTAGGTCCAGTTCTCGATAAATTGTGTATAAACATTTAATAACACGCACAACACAATTTGAACATAAGTAGTTCGGTCAAAGTCCTTTCAAGAGTTGATATGGCCAGTTTATTATTATTATTAAATTATTATATTAACTGAGTTTCACACAAAAAGTAAGATGCAAATATAACACCAACACGTTGTAAAAGCACAAAATCAAGTCTAATCACGCACACGCACCAAATGTCACTGAAAAATTATCATGGCAGCCACGTTTCGTTATAGGTTACATTGACGACGCTAGACAAAAGTCAAAAAAATTCGTTGATCCAAAATTAAAAAATTTTAACATGATTTTATTACAAATTCATTAAAGTTTATTTTACCAAATTCTTTTTCCAATCCAAATATAAACAAAATATATATCAGCCGCGAAAGTGGAGGTCATGAAGTGAAAGGAAGTCGAATGCTGTGTAAGTGAATTTATGGTGTTTTTGTTTAATATATTGTTTTTAACAGATTAATGTAAAATACTCTAAAATAAAATTATGATTCTCCTTGAAAAAATATGTACATACTTAATATATAGTTTAAAAAAATGTAAAATGCACTGATATTTGTTTTAAAATTATGTAAAAAAACGAAAAAAAAAATAATTATTAAAAAAATTATATTTGCAGTTTGGTGAATCTTTAAAGTCTGGCTACACCCGACAACAGCACAAACCATTCGTTTTCATTTAAATTTACTTTACGTTACGTTTTGTCTGCCTTTTTTTGGCTTTTTTGGAAGATATGATTTATTTTTCCAGTGCACTTTTTTAACCTTTCGTTTAAAACTAATAAAATTTGAAAAAAAAGGCTTCAAAATTACTTCCCAAAAATTTTGTAATTATTGCAAAAAACTGCCGAGTTTTTTTAATTTATACCCATGGTATTTTATGCCTGTGAGTGTTCACAAGATCCTTCATGGAGCGGATGTTATTCACCACGCATTGCTGCGGTCTTCATTGGTCTTCTAACCTCATTACCTGCAGATGTTATCGCATTACTTGAAATCCCAGAAAATGTTAATGACACGGTAAACAAAGAAGTTGATTCTGAAGATAGTTCTAGTTTAAGCGATCTTCGCTCTGGATCTAAATCGGATTCTGACTGTATTATATAAAATTAATTATTATAATAAAATAATAATATACACGTACTCCACTATTAAACCCTATTAAGACCATTAAACAATATTAAGACATGTTCCTACTTGGCGCGCTCGGTATCCGAGTGGAAATTTAAAATTTTTTTACAGGATAGCGGTAAGTGATAATGGAAAAACTTTTATTGGGGTGAAAAATGGAACATGCCTTAATTAATTGGAACATTAAATTTTAATTTACACATTTTTGTTTATTAATATACTTTTCTTTATATTTTCGAATATATAGACTACTGCATTTAATAGAAGCAATTGATAAAGAAAAACTTTGTTATAAAGGACATTATTTTAAGCTAGAAATAACTGTCAAACCAATCAAACGAACAAAGGAAAAAACCGCGTGGTATGCAAATAATCAGTTGTTTGATGCAAGTGCGCCTGTAACAAGTTTTGAAAACAGGTGTTTTTTTTGCAAGTGAAATTTCCTAAGTAATTTATTTTTACTTTATCTTTACTTATCTTTAATTTATCTTTAATTAATAATTTATTTTCTTAATCAATCAAAAACCATTGAAAATTGAATTGTTTTGAAAATGGAAACATTGATGTATTAATTATTTCAGAAAAAATGCAGATTTTTCATTGATTTGTTCAAAACAAAAACGAACTGTTGACCCAAAGATTTTAAAGGAAGGCTTTTTGAGGCAGTATCAATGGTTATGAATCAAACCCTTATTTTCGATACAATTAAAAATCTATCTCCTTCTCTCTCTCTTCCTCTCTGCAGCTCTCTTTTTGAGGTAGACAAAATCAAAAATAATGCAACGAACTGCTGACCCAAAGATTTCCAAGAGAGGCCTTTTAATTCAATCTATGTATACACAGACACTCATAGTCCAGCGGGAAAAAAAACACTCCCAAAGGCCTTTTGGAGTGCTTGCAAGTCAGCTGAAAGCGCTGACCCTACGCATGACACACCATTGTAATTTTAACATTACATGTCATTGGAAAACAGCACTTCAATTTAGCTGACTTCGAATTGCTTCAAAAGGCCTCTTTGGGAAGCTTTGGGTCAGCAGTTCGTTGCATTCGTTTTGGTTTTGCATACCTTGAGACCCGCTGAGAGGGAGAGAAAGAGAGCAATTTTTGATTTTATCAAAAATAAGGGTTAAAATGCTTCAAGAGGCTTCCCTTGGAAAGCTTTGCGTCAGCAGTTCATTTTTATTTTGAATGCATCAGTGAAAAATTTACATTTTGCCTGAAATAATAACTACTGCAATGGTTTCCATTTTCAAAACAATTCAATTTTTTATTCTTAAATTAAGTAAATAAAAAGATATTATAATCAATAAATTAGTTAAATAATAAAAGATATAAGAAAATATGTGACCCGGTCTACGAAAAGGGACCTTCGGTGTAAAAACAAGTTTTCGAGAAAACAGCGTATGAAGTGTATGAGTGTAGATGAGTGTAGATGAGTAATGAGTGTAGATGAAGAGGTTAGTTTCGTTTCTTTACGAGTTGGAAACTTCTGCTTTGCGCCATTAGAAAGAGCACACATTAGTCTATCCGAATCGCCAAAAAAGTGAAAAATGATATTTTCACACCGAAGGTCCCTTTTCGTAGACCGGGTCACATATATAAAATTTAAATTCATTGTTTTATGTTTTCTTGCTTGTTCCTAAATGCTTTTCATTAAACCGGTTTCTAAATGTCAGGAACCCTCTCTCCATTGTAGCTTCGTAGTCCTGGAAGCCGAAAATGATATCAGTAAAAATTAATACCTCTTGCTTGCACAGAAAACTCTTTTCTAAATTTTTCATTTATAAATTTTTCACTTTTAGAACACCAAAAACAGTTAATTTTACAAACTTGACACGCGCACTTGTATCAAACAACTGATTATTTGCATGTAATTTTTTTTATAATATTTTGTTTTGTTCGTTTTTTCTTATGTTCGTTTTTCTTGTGTCCGCTGCTGAGCGCTCTCAATGTACAGTTGGATTGCAGAACAACAAAAATAAGCGCTGACATTTTGCTCCTGTAGGAAGCTGCTGACTTGCCGGCCCGTTGGGAGGACACATACACTAAGGGAAATAACGCATATTAACATTATCCACGCCTGAGTATATATTTCATTCAAATATTTACGTGTATAAACCAAATACTTTCCTTACAACTCGTTTTTTTCCCGTATTTAAATTTTATTTATGCCACACACATATTCCATACAGCTGCCAAGCAGCAGCAGAATCGCACTCTGTTCCTGTGCGATGCTGCTGTAGTTTCTTCGCACCAGCAGTTGCAGGTTTCTTATAGTTCTCATTTAGTTAATGTTGCAAGGGTAATATAGCATGCATATTTGGTAAATATGATTTGTAAGTGCGGTGGTGAGTGCGATGCATGATGAATTCATGTAAGGTGGAGTGACAACTCGGTATTTTCTCAAGAATGTCACTCTACTCTACATGATTTCATCATGCATCGCACTCACCACCGCACTCACAAATCATATTTTCACAAAAAGAAAAAAAAATATACCACTAAATGGCGTTTGATATGGACGCAGCTCGTGGGAAATATTCAAGTGAATTGTTTTTCAATTTCAATATTTTTATATAAATTTTCCTTAAATGCGATAGTTTTATTTTCAAATAGTAAATATTTGAAAGATATTTAAATATATTCGTGCATAATTTTAATATATTTTTTATTAATTCTGCTTAAATATTTTAATATTTTATTTAATTAAAAAAGTATTTAAATAAATTTTAAATATTTACGTAGTCGATTTAAGTAAATGCGTTATTGGTGCAAAACTGACTCGCTTTTTGGATAAATTAAAAAAGTTTTTGGATAAATTTAATATTTTTTTCCCTTAGTGTAGGAACAAACACATTTTTATCACCTGTTGAGATGATTTCGTACAATGAAAGAAGTTTACATGAAGTTTATTTTTGGTTTATTAAAATATAGACACGTTTTATTAAGATTAAATTATTATTCGAATTACATTGAAAATAGAATTTAATAAAGTATATTTTTTAGAAAATTTATAGAAATACAATTTATGATATGTAAGCATGTATTTCACATTCAACATACCACATATAGTGAATTTGCACATCTAAAGAAGGTATAAAAATTAGTTCGATCATGTATTAAAATTACACTTGAATGTATTAACATTCGAGGCTGTAATTGTTGAGACTTGTGGTTAACCGAAACCAATATTTATCAAGAGATATTCCCGTAATTAATCAATAATTTTTTTCCTAGCCAATGCAGAAATTTAATTAATTTTCAACAGCAACCCTTTTTCTGCAATCATTTGTTTTTCCAGCTGTACTTGCTCTCTTCGAACAGAAGTTTACCAACAGAATTTTTTTCATTGTGATGAAATTATTTGCTCTTGTTCTGCAGTGAAATTATATTTTACAAGACAAGTCAACAAAATTATGAACACTTTCGGACTTGGAGTAAATAAAAATCGTGTAAGAAAAAGTTTTATGCGCCAGTTTTTTCTACGGAATTACAACTCTTGAGGTCCTGTGGGAAATGTGAAACAATAAATGAAAATAAATGATTTTTTCTTAATGCAGAAAAGTTTATCCTTTCGTTGACGTGGTGAGCTAACAGAAAAAAAAAATATAAAAATGAAAAAAAAACTTCATGAAGTGCTCACCCTTTACTAGACGTTGGCGTGGAAATTTTGCACTTTTGTGCTTAATAATATTTTGTTGCCAACTTAAAAGCGTCCTAACGAAAACAGAAAGAAACACATTCGCGTTCATTTATAAGTGTCAACTTGCTGTCAAAACAACACCGCAACAACCCTTGCTTCACAAATGCATGTATTTTTTTCGTTTTCTCCGATATTCTTGGCAAACACCTTCCTACAACCAACCTCACTTCTTCAAGAATATCTAATATAACTTTCAAGCCAAAAACCATTTCGTTAAAAATTAATGTTTTCCAAACCATTTTGAGAGCATTTTTCGCAACGTTATTTGCACGTCAAAGGACATAATGTTAGGCACGAAACAAAAAAAAAACACTTTTCTACCAAACGAAAGCAATAAAAGTGTCGTCTTGCCTTCGGACCCGCTAAACACAAGGCAATAACATAATGTGGTACATGACAGTTGCAAGCTCTGTCGACTAGCCGGAAAGTGAATATTGGGTTGAAATGCGAAAAGCTGCTTAAATATTTATAGTATTTGCAACGTCTGCAAGGACATGAATAAATTTGTGGCAATGAATTCCCAATGTTAGGGAGTACTTTTGAGAGGTTTTTTATTAAATGAAATAGACATTTGACACACTACGATGTCCCTCGTTCAATGTAATAATTCGTACATATAAGATCGTATCCATTCTTTAAGTCGTTACAAAAAGAAATCAACTCATTTCAATATTAACTCCTTCGCACAGTTTCCGCTTTAGAATCCAGTTCAAGGAAAATACTGTCCAAGTGTTGTCCTTTAAAAGTAGGAAACGGAAAAAAGAAAAAAATGGAAAAACCCCTAGTGTTCCGATGATAAAATTAAAAATGTTTATTTTTTAATTTAATAAAACAACGATCAATGTATCATCTTAAAATACATACCTTGAACACCTTTCAGTAATTTTTTTACTGAAAAATATTGTACAGTTTTGTAACAAATGGCCGCACAAAATTGTGTTTTTATTTTTACGTTTTGAGGTGACAAACATTGCGGCGAACTGGATCATCTGAAACAAAAAATGTTAATGGATTTAATAAATAACAATATAAACTAATGTTTGATGGATTTAAAATATATGAATTTTTGGCAAAATGGTGGACAGTCAAAGTTTATGGTAACAATATAACAATTTAAACTAATAAAAATTGATCTTGAAACACAATTATATTTTTTAAAAGTTTTACTTGATGATTCGGAAAGTTTCGGGTTATAAACACTTTTTCTTTTGTCGGTATTTCGGGACAGAAGTTTCTTCTCTTCTTTTAATCTTCTCTTTCGTATGTGTTGGAACAAAATTTAAAAACATTAACGTACATATACCGATCCATTGTCCCTTCTAATAAAGCGCAGTTCGCCAACTCCATTTGCTGCTATGCAACCCCACACCATAACAGAACTTTCTCCATATTTTACTGTGGGACAAATATTCTTTGGCTGATGTGCTGTATTTGATTTTCGCCATACTCTTGGTGGTTCAACTCTTCCAAAAACATTGAACTTGTACTCGTCCTAAAAATCAATCGTGTCCAAAAGCCTAGATCCTCAGAAAGTTTTTGGCCAGTACAACAACACTATTTCTTAGGTTTTTAGCCACAGTTCGAACTGTTTTCATTCCTTAAAATTGCTATATTTATTCTTTCTTTACATTCTTTCATCAAGCTTGTAGATACACGGTAAAATATAATAACATTTTTAATGACACGGTAACATCAATTTAGTTTACTAAATTTATTTATTTTTTTTTTCGTTTTTTATCGTATTGTTTTATAAAAACAAACATTTTATTATTTTTTATGACGTTGCTTCTTTCTTTAGATAATTTGATATACATTGTTTTTTCCTCAGAGCAGCTATTTTTCGTAAAAAATCTATTTTTCGATCTTACCACTTTTTCCTCTCACTGGTGTTTTAAATGGCTTGGTCAGCCTAGCATTGTTTTTTTTTTAATGGGCCCTTATGATCTAAAAAATGATGTCTCAAAAGATTATGGCCGGAAAGATATTCTTTCGGATCTCCAAGTTCTACTTTGTTTTTGAATTTTAGTATAAGCCGCCTAGTACTACAACTCCCAACTTCAAACACGTTTATCTTAAAACTGCGTTTTTTAAGTTAGCCGGAAACATAAATCCGGTAATTATCAACCGATTCACTTGAAACTTTGAATATATCTTGAAAAGTATTATGTGCATGGGATTTTTTTTTATATTAAGGGACTCATTTGTTATTAACAATAATCTGATGCAAATTTTTCACTTTCTATTTAGATGAACGCCATTTGGCCGAAAATCAATACATCGAAAATACGTAGGATGTAATGTGATCGAAAAAATTAATTGGCTTTTTATAATTCAAAAATTACAGACGCTGTTTGTCTAGCAGTGAACCCTTAAAAAGCGGAGCCGTCCTCGCAAAAATGCTGCGTACCCGCCGTTTTGAAATGAATCGCTTTAAAATTTTTGTTTATAGTCACTGATATGTTTAATAAAATCCCATTTTTAGAATCTCGATTTATTGCGTAGTATTTCTGAAAAAAGTGAGCTTATTTTTACGGCTTCTAGGGTGGCCTAACCCCTCAAACCAGTTAGATTTAACTTTTAGTTTATAGATCTTTATTTCAATACAAGGGTTTATTATCGTATATTATAAGGTGGAAAAAAGGGCCGCGGATTCCCGCAAATAATTTTAAAATTTACACGAAATATATACCCTCCAAAAGTTCTTCCTGGGTTAATATATAAGTCATAATTATAGTAATAAATACTGTCAGTTAATAAAATCTTTATTAAGACAAGTTGTTGAACTCAAGGTCAAGTTGTTAATGAAGAAAACAACTTACAACAACAACAACTGGTTTGTTGGCCGCTACAGAAACTGATGAGTAGTTTTGCGTGATTTTCGCTTTGATCCACTCAGCTATCTGCTTTTTATTAACGTTTCTGACAAAATAGCGTCCGTGGCGTAGTTGGTTAAAGTGCGTGGCCTCTATGTCAACGAACCTGGAGACCCGGGTTCGAACACCAGCAGCGACAGAAAATTTCGACAATTGCGACAGTTGAAGAGTGTTTTTCTTTTCGTTTTGTTTTTGATGTTTTTTTTTTTTTTTTTTTTAATGAAATAATCACAAAATTTTACTTAATTCTTCGCTGTCAGAGTAATAATTGATCACTGCAAAAATACGCGTACGAACGATTAAAGATTCAATCTTCACAATATGAGTTACGTATCGAATTTTAAAATGAGCGTTCACAACCAAAGAACGATCATGAGCAGCTATGGGCAGAGAGCGCTCTGGGAGCGCTGAGAGCAAATATTGAAAGTAAAGGCTTATGTAGCAACACAAAACGCAACATCAAATTAAAGACAAAAGACAAACACAGAAACAACACAGAAGCTTTAAATGTAGTGGCGCCCTTACCCGCTCATGACCAGTGTTCGGACTTTACTGCAATTGCTGTAGATCTACTGTGCTTTTTAGCAAAATTGAATGTTTTACTGCATCACTGCGGTTTTATCAAATCTACTGCGATTTATTCTCAATAAACATTTTTTTTTTCTATTCGCTGTTTTTTTTTTATTTTTTTTTATATTCTTGTGGTTGACAGCTGCTGTACCCACCTCTCCGACACGAGTCTATCTTGTTAAATACATGATACAATTACAACCCAGTGGGAAAATAAAAAGCGCTCCTAAAAACAGCGCATTTAATGCGCATTTTTGGTGCGCTTGAGGATGCGCTTTTCAGAGTTCAGAGTTGTGGAGTTCATATTTTTTTATATATTTTGTTCACAAGTAATTAAGCAAGGAAATAACAGAGTGTTAAGACGCTTGCCTGTAATGCCAGCAGTCCGAGTTCAATCCCGCATGCGACAAAAAAATAAAATTTTGTCGATTTGTTTTTAGTCCAAGTGCTCAGTTCTCGCTACGTTTTGTTATTTACTATAATGAGAGCGAAGCGCATACATCTGATGACATGCCAATGTTAAAAAAGGCTCTATCCATAAGGAGAACAAAGCGCTCTACTGCTTTTTGGGAGCGCTTCAAATGCGCTAATGAAGCGCTCAATTTTCTGCTGGGAAGGTAAGCTCATGATTCATGAGTGAGCGAACCAACGACGCTTGCAGCGAAGTTTTTTCGTTCGTGATATTTACGAACTTTGCTTTTGATGGTGAGCGATCGTAAATGCTTTTGTTCGTCGCAGTGATGTGATTTGCTGGGATTTCGGGCTCATTTTGGGATATTTGGCCTATTTGAGAACGTGTGGGATTTCGGATGCTTAGGTGAGATTTTCTTCTGTGTCATAATTTTTTAAAGTGTAAATTCTTAGCAAAACTGGCTGGTATCACTTTTTTGTAATCTTTCAAAATTTTTCGTTTAATTGGTGTTTCATTGATATTAAATATGTAAGAAAGGGATATGTACATATGTATATTCAAGAGGCTTAAAATTAATTAAAATAAGATCCTCATTTAAAAACAAAAATATGAGCTTAGTTTCATTTTGACGAAAGAAATTTACGATTACTTCATACACTTACACCGTGGCGTTCGTGGCGTAGTTGATTAAGGTGCGTGGCCGCTAAGTCAACGAACCTGCAGACCCAGGTTCGAACCCCAGCATCGACAGAAAATTATTTTTTTTTAAATAATTTTTCTGTACGGCCGCCACCTCTCTGCAGACAATGGCAAACCTCAAATGCCATGTAAAGCTTCTTGAGAACAAGAACATTGCGTTAAACCTGTAGGTCCGGTTCTCGGTCAATTGTGTGTTCAAACTTAATAACATCATTAATCATAAGAAGCTGGGTCAAAGTCCTTACAAGGGCTGAAATGGCCAGTTATTTTTTATTATTTATCATACACTTAAGAGAGTTTTTATAAAAAACGCAGTGTTTAACTTCTCGTATTTTTTTTTTTTTTTTTGTGGAAAATTTGTTTTATTTATTGAAAAACTTTATTATGTACATTATTAAACTATAAAATTATTATAATGTTAAAAAATGTAGGGGAGGATGCCCACCTACTAAACACGTTTTGTTTGGAGGCTATACCTTTGGTTTAAAACATAATTTTTCAGAGCTCTTGGTTTCATTTGGAAGCTAAGTTCAGAATTTAAAATTTCTAAAACATATAATTTCGGCAATCGATCTAGCAAAAGTCTCGAAATCGACCGCTGAAAAATTCGGCCCAGCTACTGAACACCTAAAACAAATCGTTGAAGAAAAATTAGAAAATTAAGTAAAAACCCTAGTTTTTGAGAGTTTATAAAAAGTTTTTCCTATGAATAGTTTACAATGACTGCCTGAACTTTAAACAATATAGATTTCAATTTCTTTTATGGCTGCAGCCATCTCATCAGAATTTATATTCGTTCTTCTTTTCACGTTTTTTTAGGCGACGGCATTCTAAAATTTTATCTGAACGTGGACGAGAATCACGAAAACTATTTTAACTTATTCCAAACATTATTTTCAATCATATGAATGACAATATTTTACTGAAAATCTTTTCGGAAGGTGGGCCAACGTTTTGTTCAGTAGGTAGGTAGGTACGCCATCATGATATGACGTGAAATATTTTTTTCCCATTTCTCAATATTGTTCGATTGCTCGTCGAATCGTGAAAAATAAACATTAAGTATAGAATTCTACTCATATTCATAATTTTTTATCGATAAGAAACACTCTGAAATTCACTAAATAGAGATGAACTAGTTTTGCTCAGCTTCGTTTTATTCGAATATTTTATTCCTGAACGGCCGTGGGGCTAAAGCAGCACTCGCATTTATCTCAATGATTTATCAAAAGTGAACATTCAATGAGATGTTACTGCGACACTTTACGTATTGGCGCATCATACAGACGTCAGAACTCACAGCGTTCAGTAGTAGGTGGGCCTGTTCAGCAGGTGGCCATCATTATTTCTTTTCAAAAATTGCATAAAGAATCGTTACTGGTATAAATATTTGTGTGGGATTTTTTGTAGGTTTTCCGTGTCATTTTGGTGGGATAAACAGGTCTAAATCGGGATGTGATCGGGGTTTTTTACTAAATCAGAATCACATCACTGGTTCGTCGCATAACTTTCTCACTCATGAGAAATTGAAAGCATGATATTATTAGCAGTGATTAATTGTAAGAACAATCGTATTTTGATCGTTCTCCGCACCCTGTTGTACGGCCGCCACCTCTCTGCAGACAATGGCAAACCTCAGAGAGTAATCAAAATGCCATGTAAGGCTTCTTGAGAACAAGAACATTCCGTTCATCGCCTTTCGGAGTCGGCGTTAAACCTGTAGGTCCGGTTCTCGGTCAATTGTGTACAAACTTAATAACACGCCCAACACAATTGTTTATAAGAAGCTAGGTCAAAGTCCTTTCAAGGGCTGAAATGGCCAGTTATTTATTTTTTTTTATTTTTCTGACAAAATATACATGAAATAATAAACGAAATATTTAACGGAAAATAGAATTACGTTGTGAGAGAAATTTAAGATATTTTTTATAATGTAAGTAAAGACGAAAAAGAGACTTTTTAAAGCAGGCAGCACGGGGATAACTTGTCTTAACTTTTATAACAAATTGCGCGGCCAAGCCGAAGATAATAAAGTCCTCACTAGTTTAAATTTGATTTATGAATTTCATACTCGGTTTATATCAAATAGCAAAGCACATATGGGAATTTCCCAAAAAAGGTCCGCCACTAGTGAAAAATTCTAACTGATCGGAAAAACTTTTTATTATCCAATAATAAAGCTTAAATAAGGAAACTTGATAAATATAAAGACATTTTTAATTCTTTAAATTCTTGACCGAAATATATTACTTAAAAGGAAACAAGTTGTTTCCTTTATAGCCTTTTGACGAATAATACCCATATTTTTTCTTTGTGTTTTTAGCTTCAAGCAATATTATATTGTTGCTGTAATTTAAAAGTTTTCTACAAGTTAAATTTAACTTGTTATGTTTATTTTCATAAAAAGTTGAAGTCTTATAATAAACATTCGTGCTGATTGTGGAATCCGGCGGATCAGTTGCGGCGGGAGTTGATTCGATCCGCATTCCTCTTACTTTCCCATTGTTGAATCCGTGCGAATGAACTGCAATACCGATCCGCACTCGTTATTCTTAAAACTATTTACTCGTAACTTACAACAGCTGTTCAGCTACCAAAATAAAATAAAATAACAAGTGAAGTGCAAATAAAAAATATAAAAAGTCGTTTTAATAAACAAAAAGACAATTAAAAGTAAACTTAAAAGAAATCTATTGCTTAAACGTGAGTGAAACATTGTCCCGTCATAATGGAGCTCTTAGCGAGTGTTCTGCTACACCTTGCACTTCAGAAGAGCTGTTAGGACACATCGCAGTAGCTCTTGTTGGTGATGATGTTTTTTAAGTGTTACGTGGGTCCTAAATCATCTGGCTCTAAACCAAGACGTTGCAGCTGTAGCTCTGCGGCTTCTGGTACAGATGCCGATGGTATTTCCGGCTTTTTTGGAGCGGCATTAATTTTCTTACCTCGGCTTAAATATAAAATATAAAAAATAAAAAATATGAAATATAAAAAAAATTAAAATTGGTCTTGAAAACAGAAAACATTTTTTGACAATTTTTTTAAATTTTTAAAAATTGTTTTTAACAAAAAGAAAAATATCGAAGTGTATTAATAATTTTTACGTTGAATTCGAGTTTAACGACCTCAAATTACACTGAGATCATGTATCGCATTCTTTGTTTTGAATATTTTTCTTTAAATCCGCACTGATCCGCACCAAATTTATTGCGGATGAAAAGTGAACAAATTTGTATGAAGTGCGGATCGGTTGCGTTTTCAACAATCGCTCCAAATCTGCAAACTTTATTATCGATCCGCATTGAACATACTCGCCGGTTTCTATAATAGCTAAATCAACGAGATCGAATCATTTTCCCGCCGCAACTGATCCACCGGATTCCACAATCAGAATGATTACTTTATTTGTATTTTATCTGTATTTCATTCCTCTTGGAAAAATTTGCCGCGTCCATGATATCGCATCCGTTTTCGAGCAATTCCTTATTAAAAAAAGGTAAGAGATAGTTCTCATATTTCATAAGTCTACGAAGAAATGCTATCTTATGACCTTCATTTACATATATATATACATATCACTTGTAATTGGACTGTTGTGGGGTCAACACGTACAATTGTTCCTGCTTCGTGTAATTCAATATAATTTACTTTTTCTATTTATTTTATCAATATTAAATCGCAAAATGCCTTGCGTTTGCAAATCGAAAGTTGAGCGTGGTCAAGAAAAGATAAAATGTGGCAGTTGCAATGAATATTATCATTGTAGCTGTGTTAATATTAATCAAAGTGATGTTGAGTTTATGAAAAATGCCAACAAAAATTATATATGTTCGGCTTGTTCAACTGCTCGGCGTGCGTCTCTTCGTTCTCCACCGCATTCTTACACCCCCAAGGAAACTGCAACTGGTCAAGAATTGGGCAACAAAGCAAACACAGCAAATGCAGCACAACAAAAACAACACCTGCAACAACAACATCTTCAACAACAACATATTCAACAACAACATCTTCAACAACAACATCTTCATCAACAAAATCGGTCTGACAATAACATAAATGCAGAAATTAACAGAAATCAGCAACAACTTCAGAATCTTAGTCACAATAAGAGTGCAGAAATCAACGTGAGTTCAATAAAGAATATGTCAGCGGTCACATTAGAGCTTGTTTACAGTGAAATCGTTGCTCTAAAAACTATGAACGCTAATGCTCTGAGCCTTATTGAATCTTTGAGTGAAGATAAAAAAATATTAACTGATAGAGTTAATCAACTACAAAATGAGGTGTATTTCCTTCAGCAAAAGAGTCGTGAAAAGACCATAGAAATAGTTGGTGTTCCAAATCTGAGCCACGACAATGCAGTTGATTCAGCTTTGACAATATTTTCTAAAGGTCTAAATACTAACATTTCGGACGCTCTCATCGATGAATGCTACGTTAAAAAAATTAATAAAAGTGATGACAAAGCTGGCAATGCTCCTCTTGATATTCTATGTGTGAAATTCGTCTCTCTGCATAAAAAAAGGCAAATAATGAAGAAAAAATACGATAACAAGAAAAATTTGTGCTCCAAAGTAATTTTTGGCAGTGATAGTAACCGGAATATTTATATTAACAATAGTTTATCAGTATTTACTAGGAATCTCTTTAAAGCTGCTCAGAAGCTAAAAATAGAAAGAAAATTTAAGTTTGTTTGGATTAATAATGATAGAGTATTATTACGGAAAAAGGAGGGTGAGAAAGTAATAGTTGTAAATTCATTCGAGGATCTTAATAATTTAATTTAGTCATCATCTTTTCTTTTTCAATCTAAAATACTAATCTGAATATGAACACTAGCACTATTAATCCTCATGTAAATTTGTTAGAGTTTCCCTTAGAAAATTGTAAAAATGTAAATTATGAAAGTATCTTATTTAATCCAAACACAAACAAAAAAGATTTTTATATAGCGTTGCAAAATATTAGAAGTATGCGAAAAAATTTCGACGATTTCCTTGTGCATCTTAATAGTTTTGCAAAAAAGCCCGTTTTTATTTTTTTGACAGAAATATGGATTTATGATGAAGAAAAATCCCTTTTTAACATACCTGGCTATAAATTTTTTACTAATTGTAATAGCAGATATGCTGCTGGAGGTGTTGCAGCCTTTGTTGATGAAGATCTTGAATGTGAGTCCGCTTGTTTTAATCTTCAAAGTTCGGATATATTAAAAATAAATTGCACGATTGAGAACCAAACATTTTCGTTTATATGCATCTATAGGTTTCACGAAGGTACTTCGAAGGATGTATTCTTGAGTAACCTTAATGATATATTGTCAAAGGAGAAATGTGATAATCTGATAGTCTTAGGAGATATGAATATTGATATTTTACAGGAATCGGCTTGTGTCGACAATTATATGTTTTTGTTATCTTCTTATGGTCTCGAATGTTGCATTAATCAACCAACTCGATTAACTAACGCTTCTGCCTCGTGTATTGACCACATTTTTGCACGTATAAAAAAACCTCAGAAACTGTCACTGAGTAGTGCAGTTTGTAATTTTTATGTGTCTGATCACTGCCTGGCATGTTTAAAATTTAATGACTGTGACTTAGGAATAAACGAACGTTCTCCTTTTTCTGTAATGAGTAAAAAAACCGATTTCAGAGAGCTGAACAATAGGCTTTTGTTTGAACCTTGGGAAAGCGCTTACAATGAATCTAATGCATCAATAGCATTTGAAAACTTTATAAACATTTTAATAAACCATGTTAATATTTGTACTAAAAGTATTACTAAGAGTACAGTTGCGAATGAAAAGAAGCTTAAGCCATGGATGACCTCAAATTTACTTCGTAAAATAAGTTTAAAAAATAAGCTTTATAAAAAGTGCGTAAAAAATCCAGGAAATAGAAATATTCAGGAGGATTATAAAAAATTAAGCAAAGACATAAAAAAAGAGATTTTGAATGTCAAAAATAGTTTTTACTTAAATGAATTTAATAAAATTAAGGGTAACATTAAGAAAGAATGGGATTTAGTGAACAATATTTTAAATAGAACTTATAAAAATGAATCAATTCCAAATATAAAAACAAATGGTATCACCTTAACTGATTTAAATGATAAAGCGAATGTCTTCAATGAATATTTCTCTAATATTGGTACTAACGTTGTCTCTGAAAATGGTTTATTAAGCTCTTCTTGTGATTGCTTAGATAAGGAGGTATTCCTTCCAAATAGCTTTTATTTTGAGCCTGTATCGTCATTAGAACTGTACAAAATTATAATGTCTCTAAACAACTCGAATTCTTGTACCGAGAAAAGTTTTTCTAGTATATTTTTAAAAAAAATTGTTTATAATGTCGTCGATGTTCTGTGCTACTTGTTAAATAAAAGCATTCAATCAGGTGTTTTTCCAGAAATGCTTAAAAAAGCAGAAGTAATTCCTCTGTTTAAAAAAGGAGATAAAAGTAATCTTAATAATTACAGGCCAATTTCGATTTTGTCTTCTTTTTCTAAAATATATGAAAAAGCTGTGAAAATAAGAATGCTGAACTTTCTAAATAAGTTCAAGTTTTTTAATGAGGGTCAATTTGGATTTAGATCTGGTATGTCAACTGAAGATGCACTTTTAAATTTCTGTACAAATATAAATGACAGTATAAATTGCAAAAAAATTACAGCAGCCCTTTTTGTTGACATAACCAAAGCATTTGACACTGTCGACCATAAAATTTTACTTAACAAATTATTTAAATGTGGATTCCGAGGGGCTATTTTTAATTGGTTTTCTTCTTATCTTTCAAATAGAGTTCAAAGAGTAAAAATAGATAATCACTTTAGTACATATAGCAACATTAAAATTGGCGTTCCTCAAGGATCAGTTTTAGGTCCTGTTTTATTTTTAATATTTATAAATTCACTTTTGTCACAAAATATTTCAAGTAATGCAATAGCATTTGCAGATGATATGGCCTGTACATATTCCTGTGATACATTATTCGATTTTAATATTAAAGTTAACCGTGATCTAGAAATTCTAAGACACTGGTTTACTACTCACAAGTTAATTCTAAGCGACAAAACGAAGATTATGCTTTTCAATGTTAGTGGAAAGGAAATAAAAGTTAATGACTTTACGTTCCATTGTGCAAACTGCAAAAAGTTCACTATTTGTAAGGATACATGTTGTTCACAAAATACTGTCCAAACCTTTGATGAATCAAGTGATTGTTCATTTAACTGTTTTCACATAGAATGTGTTAAAAGTTTTAAATATCTTGGTCTTATGATTGACTGGAAAATGAATTGGTTAGATCACACAAACTCTCTTAAAAAATACTTAATCGCAGCAACGAGACAAATATATCATTTAAGGGCCTTCTGCTCGGAAAAACTACTCACTTGCATCTATTTTGGGATTTTCCATTCTAAATTAGAATACGGTCTCACTTGTTGGGGCGGTACGCATATTAATAAAATAACTCCATTACTTACTGCGCAGAAACATACCGTTCGAATTATTTGTAAAAGACATCGCCTTGAAAGTAGTTTTCCACTATTCAGGCAACTCAATATTTTGCCAGTTAAGCATTTGTTCTTTTATAAAGTCTTAAAAACATTTTTCATTAAATCTGGTTACATGATAAATAGAAGTAATTCCAATTATAACTTGAGAATTAATCATCTTAATATTGCTCATGTACCATCACATAACTTGCAACATTTCCTGCTTTTTTATTCGACTATAGCTCCCAGGCTGTTTAATTATTTGCCTATCAATATTAGATGTATTCGTAATAAATTTGTTTTTCTTAAAAATGTGAAATCGTGGCTTTTTACTTTGTCATACTTAAATGTTAACTCACTTCTTAATGTAATGTATTAACTTGTTGTATCTCGTAAACACACCCAAACTATACTACTACTACTATTGCTTATATTTTTACAGTTATTTGTTTAAAGAACATGTTATATGTATAATTTTTCAAAATGTTTAATGTTTTAAGTGACCCCTTATATTATATACAGTTTTAAGTTATTCAATTATTCTACCTGCATTTGCCACTAATTCCTTGTGAATTACAGGATGTAGGGTTAGCATTATTATATTCTTTTAATTTATTTAAATTCAGTCATTGCTTATATGAAAATTTGTTAAATTTAAAAATTGTAAAAGATAATAATAATAATAAATTACTACTACTACTACTACTACTACTACTACATAAAAGAAAAGTTTCCAAAAATAGCTAAATTTTGAATATTTCTATAAGAGCTTCAAAGAAATTTATATTTTTTGTCGCGTCCGTTTCATTGTATAATTGCTAACAACTTTGTACTTATTTGTACTAAATCTTGCCTATATATTTGTAAACTGAACACCTTTTTCCGCGCGTTAGAACACTAAAAAAACATATCGGCTCTTTATGTTTCTTTCTTGTTTTTGACGTAATTAAAAGCGGACGAATGTCGCGTGCGTGCCACTGGGAGATGCCCATATACAAAATTGCAATTCCATATATTAATGTTTGTGGAATGCTTAGGGATTTTACCGTTTTAATAAAGTCACTTTGTATGGGAGGTAGGCGTGGTTTTGATTCTATTTGGCTCATTTTCTAACTTGACCTTTATTTTTTAGACATAAGCTTAAATATCGAGTTTCGTGACGATAGCTTGAAAATTACGGCTGTAATCGTGATCACAGACGGACAGACAGACGGACATGGCTTAATCGATTCGGGTGGTGATGCTAAAATTAACAAAAAAGCGGAGAATAAAACTTTGGCAAGTGTAGAAGAGAAGGTCTTCATATCAGTATGGGCCGATAGAGTTCCGATTTGCGTAGCGCAAGGAAGAACTCGCATATGTAAGCAGAGATGGCTGCAATCTTTGCGAATGTGCCAAAAAATATTAGAACACAAAAGTAAGCAAAGAAATGTCGCACTAAACACAATTCTGCCGACGCATCTCTGTGTTTACAGCTACGGCTGAACTCAAACTAAACTTTCTGTGTAGACACAGCATAACGCTCTGAACACAATAAAAATCAGGAACAAGTTTTTTTAATCTTTTTAGTCTCGCTTTAGCATAAAATGAACTTCTCTCTACCGTAAATCCTACTTTCAAAATAATAAAAAGATGACATCACAGATATGTATGTATATTTCGTACTCTCAAAATAAAATCGTACTGTAATTAGTACAAAAGTATGTTTCTGTGCAACTGTGGAAGGATAAAGAAAAATGATAAACATTAGAGTTTTTTTTTTTTGTTATAGCATGTTCAAACCCATGGTATAATAACATGATACTATAGGTCTGTTCCCGCACTTTTGTAGCAAAAACTTGCAAGTTGCAAAATTCAAGAGAGTAAGCAAAAATATTGTCTCTGAGCAATAAAAATGCTTAAAAGTACGGGAACGCTTTTTAGTAAAAACTTGCAACTTTTGATCAAACATATGTTGAACACACATTTGGCTAATTAAATGAAAAAATTTTTTTGAAGATTCGACAATGTCTGATAAATTAGCTACACTAATTGATTTAATATATAGGCTATATGTACCTGGCGAACAATTAACTTGAATATTTGTCTTTTTATTTTCCATTTTTAGCTCAAATTTATGCTTGATGCACTTGTCCATCTGTTTTTTTTTATCCTAGCGTAAATTTTGACATTTCTGCCAACACATGACAACTTGCAAGTTTTTACCATGGTATAATAACACAAGGTAGCATTGACAACTGGTTATTTTCTCTTCTGCAAGAAAACATCTGCTGTCAAAAACAGCTTTTTGTGGAAATACATCAGCAGCTGCTGTGGTTGCTGTTTTTTTTTTCACTTCAACGTTTTCAGCATTGCTTGTGTTTTCAATGGCGGATTGTGAGCGCTCTCTTTTTGAGTATATTTTTTGACAGTAGATGTTTTCCCAAGAAACTGTCAATGCTGCCTTGTATTATTATACCATGAGTTTTTACTACACGAAATTTGTGTAGCAGAAACTTACAACTTATCGCAAAGAGGGGAAATGTTTTACTCTCTCATTGTCGCTCTCTTTTGCAAGTTTTTGGTGTACGGGAACGCAATTTAGTAAAAACTTGTGCAAGTTTTCAAAAGTTTTCACAAACTTGCAAGTACGGGAACAGACCTAATTATACAGGTAGCATTGACAAGTATAGATTTTCTCAGCAACAAGGAAACCACCATCTGTCAAAAACAGTTGTTCGTGCAACAAAAATTAGACGAATAAAAAAATAAATAAATTCCGCAAAATATGTGCGTTAGATAAACAATTATAATAATAAAAGTTGTGAAAACATTATGTGTGATATGTGTTTAACGTTTTCCAGCCGTGGTGTTTTAATTTTAATTGAAAACTTCTTCAATTTCGTCCAATTGTCCTCTGCAGCTGCTGAGGTTGCTGCACTTAAACGTTTTCAACCTTTTTTTTTATGTTTGCACTTAATAACATTAAGTTTACAAATTATCTTCGTTCTAGTAATAATAACTCACTATTAATAAAATAAAATATGCAATATTTTGTTATCAAATGTGTGGTTATTTGCAAGCTTTGAAATATAAACAATGGCGAAAACATAAGCATAATTGAACGCTCTCTTTCTTGACATTTTTTTTTAACAGATGCTGGTTTCCCAAGCAACTGTCAATACTACCTTGTATTATTATACCATGGTATAATAATACAAGGTAGCATTGACAACTGCTTATTTTCTCTTCTGCAAGAAAACATCACCTGTCAAAACCTGCTGTTTGTGAAAATACATCTGCAGCTGCTGAAGTTGTTGTGTTTTTTCACTGCAACGTTTTCAACATTGTTTGTGTTTTTAATGGCGGATTGTGAGCGCTCTCTTTTAGAGTATATTTTTGACAGGAGATGTTTTCCCTAGCAACCTACCTTGTATTATTATACCATGGTTCAAACCGAGCAGTTAATTATGTTAAATCAATTTAATGAAGTTAAATCGAAAAACGAGTTCTGAAATGAAGTTCTAATGAAGTTAAATGCGTACAATTGTTGTTGGAAATTTTCGTTTCGTTTCGAAACGTTTCGAAACTCGTTAAATCACTGGTTTGTGTTCTTGCTAACGTCAGAAAAGCTTTTTTTGCTTTTAAAACGCAGCCAAATCTGAAAAGAGGTTTTTAATTTGAAGTTTTTAATGTAAACAAATACATTCTTTGACAAATTTTTGAATTTATTTGATTTTTTTATATTTTTTTTTTTTTGTATTTTTTAAAAAACAATTTTTTATTTCTTTCAAAAATAAACTGACATTTTGAAACAAGTTAAGACAGTATGAACGATGATGCTAAAAAAAAGCTTTATTCGAATAACGCGTTAAATGAAGTCGGTTTGAACATACTATTAAACTAAACAATCAAATAAACAATAAATTTTTAAGTTTAAGTTGTTATAGTGGGGTTGGAACTTGGGCTGTATCTTATTTAAAGTTCCGTGTCACTTTAAAAACCAGCGCACAAGATTCAAATAGCAACGTCAATTCACCATCAGGCTCACGTCACAGTGAACTACCGATGCAGTTGAATTCGCCCGTGATTAGCTGTTGCGTTGCAGTATTACAAATTCTATTGCTACCTTTTAAGAAACGAAATGATTACTTAAAAGCTTTTACACATTTTGGTAAAATGCATTGTTTTGTACTTGTTAACTTGTAAGAGGTATCTTGCCATTCTTGGTTGATAAAGTTTCCTAAGGATATTTCCGTTCCATTTAAAGAAGTACGTTGGATTCTTGTCGATCCGAATGGCGAGGACAGCCATACTTCGTCGGGAGATTGTGTGGGCTTAAAGGAAAGTGATCTTATAGATTGACTCAATGAAATACCATTTCAAAAACTGTGTGCATAAGTTAAAGACATGGACAAAAACGCATGCATTGTTTTCTTATTTTATTGTCCCTTTTAACAGCTCCGCTTTAGACATTGAAAAGTTCTTAAATGATTACATCATTGAAGCAGATCTTATTTCTGCGCATCGAATGCTAAAAAATGTTGAAGACATTGGCAGTGCCGGTATCTCAGAAAGTGTGCGCCTGGTTTCGAGTCTCATGGACTTTAAGCAATCTGAAGGGTCAATTCAACAGTTGGTGCTGAAATATGGAAAATTTTCTGCGCTTACATCTTATGAATCAAAACAACGAGTCAATGAAAAAAAACTCTAGATATTCCTATAGAACCTTTGCTATTCATACGCGATCTAGAGCGTATTGATATCTATACTATTATATAAAAGACTTATCACGTATCTTCGTGTACGCTAAACTAAAGAACTACTGAACCGATTTTAATAATTCTTTTACTAATTCAAAGCGTTATTCTTAACTTAAGCTATTGCATACTTTATTTTTTGAAACCTACCCTAAAAAGGTATTGAAACTTGAGATTTGAAATTTGAATTTGAGAATTGAAATTGAAATTTGAGAAAATCTAAAAAACTTCATAGATAATTATTAATAAACACTGCATTAAGTAGTACAAAGCTTTTTCTTTCTTTTCCATTGTGTGTTTAAAAGCTCTTTTTGATTACGCCTTGCTTATAAGCATGATCGAAAAATTTAGCTAATGAAGCAACAACAATATAAATTGTAATTTAGACAGAATCTATTTCTTTTTTAATGAAATTCCCTACAGCAAATTGCTAAAAATAATTAAATATGTAAACATAAGCGTATGTAAGTAAATATAATTCAGTGTTTATGACGTAGTACTCTCGCAAAATAAGCGATACTTCGTCTTTATACGAAAACACGAACGAGGAAATGCGACAAATGCTGTTGCTGTTTTCGACTCAGACTCAGTGCTGCCAAACAGTAGCAGCGGTGCTGCCATCACTTACCAAGTAGCTGATAAAAAGCTTTTATTAGCAGTGTTGCTAAGCTCACATTACAAAGATTGAAGTTTTGATAAAGCACTTCTCAGGATCCATTTTTGCACGACAAAATAATGGCTATGCTAATTTGATGAAAGTAATTAATCCATATTAGCTAACAAGGAATAACAGAATGATTTCAACCAAAATTTCAGGGTACGTTGGGGAAGTTTTCACGAAATTGGCCCATTGTTTCCAGAGATATGGCATTTTAAAGGTTTTTCCCATATCCATATATATAAAAAAAGTCGTATATATATAAAAATTTTGTGTTTGTAATTCCGTTACTAAAGAACGAAGCAAAAACTCAAGAAAGTTGTTCTTTCAGCCAAAAGTAAATCTCTAGTAATCTTCTCGACACTAGTTGATCTAGCAAACCTAAGTAACTGAGTGGATCACAGTCAAAGTCATGCGAGACCAGTGTTGCCAGATTTTTTTTTTTAAAAAACTGCTAAATCTGAAAAAACTGCATTTTGGACACAAAAACTGCCATTATAAAAAACAATTTATTAAGCATTTTGTTTTTTTAATTTTTTATTAAAAACAGAAATAATAAAGTCCTTTGTATATAAAATTATAAAAAACATAAAAAATTTATGGTTGTATTTATTATATAAAAAAATTCTAGTATTTTATTCACATTTGCGATAATTTTTTAATAAAAGTAATTTTCAGGTAATTAATGTTTTTTTACATAACGCATTTCACATTGAAGTGTAATATCAGTTGCACTGACCATCTTCGATTTGGCTCAAATTTTTTTCTTGGATTGGTTTATTGATTAGAAAACCAAATCCGAAGTTATAAATTTTTAGAATCATTTTTCGCGGCCAAAATGGGGTCTATTTTGAGACAACATAGCTCATTCAATTTAAATCCGATTTTCATAAATAGGATATCACTGAAAAGGTTACTACGTCTTCCTTAAAGGAAAAATATAAAACTTTTTAAAATGCCACCGACAGGTACCTTAATTTTTTTTTCATTTTCATTTTTTTAAGTTCCATTACTTTTCCAACGATGAAAATGATTATGTGCTTTTGAAGAGTTCATAAGTTATGCCATAAAACGTGAAGTTTTAATGAATTTTCAATACAAATTCAACTATACATTAAATTTTCATCCAATTTTTTTTTTTTTTTTACAAAACAAAAATATAAAAATTCGAAAGCTAGTTGAATTTATATTGAAAATTTATTAACGCTTCACCTCTAATGATTTAAAGCAGGGCTGCTTTTAAAGCTGTTGCTGAATTATAAAGAAGGGCTGCTTTTAAAACGGCTGCTAAAGTTTAAAGCAGGGCTGCTTTAAAAAAGTAATTGAACCATAATGAATGTTTCGTAAAGAGAATTTAGTGATTTTTATGATTTTATATTTTCATAAAAACTGCATTTTACCTTAAAAAACAGCATAAATAATGAAAAAACTGAATTTTTGTTTTTTAACTGCCAAACTGCTCAGAGTTAAAAAAACTGCCATTTGATGGCAAAACTGCCATTCTGGCAACACTGTGCGAGACTATTGATGAGTTGGTGTAGCAGCAAACGAAATAGTTTGTCTAGTCTGCTGTATGATTTGCTCTGTTCAGAGCCGTTGTTGTTGTGAGTTGTTTTCTTTATTTACATACTGGCGTTAAGCTCAACAATTAATTATATTTTTAAACTTTTCTAACTTCAAAATGTAATCCTCTTTATGTTTTGGATATGCATATCTATCCCAGGAAGACAAACCTTGTTGCATGTCATGTTCGATAAATGTACCAAACATGTTTTGCATTAGTAAATAAATCATTTAAGAACATCTTGCAGGACAAAACATCCTGCCGACATTTTATGTCCTAACATCTTCTTTTATTTTCGCTTTGTATATGTGCCATGCTATAACTTTAGGGTGTATCTTTTTTTATGTGCCGATGGTCACTTCATTTTAACCTTCCAATTTTCCTACCTTCGCGTAAGATTTTTCGTGTACCTTTGGGTATTTGCAATGCCAATCACCCATAAAACGGGTTTCCGATGTTTTTTTGTAATGTTTCGTAAAAAGGTTAACATGCTTGCTACTCAAACGCAAATTCAATTACAAAAATAAAAATAACTGTAAAAATAAAACACATATAAAAAGTCAATAAAATCTCTTCCTGCCCCCAGGACACAGGCAATTTGACAGTTCATCTCCTGAAAAGGCGGTCACTAGTGCGTGCTGGTCACTGTTGATTAACCAACATAAATTGGCTAACTTCGACATTCAATTTACCGATGACCCTTATATTAGCTCACACTCAAGGGCGAATGCGGTTTTTCTGATGGTGTGAGTAGAACATGATGTTTTAACCTACAAATATTTATATTCGTATATATACATGTAATATAAACAATTTTTTTTTTTCAACATGTCCGATATAACTCAAACCCGGTTTGCATACTACTCTGAACAAGCGAATAGACCAAGAATGTTAAAAATAAGAAGAAATAATGTTGAGAATATGCTTTCACTAAATTACTAAAGATAAAATAATAGTGTTTTGGAGATATTTTTTTAACACCACGCATACTGCGAAAGTTTGTCACTCCGTTTGTAACACCTTTAAGGAGGCATGGTAGGCAAGGAAAAGTATATAAAATTTATATACTTTTCCTTTTATATTACAAATTCATGATCATCATCACAACTCGGGTCGATTAAACGATATCTGTGTGTCTATCCGTTTGTCGATCGTCATCGTCATCGTCATTATATTCGAAATGAAATATGTTTTATAAGCTTATTTTTAAAATCAGATCATCGTCATGAAATGTCTTCAGAATATGCTCAAAACATCAGAAAGAAGTAAAAACACAACACTTTTTTTGGGGTTTCCACTGAAATAGGCATTAGAACTGTTGGTTATTCTTGAGTGCAGGGAATACTTTAAAAATATATTATTTCGTAAACTAAGAAGGAAAAGAAGTAACAAAAAAAAAACTAAATTAACCACTCAAGACTGCACCATCCCTTACCAGTTACTATTTTCGCGATGTTTTTGATCAACTTTGATTTTGGAATTGCACTCCGCACCTCAAAACTAGTACAAAAATGGTTTAAATACCATACCATGAATGGTATAAAATCCCTTTTTAGCACTTTCCTTTCGTTAGTTTTTGTCTGTGAAAGTCGTATTTTTTGCTTAGAAAGCTGCAAAAATTTATGAGTATGCGAAGAATCAACAGAATTTTCGTATCCATTTCAATACAGAACTCTTATTTTAACTTTGTACTGATCAGACCTAAATGGCTTTTCATTTGTTTATAGGTATATAACTTTATAAATGCAGAACACACATTTAAAGAGCGAATTAAGCATAGATATTTGTAAGCCTTCCATAGATATGAATTAAAAAAGTTTTAAGTCCCACTGAGATTTATGTCCTTTTGCCATGTGGTTCTTTAGAATAATAGAAACGAAACATATGAATAGAAGTTTACAATTATTTTATATAACTATATTTAAATATAACTAATATTTTATATAACTTAATGGTTTTACCAGTATAGTTCATAAAAGTACAAAAGCTAAAGTGTTGCCTTTAAAAAAAATTCGTAGGTCTGAATGAGGATTCAGGGAATAGAATATTTATTTGGGACATTTGACAGATAATAATAAAATGTTACATTTGAAAACTTGTTCTATCTTCCGACAAAACCGAAAACTTTCTATGTAAAGTTAATATTCTATAACACTTAACAAATTTAATACAAAAGGAAGTTTATCGCACTTTTAGACGGAAGAAATCGATAGGGAGCCGTATTTATTTTTATGAAGTAGTTTCTAAAAAGAAGTAAAATGTGTAACAAAGGATTACTGAGAAGAAAATAAAAGACGGAAAGAAAAATCTTATGATTTTAACACACTTAAATTGTTTTTATAAAAGCTCCACATATCTACTGTATGATATTTTCTTACAAAAATACTGAGTGTAAAGTAATAAACTCTGAGTATGAAATTTTACTTCGTGGCAGCACTGAAGATTGTAAAGTGGCAAGAATGTAATAAAGCCTTACTCGTACAATATCATTAGAGCCAAAAAAACAAATTAGACGTTGATGACATATGACTGTATATATAAAGAATAAATAAATACTATTTTATTAAAATAAAATTTAATTTAATTAAAAGAAAAATTCTTCAGTGTTTAATCCTCAACACAAGCCTTTGAGTTGTCTCCTCAAATAATAAGTACTTTTTAACATGAATTCTCAATGAAAAGTTTTTTAAAGTTTTGTGCTTAGGAAGTACACGCTTTCCATACATTGGTTTTTTTTTTTTTTGAAGCGAAGCTTTTTACGCCTCCTTCTGTGATTTGCTGGAGTGATATCTCCAAAACGATACTTTTTTCTTAGAATTGATGTTGTTTTTTGCTTGCGTCTATTGCAACAAGAAAACTTTAAATTAAAAATAATTTCTTGCTCGCTGCAGGAATTGAACTAATATCCAACCGATTGATAGTTTGATGCTCTAACCATCAAACCAAAAGCCTTCGTTGAGAAATATTGCTGATTCAATATTAATTATTAACTTAAGCCATGTTGCTGCAGATCACAATAATATACAGGATTATATGATATGTACCTAATTTTTAAGAAAATTGTTGATGAAGGTCTCTTTTTATTTGTACCCATAAAATCTAGGGTACATCATATAAGTTAATTACAAACATCCATGGTATAATCGAAGATTAATCAATTTGAAAAATCTAAGAAATAAAGCCCATGCACAATTTAGAAAGACAGGTTTGTCTGTAGATAAAGAACTTTTTAATCTCCGAAGGCGCGAGTTTGAATTCCTTTTTACCTTTTTATATAAAAAATACATTTCTTCAGTTGAAAGTGACATTAAATCCAACCCTAAAGGGTCAACCATAATAGGCTCGAGCTGGCTGCGCCATGTGTCAAAATTTATACGACTACACAGATATGATGCGCACAAACCATAATGGCTTGAGCCAGCTTTTTCGTCAAGTTTCGTTAACTTGATCTGGCTGCAGCCAGAGCGATTCAAATCGAATGCTCCGTAAGGAATCGTTTGTTTTAATTTATTTATAAATTTATTTCCGCAATCCGTTCTAATAATTATAAATTCAAACGAACAAAACGAATTGATGTAGAAATTGTTGAATTTTTCAAAGCAAATGTGAAAAGTAGTTATGACATAAAGGCGAGCACTGCTGAAGTCATTATGGTCAAATTAAGCATTTGACAGAACTTGAGCTAGCTTTTCGTTTATTTTGGACATTAGCTGCAGCCAGCTCGAGCCTATTATGGTTGGGCCTTAAGTCATTTTGGCTGTTTTTTAATTCTAAAAGAAAGACAAATGGCTTACCTAAATCTCTGGAGTTCAAAGGGGTTGTCACCGATAACCCACTCGAAATAAGCGAATTGTTTGCCGACTTTTTTGGTTCTGTTTTCAGAAATAATAATTCTCAGGCATGCCCTGACGATTTTTGCAATTTGAATCAGTTGCTTAATATTAGTGTTTTTAAAATATCTGATGAAGAGGTATATAAATCTCTCATTGCTCTAGATTGCAATAAAGGCGCAGGATACGATTTGCTTTCACCAATATTTTTGAAAAAATGTGCCCTTTCTTTGCATGTTGCTTTGAGCAATATTTTTAACAAATCCCTTTTGGATGGCGTTTTTCTAAAAGAATGGAAGACTGCTTACATTTCACCGATTTTCAAATCTGGGCAAAAACATTTAATCAATAATTATAGACCCATTACTAAACTGTCAGTTATACCTAAGCTCTTTGATAAATCGTGAATGAAAGGTTATTTTATCTAATACGAAACAGTATTTCAACACATCAACATGGTTTTTTTTCAGGACGTTCAATAAATACTAACCTAGCAGTATTCTCCAATTTTTGCGTTAATGCCATTGAATCTGGCTCACAAGTTGACGTTTTATATACCGACCTATCTAAAGCTTTTGATAGTCTTCAGCATGATATTTTGCTTATAAAGCTTGAACAATTGGGAGTTCACTCACAATTATTAAAGTGGATTCGATCATATTTAGTAGACAGAATACTTTTCGTAAAGGTCAACGATAGTTGCTCGAAACCTATATCCGCTACGACTGGTGTACCCCAGGGTAGTCATTTAGGTCCCCTGCTATTCATTTTATTCACTAATGATCTACCGCAAATATTTCAGTATTGTAAGAGCTTACTGTACGCTGACGATTTAAAAATTTTTCACAACATAGGTACTTTTGACGACTGTCTTCATTTGCAAGAAGATATCAATAGACTTTTAAATTGGTGCAAATAGAGGAGGTGAAAAGCAGCAACACTCGATATACGAACAACAACAGCAGCAATAATTAAAACGATTTCTGTTTCATTTTCCTTATGTTCCACAAAAGTGTATTAATTTGTAGAAAATAATATTATTATTATTAATATTATTATGTTAATATTAACCCTGATATTGCCTGCTACGAGCAACCACTCTCTTGATAAATTTATCAATAGCAAATGAGATATTGACAAATTTATCAATTAAAGAGCTTTTTTTCTATAACAGAATACCAAATCTTTATAAATAGTCAATACTTGATAAATATACAATAAGGTGAATTTATCAAGTACGCAGAATCGGGCTGAAAGTGTGTTGATAAGTGTGTTGATAAATGTGTTTTCTAAGGGACAGAAAAAAAAAATAATGAAATGTAATAAAATTTACAGGTATGAAGATTAACTTGTATTTTTTAAAGTTTTAAATTTAAAAATTTTTGTAATCGAAAAAAAATCATTGAATTATTAAATCTATGAAATTGCGAATATCAAATTAAGTTTTGATAAAAATAAAGATATTGTTGTTGGAAATGAATCGAGTTCAGCATTTGACAGGTTTCGAAACACGTTAAATCACTGGATTAAAAGTCATCAGTCGTCAAAGTGAAAAAGTCGGCTCATGAAAATGTCATGATTGAGAAAGTTGTAAGGGTCAAAATTGAAAACACATTTGCTTGAAAATGGACAGATTATACTTTCATAATGTCGGAAAAAAATTTTCTTGTTCGTTTTGATCGTAAAAATCGTCCTTCCTATACCTAAGTTGCATCAAATGTGTAACTAGCAGTTTTAAATAATTTTTTTGAGAACAACGACCAATGAGGTAGAAGATGAAAATGTAGTGTACTTACTGTACCTACTGTACATTACCCACTGACCTACTGTAGCATGGTAAGTCATTCATAAGCATTTGTAATAGCATGTTCTAATGGCACTCTGAATTAAGTAATTGAGGTTATGAATTACGAATATCAATTACCCTGTTCTCACGAAGCAATCCTAATTCGGTTTGATAGCTGTGCTTTGTGCATCTTGTTTTTTATTCATGTTTGTCCTTTGCATTAATCTAGGACATTTTTTCAAAATTAATTAATGCGCTATTGCAGCCGATTTTATGGTATTAATAATTAAAAAAAAATATATATGTATATAAATATTAAAAATAAACAAAAAAAGAACTAATGTTTCCATAATTTTGTTATTGTGTGGACCTCAGATACATTATAAAGAGCATTAAAAAAGTTATGAGTATCGAAGATTTTCGAAAATTAAGCTTAAAAATTAGTTGGTAGTTGAAATTTCGAATTTTTGACTTCAGATTCGTAGTCATCAACCAATGTGAAATGCATAATATAATTATTATAAAAATTAGCATGTTCATTGCCGCCATTTTAAATTTAGAATTTTCGACTTCAGGTTCGTGATCAGCGATCACAAAAACCTATACATATATCATAATTTTCATGCAGATTAGGCAACGCCTTGAGGTTTTGGCCGTCTTTTTTCGACTTGGAACCATTGTGCGACGTTTGCTGATATCTGCGACTCTCCGGAGCTGATATGACTTAAAAGTGACGCATTGCTGCTGTGCTGAGCTGTGCGAACTGGTATTGCCGCTGGTGTGTAGTTATTGTTGGTTGGTTTTGGCGGTACGGTGGCCGCGGCGCACAGTGATGCGATTGGTACAAGTTAGACGGAAAATATTATTTTGTGGATATTTTTGGTAGTTTCCGGTGTTTTAGGTATAGGAAAATGCAAAAAAAAACCTATTTCAGAAATTTTGGACAAGGGGGCGTGGCAGCTGCCATACAACTTAAACATAATTTGCTCTACATTTTAGAAATTAGATAAGCTACGACAAGAAAATCAAACGTAGATTTTTTTTATGTATGTAATTTGAAAAAAGTGAAAAAAATTTCAGCGTGATTGAGCAAGTGGGCGTGGCAGCTTCCATACAACTTAATTACATTTTTCGCTATATCTTAGAAATCGGATAAGCTACAGTAACAAAATTAAACGTAGATATGTTGTATATAATTTCGAAAAAGTGGAAAATTTCAGCGCGATTGAACAAGTGGGCGTGGTAGCTGCCATGCATGTGGACTATATTTTGGTCCATAACTTAGAAATGAGAAAAGCTATGAAATATTTCGTAATATAAGCTTTTCTCTGAAAAATAAAGGTCAAGTTGGAAAATGAATCAAATCGGATGAAAACCACGCCTACCCCGCCCACACAAAGTGACTTTATTAAAAAGGTAAAATGTCTTAGAATTCCACAAAAATTAATAGATGGACTTCAAATTGCTTCGTATGAGCGTATGAGCTTCGATATTTAATATGCACTCTGAATATGAAATTCAACGAAATCGGGTGAAAACCACGCTTACCTGCCATACAAAGTGACTTTGAATATACTTTGGTTCAGTCGTGGGGCTTTTTTAATTTCGGCCCAGTCGAAGATCATTGCTTACTAGTTATAAATTTAATTACTTACTTACTTACTTATCTGGCGATTACAACCGAAGGTCGGTTTTGGCCTCGTATAAGAAATTGCGCCAGCCATTTCTGTTTTGCGCTTGCTGGCGCCAGTTGGAAACACCAAGTGTAGTCAGGTTATCCAACACCTGATCCTTCAAACGAAGATGTGGGTGTGCTTTTCTGCGTTGACCACCACCGGGCACCGAATCGAATATTTTTTCGTTGGAGCGTCGTTATCCATTCGCTCAACATGACCTAGCCAGCGGAGCCACTCGATTTTAATACGCTTAACTATGTCGATGTCAGCGTACAGCTCGTGGTTCCATCGAATTCGGTACTCGCCATTGACGCAGATTGGATCGAAGATCTTACGAAGGATCTTTCTCTCGAAGGCTCCCAAAGTCTTTTCATCAGAACTGCTCAACGTCCAGGTTTGTTCTGCATATAATAGGACGGGCATGATTAGTGACTTATAGAGCGTGAGTTTTGTGCGTCGAGAGAGGGCCCTGCTTCTCACTTGCCTACTCAGCCCAAAGTAACACCTGTTGGCAAGAGTTATCCTTCGCTTTATCTCAATACTGACATCGTTGAAAGAGTTTACGCTGGATCCCAGGTAGACGAAGTCCTTAACAACCTCGAAGGAGATTGTCAACAGTGACGTGGTTTCCAAGACGCTAGGACTGTTTATTTGTTGGCACTAGGTATTTCGTCTTATCTGCCTTCACTGCAAGACCCATTCGCCTCGACTCTTTCGCTAACCTGGAGAATGCTGTGCTGACTTCGCGCGTATTATGGCCAATGATATCGATATCATCAGCATACGCCAGCAGCATAACACTTTTGAAGAATATCGTGCCACTACGTCTCAAATCAGCAGCTCGGATGATATTCTCCATCATTAGGTTGAAAAAGTCGCACGATAAGGAATCACCTTGTCTGAAACCTCGTTTGGTATCGAATGGAGGAGTGAGATCCTTCCCGATCTTAACTGTGCTGCTGCTGTTGCTCAGTGTCATTCTGCAAAGGCGGATGAGCTTTGCAGGAATACCAAATTCAGGCATGGTGGAATATAGATGATTCCTTATTGGACTGTCGAAGGCGGCTTTATAATCGACAAAAAGATGGTGTGTGTCGATTTGTTTTTCTAAGGTCTTCTCCAAGATTTGTCGTAGCGTAAATATCTGGTCTATGGTGGATTTGCCAGGTCTGAAGCCACACCGATAAGGTCCAATCAGCTGGTTTACGATGGGCTTCAGTCTTTCACATAGTACGCTCGACAGGACCTTATATGCGATATTCAGAAGGCTTATCCCACGGTAGTTGGCGCAAATTGTGGGATCGCCTTTCTTGTGGATTGGGCAGAGCACACTGAGGTTTCAATCGTTTGGAATGCATTCTTCCGACCATATTCTGCATAGAAGCTCATGAAGAGCTCAGCAGGTAAGCCATCGGCTCCTGCGGCTTTGTTGTTTTTAAGCCGAGCTATAGCTTTCAAGACTTCACAATGGTCGAGAAACAATGGTAGAGAAGTGTTCCCTCCACATCATCAGTGTACTCTGGATATCTGTCACTAGATTCCCATTTTCATTCTTGCAGGAAGAGGCCCCGGTCTTTTTTTTTTTTTTAAATCCTCAGCTAACATATTTTTGTTTTTATTTAATATATATTGCAATATTTTTTTTTTTTAATTAAAAATATTTTGTAATGTGTTAAGAATATTTAAACACCACATATAGTCTAAAAAAAAAAAAAAAAAAAAATAAATAACTGGCCATTTCAGCCCTTGAAAGGACTTTGACCTAGCTTCTTATGATCAAATTGTGTTGTGCGTGTTAATAAGTTTATACACAATTGACCGAGAACTGGACCTACAGGTTTATCGCCGACTCTGAACGGCGATGAACAGAATATGTTCTCGTTCTCAAGAAGCTTTACATGGCATATTGATTACTCTCTGAGGTTTGCCATTGTCTGCAGAGAGGTGGCGACCGTACAGAAAAATTATTTCTGTCGCTGCTGGGGTTCGAACCCGGATCTCCAGGTTCGTTGACATAGCGGCCACGAACTTTAACCAACTACGCCACGGACGCCACATATAGTCTAGTCGACCTCAAATTCAATACATTTCATACAAAACGGTCAGGACCTAGTTTATACATGCATTTTTAGGACCATCAAACAGGTTAAAAAACAAGACAACTGGCCATTTGCGCACCTTGACACTTTTAGAACTTAGAGTAGACATGATAATGGTTAAATAAAAAACACATTTTTGTAAATACAAAATGGCCCATTTTTTATTTTCCAAAATATTTTACCAAATGTTCATTTTTTACGCAGTTATATCGATAAATACCGTTTTATAGCGCGAACATTTTAAAAGATAGGTAGTTGAAGATATTTTATTTTAAAAGATCTTATTTTTTTCATAAGTTATTTCAATTTTCAACTCTTTTGGTTATTGGGAAATATTTTAAAAAAATAATTAAGTATAACTAGAAAACTCATAAGCAAAAATTTCAAAAAATCACCTTTTGGGTCAACTTTCAAGAATTTTTGCATTTTTTGTCGAAAGCGCAGGTAAATAAAAAAATTATTCCTGAGATCAATGGATATTATATAGCAGTTTTAAATATTCAGAATGTAAAAATTCGATTTCGACTTTTTTCCATCTACCATGCCCTTTCGCATCACTGTGCGGCGCCTCTCGCACTGGTTTTGTTGTTTGTTGGCGTTACTTTTAAAGTAAGTAAGATTTTTCCGTGCTACTTTTCACAGTGGTTGAGTCTTTGAACTTGTGTAACGACTTTTAGCTAGTATTGTGTAAAGTTTGTAGCAGTTGATGGGTCAATGGTGAGTAAGGACGAGTCGCCAATTGTGGTGTACACAAAATTGAAATTTATTTTTTACATTAAAATTTTATTTTTAGCAACATGATTTATTGAACACAATTTTATTACTTATGAAAATATTTTTGAAAATAAAAACTTGACATTTATTAAAAACTTAAATAATAATTTTTTGGGTTAAGTAATGTGTAAAGTGTGTGTTTTGTATGATGTGTTGTTTGTATGTGTTGGTGTTTGTATGTGGTGGTATTAAGTCACCATACACAGTTGTACTTGGGACTCTCCTCCAAATCTGAAAAGGTTGGTCTAATCGCCGACCCAAAAATTTCGTGTCAAAAACTACAACAGTGTTATTAATTGAAAAAATGCCATCGAACCAAAATATAAATTTTTTTAATACTCGTAATCATAGTGTAATAAGGAAGGAAGACGCAAGGAAGAGAGCGTGGACTCAGAACTGTCAAATAGAAATTATTTAAATTTTAATTATTTTTGTGTCTTTTGCTTTCTTCGAAATTTTGACAGTTACGGTTGGCAAAAAGAGAACACAAGCAGCCCTACATCTACCTTGTTAATTCTTTCATGCTCGTTAATTGCTCCATTTTCCCCTCGTGTGTGGAACTACCCATTAACCGAATTTTGTCATCATGACATGACAAAAATAAATAAATTAATCATGCTATTAAAGCAATTACTTTAGTTTTTGACAGAATTTATAACATTTCTTATCTGCAAAAGCGGATAAAATTTTTAAATGTCCGCATCCTCAAGTAAGGTCTTCTATATATCCGCATTCACATCCGCATTCGCAAAGTGACATCCGTTATATCCCTATAAAGAACTGTTTAAATGTGTAAACGGATTGCTTACATTTGAACATTTATCTGACGAGTAGATCTAAGAAATTACTTATTTCAAGTCGAAATATAGACTTTTATCTGAAAATTAACAATTTTACAATGCTTTAATTACGAAACACACATTCTCTTCAATTTACTTTGCCTGGAGAAGAGTCAATTCCTTAATCATATAAGAACATGAGTTTAAATATATCTTCAATATATCTTTCATTTAAGCCACTCTGATCAAAATAACAAATATCGTACCTAGCAAATGTATTAAATATTAATATATAAAATGTTGGAAACATTTCCTTTTAGTACAAACTCCCAGCGGACATTCTTAACAGTTAAATATAATCAATTTCTTTTCTGAAAATTAAATTTCTTGCTCCATTATCCTTATCAACTAATGTGTCATTGCCACGTAAAAATGACATCTTGACTATCTTCAAGGCAGCCTCTTTACGAACACACCTTTTCATGTTTATCCCTTACCTAATAAACTCTAGTTAAACAAACATTAAGAAGCTGAACACAACCACGACAAGAATTTTAAATTCCTCATGAATGAAAGAATCTCTTGTAAACATAAAAAACACCACATAAAACAAAAAATAAATCCCCATCCAAATTTCTACGGCACATGCAGAGTACTTGCGAATTTTCACTCAGATTTCGATAAAAACTGGGAACATATCTGGAGACACCCCAACTCCTGCCAAATGCTATGCAAAGAGCTTAAGGCTCTTACGCGGTATTTGGCGGATATAAACAATTTATCGCGAAAAAATTCAATCGTAAACAACGCAATCAAAAATTCATTCAAACAAAGCATTAACGCTTATCGTTGGAATGGGGCTTATCCATGACACTCACCCCAACCACCCCGCTAAGTACATTGAATAGATGCGAGTGTGAAATGAAAGGAACCCGGTACTGGCAACAATAGAACGCGCGCAACAAACGATTTCTCTGTTGAAATTATTCAATGTAACGCGAAATTTGTGTCTGCTTTGTGTGTTCTGACTATTTTTTAAGGGGCGGCTTGAGTTACAGTTAGTTGCGTGCTACCGGTGTCTTTCAAAATAAACGTACCTGGCAGTTAATAAATTTAATACAAAAAGTAAAGCAAATCCATTTTTCAAACGGAATTATTTACAGTTCTGCGTATAGCGTTGCCATCTAATAGATCCATGCAGAGATAAGAAGAGATCGAGATTTCCTTTAAATTGGATGTTCAATAGGTCCTTAGTCTTATTAAGGAAGCAAATTTTTTTTGCAATATTCATTTTTATTATTCAGGACACTCTTGGATCTTTCAACATTTCGATACCTTTTGTATAAAATGGGTTGACCAACTCCTAAAAACACGTATCGGTTTCCAATTCAACTTCTTTATTCGATGTAAATCGTTATCCGTGAGTCATCTTGTGAGATGAAAAAAAAAAATAACATAGTCGTTGAGGGTCATATCAGACCATAATTTCGATCGTGAAGCAGTTCAAAGTCATTGCTTCACATAGAGAAAAAAATCAAGCATTCTATGCTTTAATCAAGCAAATTGGCTTCAAGCATTATTTTTCTAGAATTGATCATATTGAAAACACATGATGAATTTAAAAAAACTGTTCAATTCAAGAAACATTTGCTTAAAACTAAAGAATATTTTTTCTAGATTCAAGTCTAATACTTGACTGAAGTGAGAAAAATTAATTTGATTCAAGTAACATTTTGCTGAAAACTAGAATAATTTGCTTGGTTTGAAATATTTATTATCCTTGAATTGAAAACAATTTGCTTGATTCAAGTAAGAAATTTTTGGAATGCTTGATTCAAGTAAACAAATAGGCTAAGTTCCAAAACCTCAAAATACTTTGTAATGATGCGGTTAAGGTATCGTATCAATGCAAAGCAAACCTGCATCACGTAAAATTTGTTAAAAAAAAAACATTGTATACAGTTTGACGTTTTGAAACACGTTTTGTATAAAACATTTTTTTGTTTTTTGTCTCTGAAATTATAATTTCTAATTATAAATTAAGTAACAAAATACCTCTTAAATTGCTCTTATGATCGATTCTGTGCGTTACCGGTAACAGCAATATTGTTACCAAAACTTGTTACCGGTCTTATAAATCGGTATTCTGTGCACTCGGTAACGCTATCAAATGTCGTAAACTCACCTTATTGAAATAAAGCTCTTTTCTTGCATCTGGCAATTCTGTGTGATAGTGTGGTGGAAATTTCATATTCAATATAAACAATGGAAAATGAGAAGTAAGTACCTCGAATAAATTACATTTTGTTAAATTTTAATACAATATTTCTTTTTCTTAGAGGGAAATATGCACGCACTACACCGGCGCAGCAACGGTGGTACATAAATTTTTTACGCAGCCACCCAGAGTTGTTGCAGGGAAAGAATTGCCCCACTTCGCCAAGTCTAATAAAACATTTGTTGCAAGAAATTGCATTAAATTTGAATGCGATGTTGGGGCCAACAAGAACCCCAGATTCTTGAAAAGAGGTATGATTATTTATTTGTCCATTATCTTTAATAGAATATGCATTTAAATATGTGACTTTTTCAGACTTTAAGAAACTGGCGCAAGCAGCTGCAAGGTGTGCGCGCAAGGTGATAGTTGAGCGCAATCTGCCCAAAGGTAGTGGGTAGAATTTGGTGCTGGAGCTCAATGAGTTCGAACAGCAGGCTTTGGAAGTGTTTGGCCTCGCTGCAGTGGAAGGACATTCTGGTGTCACTATTGGCTTCGGGGTAAAATATGATGCATACCCGATTAAAGTATGATATAAAAAATTATATTTTTAAATGCATCGTCTTACTTTCAGATTTTGACGAACATTCAAAACACTCCGCAGTCCACAGCCGAGTCCTCGCTTCCTCCTGCTCCTGTTTGCTGCACTTCCACCACGATTGCACCCAACCCGTATGAGGTCCCGAATGTCGATATTCCAGCCACGGAGAACTCCAACCCTGAAGTGCCTGAAACTCGGCGCAGCACAAAACCATTTAGGGAGATGGTAATGGAACTTGTGCAGCAAGATATCAAGAAGCGGAAAGAGAAACAGGCAAGAGTGGCAAAGTCTCTGCAGTACATTGCTAATGCCATAGTGGATATTGCAGATGCAATAAAGCAACTAGTGGTTCTGCAGCGCCAGCATCCCTCTACGTAAATCTTTTATTTTTTATTGTTTCATTGTATTTTTTTTTAAGTGATATTTTTTCTTATGTTTATTTGAGTGATATTTTTAATTATATTTTTAAGTTTATATTGAAATGAATTGTTTTGTATTTTTTGCATTGTTAAAAAAAAAACTATAAAAATGAGATTCTAGTGAGAATTTATTGAAAATATAATCAGATGATTGAATTAAATTTAGATATTGTTGATAAGGTATTGATGAATTCTTTGGCCTTCACGGTATAGATCTCTACGTGTTGCACTTGCTGGTATGTCAACGCCTTGGATTTCGATTTCATTTTCATCGATTTGCAATTCATCTTGTGGAGCATGTTTTCTTTCAATATTGTGTAAAATGAAGCAAGCGTTTACAATTTCTGATGCAGTCTTGGGGCTATAGTGTAAAGTTCTGAATTTAGAGATGCACCGAAAGCGTGATTTAGCTACGCCAAAGCATCTTTCAATTACATTTCGCGCTTTGCAATGCATTTTATTGTATTTTTCTTCGTTTAAAGGCACTGGTTGAGCTAAAGGAGCAAACAGCCACGGTTCCAGCGGATATCCCTGGTCACCTAACAACCATCTTCCAGTTTCAGTAGTCCGAACGTCCATGAACGTCCGAACTGGTGATGTTGACCAAATGCCAGAATCATGACGGGAGCCCGGGAAATTCGCATTAACAGCCAAAAATCTTAGGTTGGTGTCGCAAACAGCTTCTACATTTATGCTGTAATAGCCCTTTCGGTTCATGTAAAGGCTACACGGTGTCGTTCCTAGGTGGACAAATCAAAGCTACGTGAGTGCAATCAATTGCGCCAACGACTCCCTTTAAGTCAAACTTAGAATAGAATATAGGTAAAAATATAAAAAAATAACACAACACGCAAGCAATAAACTATTTTGTTTGATTTTTAACCAACCTGATTTTTAACCTCCCATCGTCAAACTGGGAGAAAAAGTGAAATTGCCTTACTCTTGAAAAATCATATATTCAACAAAACTAACTCGATTTTCACGTTTGAGGTACTTTCGAAAAGACAATAGATAGCTGTTTTGTTTTTAAATATAAAAAAAAAAACAAAATTTTTTTTTTAAGTTTCTTAACTTCAAGGTCAAATTTTGGAAGTCATAAAATAGGATTTTATTATTCCTATTGTCCTAGGAGGACGATCCTCACAAGGCAACGCGTGAGGGTTAAGGGGGCGATCTTCACATGGCAACGTGTCTGACTGCCTCAACCTGGTGAGGCCAGCATTATCCATGTCGAACTCGTCTAAAGTCGACTCAAACCTCTGCGTGGTGTCCTCTAGAAACGGCAAACTGGCAACCGTTAGTTTGACGGCTAATCTGAGCGGCGGGCTCCCACTGCCTTTAAAGAGTTGTGCATTGGGTTTGAAGCCCACCACGTAAAAACAAATTTCAATGAAAACGACAAGAAAAAAGATAAAAATGATCCCCAAATCTGATGACGACTACCGCAAACGAAAAACTGACAATGATTTACGGATATGCACCTGGAACGTCCGAACCCTTAATTGGGATGGTGCCTCTATCCAACTGATAGATATCTTAGAATGATACAAAGCTGATATCACTGCAATCCAAGAAATGCGATGGAAGAGACAGGGTTGCTCACGGCAAGCATCCTGTGATATCTACTACAGCGGCCATGCGGAGAAGCACGAATTTGGATGCGGATTCGTGGTTGGCAAGCGAGTACGACATCATGTTTTGCGATTCACACCTGTGAACGAACGACTTGCCATAATCCGTGTCAAGGCAAGATTTTTAAACATAAGCCTGATTTGTGCGCACGCTCCGACAGAAAATAAGGACGATGAGACCAAAGACAGCTTCTACGAGCGCCTTGAAGAGGCCTATGAGCGCAGCCCCCGCCACGACATAAAAATCGTGCTTGGTGACTTCAACGCCAAGGTGGGAAAAGAAAATATCTTTGGTCCAACAGTCGGAAAGTTCAGCCTCCATGACAATACCTCCGATAACGGAATGAGGCTGATTAACTTTGCCGCAGCGCGAAACATGGTCGTTAGTAGCACTAGATTCAAGCATCTCAATATTCATAAAGCAACTTGGCTGTCTCCTGATCAAAAGACACTCTTCCAGTGTTTTAGATGTACGCACGATCCGTGGTGCCAATATAGACTCGGATCATTATCTTGTCGCAGCCAAGATCCGTACACGCCTGTGCGCAACGAAGAATGCGCGCAATCCAGCACAGAGAAAGCTAGACGTCGAAAAGCTGCAATCAAAGCAAACAGCCGAAGACTTCGCTACTTGACTCTCACTCCTGCTTCAAGAAAGCACTCCTCCGATCGACGATATATGCGCGCAGTGGAATCATATTTCCCACTCTATGCGTACGGCTGCCGAAGAGGTGATTGGTTATCAGCGCCCTCGCCGTCCTATTATATGCAGCACAAACCTGGACGTTGAGCAGTTCTGATGAAAAGACTTTGGGAGACTTCGACAGAAAGATCCTTCGTAAGGCCTTCGGTCCAATCTGCGTCAATGGCGAGTACCGAATTCGGTTCCATCGAATGGAATACGAATGGAATACGAGCTGTATGAGCTGTATGCTGACATCGACATAGTTAAGCGTATTAAAATCGAGCGGCTCCGCTGGCTAGGTCATGTTGAGCGAATGGAAAACGACGCTCCAGCGAAAAAAATATTCGATTCGGTGCCCGGTGGTGGTCAACGCAGAAGAGGACGTCCACATCTTCGTTGGAAGGATCAGGTGTTGGATAACCTGACTACACTTGGTGTTGGCTGGCGCAATTTCTTATACGAGGCCAAAACCGACCTTCGGTTGTAAGCGCCAGATAAGTAAGTAAAGTAAAATAGGATTTTTCCCCACTTTAAAAATTGAAAAAATATTTTCAGAAAGTTCATTTTATTACCTTTTCATCTGCCAAAAATCATGAGGGTGTTATTTTCTTTCTATTTTAAGAATTTATTTAATATTTTTTAAACGACCACCTACCATACTACTTCCATACAACCATACTATGTACATTAGACTGTACCTCAAAAAAAAAGTGTGCCTGAGGTCAATGACCTCTTTAGAGGTCATATTGGTCTCCTTGATACAAAAACATTGATCTACCAAACTTTAAAATCTGGCTTTAAACACCTGAGATATGAAGAAATATGTCAATGCGCGACCCCTACGTTCGGTAAACAAAAATTTTTTTTTCGTAAATTGTATACGGCGCACTTTTTTTTTGAGGTACAGTCTAATTTATATAGTATGGTTGTATGGAAGTAGTGGTAGGTGGTCGTTTAAAAAATATTAAATAAATTATTAAAATAGAAAGAAAAATAACACCCTCATGGTATTTGGCAGATGAAAAGGTAATAAAATGAACTTTCTGAAAATATTTTTTTCAATTTTTAGAGTGGGGAAAAATCCTATTTTTATGACTTCCAAAAGTTGACCTTGAAGTTAAGAAACTTAAAAAATAATTTTGTTTTTTTTAAATACCTATTGTCTTTTCGAAAATACCTCAAACGTGAAAATCGAGTTAGTTTTGTTGAATATAGAATTTTTTAAGAGTAAGGCAATTTCACTTTTTCTCGCATTTTGACGAAATTTGAATCGTACGTAAAAACTTGAAAAAGAAATGTAAAAATTTTTTTACTCAAATTAGTGTTTTTATTTCATGAGAAGATTTAATTCTGAAAGTTTGAGCAACATCGGAGGTGGTCAACCCGTATGAGTGATACGTTCAAATTGGAATGGCTGAGCTTCACAAAAAAAAAATTTTAAAAAAGTAATTTCTTTTTTTGAAATACTTCCGGAGGCCCTTAAAAACAACAAAGCCACAGGAGCCGATGGCTTACCTGCTGAGCTCTTCAAGAATGGAGGCGAAGCTCTATTTAAATGCATTCATAAGCTTCTATGCAGAATATGGTCTAAAGAATGCATTCCAAACGGTTTTAACCTCAGCGTGCTCTGCCCAATCCACAAGAAAGGCGATCCCACTATTTGCACCAACTACCGTGGGATAAGCCTTCTTAATATCGCATATAAGATCCTGTCGAGCGTATTATGTGAAAGACTGAAGCCCATCGTAAGCCAGCTGATGGGATCTTATCAGTGTGGCTTCAGACCTGGCAAATAGACCAGACATTTACGCAAGACCCTGGAGAAAAAAATCGACACACAACATCTTTTTGTCGATTACAAAGCCGCTTTCGACAGTCCAATAAGGAATCATCTATACTTCACCATGTCTGAATTTGGTATTCCTGCAAAGTTCATCCATCTTTGCAGAATGACACTGAGCAACACCAGCAGCACAGCTAAAATCGGGAAGGATCTCACTCCTCCATTCGATACTAAACCAGGTTTCAGACAAGGTGATTCCTTATTTCCTTATGTCAGGGAACCGCTTAATGCAATTAATAATTATCAAGTCAAATATTTCCGTTTATTAAAAGAAATGCACAACCGTTTTGTTAAACATACTACGAGCGAATGCCTCGTCCCGAGCTCAGCTTAGGGAATTTGATCTCCGTCACTGTAGCAGTTATCGATTTCGGGGTACATCTCGCACCATGGTTTGAGTTTATCACTACTGGCAATGGTGCTGAATTTGCGTTGCTTGAGTTGAGCTTCTGCGATATCTCCAACGACGTAGCGGTCGAAGTGTAGCACCTTAACGATGACGTACGGTCCTTGATACTTTACGTGGAGTTTTCGTGATTCGCCAGTGCTAGAGAGTGGACTCTCTATAAGCACAAGATCACCTTCATTATATTTGTTTGGTTTTCGATATTTTGCATCAAATCGTATTTTCCACACCTCAAGTGCTGCTGTTATGTTTTTGATGGCATCAGCCCGTTTTTGGTTTGAGTTATGCGTCTCCAAGTCAATGTTGTCATCGTGTACTGCTGCGAGCATTTTATTTCCGCTGATATCCCGTATAGGAAAATCGAAGATAAGTTCAAGTGGTGTGAATTTCGTTGTTGAGGTAATGTTCGTATTCAGCGTCCACTGCATTCGTCGAACTTCAGTACCCCAATCCTTAGCATCAGTTACAGTTGATTTCAAATAAGACAAGATTGATTTGTTAACGCGTCCGGCAAGACAATTTGCCCGTGGCGTCCTCACTGCAACCTTTATGTGTTGTACATTATTATCTGAACTGTATTCTTCAAACATAGTTGACGTAAACACTGTTCCGCGGCAGTGACCAAAACCTTCGGCATTCCGAAGAAAAGTGTTAATTGGTTAAGAGCTTCTGCAACTGGTTTGGTCTTCGTTGACTTCACCGGAAAGACAATAGTATATCTAGTTAGGGCATCGACAATTACTAAGAGGTGTTCGTTGCCGCAACGACTTTTGATGAACGGTCCCAAGTGGTCCATATGTAAAGTTTCGAATGGTACACTAGGAACTTCAATGCCATAAATTTATTTATTATGAGCTTAATACAAGCAGATACTTAACATTAATTTCTTAATCCTAGGGTTTTTTTCTTTTTTTTTTGTTTTTTTTTTTTTTTTTTTTTTATTTTTTTTATTTGTAAGGTAGGGGATTTACTTTTACGTGGGCTATAGTCTGCCCACAAGACGTATGAGAAAAAGATATCACAATTTATTTAAGAGGGAGGAAGGGGGTTTGAGTTAAGAAGGATATTTCGGAGTTCGGATCTGCTGAGATGGAAGTCGAATTCATTGATCAAATTGTTGGTCAGACGAAGCATCCTAGTTATAGGTTCGCCACATCCATAGACGGTGCGATGAAAATTGAGGTGGAAGAGAGGTACAGACCTTAGGTAGCGTGGGTTGGTATTAAGGGATATCAATTGGAGCAGTGTAGGGCAGTTAATGGTGCCGTCTAGTAGTTGATGGATGAAGAGGACATCGGCAACCACCCTGCGTTTTTCAAGAGATTGCATGTTAATCAACATCAAACGATCAGCATAAGGAGGTAGATTGAAACTGTCGGAACCAGGGAGGCCGCGTAACGCAAATCGAAGGAATCTACGCTGTACAGATTCAATACGCAACGATTGAGAAACATAGAGCGGTGACCAAACTTGGCTAGCATATTCGAGTATCGGCCTCACAAAGGTTAGGTAGAGAGATTTTGTAACATATGGGTTAGAGAATTCCCTGGACCAATGTTTTACAAATCCAAGAGTAGAGTTGGCTCTACTAATGATATTATCGATATGGGATCGAAAATTAAGTTCTTTATCGCAAATTATACCCAAGTCTCGCAAAGAACTGACTAAGGGAATCGGCTCGCCAAATATGTAATAAGTTCGCGATGGAGATTGGGGTCTCTTACGCGAGTATGTCATAGCTTGGCATTTGTTGATGTTGAGTTCCAGGAAGTTTTTTTGGCACCAGGTAGAAAAACTGATTAGATCATCTTGAAGGCGGGTTGAGTCAGCATTAGTATGTATGCGTTGATGGATTTTCATGTCATCAGCATAAACAGAAAGATTTGAGTATTTGATGACCTCATCGACATCGGTTATTGTTAAGACGAATAACAAAGGACCAAGGTGGCTGCCTTGAGGGACGCCAGAAGTTGCTGTAAAAAACTTGGATTTTGAAAACCTAAAGATGACATTATATCGACGTTCTTCAAGGTAAGATTTGATCCAAGCAATAAACGGGGGTTGAAAGCCGAAAGTTTTTAGCTTACGAAGGATGACTGTGTGCGAGATTTTATCGAATGCTTTGCTAAAGTCAGTTGAGACAACGTCAACTTCATAACCACTTTCCAAAGAACATAGGGTATTCGAGACGAATTCTGTGAGGTTGGTAGTAGTGGATCTTCCCTTCAGAAAGACATGTTGGTTAGGGGAGAAGATAGACTTACAGTGAAAAAACATAATATCGTAGAGTATACTTTCAAATATTTTGGGTGTGCATGATAGTTTTGCAATGGGTCTATAGTTTGTGATATCATTTTTAGGCCCTTTTTTGTGCAGAGGTATAATGTACGAATTCTTCCAAAACTTAGGAAAAATTGATTGAGAGATAGAGAGCTGGAAAAGAGCTAAAAGGGGATGAGCTAAAGTGTTTGAAAGTTTTTTTAAAACAATAGCAGGCAAGCCATCGGGTCCAGGAGAGTAATCGTCCTTTAAATTTCGTAATTTTTCGTTCACATTAGCTAGTGTAATATTAACCGAAACTAAAGACGTTTGGGCACAATTTTTTAAAGAAGAGAAGTATTCAGAGTCCAGTACATCATTATGATTGGTAAATGACTGACTGAAGAAACTTGCAAAAAGATTTGCAATTATTTCAGGGTCGTCCGAAGATTTGTCTGACAATTTAAGGGTGGACGGGTAATTATCTGATTTTCTCTTGATATTAATGAACTGGTAGAACTTTTTTGGATCAGTGATAAGTTTGGTTTGGATATGGTTTAGATAGGATTCGTAAAGAAGATCACAAAGATAAGAAAAATGGTTGTAAACGTTAAGGTATCTCGTGAAGTCAGCAGAAGATCTAGATATTAAATATGTACGCCAAAGTTTGTTTCTTTTATTCCGAAGTGAACGTAGCTCTTTATTATACCAAGGAGGCGAAGACGAAAAGCTCTTCTGCCTTGTAAAGGGAACAGATTGTGTGAAGCAGTTAAACATTATGCCATAGAAAAAGCCGACAGAATTGTCGATATCTTCATTAGCATTTTCAAGAACGTAAGGGAAATCAATGCCACCGAGAAGTGATTCAAGTTTTTCAAAATCCGTTTTCCGAAAGTTAAAACTGTACAAGTGCTCGGAGTGTGTGTTTATGTTAGTATTATTGTAGGAAAAGGTAATTGAAAGAGGTGGATGGTACTGATCCAGTGTAGAGAGTAGGTGGTTGCTTGCAGAAACTGCACAGTTTTCAACTTCTGATGAAAAAACAAGGTCTAGTTGTCTACCCATATAGTTAGTTACTCCACTTAACTGGAAGAGTCCGGAGTCGGAGAGGCAACTAGTAAAGAGAATTTCTTTTTCGGATATTGGATTTGAGGGGAAGAAGTGACATTCATCATCTGATAAAACCCACTGAAGATTAGGGAGGTTAAAGTCACCCAAAAATATTACGGTATCAAATGGATCCATGAGATCTAAAATAGAATCTATAGCATCTACTACCAACTGATAGCCAGTGGTTGGTTGAGACGGGCGAATATAACAGCATATAACGTATAAATTACGCTTAGCGATACTGATTTTGGCACAAATAAATTCAAAGTTTGCAGTATGTGAATTCTGAACTAACGTTGAATCATAACGATTATTAATTGTCAAAAGGACACCTCGGCCAGAGGAATGATCGTCTTTGTCTAGTCCATCGTCTCTGAACACTACAAAATCGGACGCAAAAACTTCTTGATCCTTGAAATTTTGGCAGAGATTAGTTTCGGTGAGAGCAAATATATCATAGGGAAGTTTCAGAGAGTTCAGGAATACTGAGGAAGTTTTTGTGCGCAGTCCTCTCACATTTTGGTAGTAGAGAGACACAAATATTGGGCTGCGATCAGTAGGTTGGTTAGGAATAGTATTGTTGCTGTTCTTTACGTGACTTTTGAAGATATGAAACGTGTTTCGATCGGACGTGAGCACCATAGGTCTCAAGATCCTCCTTTACTTGGTTAATTGTCAGGCCAAGTTGCTCATGAAAGCAATTGAATAAGTGACGCAAGTCATTTACCTCAGTTGGCAGACCTTCTTGCTGTATCAAGACTTTGAGATTAGTCTTGGTCTTGCCTTCTATACATGTTGAGTCAGGGGCTTTATGCATGTATGCGAGAAATAGACGAACGTTGTTGTAAACACTATTCTCTCTAAGGCGAGAAAGGGCATATCTGCTCTCGGTATCTGCACAGGAGTTCTCAGTCAGTTTAACCCTTGGAGGTAAGAGAGGGTCTAAGAAGGACTTAGGGCTACAAACTTGGTTTGAGGGTGCACTTGTGATAGAAGCAGACAATGGAGGGGTTAAAGTATGCGAATGAACAAAGTTAGGATAAAGTGTGTTGAGAATTTGCGGATTATTTTTATTAGAAGGTGGGTCAGTGATTGGGTTCAGATTGAAAGAAACGCGATTGCGACGAGTAGTTTGAGGTTTGTTGTTTTCATGATGAATTTTTTTTGAAACGGAATTATTATCATAGTTAACCGATGTGGGCTTATGACTGATCTGTGAAGAGAAGGTTGGAAAAATATTGGTTTTTAGTTCCCAGTTGGGGGCAGGGCTGTGATGGGGCTTAGGTAACATTTTCTCCACTGATGCGTTAGGCCTAGTGGAAGGATGAAGATATGTATTGTGTTCTCTGATATGTGTAGGTTTCGTAGTGCGATAATTAGGATTAGAATTTAAGTTGGAGTTTGGAATACTATAAGATGTTTTTTTGGGCTTATAACTATTGCTTATTCTAGGGTTAGAATTAGTGTTTTTGCTAGAATTAGAACTTATATTAGGATTAGACTTAGGTGTATTACTAATTGGATATACGTTTGACTTAGATATATTTCTCGGTTTCCAGGTTCTGCCAGGTTTGTCCATCCACTTAGATATTAGTACAGTTCCGTGTTTTTGCATACCACCGGTAGGACTCAGGACCATCCAAGCGTATTTAGAAGGTAAGTTAAATTTAAAACTGCTTAGCTTGGCACGAATTGGAGATGTTTTTTGGCATTCGGATATGGTGAAGCGGAACTTTTTAAAAAGGTATTTACGCACCCAGGATATACTTGCATTTGCTGGGAAACCTCTAATAAATAATGTGATAACCTCACTTTGGTTGACCGACTTTAGCTTTTGCAGACGGCTTTCCCATTCTGGTATTGTCCACGAAGTTCCAAAACGTTCGATAACTTTTCGAGGAGCAGCGATTGGTGTTGTTAACAAGGGGGTGTCTGAGGCAATGGAAGAGTCAAGAGTTATATTATGTTGAGTAGTAGGTAAAGAGGCAACTGATGGCGGACGCTTGGATGCTATCGTGATTTCTTCGAAAATAGAGGAGGAGTTATGTTGAAGCATCTGTGGTGGTGGTGATTCAACTCTATTGGGCGCTAATCTAACTTCATCCGCTATATCTGCGAGCGTCACTCGAAACACATCTAGATCATCGCTTATGTCATTCATTTTTTGAAATAGTATTTCAAACATGGGATCAGGCTGCAGAGGTGTTAATTTCGCTTTACTTGATGTAGCTTGAAGTGCAATATCCATATCATACCGCAAAGAAGTAAGATTACTCATTATGTTTTTGGTAGATTCATCATTTTTAAGGATTTCAAAGCTATTTTTTACTTCTTTTTTTAGCTCATTGATCGCCTTATCACAATGCAAAGCTTTCTCACTATCTCTTACTATTTCAGTTAATGCTCTGAGGTTCTTAGAAATAGTTGAGATGTCAGAGTTATTTGCTTTGCACGTGGACTCTACTCTAGCTAGATCGTCGGATAGGTGTGTGAAGACGTCAAAGTTGGGAAGTTTACTGCACAGTTGTTTATAATTCGAGTGCATTACATTCAAAGAGTCACTCAGACATTTAATGGCGAGCATCACGTGTGAAAGCGACAAATCCCAACACTCGTCGCAGAAAAACTTAAAATGTGATGAGTAATCCTGAATGTAGTTCAGACTCCTCTTTGTCATGCCCACACAGCAGCCATGGTAGGATTTGCCGCAGAGACCATTGCAGCTAAGTTTTGCTCACATTCTTTAATCATCGGTTCTCAGCTGAAACAACAGTTTATAAATGCTTTCAAATAATTTTTAACGAAGCTACGAGCTCTTTTTAATAAAAACTTTTAAGAAGACGGTTAAGTGTGCTAGCTACTCCTGCGTGACCGGCATCATCGTGACATAGCTTAATGATGCGCCATCGCATACCATGTGGGACAACCAAGAGTAATCTTTGGCTATCAAATTTCTTGAAAAGGCGTTTCTTTTTCAAAGTATATTCGGATTCAATTTTTTTCCCGCTCGTCTGACTCTGCTCTCCCGTTTAGTACATCAATAATTTCCTTAAGACCGTTATCTTTAAAAAGAAAATCGGACGCCTGCGCTTGCCAGGTCACAATTTCCATCAGTGCGGATGGAAATTGACGTTCCAGCGAAAAAACTATTCGGTTCGGTGCCCGGTGGTTATCAACGCAATATCGGGTACCCACATCTTCGTTGGAAGCATCAAGTATTGGACAACCTGGTGACGCTTAATGTTTCCAACTGGCGCCAGTAAGTGCAAAACAGAAATGGCTCGCGCAAATTCTTAGACAAGTCCAAAGCCGATCACAGGCCAAAAAACTCAACTCAAGTCTTAGGGGCTCATTTTTTAGGCAGACACAAAGCCCACATTTTTTTTAAAACATACATTCTTTAAAAATGCAGGATATTTTACAGTTAATTTGTTCATAAATTAGTCAGTGCGAGCAATAATAAATACTTTTACTTTTTTTATCATCTACTACACGGTGTTCAGAATCAATTTAATATTAAAAGTCTTGGCATCCCTTGGATTTTTACACAAACACGTTTTTAATAACATTATTAATCAAAATCAACTTAAACTAAAATCGCAAACGATACACTTTTTTAGAAAAATAAAAATTTTTTTTTTTAAATTACGAAAATCATCATTTTGCGATAACAGCAAAAGGAAACACATGTACAATTGACATAAATATACGTATATATATATATATATGCATATAAATATATATATATGTATATGTATATATACATATGTAGATACACACACTCACACGGAGACACATAACATATATATTTATTTGTGAAAATAAAAATAAATATGTGTAATATTCTTCATATTCATTTATTAACAAGAATTAATGTACAGTGAATCAAAAAAGTTTAGAAACAAAACAGTTTCTTTAAAAAATTTATTCAATTTTTACCCTATTAGCACAAAACGAAATTTTTTTTTACATATTTAGGCTGTGTGCGAATTGATCTAAATTGGTACCTAAATCTAAATTATTGGAAGTTTATCGGTAATGCAGTGCTTTTCTAAAATTAAGTAAATTTTCGAGCTACCTAAATGAATCTAAATTGCAAGGTGCCACTAGTTTGTTTCTCCTTTTTTGTGGGAAAAATTGTATAACATATGGATAAATCGTAATATATAATATTAATAGACATATCATTTGCAGACATTTATTTGCATTGTTATTTTTGGGCGGCCTCGGTAGTCGAGTAGGTGGCGTGCTCGACTGCTACCCCAGAGGTCACGGGTTCGATTCCCGGCCTGGCCATGGTCCTTCGCTTTAAACCTTTCTAAATTTTCAATCCTCATTTCTAATCAACTGAAATTAAAAATTCATCAATATTTACGACTTGAAGTTGTAGTTGATGGTAGAGAAGTTTGTGGATGAGGATTGCCTTATAACTTGAATTGACTGAGGTAAAGGCATAACACTTGCCTCAGATTCAAATTCACATGTTTCTTTGGCTTTCCACCACGTTTAGAACATCCTACACATGTTTCACTTGATTGCCCTTTCCTTCCCACTAATCTATCACCCCATTTCGAACCAAGGCAGACTTGACTGAATAGGCATTCCACCTGAAATCCTTGGTTCAAAGCTAAAAAAAAAAAAACTTTACGCTGTTTCATATTTTTGACAGCTCGCAAAACATGAAAAAATAATGCAATAAAACAAGACCATCAAAATTATAATTATAAAAGTAAAATAAATCAAATAAAATAAAATAATTTAACTAAAGCTTAGCTATGGAAGTTGACAGGAAGCGCAGATATAATGAAAGGTGTATGTATATTTTTTATCTGGTTGAATCGCAGAGTCTGCATTCTCAGAATATGCAGCGTTTGCATTCGCGGAACATTTGGCCTTTAAAAATGTCGAATAAGATGTAAGCTGTCTTATTTTAATTACTTATAGGGTCTGATCTTCAAACCGAGCGGTTTATAGACGCCAGAATAGAGCTGGACCATTTATTCACCAGTAAGGTGGTAAACATACGAGATGCTTGGGAACGTGTTGGTGAAAAGTGTGGCGTTGGAGAAGACTGGATCCGATTGAGAAAAAAAATGGTCTAACCTTTTTTATAAGCAGAAAAGTATAAGCAGATCAAAGAACCGCCTACTGGATCCGGTACGGAGGGTCGTGAAATTGCAACAAGCTGACCGCACTTTGAGAAGCTTCACATCTAATGCTCTCAACGCCACAACTTCAAACCACTTTTGGTTATTAATAGCGAAAAAATAGCGGAAGAGCAAGATGTCTCTCCGCCAGATGACATATCAGAGACAAGTTCAGATATGCGAGCTATGTCTTCATCTCCGACTTCATCCAGTAACGCAAGATTTCGTACTGATACCTTAAAAAAGCAAAAACCGAACGAAGCATTGCACACGTCTATTCTTAAAACCGACAAGGAAGTTCGAAAAGCAGCTAGAGGATTCAACAAGTTCTTATCTCTATACTTTAACATTAATGCAGAGTCATCCGATTCTGAATAAGAATTCAACAAATCACACACCCTCTTCAAATGTGACACAACTCGAAATTTTCAATTTTGACTTTTTAATATAAATCAATTCGTAATGCACATCTCCATCGGCTGCTAAAATATTGTTTTAATCTGATTGCTCGTTAATTTTGAAAAATCATTTTGGATCCTTCTTTTGTATGAAGTTGCTTGAAAACGAAGTAGTTTTTTGACTGTCCTGAAAATTTAAAAATTTTGAGTTGTGTCACTTTTGAAAAATCATGGTATTTATTACATAGATGTTTTCCTTTATTTACATAAAGATGGAATTAGCAATTCTATCACGAAATGCAATGGCATCAAGATTTTCCTTTTCCAATTCATCAATATTGATTGGTTCAGGTGATTCATAACTTTCATAAGGCCCCATATCGAACCCGTCATTAAGACAAATGTTATGCATTATGCATGCTACAGCAATTGCTTCCACACACCTCGTAATTTTTAAGCACAGAACTTTATTGAAAATGGAACGCCAACGTGTTTTTAACATTCCAAAAGCTGATTCGATGACACTTCGGGCCTTACTTTGAAGTTTTTTGAATTTTTTTGCCAGGCGGTGAGTTGGCCAACTCTTTTATATGGCGTTATTTATATAGCTATCGGGTAAGTTCGACATTTATAGCCGGTATCACCCAAAAGGTAGTAACCGGAAGGCGGAAAGATTGGGGTTTTAAGCAGATGACTATTTTTTAAAACGCGCTCATCGTGGACAGACCCAGGATATCCACAACAAACGCTAAAACACTCCATATTACTGGAACACACGGCTTGCAGTTGTATAGAAATATATGCCTTGCGATTCATATACTGGTCTCTTAATCGCGTAGGTACAGCAATACGCACATGGGAACCATCAATGGCTCCTAAAGCACCATCGAATATTTCTGTTCTAGCTCGTCGATTAAATTTAGCACTTATTTCAGGGTATTGATCTAATCTTGGATATTTTACAACGCTCGGCATCAAATTTAAAAATCATTTGAGACATTTGTACACAATGTCCCGCACAGTGTATCTTGAAATGCTAAAAGATGCTCCAGTGACCCGATAGCTTGCGCCGCAACCAAGCCAATAAAGAAACACGGTAACATAAAAGAAATGCTTCCAACCTCTTTGAGTATTGAGAAAGCCTTCGGCATAATGCATGACTTCCTATAAACCAGCAATCGTCAGCCGCAAATGTATTTTTATAACATTATTATTTTTACGCAACACAGCTTGAAAAATTTTGGACGAATATCCATCACACTACAAATGAAAAAAGAAACAAAAAACTAAACATTTCATAGCCAAAAAAGTTTAGAAACATTTGTGCTTTTGATTGAACTTTGCATTGCTTTGTTTGAAAAAAGCTTTAAAATAACGAGATCTAAAGTCTTTAGCCGTCGTGGCGTCCGTGGCGTAGTTGGTTAAAGTGCGTGGACGCTATGTCAAAAGAACCTTTGCCTAATGGCAAACCTCAGAGAGTAATCAAAATGCCATGTAAAGCTTCTTGAGAATAAGAACATTCCGTTCATCGCCGTTCGGAGTCGGCGTTAAGCATGTAGGTCCGGTTCTCGGTCAATTGTGTACAAACTTAATAACACTCACAACATAATTGATCATAAGAAGCTACACTGAAAAAAAAAAGTTAGCTTAAAATTAAACACAATGTGTTCACAAAATGTGTTGTTAATTTGATTTTTTATTCATATATTTTTCAAAATTTTTAAATACATTTGCTCTTACTTTGATGAAATTTGTTGCAAGCTATTTTTTAAACACAAATATCGTCAAATTAATAACAATTGTCGTCAATTTTAAAACATTTTTTTTTCAGTGTAGGTCAAAGTCCTTTCAAGGGCTGAAATGGCCAGTTATTTATTTTTTTTTTAAAGTCTTTAGCCATAAATGTCAGTAATATACGCATCAGTCACTCGCTTTTTTGTAATAAACGCAGATTATGTATCTTTTTGTCTTAAAAATGGGAAAAAATACCGAAATCTCACTGGACGTTCGTAAATTAATTCTAAGGCTGTATTTTCAAAATAAAGTGCAAGATATTTGCTAAATAATCGGGAGAAGCCATTCTAGTGTTCATAAAATTATAAATAAATATTTATACACGTGATCATTACAACCAAAATATCGATCTGGTCGGCCAAGTTCTTTAACAGCGCGCCATGAACGAGTTATTTTGTCAAAAATAAAAGCAACTCCAAACGTTTCTGCTCCGAAGACTGCTGAGACATTAGAGAAATTGTATGATGTCCACGGTAAAGCCCAAACAGTTCGAAATAGGCTCCATAAGGCTGGCTGGCTATCATGGCAGAGTTGCTCGAAAAAAACCTTTCATAAATAAGCGAAATGCGGATAAACGCTTGGAGTTCGCAAAAAAATACATCAACCAATCGGAACAGTTTTGGAGAACTGTGGTATTCACTCACGAGTCGAAATACAACATTTTTGGTTCGGACGGACGTCGTATGGTGTGGAGAAAGGCAAATACGGAGTTCAATAAAGAAAACATTCAAGCAACAATAAAACATGGTGCCAGTAGTGTGATGGTGTGGGGGTGTGTTTCAGCAGCTGGCGTGGGAAACTTCAAGTTCATTGAAGGGATAATGAATAAAGAACATATTTAGCCATTTTGGGAGAAAATTTGCTGCAAAGAGTGAACAAAATGGGGCTAGATGAAATCAGTTTCTTCTTCCAACAAGATAATGACCCCAAGCACAAGTCGCGTTTGGTCATGAAATGGCTGCTTTTCAAAGTCCCACACCAGCTGCATACACCCCCACAATATCCAGATCTCAACAGAATTGAAAATGTGTGTGACCTTATTGAAAAAAGGATCATGCACCATCATATTACATCCAAAGAGTCGCTTAAGCAAGCTATATTAGAAGAATGGAATGCAATTACCCCACAAGAAATCGAAAAACTATTTTTGGGAATGAAAAATGAAGTCCAAGCGGTTCTTGATGCGAAAGGCTATCAAACGAAGTACTAAAATATTAAAAAAGTAGTTTCTCTTTAAATTTTTTCTGTATAACTCTTAATTTGTTTCTAAACTTTTTTGGCCATGAAATAATGTTCTTTTTGTTGTTTTTATCACTTGTACGAATATTGTAATTGTTTTTGATTTGATTTTTTTGTTATTGTGTTGTGATATATTCATGAAATAAAAATATATGTATAAGAAAAATGTTTGCATCAGCTTAAAAAGTGTAAAATTTCAATGATTGTTTGAGAGAAAATGTTTTGTTTCTAAACTTTTTTGATTCACTGAATGTTATATTATTAATTAATATGTTAATAGATAATAATCTTATAATGTTCATATAATAATCATAATTATTAAATAATATATCTTTACACATGACGAGCATTAAATTGCTGAACTGCTTTTAACAGAGAATCATCATATCTTGGATTCTCTTTATTTTCACTAAGTAATTCGACCATATTTTATTAAAATCATGGTGAATGCTTTCGACAGCTTGTTCACTTTAAAATCCAACACTACGATCATTCTAATTACAAAAATCGAGTACATTGAAAAAATTCGCATGAATTTTCTGTGTCAGAGATATGCCTAAGTTTTAAATTTTTAAATGCTTTGGTCAAATTTCAGTTTCAAATTATTTCCAAAACTCTCATCGACTCAATGTTTTAAGTCTTCCAATAGTTGTACATACTTATATAGACATACATAGATAAATATTTTTCTAAATTATAAAATATCAAGCGAATCGAGAAATTTTTTAAACGAATTTCCTTTGAAAGAACAACCATGTTTGGTTACCTTTCTCTCTACATAACATTCTTTCATCCATTGACTTACATCATTTTTGCATTGTTCATCATTTAAAATATGATTGATGATATGATTAACCGCTCCTCGCATGAGGTGTAGTTCGGGAAAAGGTAATAAATCCATAATTTTTCTTTCAGATATTTCATGAAATACAGGCATATTAATGCAGCTTTCTCTCAAATTCAATTTGTTTATTTCAGCGGTACACCATGTACACGGACAGTTACTTGCATGCGTACCTATGCCAGAAATCAAATTTGCTAATTTTAAATCTGTGGCAATACTAACATTATTATGTTTGAGTAAATCATTTAATTTTAGCTTTTGCCAAATTTTATTAAAGTTATAATAATTTTCTTGTATTGGTACAAGAGCTAATAGAAACTTTTTTTATACACCTGAATCTTTGAACAATTTTTTTTCACATGAACTTTCTTCATTGTGTATCGTTTGAATTGATAGAAATACTTTAAAACAGCCTCCACCTCCATATGTGCTTACTTTGAGGTGAACTTTGTTAGTAATTCCTCGTTGTTGTTTAATTTAAGTAATTAAGTTCATTGAGTCATTACAATACACGAGAGGTACCGTTACAGAAGTTTTAACTTTTGGCTAATGAATGAAAGAATTAAAATTTTTCCAGTTGATAATATTTATACAAATCATGATTTTTAGATATAAGATTCTCTATTAAACCCTCCTTTATTATTTCCCAATGCATTCTTCACAAATGACTTCACTTTTTGTGGTTCTTAAACTTAAATTATGTTTGTTTTGCAGATTTGAAACTTCTTGATTGAGATCATTTTCTAATTTTTCTGTCGCGGTTTAATTAAAGCTTTTAAAGCTTTACCATGAGTTTTCGAGAAAGAAATAACTTTGTTATCTTCTGTTATCTTCATGTGAAGGTGAAGTATAACATTTTTTGCGATAGAAAGTGACATTTTTTTTAAATTATGGAGACTGAATTAATTCCAATAAACTGTTAATGAAAATCACTGTGCCAGTCCTGTGCCAGCTATTGTAAATTTATATAGGTACATTAGAGTGTCCCTTATTTTGCGATTTTTGGAAATGTCAAGGGGCTGAAAGGTTTTTTTATGCGTTTTTATATTCTTAGAGCGAAACTAAAAAAATTTTTTTTTTACGACAACGTTTACCCGTGCCAATCGGGCCCGAAAGTTTCGAAAAAATGCCATATTAGACCATATTTGCACAAATTAAAAAAAAAACTTTTCTCTGCTTTTTATAAATGTTTTACATTTTTTGGAACACATACATAAGAAATATGATATCTACAAAGTTTTTTTATGGTGGGCGTGGTTACCGCCCCTGCTGCGTCGAAATTTCTCCCGCAGCCTTTTCCCACTTTTTCATGAAATTAGTGCAATTTAGGTATTAATATAAACAATAAATAAATACATTTTTATTATGCTAAAAGTATGATTACATTTCATTAAATTCACATTATGTACTTACAAAAATTAACAATAAATTAAAAAACTAGTATTTTATCCTGCGGCGGGCGCGCAACAAGCTAATACCTACAAGCAGTCTTATTGCGGCTTTTCAACCGAAATCATAGTTTTTTTTTATAAATAAAAAATATCAAAAACCAAAAATGTATGCCCCTGGAGGGTTAAATTATAATAAGAAATACAAATTAATTAAAAAAGACAGATCCTTATTTGGAGCTTTTATGCTATTCATTATTATCGGAATCCGTCAAGTCTGTATTTTTAACCGACTTCAAAAAGGAGGAGGTTCTCAATTTCGTTGGCTTGTCCGCTTTTTTTTTTTTTTTTTTTTTTTTTAAATGTATGTACATCGATAACTCCTAAAGCACTTGCCCGATTTCCGTAATTTTTTGTCAACAGATAGATACCATGAACGCGGAGGTCCTTTTTTAAAAAAGTGGGCGATATTCGACAAAGGGGCGTGTCAATATAAGAAAAACTCTGTATTTCAGTTAATATTGACACTACGGTGCTGAAATTTACAGTAAAGACACTGGGGTAGATACAACTATTACAAATTACGATCAAAAAGTGGGCGTTATTTGACAAAGGGGTGTGGTCATATTAAAAAAACACTGTATCTCAAATAGTATTGACACTAGGGTACTGAAATTTAGTACAGGGGTAGACAAAATTTTCAAAAATTACTGTTAAGAAAGTGGGCGTTATTCGACAAAGGGGTGTGGCAATATAAGAAACACATTATATATCGAATAATATTGACACTAGGGTGCTGAAATTAAGTGCGTGGGTAGGCATAGCTATTAAAAATTAGTCAATAAAGTGGGCGTTGTTTGACAAAGGGGTGTGGAAATATTGGAAAAACACTGTATCTCGAATAGTATTGACACTAGGGTACTGAAATTTAGTACAGGGGTAGACACAATTTCTTAAAATTACTGTAAATAAAGTGGGCGTTAATCAACAAGTGGGTGTGGCAATATTAGAAACACACTATATATCGAATAACATTGACACTAGGGTGCTGAAATTTAATACATGGGTAGGTACAGTTACTGCAAATTACGGCCAAAAAAGTGGGCGTTATTCAACAAAGGGGCTTGTCAATATTATAAAAATACTAAATCTTAGTTAATATTAACACTAGCGTATTAATATTTGGTATGCAGATAGATAGGTAGGTAGAATCATTACAAAAGTGGGCGGGATTGTACACAGGATGTGTCACTTTAAGGAAAGTACTATATTACGGTTAATATTGATACTTGCAAACAGAAATTTGGCACAGGGCTAGGTAGAATCATTATAAGGTACGGTAAATAAAGTGGGCGGGATTATAGAAAGGACGTGGCACTAAAAATTGTAAAGAAACAGAAATGGAAAATACCCAACAAACTTTCAGGAATTAACAAAACAAATTATTTAAGAACAAACTTTCATGTTTGAAATTTTCCTCAAGAATACTATTGCATAAAATATATCATATTCTCTAAAAAGGAAGAAATAAAAACTTTTTAACAAAAAAAAACCGACTTCAAAATCACTACAAAGTAAAAAATAATTTTAAATAATTTTTCCCATTCATTTCTTGGTCATATATTAAAAGCTATTTATATGTATTATAATATTGGAAATCTTATCATTTTCATTTCTTCAATTTTGTTTTATTATCATCAATATACTAATTGCTTTATGTACATAAAAGCTTTGAAGTCGGCGCTTATCTTACTATGTCGAAATCTTTTTATTTTAATTTTTCTAATTTGTTTTATCATTAAAATATTATTGATAAAATATTTCCTGAATGGGAAAAAGATGAAGAATACCAGAGAGTAAAAAATTATTTTTAAGATCTTTGTGTTGTAAATGATGTTGCGGAGCGTGGGGTACAACTTGCTCAAGAATTTCTCGAGCTTACAAAATCAGAAGCGCAGCTACAAAATCTACTTATTGTGGCCCAAAATACTCGAAAAATATGCTCGAACTGTCAAAAAAAAAAATACATACTCTTAAAAAAACTTATAATTAATTTGTATTTCTTATTCAAATTTTAACCTTCAGGGGCATACATTTTTAGTTTTTGATATTTTTTATTTATAAAAAAAAGACTATGTTTTCGGTTGAAAAGCCGCAATAAAACTGCTTGTAGGTATTAGCTTGTTGCGCGCCCGCCGCAGGTTAAAATACTAGTTTTTTAATTTATTGGTAATTTTTGTAAGTACATAATGTGAATTTAATGAAATGTAATCATACTTTTAGCATAATAAAAATGTATTTATTTATTGTTTATATTAATACCTAAATTGCACTAATTTCTTGAAAAAGTGGGAAAAAGGCTGCGGGAGAAATTTCGACGCAGCAGGGGCGGTAGCCACGCCCACCATAAAAAAACTTTGTAGATATCATATTTCTTATGTATGTGTCCCAAAAAATGTAAAACATTTAAAAAAAGCAGAGAAAAGATTTTTTTAATTTGTGCAAATATGGTTAATATGGGAATTTTTCGAAACTTTCGGGCCCGATTGGCACGGGTAAACGTTGTTGTTAAAAAAAAAATTTTTTTAGTTTCGTTCTTAGAAAATAAAAACGCATAAAAAAACCTTTCAGCCCCTTGACATTTCCAAAAATCGCAAAATAAGGGACACTCTAAGGTACATATATATTAATATAATTGTTTAAGTGAATATTAGTTGTATATTAGTTGAATATAAGTTGTATAATATATATATTGAATTCCAATAACTGTTCATTAACTCTTAAACCTTGGCTTTTCTTTCTTTCTTAAATGGTTACAAACTCAAATCAAATTGATTTGAGTAATACATATCTTCGTATTAAATCGACTCCTTCCCCACACTGGCAAACTTTTCATTTCTACAATAACATTACATACATATGATATATATATTAATTGTGTGTCTGGGTATATGTCTTATTTGCATGTATTTGCCCTTTGTTCTTATTGTAAAATGATGATTTCCGGAATTTCAAAAAAAAAATTTTTTTTTATTTTTCTAAAAACGTGTATCATTTGCGATTTTAGTTTAAGTTGATTTTGATTATTAATGTTATTAGAGACGTGTTTGTGCAAAAATCCGCGGAATGCTTAGACTTTTTATTTAAAATTGATTCTGAACACCGTGACTAGAATTTAACTTAAGCAAGGATAAAAAAAATTCGAAGAGTATTGTTTAATAAACGTTCTCAATAGAAAAAAAAACGGAAAAAGGTGGGTCCCTGATAGTCCCACCATGCTTCAAAGACTTAAAAAGGTAATTTTGCCACACTTTAGTTAGAAAATTATGTATGAAGCCTTAGAAAACCACGCTTAGGTTAATTTTTTTTTAATTTTTACTTATGGAACAACATGCTTGAAAGAATTTTTATGTGAAAATTTAATAAAAATTACTTTACTTAGAATTACTGGCCTAATTAATTACTTACTAGAAAAATTATTAAAATTTTCACATAATTTTTTTTGAGATTAATTTACAAAAGTGCTGATAAAAGCGAAGGCGAGTTTGTTGAATCATATACACGGAACATTTTCCTTTTAATTTTCTATGCGAAGTGTTAATAAATGTTGAATGCAGTGAGGCTGTGCTCCAAATTTTGTATCTATGGCCAGCTTTATTGCGGTTCTAACTCCAAAATTCAGTTTTGCTCATTTAGGCATATTGACATCTTGGAAGCCCTATGAAAAATGTATTAGATGGCTGGAACACGTTACAACACGCTAACTATTTCCATTCAATATTTCTTAATAGGAAACTGGTTGGTTGTTTTCATCTTTAGTCCAAAAATACGTAATGACTCAAATCATAAAAATTTTAGAATGAATTTTAATTTAATTTTAATGGGTTTCTTTGTAAAATCTTCCAGCTGAATATTAAATGAAAATTCAAAATGAAAATTTGATATAATTTGTTTGCGATTTTTTTCCATAGGAAATTTTGCACTCTTTTGAAATAAATTTGCGATAGGAAAACTGCGTTGAGAGGGGAAAAAATAGAGGAAGTTTTTGTTGATGACAAGGTTAAATGCAATATTTAAAGCGCTTAAATTCACTTAGTACTTAGTACTTACTTAGTACTTTGTTTTTCATGTGTAATGCTCAGTATACATTTTAAATAATCACTCTTTGCTCTTGCATAGTACTATACATATCATCCGCCTTAATGTCCCCCTAATTCTCAAAACAAATACCACAAAACACAATTACCCATAAATAACCAACAGACTGGAAATGCTAAAAAATTTATCAAATTAGCAAATTGAAAAAAAAAAAAAAAAAAACCTGAAATATGCAAGAGTATCATATTTGCGCTTCAGGTCAGGATTTTTTTATCCCCTCTTTCAGTGACTCTTAAATTGGTACATGCGGCACAGTAGTGCGTTGTTAGTGTCTAGTCATTATTACTTGTCTACCTTTTGAGAATAATGTTTCTACAAAATAATCAATGATAGATTAAAAGTACTTTAAATATGTTATTTACTATGATTTGAATTCGAATTTGATAATCGGACCCACAAAAGATAAAAGGTGGGATGTGAAATTCAAACAAAATTTATTTAGAAATAAATTCTTTATTTATTTGTATTAAAATTTGTTTGAACTTTGCACAGCCAGAAAATTCTTGGAGTTTTTATGCTTAGTTTTTAACTTTCTGCAAGAATTTGTCAAAATCTAAATTTTTAATAATAATAACTTGTTTTAGTGATAATCTGTCTCTAATATTAAGTTCACTCTTTGAAATGTCTTGAATGGTATTTTTGGTTAAGATTTTATTTTGAAGCAAATGCATTCCCGATGCCTCTGAATTTAAATTATTGCCGAACGCTGATCTATGCAACCACCTCCCTAAGGTTTTTGGAGCTATTGTTCTTTGGCACAGAAATAAAAACCTCAAATGAATCTTAAAATGTGCAGAATGTTTAATTCGCTTCAGCCTTGTGTCGAATTTAAAATTAACACATCCAGGTAAATGATAATAAAAAAATTATATTAAATAAAAACCGTATAAAAAAGCTTGTTAGTTTTTATGCATGCATTTCAAATAAAGGGTTTGTTCAGAAGCTCATCATTTGGGAATTCGTAACGGAATCAAATACAACAGAAAACTCTTTCGGAAAAGATAAATTGTGGGGGAGGAAAACAAACAATTTAAAAGTAGCCAACATTTTTTTAATTACCAAGTTTTTTCTTAACATGTATTTTTTTCACAGGTGATGATAATTTACATGGAAATTATAATATAAATGAAATACTTAAATTTTATATTTTCTGCATAAAAAAAACATCATAAAAAAACAAAAACTTAAGCTAAAAGTTCTTAGTTTTCGACATATTCCAGTGTTATACATTGGTGCTGATTTCGATGCTTGCTATTTTCGAAAACCTATGCGAGACCTATAATTATTCCGTTCCCGATTCATAAGTTGATATCGGATACTTTTCACAAATAGGAACATTTGCCCATAGGCGGAGGGCTTCAAACAAAATATGTGCGCAATGCAAAAACAAAAAAAAAAAAAAACATTTACTAACAACAACATAAACATATTCACACCAACAAAACAAAAAACACCTACTTACCCTATAAGGATTTACAATCGAAGAAGAGTCGCCAGCGAGCGTCTAAAATTCGCAACACCATCGGCAGCGATCTCGCATTTTCATCCCTAACGAATCCTCCGATGTGAGCAGTTGGTTCCTTACAAGTGAATCGCGAAGAAGAGTCGTGACCGAATCGCATTGAAGGCTCGCTAGGGAATCTCTAAAAAGAGTCGCAGAAGAATCTTTGGGGAGAGCCTTAAGCGATTCGTTAAAAAGAATAGCAGGCGAGTCTCCCGAAATATTTTTTTAACAATTTCGATGCTTCTCTCTTGCTAATTTTTCTTATTTCTTTGGTAAACAACATTTTTTCCTTTTTTTAATTAATTTTTTACTTTATCCTTTTCCACTTCACCACACGAACATTTTGCAACAAATTTATTTCCACTTCTTAAATTATTCGATCTGCTCACGTTTACAACTTATTTCGAAATGAATGGTTTGAAAATATTTTCTTCTAGAAATTGTTAAAAACCTGCTTCAATTTTAAACGAAATTCTAAATTCTAAACAAGGCTTACTCTGATGCAATATAAAATTTTTGCATGGTTTCAAAATATTCTTAAGATTTTTTTCAATTCATCTTCCAACACACATATAAGCCAATCGCGGAAGAGTCGTTAGAAGATCAAATAGCAATTCAACTTCCAACACACATATAAGCGAATCGCGGAAGCATCGTTAAAACCAACTTCTCTTCCAACGATCGACCAAATGTTTATAGGGTAACGATCTTGTAGTAACCCAGTTGTTAAATGATCCCTGCCGTAAGCCTGACGGCAAAATTCTTGGAAGTTGAGCAGACATGCTGGCCTTCATACCCGTTTACATCTTTTTCCTATAGGTATGTCCTAGGACGGCATGGATACCAAATTAACTGCCGTAGCAGCAATGCCACATGCATCTCACTGTATTAATGCTGCATTATTAAAAATAATTTTAAAAACTAGTAAGAAATGATCTTCGACTGGGCCGAAGTTAAAATAACCCCACGGCCGAACCAAAGTATATTAAAAGTCTTAAGCACTCAAAAAAAATGTTTATTTGTAAAAACATTTTCGTGATAGTTTTAACAGAAAATATTCGTTTTTTTTTTTTGATAAAGTCACTTTGTATGGGAGGTAGGCGTGGTTTTCACTCGATTTGGTTGAATTTCATACACAGAGTACATGTTATATATCAAAGTTCATATGCAAAATTTCAAGTCCATATATTAATTTTTGTGGAATTCTAAGAGTAGGGGTGGTTTTAATCGGATTTAGTTCATTTTCGAAGTTGATCTTTATTTTTTAGATACAAGCTTTAGATACAAGCTGTAATCGTGATCACAGACAGGCAGACAGACAGACAGACGGACGGACAGACGGACATGGCTTAATCGTCCGGGTGATGATGCTGATCAAGAATATATACTTTTCTATACCTACCACGCCTCCTTATGCGCGTTACAAACGGAGTGAAAAAATTAATATAAGTAGGGGAGATCGGGGATGGTTGCGACATTTTAATAATAAAGTGTCATATTTTTTATTTGTTTGATTGTTTTACCTGAGTATAGACTTGCTTGATTGAGTAACTATTCAGTATTAAAATTTAAAATATTTTGTGTGTACCAAATGATTAGATTAGACATAAACTAATGAATTTTGAAAATGGAGGCCTGTCACTTTCAACCCCGCACCAGGGGCTGGTTGTTACAATACATGGGGCAAGATGTTACACATAAAAAAAATTGTATAGAATTTTTACACCGATCGGTGTTCCAGGGAGTCCTACACCGTTCGGTGTTAAAAAACACCTTGTCAAAGTGATATCATTTTATATCCGAAAGGGCATCTTTTTTTCACACCGATCGGTGTAAAAAAGTAAATATCAGATAGGGTGTTTATTTTGTACCCCTGTTAGGTGTTTATTTAGAAAGAGCAAAATGATGATTTTTTTAACACCGAATGGTGTAATTTCGGTGAAATAATCGCTTTTTACAAATAAAAAAGACGAAAACTTATAAGTCAATGAGTTTTTTATTCAATTTTTCTCTGAGAACAATATTTTTTTTATTCTTTTATTTATTGGCCAAGCAAGGCCATTTACTTATTCCAACTTATTTACTTATTTTCGAGTATATAAATATTATACTCGCATTAATTATTAAAAGCAATACTTAACATGTTTTTAAGTTTGTACATTTGTATCACATAGGTATTAAATTAATTATGTTTTTAATTATTTTGTACGAAAAAGAGGCATTTTAAATTTTATTTGGACTTGCTTTCGAAGTCCGCTCCAAAATTTTCACAAAAACTGCAACAGGAACTATTTAAAAACAAAGATTCGAACAATTCAAACGATTCTTTTAAAGCATTTTTGGTTACATATCCTTCTTCACTTTTAGATACACAATATGCTTGCAATGTTGTATTAAAGATTGTAGTATAATATTTTTTTAAAACAAAGTAGAAAAGTTTAGTTTTTAGTCTAAATATTTTTTCTTTATTTAAAATTTTCACTTTCAGTCATAGAAACTTAACTTTTAATTTTTTTGTCAATGATAATGTGATTTTAATGTTGCTCTTCTTCTTTACCTTTCTTATTTCACACCGATCGGATAATTTCAGCATTTCACACCGGATAAGCGGTGTAATTTAACACCGTTCGGTGTAAGAAATGTAGATAGCCGTTCACCGGTGTGAATTTAACTTGAAAATTTTTAAGTGTATACAAAGAAAAACAAACGTAATAAAAAACTTTTTATTAGGAAAAACCATCGCAGGCAGTTGCGTTTCTTTATTTAAGAAAATGTTATTATGTTTACAAAGCAATCTTTTGCCTTATTAAAATACAACTTTACCATTTAGTTTTATAACCATGAAAACAAAATAAAGATTATTTCTCACCTATAAGAAGATAATAAACTTCGTTATTGAACAAAAACATAATAGATGTCTCAAAAATAAAAGTTAAAATAAATTTAAATTATTCCAGAATTGAAAAAAATCAAAAGATCAACCTGCCCCGAGCAAATGTCACTTTTAGCTCCAAAGCCAAAATTGATATTTTGAGGTTAAGTAGTAAAAACGCAAATGAATATAATTAGGATACAAAAATGGCACCAGACACCTCTCTGATTATTTGAAAAACAGATTGTAGACCAATATTACTAAAATTCGAAAATTTTACAAACCTGCGGTTTGATTGGTGGCAGGCAAATTTTTAATTAAAAAACTTTACATTTTTGGCCGTCCATTGAAATTACTTAATATTTCAAAAAATTACTGTCGTACTGTATAAGTAGTCAAATTACTGTAGAAAACAGTAATTACTGTGCCGTTACCATCAGTGAGTGAGATTGACACCTCTCTCTCAAAATGATAAATTTATGTTTCCCCATTTTTGTCAAAAACAGCTTATGGTGAATTGGAATGAAAATAAATTTTGTTAAATTCGTGTTTTTTTGTGAAGTAAACAAGATTTTTAGTGTATGAAATGTTTTTTCCAAATTAAACAAGACATCACCAGCTTAAACTAAAGTATTATAGTTGATCTGCCGAAGCTTAAAATATAGAAAATAATTTCATTAACACGCTTCATGGTCTCTTAGGTTAACTCACTTTGTTTGGTTAACTCCTGCTTATACAAGTAAGCATTGACAATTGCTTTTTTTCTCTTCTAGAAGAAAAAATTTCCTGTCAAAAACAGCTGTTTTTGAAAATGCATCTGCAGCTGCTGAAGTTGTTGTTTTTTTCACTTCAACGTTTTCAACATTGTTTGTGTTTTCAGTGGCCGATTGTGAGCGCTTTTTTTTTGACTATATTTTTTGACAGGAGATGGTTTCCCAAGCAACTGTCAATCCTACCTTGTAATTATTATACCATGGCCAAAGCGACTGTCGGTTGGCGGTCCTCTCTTGGAGAAATCTGCTGAGAACACGTCCAGAAGAGGAGTGGTTCTCGCTTGTCGGATCAGCGTTGCTTTTCGGTGTGTGAATGGTACAAATGCAACACGCCCACACAAAACAAAACGTCAGCTCATGGTAAAAACTAAGAATATAGCTCTGAACAAAGCCAATTCTTAGCTTAAATATGGCAACACTACCCCACTCAAAGTGAGATCCGCCACCCGTCGAAGAAAAAATCGAATTGATTTTATTCGGGCGTTTTTCCGCCGCGGATTTCTGCGGCCATTTAATTTTTGGCGGCTGCTGCATTTTGTTGCACAGCAAATCCGACAACCGACAGCCGCTTTGGTTCTGTTTGAGCTCTTCAGCAAATTCACTGTGCTCTAGATAATTTATGATATGTATGCTTATAACACTTTCTATGACTTTGGAGAGCGCAATAGGTCGGCAATTCTTAGAGTTCATGGCATCTCCCGCTTTTAGTACCGGTTGAACATTCGTAACCTACCAACAGGATGGAAATACTTCTGTTCTGTAGAAGATTTTAAAAATATATCTCTTGCATCGAAAACGGTATATTTTCAATAGAGGACTCTGGCTGATTGCTAGCCGGAGTTGTGAAATTTTCTGCAAACAATTAAGCCAGTGCATATTGAAGTGCATAGAAAAAAGATCACAACTTTATGGCTTTGCAGACCAACTGTAGAGATGAAAGGTTGGTTTATCCACTAATCAGTTTGTTCGATTTAGCAAAAAGCTCAACACATTGTCCTTTAAATCGCCGACAACAACGACCCCGCTGTCAGAGAACAACCACAAAATATTCGTACTTGAATCAGAGAGAGATCCCAATTCGTTAAAAGTGGATTCCTTCCCTAAATTCGGACTTCTATATACGCAACAGAAGTGCATCAAACAAGAGTGAGCTCTGAACTTTGTCCAGAAAAAGCGAAACTCCGGATCGGTAACACTCAGATTCCGCACTGATATAATACATCTGTTCTTATTTCTCTCTTGACTAACGAATATTTCCTAAATATTTATAAAACCGCAAAATTGTGCAGTTCTCCGAGCTCGTTTGCAACTATCAAATTAAGTTAAATATTATTAATAACCAGCCCATTTTTGGATGTTTATTCTCATAGAAGGATCTTTGTGGCAAAACTTCGTAAAACTTTCTTTTAACTTTTAACATATATTTTCCCAACTACATAGTATGCAAGTTAACCAAACAACAAAGTTCCTATGTAAACACGTCCTCATATCTAAATAATAATCACTTAGTGGGCTCCGCGGCTTTGCCTGCTGCATTTTATATCACACACGACTCAGCAGGTAATTAAATTATATACCTAAACACATATGTATATGAGTGAGCTATAATACTTTGCCAGGGTGACTAGCAACCATATAGGAGGGTTTCTTTTGCCAATAATATTTTTGTGAGATGCTGCCATTTAGCGTTGTGCTCCTTATTTGATGTATATTTGGGTGTATTATTTTCCTCTAGCTTTTTGTTGGTTTCAGGGTCACACTCGATTCACATCTCCCCATTTCAATGAACTTTGGCAGAAAACAGCACAAGTTCCCAGGCGATTTTATTTACTAATATTTGGCGGGCTGTCAAATATACCCCTCCTCCTGCTAATCATATTTATTAGTTTATCCGTGCACTTAACTTTTGGTAAAACTTTTCATAAAAGATCCCTAAGCATTTATTGCCGAACCTTAGTGAAACTTTCGCCTTGTAATTTAGAAAGTTTCCCAAGAAGCAGCTCACATCATATGCAAACAGTTCTTTCTGGCTGTAACTTTTGTTAACAAGGAACAATCTTCGATGTATATTTAGTTTGTTTCCAAAAACTAAATCAACTTTTTAAATATTCTTTAATCAAGGGTTGGTAAATTATTAAATTTCAACTCTTCTATTCTGGAAAATCATTGTTATATTTTATAAATTACTTCTCATAAAAATAGTGCAACAAAACATTTTCTCGTCAACATATAAATGACGCAATAGAAGCTCTAAGGATATTTATAGCAAAATTCAAACATGATCAAAAATGTTGAATCAATCTTAACCCTTAAATACCCAGCGTATCTTTTTGGATACTACCGAGAAAATAATCTATTTATTTTAAAATATTGCAAAAATTAAAATTCTGGATATGTAGTTTCACTCGGAAAATTGAAAATATAAAACAAAAATTTAACTATTGGCATAACTTTGTTGGTTTGGGAAATATTGACCGTCAAATTCAAAAAAAAATTAGTTTATTTTTAATTTTTACGGAAAGGTCGCTTTTGACATGAAATATCTTTTAAACTATTAACAATGTTATAGTAAACAAAATTAGTGGTAGTGTTAAATGTTAAAAAGAATCGTTTTCCACGTTGATGCCTTGAACTCCTACAACCAAGCTGATTGATGGTATACACCGAAATGCCCACTGTATCTTTTTGGATACAACTATGTTTTCTTTAATAACTCGTAAACAAAAATTTTTTCCAAAAAAATAAAAGCGGGGTCGTGTCCAGGGGATCATTTAGCACAACATGCTTTTTTTAATAAAATCGGTGTTGGGCATTTAAGGGTTAATTCGAATTATATTTTGTTGACGAAATGAGTTGAACTTATTCCAACGTGTATTTCAAAAATTTCGATTATATATATATTTGATTTAATTTAATGTCACCTTCTTTACATAAGTTTTAGTGTAACATATAATTACAATTATACAGGGTGGCCCATCTAGTGGTTTCTTTTTAAATCATAGATTATTTTGACACTGCCAACTGTTTCTCGCTCGAAATCTTGACATAAAGTCAGTATCATACCCCCGCGGAAAGAAAGGAATCGCTTAGCGCTTGAACAACATTGGGAATTGGGAAGTATTGCAAACTCCGGAGTGAGTGCTGTGTAGCCCAGATAGTGCGTTATTTGAAAGGTCGAAAAATCATCAAATCATCATCAAACAAAATTACCGCATCTAGGGATCGGAAAACATGCACAAAATTATTCACTCTCAAGTTCATCGATATACTAGAATCTAGAAACTATTTTTTCAAAATCGAAATTTGAGAAGATATTTTCTGTTGGCTTATCTTTAGTTGGAGATTCTATGAAATATTGCATAATATCATCATCATGCTGATGTTTTCTAGCATATATTTTTCGCTTTGACGCAATTGTTTCTGATGATAAAAGCAATATAGCTTAAATATTTTATGTTATTTGTGGCTTCTCTTGATATTTTGCGGGTGTAATTCTTTATGAGTGGCTTCCAAGGCATCTTCTGAGAACAATCCGATTGAATAAGAAAGAAAAGTTTTTAAATATTTCATCAGCATAGACTTTATATATGAGAATTGTCATGGGCATGTAGTACCAAGAATGTTTTCAATATATATTTTAAACGTTTCAATAAGTAATTCCTTAAAAAACAAACGGTATATATTCATACCACTAGAAAAGAAGCGCAAAATCAAATAAAACTTTCGAATTATCTATGCCGGTAATTGAAGAAAATATATCATAATACAGGCTTTTCTTAATGTCCTGACTCTATCAACTCTCAAGAGTCCCCTTGAATTTTTTGCTTCGTATCATTAAAAAGTGTTCTTTTGAATTCAGAAGCTCACCAACATTTAATTTGCATTCTGTATGCAATATGCAACATGCATTAAAAAATCTTAATCAAATGTAGTGTTGACAAACCGCTCGAAGAATTTTTCATCTTTTTTCCTAGGCACACAATAAAAATAATTCATGGGTAAGGTAGTTGCACCATAAAGCTAACAAGTATTTGCTGATCGATTTTTTTCCCAATACATTATTCCAAAATTTTATTGCACTGGTTATAAATAATACTATTTACTAAATATATTTCTTTATCACTTAAATTTAATCACGCACTTGCTTCTGAAAGCGTCCGTGGCGTAGTTGGTTAAAGTGTGTGACCTCTATGTCAACGAACCTGTAGACCCGGGTTCGAATCAGGGATGGAAAAGTAGGTACAATTGTACCTTTTTCCGACGTTTTTGACCTTAAAGGTACATTAGGTACAATAGCTTCATTTTAGGTACATTCCGCCTTCGATTGAACGAATTTTCCACTAAATAACTTAAAAATTATATTTTGTTCTTTAACAAGTAGTTAATATAACAACTACTTGCTTTAAAACCAAAAATTTTGATTTGGCAACTCTATTCTCTTTTTCATTCCACACTATTGTGAATAGTACATATAAAAAGAAGAAAAAATAAGCTTTAAGAACTCTTCCTTTCCTTCCTTTCATTCCTATATACAGAGCCGTTGTTGTTGTTGGTTATTTTATTCATTAACATACTTGGCCTTAAGATCGATGATTGATTAATTGGAATCAAAATTTCAAGTGCGCAATTTTATCGCTTTATTCCTTTTTTTAAGGCTAAAATAACATAGTGATCTCAATGAAAAGAATTTCAGTTGCACATCTCTTTTTCATTCCACACTATTGTGAATAGTACATATAAAAAGAAGAAAAAATAAGCTTTAAGAACTCTTCCTTTCCTTCCTTTCATTCCTATATACAGATCCGTTGTTGTTGTTGGTTATTTTATTCATTAACATACTTGGCCTTAAGATCGATGATTGATTAATTGGAATCAAAATTTCAAATGCGCAATTTTATCGCTTTATTCCTTTTTTTAAGACTAAAATAACATAGTGATCTCAATGAAAAGAATTTCAGTTGCACATAGTGTTAATTTTTTGGTATTGTTATAAATATTTAATTTGATCATAAGAAGTTCGGTAAAAGTCTTTCAAGGAGTGTAATGGCCAGTTTATTTTATGTTATTTATTTTTTGTATATTGAATTAACATGCATACATTGAATTTATGTTTTAAATAAACATTTTTTATAAAAACAAAATCAATTGTGAATTATTTTAGGTACATTTATGCCCAAAAAGGTACATATTTTTTGAGATATTAGGTACATTTTAAAATTTTCATTTCTCATCCCTGGTTCGAATCCCAACAGCGACAGAAAATTATTTGAACTAAAACGATTTTTCTGTACGGCCCCCACCTCTCTACAGACAATGGCAAACCTCAGAGAGTAATAAAAATGCTATGTAAACACAATTGATCATAAGAAGCTAGGTCAAAGTCCTTTCAAGGGCTGAAATTACCAGTTATTTATTCTTGAAGGTTCTTCATACGTCAAAATATTGTTTCCCACTTATCTTTCTTTTCACAGGCTGCAATGAATCTTTGAATACTGTACAAGGCATTGAAATATAATCTTGCAATTTTAAATTTAAAAAAAAATTAAACAAATATACATACATTCCATTGTTTAATGTTTTCTGTAACTTAAAAATACAATTAATATTCAAACATACATTAGAAAATATATGTATTTTTATTAATTACGAACAATTAAAACTATCCCTTAGATAAATTTTTTTTTTTTTTTTGAGCACAGTACAATTTCCCTAATTTAAAAATCTCTTTAAAAATCTCTTAAACATCGCCAAAATTTAAAATTGGATTCGTAATAAAATCCCTAACTTTGAGTTTCTGTTGCCAAATTGTTGGGAATGTATTAAGGGGGCATATGGGTTACAAATTTTAAAAAAAAAATATTTCGGTAATTTTTTTTTCATATAAGGATTAAAGATATCGTTTTCAAATTTTGCACATATATTAATTAACATTCAAAGAATACAAAGAAAATAACTTTTGAAGCGGTTTTTGACTTTATGTGATTTTTTTTAAAAAAATGCCAAAAAACTGACGGTGTGCAGGAAATCACCAGTCTGGAACATCTGAGGAAAAAATAAAAAAAACAAATTAATCCTTGTTTAAGTGGCTATCGCCTGAACTAGGATAATTTTTTTCCGCTGAAAGCGTCAGCCACAAGCTATTCATGGAAGTCGTCATGTTTTTAAGTACTTATGCTGGATCCGTCAGTTACCTACTGATGTT